>CM024587.1:32907593-33525613 GCA_014182565.1 Eucalyptus marginata | reverse complement strand
GCTTTCTTCTTTGTTGGTGGTTGCCCCTGGTTTGTTGTTTATCTCCGTCAATTTCCTTTTCAGCCCTTTGATTTGGTGCGATGCGTTGGAGGACTTCCTCCTACTCCATGATGCTAGCTTCTTTGATACTTCTTGGATTTTTCCTGGGAAGGTTAGTGACTGAATTTGTTCCTCTTGCCATGTGCTTCTTATGATTTCCCCACATTCCTGTTCTTTTAGCCAATAAGCTTCAAACTTGAAAACCTTTTTTCTTTTGTTTTGGAATGGATATAAATAGAGCATAAGCATGCTGTAATTTGATCCCACAGCAAGTAGTGCCACCACTTCCGCATTCGAGAAGGCCACCCTCCACTCCATAGTGCATAACAACCTATCGAGCCTTTTCTTTACTAGTGCATCGCTTTCCCACTTGTTTGTCCACGTGTAGGCATAGCCTTTACTCTCCATGTCCATGAAGGAACAGTCATTTGTGAACTCCCTGAAAGCCACAATTCTGTGATGATCGGCCTCTCTCATGCCTTCTTTCTCCCAATTATACTAAATCTCGTTAAAATCACCCATACATATTCATGGAAGTTGGTTCGTTTCTTGAAAGCTTCTTATTTGTTGCCAAAATGCTAATCTCTCTCGAAAATTTGTGGACGCATGGAGGAATGTGATTCTCATATGTTTCCCACTTTCCGGTTCTTTGCACTCTGGATCAATGATTTCTTTTGAGCTGAAATTCACTTTGATTTCTACATCTTCAAGCCACATAATAACAAAACCTCCTGCTATTCCTTCCGGTTGTACTAGATGAGAATGTGGGAATTTAAGCTGTCTTCTTACCCTTTCCATTGGCATCTCTTTGTTTTTTGTTACCATTAGAAAAAATAAAGTGGGCCTTTCCTGAGCCACTATGGCTCTTAGCTCTTGAACCGCCAAGGGATTGCGCAGCCCTTGATGTTAGGACTAGAATTAGCACCTAGAGGGGGGTGAATAGGTGACTAAAGCGATTTTATAAATTTTAACCCGAATGAGAGATTAAGTAATTAAAAACAATAAACGCTGCAAATGAAAGTAACGAAAAGTAAAGATATTAGGAATAGAGAATCAAGACTCCAGATTTTTAGTGGTTAGACAGATTAAGCCTACGTCCATTCTCCGCACGGGACGTAGCCCTTACATTTTGGATTTCATTAAGAATCAAAAAGAGTTTACAATCTCACGCCCTTGATTCCACAGTGTAGAGACTCTATTACACTTCCTCAAGGTCTCACCAAACTTTGGTCTCTCTTTTGATTACATGTATTGCTCGAAGAGTAGGATCACAAAATAACAAGGAGATTCAGACTTTGGAATTCTTCTATCCGGCCCCCTTCAACAACTCGAGCGTCTCTCTTATATACTTCTTCAAGCCTTCATTACCATTGGCACCTTCCAAAGAAGTTCTTCTAATTAACCCGTTGGACGAGGAATCAATTTAGAGATCTCGAGCTCTTTAAGGTAAGTGTTGATAGCCCATCAATCCTGCTCGCCCATACAATCAGGATCTTGGTTTCCGTAAGTAGAACCTTCCAAAAATAAGTTGCGAATCTTAGAGAATCTAGATTTATTCGAATACGAATATAAGATCTTTTAGTGCTGAATCCAGGTCAAAGATATTAATAGCCGTTGGAGTTAAAACCATATTAGATAGAATCGAGTAGAAGTTTCAACTTGACGGCTCCTGAAGCGTATGAGTAGACTTTGAAACAGAGTTTTGTTATCGTCAGACTTTGATCTTCAAACTTTGCCAGTAGAGTCTGCAAGTCTTCAAACTAGACTAATGGAAATGTTTTGTCAACTTCAAAATATCTGAAGAGAAATTATCCAACAATCTCCCCATTTTTTATGGTGACAAAACTTTCCTGCAGATTTGAATACTATTGCCCGCACAATCAGCATTTAAGCTAACAATTCTATCTCATAAAAAATTAGAGCAAAAATAGTATAAGTTATGTACACGGACTTATCTGTACCGCGTATCTGCATCCACAGAAAACATATTAGTCCTGTGCAGATATCAATTAACTATCTTTATCTATTTTAACCAAAACTCAAGATAAAGTCAAAATGTCAATCACAAATGTCAATCATAACCAAACAAATCCAAAAAGGTGTTTAAAATGTGAAAGTTTGGAATGGAGTGAATAGAGAAAAAATACGCAAAGTCTTCTCCCCCTTTTTGTCATCATAAAAATGTGAGAAAATTATGGTGCGCGAGGAATGCGAACAAGTGGAAAGTCCTCCATAAACTTGATAGTTCATTCCAGTTTTCTCAAATCTTCCTGTAGTTGAGTGAGAGCAGTTCCTCTTGCAGTGGCCTGAACCTGACGTTGAACATCTTTAATCTGATCATGTAAGGAGATGATCATGGCATGATTCTCATTCTGCAAAGTCTGAAATTCACACCCCATAGCATATATCTGCCATTTGAGCTCCAAAATGATTTCAAGCGAGCCTTCCGAAATCGGTGAATTGTCGGTTGTGTGCTTGCATCAACACGGTCGATGGTGGAGTTAAGCTGTGGAGTGAATATCGGCGGGAAGATCAATGTTTGGAGATGTTGCCTCTCCCTCAGGAAAATGAGCAGCATAAACATCTTCTGCACCAGGAGATGATCTACTAACACTTGCACTGGTAAATATCAAGAGAATATGAGTACTTTCTTTTTGGACATCTCCCCCTGTTTCAATGCCTTCAGGAGGGGAGCAGTACTCTTCTTCTTGCCGAGGAGTGTTCTCGGTGGCAAAATGTTGTTGATCCTCCTTTTCTGGAGAATACGTTCGATCTTCTTCGGCATGTGAGTTCGCTCGGTTCTTGTTGTGAGTCTGTCTTTGCTGTTTCTTCTTCTTCTTCTTCTTGCAAGGATTCCTTTTCCTGGTTCCCTTTCTCAGTTTCCTCTGCAACTTGGTGTTACGGTTCTGCGACACGGGAGCGAGAATGCGAAACATAGGCGAGATAGGTATATCATCCTCATCATCTTCATCCTCCATGATGATTGCCCGCCTCTTCTTGATAGGGCCGGTCCACGGGTTCCTTACCTTTCCTCTTAGCGACGAAGAGTCCGGTGCTGGGTCTTAATAAGAGTTTTTTCCTTGAAGCTGCTCCGCTTTTTTGCGAGTTCTTTTAGACGCATTTTGTAATCATCCTCGGCCCAATGACCATTTGATCAATAGTTTTCACAGAAAGAATGTGGGAAATTTGAATGTTCAAATGTCTCGAAAAGACGAGTGATGAGAGCGCATAAGGGAGTTTTCCCTTGTCCTTCGCCATAGACCTGTACATGTGAAATATGATGGTATGGGGCAAGGAGAAGTTAAGACCGATCTTGATTGCATACATCAGCTTGGCTTCAGAGATGGATACATCTGTCTTAGATGTCGATTTCGGTCTGAGACAGTTGATCACCATCTTGTGAAGTAGAGTGTTTGTAGCATTCATCCTTGAGTAGGAGAGACGACCTTCTGCGATTGTCTCTCGCAAGTTCGAGTTGCATGACTCACAGACACAGAAATTGATTGGAAAGCTCCTCTTTCCACACCGATTATATCCGCCAGAATATTTGTGTCTACCACAAACTCTCTATCTCTCACACTGAAAGAAAAACTATTGGCATCAAAAAAACTAAGGTTGGAATAAAAATAGGTGTCAATTCGGAATAAGCAACCTCGCTCTCTGACGGAATTTATGAAGTTGAAGCTTCTCAAACTTCTCCCTCAAATTGATGCTCAACAGATCCAGAAAATCAAAATCCACCGTTCGTGGGTTCATCACCCCACGCTTCAGCAATTTCCCATACATTTTTTTGTGTTCCTTTGATCGAAACAATTCATCCCTCTTTCTTCGAAGAGTTGCAGCCACTCCCATCCTAGGTTTAAAATGTACAAACATCTTCTCATCATCATCTTTCCCCTAATTTTGATTTACACTACTAAAGCGAGGGTCACTCGAAAAGTTCGCAAATGTTTTTTTTGCCGTTTCAACAGGAACAACGCCGATCGCTCCATCACGGTGAGAAAATGTGTCTCATTTTTATAGCCTTTCTCTTTCAAAAACTCATCAATGAAAGTCATTGCGGAACCTCCTTCCTTCAACGCGAATAAAGCCTATAAACAAATGCGGAGGCTTAAGAGACCTTACAGGTTCGACGTCTTCAATAATTTCCTCTGCATGTTGAGGATGACGAACATGAGATCTAGTCGAAGAGGTGCGCTGTTGAGATTGTTGGTGCGTCTGTTCACTTGAAAGGTCACATTCTTCTGTGAGATCAAAGTGCGTAGGCCCCTCACCGGAGCCCTGTGGTCCCCTGCTTGCTATTCTTGAGGACTTTCTTTGGAAAGACATTGTCGCTTTCTTGGAGGGAACTTTCACACTTGTGTCGCAAGGAAGTTAAAAACTTGAGAGGAAGAACTTGAGAAGAGAAATCTCAGAGCGTGAAAAATTTGTGAACTAGGGTTTCTGGGTAAAGTAAAAAGAGAAGGAGAAGGAGTATAAAAGACAATTGTATCGTGGTATCTGAAGCGTCGCAATTTGAAAAAAATTCCTTTTTAAAAAATAACTGCCTTAAACAAATCGATAACCACCCATTTTTAAAAAAAAAAATTAACTGCCTTAATAAACTCAATTAGAGATAGACAGATAATCTTACCTTTTCGAGACAATAGTTTAAGTGAGTAAATAAACTGTAATTGTAACAACTTACAGTCGTGACGATTGGTATTCCAAGTCTGAATTTTTGAGTCTGATACTTTGACAGACTTAGATTACGAGTCGAACTTCAACGGTCTTCTAGAGATAAAATGTTGAGTCTTGAACGAATAAACTCAAATAAACTTTTCTCAAGTGGCTTTGTGAAGATGTCCGAGTTGATTTTTGAGTCAATAAATTGTATCAAGACTTCTTTGTTGAACATGATCTCGTATAAAATGATGTCCAATCTCAATATGTTTTGCTCTTGAATGTAGGATAGGATTCTTTGTAAGATTGATTGCACTGGTATTGTCACATTTGATCTTTGTGCAAGAGTCTTCAATACCAAAGTCTCGTAGTTGTTTTATCCATAGTATTTGAGAACAGCAACTTCCAAGAGCTACGTATTCTGCTCAGCTGTTGAAAGAGCCACAATACTTTGTTTTCTTGAAAACCAAGATACTGCCCTGTTACCAAGTAATTGACAAGTACCTGAAGTGCTTTTTCTTTCAACTCTACAACCTACAAGATGCGTCGAATAACCAAGAAGAGTAAAGTCTCCTTCTTTAGGATACCATAGACCAATCTTAGCGGTAGTTGCAACATATTTAATGATACGTTTGGCGGCACTTAAATGAGATTCCTTAGGATCGATTGAAACCTAGCACATATGCAAACGCTAAATAATATGTCGGGTCTAGATACGGTAAGATAAAGAAGTGAACCAATGATACTCCTGTATAATTTTTGGTCGACTTTCTTCCCTGCTTCATCTTTGTCTATCTTCAAGGAACTTGACATAGGTATGTCAGTCTTTTTGCAATTCTCCAAAACGAACTTTTTAACAAGTTCTTTTGCATATTTTTCTTGATGAATAAAGATTCATTCTTTCAGTTGTTTCACTTGTAGACCAAGGAAGAAGGATAGTTCACCCATCATGCTCATCTCGAATTCATCCTGCATAGACTTAGAAAATTTCTTGCACAAAGTCTCATTAGATGATCCGAATATAATATCATCAACATAAATGAACAAGTAGAAAGCTTTTGCCTTCCTTTTTAATAAACAATGTAGTATCTACCTTTCCTTTAGAGAAACCACTTTGAATTAAAAAGTTACTTAGCCTTTCATACCAAGCTCGAGGAGCTTGTTTTAATCCATATAAAGCTTTCTTGATCGAATCCGAGTGGTTTCTTTGAATCTTTAAATCCAGGAGGTTGTTCCACATAGACTTCTTCTTGTATAAATCCATTCGGGAATGCGCTTTTGACATCCATTTGAAATAACCTGAAATTCTTATAACATGCAAAAGCAAGTAGTAATCGATTGCTTCTAACCTTGCTCCGAAGCGTAAGTCTCATCATAGTCTATCCCTTCTTCTTGCGTATATCCTTTAGCCACGAGTCTTGCTTTGTTTCTTGTCACTTTGCCTTTTTCATCGACTTTGTTCGAAAACCCATTTAGCTCCAATAACAGATTTACCTTTTGGTTTAGGAGTTAATTCCCAAACATCGTTAATACCGAATTGTATGCGAGCTCTTCTTGCATTGCTTCAATTCAGCTTTCATCGCCTAAGGCTTCTTCAATGTTTTTGGGTTCTATTTCAGAAATAAGTGCTACAGCACTAGACTCTTCTCGCCTTTTGGATCTTGTTCGAATTCCCTCATTAACGTTTCAAATAATGAGTTTTTCGGGATGGTTGGACTTGTGCTTTCAGTTACTGGATGGTCTGATAGGTTGTTGATCATTTTCTTGAGTTGATTCTTTATCAACAACTTGTTGTACTGCTTCTAAATTTTGAACTGCTTCATGGGAGATAGATCTAGCAGTGTCTGGAATAGTTTTTGATTCTTCAGTTTGATTTGGCAGAATTTGTGGAGAGTCTTGAAATTTGACGTTCATTGATTCTTCCACCGGAGAGTCTTCTTGTTGAATACTCTATAGGCTTTGCTAGCAGTTGGGTAACCAAGAAAGAATCCTTCATCTGATTTTTCTTCAAACTTACCAACTCGATCATTTGCATTCTTCAGAATAAAGCATTTACAACCAAATACTTGAAAATAAAAAACAATTGGTTTCTTTCCTTTAAAAATTTCATAAGGAGTTTTCTCAAGAATTGGCCTTAAGAACACTATTAATAATATAGCAAGCAGTTGAAACAGTTTCAGCCCAAAATCTTAAAGAAATATTACTTTCAATTAAAAGAGTTCTTGCCATTTCTTGTAAAGATCTATTCTTCCTTTCCACAACCCCATTATGTTCTGGTGTGTATGGAGAGGAAAATTTGTGCTGAAAACCAGATTTGTCACAGAATTTAGTAAAGTCTTGATTTTCAAACTCACCTCCATGGTCTGTACGAATGCTTGAAATTGTGTAACCTTTCTCATTTTGCACCTTCTTAGCAAACTTTGAAAAGTGAGAAAAAGTCTCGCATTTTACTTGCAAGAAAGTAGACCCAAGTAAATCGTGAATAATCATCCACTATTACTAGGCGGAACCTTTTTCCACCAATGCTTTGCGTTCGGTAGGTCCAAATAAGTCCATATGCAAAAGCTGCAATACACGATTAGTGGAAACTTTACTTATTGGTTTGTAAGAGTTTCTAACTTTGTTTACCCAATACGCATGGTGTGCATAGATCGGACTTTAAGTAATTGAGAATAGGCAATCCTCGAACAAGTTTCTTGGAGGAGATCTTGGCGATTTGCTTCATATTGGTATGGCCAAGCTTTCTGTGCCATAGATTAGCTTCATCTTGTACTAATATCAAGCATTGTGACTAATCAACCCGTTGGACAGAATCAATTTAGAGAGATCTCGAGCTCTTTAAGGTAAGTGTTGATAGCCCATCAATCCTGCTCGTCCATACAAACAGGATCTTGATTTCCATAAGTAGAACCTTCCAAAAATAAGTTGCGAATCTTAGAGAATCTAGATTTATTCGAATACGAATATAAGATCTTGTAGTGCTGAATCCAGTCGAAAGATATTCCTTAGCCGTTGGAGTTAAAACCATATTAGATAGAATCGAGTAGAAGTTTCAACTTGACGGTGGAAGCGTCCATGAGAGTAGACTTTGAAACTACGGTCTTGTTATCGTCGGACTTTGATCTTTAGACTTTGCAGGAGAGTGCGCTGAGTCTTCGAGACTAGGACCGATAGAAATGTTTTGTCAATTTCAAAATATCTGAAGAGAATTTATCCAACACTTGATAATTCTAGCTCAAAACTCTCATGTCATTTTTGGTGGCTTATTCGGGCTAGCTACCAGAGCCCACTCCTTTCCTTCTCTTACCACTTGAATAGGGATATCTAAAAGCCCCATCCCGTCTACCAATGCTATTGCATATTCTTGAAACTTCTTCTGTTTCTTTGCTCTTCTGAAGATCTGGCTTTTCTTGATGCTTGGTGCTTTGGTCTTGATAATGTCAGCAGGGGACGGTTCGAATATAACTATTTGCTTGTCCTTGCTTTCCTTTTCTGCTGCATTTTGATCCGCACCTTCCTCATAC
Organism: Eucalyptus marginata; assembly: GCA_014182565.1. Taxonomy (NCBI): domain Eukaryota; kingdom Viridiplantae; phylum Streptophyta; class Magnoliopsida; order Myrtales; family Myrtaceae; genus Eucalyptus; species Eucalyptus marginata. The sequence goes on along the minus strand of CM024587.1, from coordinate 33,517,388 downwards.
TCCGCTTGTAAAGGGCTGTCAGGTCTTTTTTCTTCTAGTTGGATCTGGACTTTTAGCTCCTTCGTCTCTCACAATGATTTCCATTCCAGCTAGTTGGATTTGCATTTCTGGGACTAATGCATCTTCTTCTTGTTGCAGGTTTATCGCCCCATAGAATGCCTCCCAGTGTGGACTTTTTTCTCGCACCTTAGTCTTCAGCTAAGGTCCATATTTTCCAACTTTGTTCTTAGCCCATTTTGTTTGTTCATATGGAATTTCTTCACAATACGATGCATATAATGGCCCATTCTTCCACATGAGTAACAGTAGTGGGGTAATCGTTCATATTTAAATTCCACCCATAGCATTTTTTCTCCTAATTTAACGATGGTTCCAGATCTCGAGGGGGCCGTTAAGTCCACCTCAACCTTCACTCTTCCCGTTTTATAGGGGCCTTCGTTAGTTTGTAGTTGAATTTCCAAAACCTTTCCAATTTTTGCGGCTAAATCAAAATAAACATCTTCCAGAATCCATCCTAAGGGTATCCCTACTAGTTGAACCCATAAAGCGCACTTTGTGAAATCATAACAATGCTCAGGTATATGAGCAATACACTATTTCAGCACCAATAAGTTGCTTGCAAAGGACCACGGTCCTTGATTTAGGACTTTTTCTTTTTCAGCCTTTGATTCGAACAAAAACGAGTAAAACCCTGGTTCTTTCTGCTTCCACGCCTTCTTCATAATGTTTTGGAAAGCCTGGAAGTTCACGTTTGGCTTTGAAAAAAGTTTGCCATATAGGGTCAATTGACATTCGATTCTTTTTTCAATTGGGATTTCACGTCTCACATTCACAACATCATCCTCCGACCACAAATGGCCCAAGCTTTTACATAGCGCTGCAAGACATATTTCAATTTCATTTTCTCTCTCCATTCTCCTTTCTTGCGGGCGACAGAATTAGAGAACTTATTGGAGAAGGTCTGGTTTACAGCTTGCTTTGAAGGGAGTTTTGGGGAATGTTGTCATTGAAGTGCTGCAGCCAAAAACCCAAAAGGTAGGGTCTTTCGGAAAGTTTGGATTTGCACAGCCCCACCCAATGGAACAGTACCACCGACCCAAGCCGAAAGCGTGAGGCACCCAAACCTGGGTTGTGGTGTGACGAATCAACTAGGGGATGAGTTGCTCAGCTGGATCTTGAAGACTTCTTTTCCCAGCCGTAGGAGCAGCGATTTTGTTGCGGTTCAAGGGAAGAGACAAAGGGTGTTCGTAAGTTAGGGTTTGGGATTTTGAAAGGCTAAGGGTGGTTGGGAAAGAAAAGGTTTTCCTTTTTTGGTGAGGATGATGCTATCCTCCACATAGATTGTAACTGGAGAAAATTTCAGGGGGGTTTTTTGAGATTTGATGATACTATCATCCATTACAGGGATGGGGATTTGCTCTACCCAAGTGGAGAGGAAACAGCTCTTCCGAGAGAAGAGAGCAACAGCGGGTAGCGGGACTCTAGACTATTTTCGAATTAAGTTGGATGTATCCATTGTAGGAACATAATAGGGCCTTACCGAATATTCATCTTAATCAAATGTTAGATTCGGCTCCATATTTTGTGACTGCTGTTGTTGCGAGCAAGGTTTGCACAACTAGTTCCGTGTCAGACTCATGGCATACATTCACTAACCAATGCATTTTCCTCCGACGTCCACTCGGGGCCATCATCGGGCATCCAAGGACTGCATGCCTTGGGCATCACAAACCATCTGATGCATCATACATAAATTTTACACACATGCAATGCCACAACGTACGTCATAGTTCGGAGCATACTTTGCATGCACAACAATGAGATGGGCACACGACAACACATAGACCATCACAAATATCACGTTAAATACTCAACTAAACAATATCACTTTAGAATCACAAGCACATCATTGCATCATTTATCGAATGCCAAAACCATTGCTAGAAATCATAAACTAAGATTCCTTCACCTTCGACATAAATTAAGTAAATTCGGAATAAAGCCAACCTAAACCAGAATGCCCCGTTTTAGAAATAATTTTTTTGAAAAACCGAATAAATGGACTGGAAAAATTATAAATTTTTAGTAAGTCATAAATAAGACATAAAAAAACGTTTTTTCATGAAGAACACAAAGTGTAATTAGAGCAGTAAATCACACAAATCAACCCCAGATTTCTTCCATCGACCAGAACCCACAATCACAAAAGGAAATACATTTTGACCGTCTAAACTTATCAAAATACTCTTAAATTTTTATATGTTGTACGTACAAATGTCTACTGAAACTTTTACAGAAGAAGGTATGAGCCGATTCAGCTCCAATTTTTATAAAAAAAAATTTAATAACACACTCAGGTTCTTTATTTTCACACTCCAGCAGAAAAGCACTACAAACTAAAATATATTTGTGCTAACTATATTAATCCAGAAAAATCTAACAAAAATATATGTTATAACACGTTCATCCTATCTCGTATCATGCCAATTTATTAAAAGATACGACCTTTCATCTTCTTCTACCTTGTCCACTATATAAACCGTGGCCCATGTTGAAACTTCTCAGTTGCTTGAACTTGTAGATCTTTAGTATCCAAAACAACCCAGCATTAGGCACCTATGGGCGGCTGTGACACCCTGAATTCGTCCGGCTAATTAATTAGTCGTGACGAACCAATTAGCATAAGTGATCGAATTTAGTCAACTAGTTTAGGAGCTAAGGTGATTAAATTATGCCTTGTATGATTAATAAAAGTACCTAAGTCCTAGTATAGTACTTAATTTGGTCTTCAATGTGCACTTGTGCAAGGCCGGTAGCCCATGTCCCTAACCTAAAGTTTTAAATCATGATTGTTTGTTTAAATCCCCAAAATGCGGCACCCGTGACCAATAACAAGCCAGGCAAAATTAGCCTTAATTCTAAAAATGGGTAAATAGCCCCAAAAATTAGGCTCATGATGGGCCAATTCCCTTGGCCACTCACACTTCATGCAAGAAGTGTCTTGCGCAAGCTTTCTCCCCCTCATGATGACCCCTATTCGGCAGCCCCCAAGGACCAATCAGAGATAGTGGTGGCAAATGGGTGGGTCGGGTCGGGTATGGGTCGGGTCGAAAATGGGTCGCCCCGTATTTGATCCATTTAACCCGTTTTGACCCATATTCTTGTAGTATATATCTAGTGACCCATACCCGACCCGACCCGTATTGCTAAAACCTATTAATATTCTAGGATAACCTACTTCTATTATATGCTAATTGGATTAAAACTTCAAATTAAATTAAAAATAGTAAATAAAATAAAATAAAAAAAGTTTAAAAACCTATAAATTGAAATATTTATAAAAAATTAGACTATGCACATGCTTCTCTTATTTGAAGTGAACATACCATTGAATAACTAAAAACTGTAACATGAAATTTTTTTAACTAAACCTAAAAAGATCATTTTTATGATTTTTTTATAAAAAAAAGTATTGTTAAAATATTTTTATGCAATACAAATTTTTTAACAATTTTTATGCAATACAAATTTTTTAACAATTTTTATGCAATACAAATTTAATGATTTTTTTTTATAATTCTTTTTAAAATATTTTAAAAAAATCAAATTTTAATTTTTTAAATATAATTTTTATTATTTTAATTTTTAAATATAATTTTTATTATTTTAATTTTTTAAATATAATTTTTATTATTTTAATTTTTAAATATAATTTTTATTATTTTAATTATTTTAATTTTTAAAAATATAATTTTTATAACTTTTATTTTTAAAAATATAAATTTAATTTTGATAATTTTTTTCTTTTCTCTTTTCTTTTTTTCTTCTTCTTCTTCGGCCGCCGCCGGCCACGACGACGGTCGGCGATCGACCACGAGGTGAGATCAAGCTCGGCGGGCGTCGGGCGAGATCGAGCTCGCCGACGTCGGGCGAGGCTCAATCTTGCCGATCCGGCGAGGCCGAGGCCCCACTCGATGCCTGGCGAGCTCGATCTCACTAGATCCGACGAGGCTCGAGCTTGTCGACGTCGGGCGAGGCTTGATCTCGCCGATTTGGCGAGAGGCCCCGCCCAACGATGGCGAGATCGAGCCTCACTAGTCGTCGGCGAGGCCGAGCCTCACCGGATCGGGCAAGACTTGAGCTTGCGGCGTCGGGTGAGGCTCGATCTCACCATTCCGGGCGAGGCCGAGGCCCCACCCGACGTCGGCGAGCTCGAGCCTTGCCGGATTCGGCGAGGCTCGAGCCTCGCCGTCGTTGGTGACTTGTCGGCGAGCTCGAGCCTCGCTTGGTCGCCGCGGCAAGGCGCCCATGGGCGGCGCGGCGGCGGCCGATCGTCGCCCGCCGGCCGTCGGCTAAGGAAGGAAGAAAAAAGAAAGAAAAAAAAAAAAAAATTGAAATATGAAAAATAATTATAATTTTGATTTTTTATATAAAAAACATTTTTATAAAGTTAAAAAAGGCCATGAATTTAAACTTTAAAGTGGTTTCCTAATAACTTATTTAGACCCATTTCTTTTTGTATTTTATTTTTTCAGACTCATTTCTGACCCATATTTAACTTTCACTTGATCCATATATGATCCATTTAACTAAAAATGGGTCATAATATGGGTTTATGACCCATTTTGCTGGCTCTATTCAGAGACCATATGTCTAGTAGACTGATTGTTACTGGACCAGTAGAAAGGAAGAAGCAATTGACCGAAGGAGACCATAGGCAATAGAGACTACCAATGAGCCCATATTCAAGAGAATCGATTGACATACAGCTGAATGCCAAGGCTTCTTTAATTCTAGTTTCTTCCCACAAGTTCGAAATCTCCCTTTTCATTCATTTATACCATCTAAAGAAGCGCCTATCGAAGGAAGGATATGAATTGAAGCGGAAATTTGGAGACGACTAGGTGTGCATACAGATGTGCGATTGGTTTATAGGCAGCACTTCTTTATAATGATGAGAAAAGTGTTCTGTGAATATGAACAGAGGGGCTGTCGACTTGAATTGAGAACCTAAGGTAACACGATGGCTCTCAGGATTATAATTCATGAACAAAAGAGAGAGCTGGCCTTGGTCTTAGTACAACTGGAGATTTTCGAAGCGCCTCAAACATGAGGTAGCTTGGATACTAACTAGTGGTGGAGGAAAGTTTACCATTATGGGAAGGGTATCCAGTGGAGCTGAAAGTATGGCCTAATTAATCAGGTCATCAAGTATAAATAGGGCAAGTCTAATAATCATCGACTCCACTACAAATGGTGCGTGTGGAAGTGAGGCAGGAGTTTAAAAGTCTCGCCATAGATCGTGACACAACTTGGACACTACAAGTCTAATAATCATTGACTCAACTTCTGGTTTTTCATTCACGTTCAGTCTGGAATTTGTCAGAGTGTGCAGACTTTTGATGTAGAACAGACTTTGACACTAAAGTCTGGCAGTCTTCAGACTTTGGCACAGAAGTCTGGAAATCTTCAGAATATACTTTGAACATGTGTTACGTTTAGTCTTCTGGCTGTCTTCAGACTTTGACAATATCCTTTACATGTTCTATCATCTGCATGATCTATTACTTCAACCAATCAACACGTTAGTAGCCTTTGATTTATTTTGTCATCTTCAAAACATCATAAGGGATTTCCCTAACAATCTCCCCCTTTTTGATGATGACAAAACAATATCTGAATATGCAGATTTGTAAACATACTTTTAACGATGTTAATTTAAATCAAAGGATATCAGAAGATAGCAAATAGATTGAGCATAACAATATATAGAAAAATAATCGCAGCTCAATATTATGCAATAAATAAAATCAACCAATCAACACATATGCATATTCATATCTTCTCCCCCTTTTTGTCATAATTAAAAAGCGATAATAATGGAAAAAGTATCATGTAGAGAATATAAAATGATAAATATATGTCTTGCACAATTTCAAAAAAAAAAAAACTTTTACAAAGTAAGTCGAATATTAAAGATATGTAATATAGCTCACTTCGATCATCTATATTAGCAAATAAAAATCACGGATGCATTATAAAATTCACTTATCCTTTTTGTCATAATAAAAAGATAATACCAATAAAATATTTGTTAATGACAAAAGGTAATAAAAGATGCACTAACCGGATTTTATAGAACTTAAATTCTGACACATTTACCTTTTCCTTCCTTCCATAATAATCAAGATCATGATCAATTCAAAAAGATTTTTCCATAAATGATCAACACTCCCTCTCAAATTGTTGCCTTTTTGAGATGATCACGATTCTCTTCCTTTTCTTTTGGATTCACTTTCTCCCCCTTTTGTATGACGCATAAGGGATTTCCTCAATAAGCAAAAATTTTGCACAAGGAATAGAATTTTGGAACCTCCGGAAGATAGTACGGAATCTCCATGATTTTCAAATCTAGCTTTCCAAAATCCATATGGAAGATTCTTTTGCGACTTGCAAATTCTTGCATAATAGATAATAATCTTTGCACATAATACATTCCTTTGATTTATGGATCAAACTTGCTAGATATGAGATATCTTCTAAAAATATAGCAAGAGTGTCCTTGAATATGCAATAATATATTTCGAGATCAAAAGGATTTCCTTGAGCATAAATCTCAAAAATATATTATAAATGCATTTCACAAAAAAGAAAGATGATATTGCTATCACGTGCCAAATCAAGTAAAATAATATTGCAATGCCTTATATTTATGAGAAGAAATATTTGCAATATAAATGATAAGCAATCGTCCAAAATCAGGATAAATGCACATAGAAATTTGCAAGGCGGGATGATTAAAAAAATATCTCTTACCCAAGGTATATGTTCGAAATATACCATTGATTAAAAAAGATCATTACCAATCTTCGTAGGAAATACTTTTCTGATTGTATCAAAATCTGCGTAGATTCGCAATCATTCTTGCCTTATTGGATTTCCTGCAATCAACTCATTTCCTTTTTGGTATCCATCAATTTGGATCCTTCCTTTTTGTTAGAGTAAAATAGAAAATCTCCATAGATAAAAAAAATATTCTTTCTTGATTCATCATAATGAAGTATTCAAAGAAAGAATATTATGCACAATGATATTTTGAAAGATAAATTCTCACTTAGTCATAGTACCATAAAAACAGAGAGAATAAAATCCTCGAGTATCTAAGAATATCTTGCATAATAAATTAATATTACGTAAAACAGATTTTTACTTGGCAAAATATGATAAAATCCGAGAGTATAAAATCAAACCAAATAAATTCATTTGTCTCTAAACAAAATGATCACATGTATTATATCAAATCTCAACGCACGAATCACAAAAATAAATCACATGATTCTTTCTTCAATAAAACAAATCAAAGAATATGATCATTATAAAATCTGAATCAACCAAGGATATATCGAATATCAAGCATAATGAGAAATTTTAAATTGTGTACTCAAACTAAATTGAGAATAAAAATATATACATTCCTTACCAAACTCTCTTTCTTCTCTTCCTTTATTTCCTGCAAAAATAACTCATCTTTTCTTTGGTACCCATTTTTTTCTTGGGTCCATGAGAGTTAGTAGAATATGATGTTTTTACCAAATCTTTCTTAACGGGTCTCAGACTTTAGGACATTCTTTCTCAAAATGTTCTGAACTTCCACAATTTGAACACTTGAGGGCATTTCGACCAACAGGTTTTATGAACACTTTTTGAAAATGATTTTTGTAAAATGCCTTTGAAGGTTTTCGACTAAGTCTCTCTTTTACTTTAGGAAAATCAATTAAAGAATCACTTTCCTTATTGAAGCCAAGTCCCGACTTATTATAGTAAGGTACTTGTAAGAATATGCTCTAAAGTTTTTGAACCATTTGAAAATTTTGTTGAAATATTTGAAAATTCTTTCTTTAAAGAGTCATTTTCCTTGACAAGTAAATCTCGACTTTCTTTTGTTTGTAGAAAATCTTTTTGCAAAATTTCAAACTTTTCTTTTCGAGAAAGATCCTGTTGCCTAAGCCGTGAATTCTCCTTTTTTAGTTCGAAGATCCTTTTAAGAGAAGATTTGAGATTTAAGCATAGCTCATTTATATACTTAAGAACTTTAGTAGGAATTCTTGAATGGCTTACCTCGATTTCCTCATCGGATTCTGGGTCTATATCTGAGTCAGACTCTGATTCTGAATGTGCCATCAAGCATAGATTTCCTTGCTCATCATTTTCTTTTATTGTTCTTTTCTGGCCATTCTGCTTGTATTGTCTTCTTCCACCAAATTTCCTTCCTTTTGTACTCAGCTTTTTGAATTTCTTGATCATAAAAGCAAGTTCTTTGTCGTCCATGTCATTTTGTGAATCTATATTATCAGAATCAGCGTTAGATTTTAAAGCGATGGACTTCTTACCTTCGAGATCTTCTTCGTTGATTTGTTCCACTTCGTAGGATTGAAGAGTGCCAATCAATTCATCAACGGAGAGTGACATAATCCTCTGAGTTTCCCGGATTGAGGTCTTGACATGGTTCCAGTCTTTTGAGAGACCTCGCAAGAGTTTGTTGACCTTCATTGGAGAAGAAATTGGATGACCTTGATATGCCAAACCATTTACAATTTCTATAAAACGATCGAACATATCTCCAATCGACTCTCCTTGCTTCATCTTGAAGGATTCATATTTGCCGAGTAGGAAGTTTACTTTTGTCTCTTTTACACGATCGGTCCCTTCATAAGTAACATGAAGTCTATCCCAGACTTCCTTAGCTATTTTACATGAAGAAATTCTGTTATATTCAACAGGAGATAAAGCGCAATATAAAGAATAAATGGCTTTTGCATCAAGCGCTTCTCTTTTGGACATTTCCGTCCGAGACATAGGAACAGGGGGTTTGGTTTCTTTGTCTTTGCCATTCTTATTTGATGTAGACGCGGCAGTGGGATTGATTCCTTTTTCTACAACATCCCATTGCAAGGGATCTCTGGATCTTAGGAATGCTTTCATTTTGTTCTTCCACACGTTGTATTATTTTCCATCAAAATATGGTGGCCTGCTGTTGCTTTGCCCTTCCATAAGTCCTGGTGCCAAGATACTAGCCATAGAAGTTCTTTAGCTCAAAAGTAAAAACACTTTTATAAAATGAGCACTTGGCTCTGATACCAATTAAAAGAGCTAGTATGAACACCTAGAGGGGGGATGAATAGATGTAAAAACAGATTCTGCAAAATACAGTGAAAACCTTTACTTTTAACCTGAGTCTAAATAACAACAGACTTTTGAAACTGAGTTTGAAGAGCAGTAGACTTTGAGTGAGATTAGACTTTAGCAGTTAAATAGAACTACGAACAAAATAAAGAGATTCAGGGAAGAGAATAAAAACACAAAGTTTATAGTGGTTCGGCTTAATCCAAGTCTACATCCACTTTCCCACGCTAACAGTCTTCTTAGCTGGATTCCACTATGCAATCAACAAGAGATTACAACTTTGAGTGCAAACACTTAGTAGTAGATCACACTATCTCACTAAGTCACTATTTTGATATTTCTCTTAAGATCACAAATGTTTAAGCTCACGAAAGATAAGTGTATGAACAAAGGTCGCTCGGACTTTGGAATTATAAATTCTACACTTCGTCTTTTACTTGCTCATCGGTCCTTGATCTCCTTAAATACTCCTCCACTTCCAAACGAGCCGTTGGACAACATCTTGAGGATCGTCTTCCAATCTACTCATTGGACAGATCTGTATCTAGAAGATTTGGTAGCTGTTGAGTGATAGAAGTAGAATCCTAAATTGATTCCGATCGCCCATACAAACAGAATCTTGGTTTCCATAAGTAGAGCTTCTTCGTATAGAAAGTTCTTGTCTTCAAGATCCAATTGTCAATTAATTAGATTGAATCAATCGAATCAATCTTGATGTAGAATCCAAACCAGATTACTAGCCGTTATACATTTGGGCTTGTGTTACGTTCTGTCAAATTCTGGATGTAAAGTCTGAGAGTAATAGACTTTACAATATGAGTTTGAGTATATTCTGCTTCTGAACAGATTTAGCTTTAAGGTCTGGACACGGTCTGAATAAGTTCAGCTTCAGCATAGAGTTCGTCTTTTGGTTCTTCATTCACGTTCAGTCTGGAATTTGTTAGAGTGCGCAAATTTTTGATGTAAAACAGACTTTGACACTAAAGTTTGGCAGTCTTTAGACTTTGACACAGAAGTTTGGAAATCTTCAGAATATACTTTGGACATGTGTTACGTTCAGTCTTCTGGCCATCTTCAGACTTTGACAATATCCTTTACATGTTCTATCTCTGCATGGTCTATTACTTCAACCAATCAACACGTTAGTAGCCTTTGATTTATTTTGTCATCTTCAAAACATCATAAATGATTTCCCTAACAATGTTAAGTGTTGAATATTGTGGAATAATTATCATAGAATTCTTTGCACTGTTGCCTGAGTTCTGAAGGTAGATTGATGCCAACGTCTTCATAACTAAGCTGACCCATCAGTAATTTAAGCTGACGAAATGTTGTCTGTTTGTGCATCACCATAAAGATTCCACTAGCTTAGAGATCAAGAAACTGCGCCAGCTTGATTTTTTTCATCATTATTAATGGGAAGAGGAGAGCGTCCAGGGGTCAGGTCATAAGGATCAATGGCTTCATCCAATGCATGCATCGTCTTCGCAAGAGATGTTGAAGAAAAATCATCCGCTTGATGTTGTTCTTCTTGTGTCGAAGGAGACGTTGAGGATGGCATCGATGAGGCATTAACAGGAGGAACTGTCGATGAAGGAGATGTTAGACTAAATATAAATTAAAACCTTAACGATCCCGATTTATCAATCACAGATAAATTTCATACAGAATTCGAGATCAATTTGCAGAAACATAAAAATCAACATACCTCCAGCCATTGATTAAATTTGCAAAAGTAGAAGACCCAAAACCTTCAACGGATCCACGTAGCACGATCGATCTGCAATATAGGAACACCAGATCTGTACGTCCTGTTCTACTAGTCAATACCCCTCAAACCTGATGGTGTGGTTTTCTGTAGTGATTAGGGTTTGAACTAGACGACCTGACGTTTTTATTCCGTTAATTACATTACCAATATCTTCCAACAAGACCATTATGGTAATATATTAATGAGCAAATATCACATAATACACGTGGGTAATAAATTTGGCAATAAATCGGAATTTATTGGGAATACAATATTGGGATCATATTTAGAATAATAAAAATATATTACATATTATAACATTCTCCCACTTGATCCTAATATTCCATCAAATGAATTATTAACCCAAACCCACATAAACTTCATACTGAAATAAAACACATGAATCACGGCGATGAGTCCTCTTAGAGCGAGTATTATCTTCCGTGTATCACAATGTATTTTATCAGCCCATATGTGATCAAATAACTTAATGAATAAACCTTATGTTTATTCCAGGTCAAATGTAATTGTTTTTCTTATAATAACTGAATGTATACAACTGTATTGAGAAAAACATTATAAATGAATAAAAGTCTCACAAATTCTTCTATATAAAGAAAAATTTACAGGATTGGACCAATGCCCATTCTAGATACATGATCCTTATAACTCATTGGTGGCATGTCTTTAGTTAAAGAATCAGTTATCATCAATCCAGTGCTTACGTGTTCTATGACCACTTTTTTTCTCTTTAACACGTTCTCTGATGGCGAAATACTTGATCTCGATGTGCTTGCTTTGACTATCACTTTTGTGGTTCTTGGCCATAAAAACTGCAGTTAAATTGTCGCAAAATATTCTTAATGGCCTAGCAATGGAATCCATAACTCTAAGCCCCGATATGAAACTTTTCAACCACACACCATGTGAGGTGGCCTTATGACAGGAAACGAACTCTGCCTCCATAGTGAAAGTGGCAACCAAGGTCTGTTTTGCACTCCTCCAGGATACAGCTCCGCTAACAAACATAAAAACATATCCCGATGTTGATTTACGGGAATTAATGCAGCCAGCAAAGTCTGAGTCCGAGTAACCAACTACTTCCAAGCTGTTCGTCCGTCTATACATAAGCATGTGTCCCTTTGTTCCTTGAAGGTACCTCATCACCTTCTTTGCAGCTCTCCAGTGGTCCATACCTGGATTACTTTGGTATCTTCCCAACATTCCCATAGCAAATGCTATGTCAGGTCGAGTGCAAACCTGAGCATACATCAAGCTTCCGACAGAAGAAGCATATGGGATGTTCTTCATTTGTTCCCTTTCAAAATCGTTCTTCGGGCATTGGTTTAAATTAAACCTATCACCCTTCACAATTGGTGCTATACTTGGTGAACAATCTTTCATCTGAAACCTCTCTAAGACCTTATTGATATAGGTTTATTGAGATAGTCCTAATATACCTCGAGGTCTATCTCTATGGATCTTAATGCCAATGACATAAGACGCTTCACCCATATCCTTCATATCAAAACTCTTAGAGAGAAATTGTTTCACTTCATATAACAACCCCTTGTCATTGGTTGCAAGTAAAATGTCATCTACATATAGGACAAGAAAACAAATTTTGCTCCCACTAACCTTTTGGTATATACATTGATCCATGACATTCTCTATAAAACCGAATGAAGATATGACCTCATGGAATCTTAAGTACCATTGGCGGGATGCTTGTTTCAAGCCATATAAAGACTTTTTAAGCTTGCATACTAAATGCTCACCAGCTCTAGAGAAGAATCCTTCTGGTTGTTTCATGTAAACCACTTTTTCCAATTTTCCATTGAGGAACACGCCGTTTTCACATCCATTTGATGTAATTCCATATCAAAATGAGCAACCAATGCCAAAATAGTACGAAGAGAATCTTTTTTGGATACAGAAGAAAACGTCTCCGTGTAATCGATTCCCTCATTTTGAGTAAATCCCTTGGCAACGAGTCTGGCTTTGTATCTCTCAATATTGCCTAATGAATCATTCTTAGTTTTGAAGACCCATTTATAACCAATGGCCTTCGCACCATCAGGCAATTCAACTAAATCCTAGGCTTCGTTTAATGCCATAGAATTCATCTCTTCCTTCATAGCATTGTACCATAAATTGGATTTATCACAACTCATGGCTTATGAAAACGTCTCAGGATCACTTTCAGCTCCAACATTATAGTCAGATTCTTGTAGATACACAATATAGTAATTAGGAATTGCTGATTTCTTCATTCTAGTAGACCTTCTTAATGTTGCATCAACATCCTCCTGAGGAGTTTGTTGCTCAACTGGAAGTTCAACAGTATCTGGTAATTGCTGAACAGTTTGGTCTACTAGATCAATATCAGCAGGTTGTGGATATTCAATGATTGGTTGCTCAACGACCGGTTGAACTGAAGGGGCGTTATAAGCAACAACCAATCCAGTACCTGAGGTGTAAGGTTGAGTATCTGAATGATCTTCTTCAGGAACAAAATCCCTGAATTGATTGCTCCCATTAATCAGGTCATTTTCAAAAAATTTAGCATTTCTTGATTCCACAAACCTAGTGGTGTGAGATGAACAATAAAACCTTTATCCTTTGGACATTTCGGCATATCCAACGAAATACCCACTTATAGTCCTTGGATTTAACTTCTTTTCCTGTGGATTGTAGACTCTTACTTCAGATGGGCATTCCCAAACACGTACATGTCGCAAACTCGGTTTCCAACCTTTGAATAACTCAAAATGCGTCATTGGAATGGCCTTGGTTGAAACTCGGTTTAATATGTACACAGCCGTTTTAAGAGCCTCAGTCCACAAAAACTTAGGAAGTTTGGAGTTGCTGAGCATACTACGCACCATGTCCAACAATGTTCGGTTTCTTCTTTCCGCGACACCATTTTGGTCCGGTGAACCAGGCATAGTGTATTGGGCAATAATCCCATGCTCTTCAAGAAATTTCGCAAATGGACCAGGTGCTTGTCCATCTTCAGTGTATCTACCATAGTATTCTCCACCTCTATCTGACCTCACGATCTTAATTTGCTTGTCGCATTGTTTCTCTACTTCAGTTTTAAATACCTTAAAGGCATCTAGTGCTTCGTGCTTATTACGAAGCAAGTAGAGATACATGAATCGTGAATAATCGTCTATGAAAGAAATGAAGTATCTCTGACCATTTGAGTCCATATCTGGACTACAAATATCTGTATGTATGATTTCTAATATTTCTGTACTCCTCTTAGCACATTTCTTTGACTTGTTGATCTGTTTTCCCTTTATACAGTCCACACAAGTGTCATAATCAGTAAAATCTAGAGTATTAAGTACTCCATCATTTACTAATCTCTTAATTCTATCCATGGAGATATGTCCCAACCTCTGGTGCCACAACATAGAGGAATCCTCATTCACAACACATTGTTTTATACCAGCATTATCATGAACGTACATCGCATTATTAATGGCATTGTCTTGTAAATTAATTCGAAAAAGACCGTCAGACAAAATACCACTCCCAACAATTTCAGATTTATATGATAAATTGAATGTTGAATCTGAAAATTCAAAGGAGTATCCCAAAGGTACAAGTCTTGAAACTGAAATTAAATTCCTAGAAAAATTAGGAATATAAAAGGTCATTTCTAAAATTAAAACAAAACCACTACTAAGAACTAATCTGCATGTTCCAATAACTTCCACACGCGAGCGCATCTTGTTTCCCGAATATATGCCTTGTTCATTTCCCATTGGTTTCCGCTGGTTCTGAAAACCCTGTAAGGAATTCGAAATGTGGATTGTAGAACCAAAATCAATCCACCAAGTGTTGTGACTCACATCAACCATATTAGTTTCATAACAAACACATGCGAGTTGGTTACCTTTCTTTTTGAGCCAGGCTTTAAATTTGGCGCAATCTTTCTTCATGTGCCCCTTCTTTTTACAGAAGAAGCACTTCGATTCCTTCTTAATGCCAGCTTAGGGAGGTAGAGGCATCTTACATTTTCCCTTTTGCTTACCTTACCCTTTATACTTATCCTGTGTTGTCATATGAGCACTTTCTCCTTTCTCCATAAGTAGCCTATCTTCCTCTTGAACACACATGGTCATGAGTTCATTGATTGACCATTTAGTGTTATGTGTGTTGTAAGAGATCTTGAAAGGGGCATACTCTTGTGGGAGAGTATTTAGGATATAGTATACAAGAAAGGATTATGATATCCCAACCTCAAGATTCTTCAGCTGAGCTGCAATGTTTCTCATCTTCATGATGTGCTCACGCACACCTCTTACACTGGTAAGCTTCAATGATGAGAACTTCATAATTAGGGTCATGGAATGCGCATTCTCTGAAGACTCAAATTGTGCATCAATAGCATCCAACAATTCCTTGATATTGTTATGCTGAATGACTGAACCACGAATGTTAGCAGAGAGTTTTGTCTTTATGTACATCACACTGAGACGGTTGGACCGCTCCCATTGAGCATAACAAGTATGTTCAGCATGAGTACTATTCTCAGTAGGTTCAGGTGGTTCGTTTGACCTTAGAACATAATCAAGATCCATGCACCCCAATTGAAGAAGAAGTAATTCTTTCCATTCTTTAAAGTTATTTCCATTAAGCTCGGGAACAATTATACCAGAACTAATCGTAGGTGGTAAAACTGCATCATAATTAAAGAAAACTTATGTATAAATATATTTGAGGTTAATAAACTTAAATCATATTTTACCAATGTAAAACATGTTATAAAATATGAATCACATAACATCAAAAACTTTGTGGGCAAAGTTTCTAATTTAAATTGATTCATAATTACTTCATGATGAACTATAAAATTATATTCCCTTCCTTAATCCCTGGGTAAATTAAGAAAGATAAAATAATATTTCATCCTAATTAATCACATTAATATATTGAAAATTCTTGTGGGATAAAATTCATAATATTAATGTGAATAATTAAAATTATTGTCTTTGACTATATGTGATCCAAATGCTCTTAATGTATATAATTTAATATAATCAAAGATGCTGTGGCTAATCCTTAATTAATTAAATATATATACGGATCACTAGACATTTAATTTTATGAAAAAATATTCATAAATTGCACATAAGCGTAGAACAAGTAAAATCACGTACAAGGGTTAAACAGGAATTTTACGCACAAAGGGCAAAATCGTAAATTTTCACGCCCAAAGGGGGCAAAATCGGAATTTTAGGTGTCCAGGGCAAAACCGCAATTTTCCTTAATGCGGAGGGCAAGATCGTAATTTTATTTAGTGATGGCAGAATTGTAATTTTGCGAAGGCAGAATTGTAATTCTACAAAAGCAGAATTTTTTTTTTATGCTTCAACGGGCGTGTGCGACGCACGCGCCCGCTGCAGCCTCTCAGGCGCGTGCGATGCACATGCCTGAGGCTTCTTTTGCCTTTTCTTCCGCCGTTCTTCCCCGTGACCAGCATTGTTCCGCCACACGGGTCTCCTCCCCAGCCCATGTCGACCAAATTGATTGATGGGTTTCGAAGAGAACGTTAGGACGGACGAATAATTTCAAGATCCGGCAAAAATGACCAATAAATTGATCAGAATTAAGCCAAAAAACGATCTGTCCTATAAAACCCTAACCACCAAAATTTCACCGCTCGATTAACCTTCGACGATCAGTAATATGTCGAAAAATTAAGGGTTTTTCTTCCTAATGGCGTTGTGATCATGCGAGATCCATTATTGCGTGGTGGGTCGCCCGAATTTGGCCGAATTCTAAATTCCGATCCAAGCCATAAATAAATCCGAATTTACCCACATATAATTTAATGAAAATAAATTCCAAAATTTCATCAAGGCAGAGGTAAACATGCTCGATACCAATTTGTTGGACTAAATATAAATTAAAACCTCGACGATCCCGATTTATCAATCACGAGATAAATTTCATACGAGTCGGGATCAATTTGCGAAAACATAAAGATCAACATACCTCCAGCCATTGATTAAATTTGCAAAAGTAGAAGACCCAAAACCTTCAACGGATCCATGTAGCATGATCAATGCAATATAGGAACATCAGATCCGTATGTCATGTTCTACTAGTCAATACCCCTCAAACCTGATGATGTGGTTTTCTGTAGTAATTAGGGTTTGAATTAGACGACCTGACATTTTTATTCCGTTTATTACATTACCGATATCTTCCATCAAGACCATTATAGTAATATATTAACGGGCAAATATCACGTAATACACGTTGGTGATAAATTGGGCAATAAATCGGAATTTATTGGGAATACAATATTGGGATCATATTTAGAATAATAAAAATATATTACATATTATAACAAGAGAAGGCATCGCTGTGCTTCCTGATGATGTTGAAGGATTCGCAGTGATAAGAACAATCGGCGAGCGAGGTATTGCTGAAGTCCCTATAAAAAGGAAGAGAATGAAGGAATTGAGATCAAGCGACTGGTGTGCAATTGATATATACAGAGCAGACAAACAAAGGAAAAGGAAGATACCACGTTCCAAGGGCATCACTCCCTCAAATGAAGGAGAAGTTGAACTAGTGAGGATCTCGGGGTGATGCGAACTACTCGCAGTCGTTTACCTTGTAGCTATTGCTATTCAAAATGAAGAGTTAGGATGTTCTCAAAGGAGGAGGATTAAGCGCAAAATCCAACGACACGAGAGAACAAGTTGCATCACTAGCAGGAATGATTTCATTGAGGGCAGTCGAACCGTCTTGAGGGGTTGGAATTTCGGATGCCTCAGCGCGAGCCGGGTAGCATCGATTGAACTCTCAATGAAGTCCAAAGTTGCTTCCTCAGCGAAGTGAAAAAATTTTCTTTCTTTTCTTCAGTTGAGACACCATCTCTTCTAGTATTTCTTCATGTTCCAAATATTGTACCACACGAAATGGGGAAGGATCTAATAAGCATAGGCAGAAGGTGAAATAAGAAGAAACACGAGAAGCCAGAGACAAAGCATTCAATAGTTAGAAGATACCTTCAGCAGAATTTTCACCAGTCCTGGTGGTGGTCTCATCCTCTGCCTCCTTTGGTACTCCTGGTTCAAGAGGTATTTCCAACATGGAGGAGTCAGGTTGAGCATCATAACTAATAATTTCTTTGCTCTTGCCGCTAGTTCCTTTTGATCTAGAGCCACACTGCCTCACTCGACCGACTGCAGTCTTGGTCGCCTCTTCGAAAGGGCCTTTGTAAGTAAATGAAAGCCACCAAACCATCCATTCAGGGCTATAACCGGGAGAAGGTTGGAATTCTTCGGTGAGATCCAGAGCATATTGAGAGTGCATGATATTAGTTATCTGAGAACAGCAAGTGAAGGGCTCGCTTTTGTCAAAGGCATCCTTCTTCTTAAGCATCCAAGGTAATTCCATTGAATAAGGAATCGGCATTGGAATAGCTTGGCAAAAACCAAACTGTCTGGCACAATAGTGAGGAGAATAGACTTCGAAGCCAAGGTAAAAATTGTTCTTTTTAAGAGAGCTGTAGTGGAAGATCAATCGAAGAAAGTACACGAATCCAAAAAGCCTAATAATCATCTAAAGCATGGCGGGCGAAAAGGTAATTGAATTCATCACGGTCATAAGGAAATAATTCAATCTGATCATGATCGGCTTCCAAGAGAACTCGAAGAAAAAAAACATAAAAGAAGAAAGCTAAGGAGGTGTGTCCAAAGGAAGACGGCTCAGTAGTCAACCACCCAAAGGAAAAGGTTGAGGCCTTCGAGAATTTGGTAAAAAATTAATGGGGAAGAACGGCTACCAAAGAGATAGAAAAGGGAGGTACAAAGCCATCCATGCTTGCAAATCCAGAATGGATCAGATATGGCACCATGCTCCTTTGACTTTATTGAAAGTGAGGCATGAGTGAAGCTCCTTTAAAGCACAGCCAGAACGAGTGGGCCCACAGCAGATCGTTTATCGGCTGCAAGGTTTGCAGCAATTTGAAGATAATCCTTCGAGACTTTGAGAGTTGGACTGAAGAACACAGACTTCGATAACTAATAAAGGTGGGGAAGACTACGAGAACAGCTACCAAAGAGAAAAGGTGTTTCCAAAAGAAATTGATGAGGACCAAAAGCATATGGTGGAACCCACCAATCCTTGGTTCAGGTAATGGTACGACATACTAACCTTGAGTGCTGTGCTTATCCCTGCATTCATCTAGGTCAGCTTAGGGTACGTATGACAAAATTTCTGGAGCAGAAATTGATTTCTGGCTAGAAATTGATTTCTCAATTTCTGTTTCAGGAATTGAGAAGTTAAAAATTTTAGCTTATGATTTCTTCTTCAAATTTATTTTCTATTTCAGAAATAGAAAAATCAAATTGCGTTACCAAACGGATTTCTGTTTCAAACTTGTTCCGGGGAACAGAGGAACAGAGAAATAGAGAAGTAGAAATTTTATCATGCGCGCCCTTAATGTCCGGATCGTCTGCTAATCATAAATACCATGTGTGAAAACTCACTTCGCAGGAGGGAAACCCACGAAATCGAGGAGGTACTGAGGTCCAGATGCCCAAAATAGACGAATGCGAGAGAGCAAGAGTCTCTTTGTGCCTAGTAGGAAAACGGGCTTTGAGAGACAAAGGGACAAGTTGATGGTCGATAGGGGTGGCAAATGGGTGGGTTGGGTCGAAAATGAGTCAACCCATATTTGACCCATTTAACTCATATTCTTGTAGTGTAAATCAGTGACCGTCGACGACGATCCGTACCGACCCGACTCGTATTGCTAAAACCTATTAATATTCTAGGAAAACTCACTTCTAATATATGCTAATTGGATTAAAACTTCAAATTAAATTAAAAATAGTAAATAAAAAAAAGTTAAAAGAAACCTATAAATTGAAATATTTATAAAAAATTAGACTATGCACATGTTTCTCTTATTTGAAGTGAACATACTATTGAATAACTAAAAGCGTAACATGAAAATTTGTTAACTAAACCTAAAAAGCTCATTTTTATGATTTTTTTATAAAAAAAAGTATTATTAAAATATTTTTATGCAATACAAATTTTTTAATAACTTTTATGCAATACAAATTTAATGGAAAATTTTTATAATTCTTTTAAAAATATTTTTAAAAAATCGAATTGTTAATTTTTTAAATATAATTTAAAATTATTTTTATTTTTAAAAATATATTTTTTAATTATTTTTATTTTTTAAATATTATTATTTTTTAATAATTATTTTTAATTTTCTCTTTTCTCTTTTCTTTTTCTTCTTCTTGACCGACCTCCGGCCATGACAACGGCCGGCGGCCGGCGGCGGCCCACTGGCCCGAGATCGAGCTCTCGCCTCACCCGACGCCGCGAGCTCGAATCTCGCCGGCGTCGGGCGGGGCCTCGGCCTCGCCCGATCTGGCGAGGATCGAGCCTCGCCTATCGTCGGCGAGGATCGAGCCTCGCCTATCGTCGGCGAGGCCGAGCCTCGCCGGATCGGCGAGACTCAAGCTCGTCGGCGTCGGGTGGGGCTCGATCTCGCCGATCCGGCGAGGTCGGCGAGCCTCGGCAATCATCGGCGACCTCAAGCTCGCGTGCCGGCAAGCTCGAGCCTCGGGCGGCTGTCACCGGCCTTCGCCCTGCCGACCACCGGTCGTTGCCCTGCCAGGCCACCGGCTAGGAAGGAGGAAGAAGAAAGAAAAAAAGAAAAAGAAAGGAAAAAGAAAAAGAAGAAGAAAGAAAGAAAATTGAAATATAAAAAATAATTATAATTTCGATTTTTTATTAAAAAAAACATATATTTATAAAGTTTTTTTTTTTTTTTCTTTTTTCTTTATATTTATAAAGTTAAAGAGGGAAAGATTATATGGGGCTTGGGTTGGAATTTAAAAATGGGTTTTACGGTTTCAACCCACTTGATATTCTAAATGGGTCAAAAATAGGTCACAAGTTCTAACCTATTTTTGACCCATTTAAATCAGATTCACTTTTTTGACCCATTTTTAGTTGGGTTTTTAAAAACCCTTGACCCATATACAATCCATATAAATGAAATATGAGTCCAAAAATGGGTCCATGACCCATTTTGACACCTCTAATGGTCGATAAGACTGGGACCAAGAAGTAAACGATGGGGATTGTCCTCGACAGCACTCGGCAATTGAAAGCGACAGTTCTTAGCATCTCCACTTCCTTGAAGATCATCGAAGTTGGCTGTTTTTTTTAGGAACATACTTGGGAGCGTTAGTGACCATGGAGAATGTTGAAACAGAGACAGGAGACGAATTGCAAAAGGTATTAGAGTTTAAGAAAGAAGACAAAAGTATAAAGGAAAAACCCAAGAGTATATATGGGTCGAAGACAGAGATTCAAAAAAGAAATAATTATCTATGAAATTTGAAGTGATGTGTGAAGATAATATAGGTGATAAGGATCCTTACCAGCCATGCACAAGAAAAGAAGCGTCAGGGGAGATAAAGGCTTGATCGTTATCTTTCAGTAGATCGCCCGCAAAACAAGGTATTTCCTTTAAAAAAAATAAATTCAAAATTTACTTCTCCTAAAGAGGGGCGTATGTTAATTTCCAAAAGTTGCTCGTACAGTCATGTGCCGATCATGAAGATAAAGGAAGTAGAAAGATCACGTGCTGGTCACGAGAGTGAGGAAAAGTCAATGCACACAATGATGTTCAACTATGTGTCAATGAGCCTATGAATGGGAGTTCGACAGTAAGGTAAAGAGCTACCACGTGTCCAGGTATCAGAACAATGCCACAGATACAGAGTTCGGGCAGTATTCAAATCAAAATTTGAGTGGAAATAATTGAATGTGCAAAGCCCGCGCAGAGTTAAGGAGCAGTTATTGTTTAATGACCAAGTCATGCAGTTGCTATCGGCAAATTAGGAAATGGTGCGGCACGATCGAGGCAGTTATATAGAAAAGTAGGAAGGCAAAGGAACGTGCGGAAAGGTCGAAGCAGTTGCCAAAGAGGAAATAATTGTTCGACGGTTACCAGATTACTCTATAAATACCACAAGTTATCAACAAAGAGAACCCCCGAACAACACATCAAATGCCTTTACTTTATCTTTACTTTATTGCACTTTAGTTTTCATAGCTATAGTCTCTAGATTCCCATTGTTGATTAGATTCCGGTGAGTATCTATACCCCGGTGTAGCGTCGTTGATTGAATTCGATTGTTGTACTATAAGCTCGGTATCGTCGATTAAATTCCAACGTTGCGTTTCTTATTCAGGAGTATTGCTATTGATTAAGTTCTAGCTTTACACCAAGCTATCTCAAGGCTATGCTGTTTGTTGAATTCCGATATAATCTAGACCCAAAGGTGGAAATTAGCAAGTCGTCAATTGTCAAGGTTCTAATGTATGGATTGAAAATAATATTTGCATTTTGATATCCTCAGTCTGGATTCAGTACAGAACTTGTGTCTCCTCTAACAAAACCCAAATACATCATTCGATGAAAGATATTTTGTTGCAGAAACAAAACCGGCGAAACAATATGTAGAGCATGTCATGTAATTTTGTTTATGATGGATACGTTGACATCTAAATTTTCACTAGTAGATTTTTAATGCATTTCATAAGAAAATAAGAAAATTATGTATTGAATTTGCCGATAACAAGAAAATTTGACCCTCGATAAAAAAATATCAACATTGCATAATCTTGCATCCACATTTTATACATTTAGAAATTAGAGACATTTTTTCGTTTAAAAAACCTTTACTTATGGCAAGATCGTGAATCATTGTGAACCGGCTCGTTACGCTTTCCAATCCGGAATTCTTCGTGCTGAACTTAAATAAGAATGCGAAGCATAAGCCCAATCCATCACTTGAAGTTTGGGGTTGAACAAGAGGGACGGCCAAGGGAGGAGAAAGGAAAAACAGAAAAAGAAAAAGAAGATGGGTAAATCACATGAGTTGACTAAATAAAAGTAAGAGAGAGTCTTACATTCGGTCGTCAAAGAGAGAAGAAACAGAGGCCGGTGCGTGTGCGCAAGGAGTGGCGTGAGAAGGAAGAAGAATACTAAAAAGCGTCAATACAAAAAATTATCGGTATTCCTTGGGCACACCTGCTAAATTCGTGAATCAGGAGCAACACGTCTAGGCCCAGCTGAACCAAGGCCCATTGCGGGCTAGCCCATTGCAAGCCAATCCATCCAGTGGCTGCCTATGCAGATAGCACCCAACTCATGGTTCTATGGGCAGCACATACGGGTCCACGGCTAGAAAATCAAGGCCATGGAGAACAAACCCAGCCATTGGGCCAGGATTTTTTCATGCAAGTCAAGCACCCAAACCGAGTAATTTGGGTCTGGGAATAAATCCCTACCTGGTCCCCCAACTTGGGTTTCTGCCATACTGGATCATTTTCACTAGTGGCTGGCTAAAGCCTGGCGACCCACTTATTGACACCCAAATTTTTATTGACTCATCTAGTGTCCATTCTTTGCAAAAATATAAAAATATAAAAAGATTAAAAAAAATAGAATAACAAAAAAAAAAAAAACCCTATTGGTCCATATATATATAGCCCATTTCACAAGTGCAGCCCAAAGCCCATTTGCCTCATTATCTTGTGAGCCTTCCGCCTACTAAGCCATCCCTCTATTGCCCCAACTCCTAATCTCTTCTTCGGCCTAATTTTCCTCATTTTTTTAACCCATGACATGAGCCCAAGTGAGTAGATAAGAGAAGCCTGGCCCTTTTATCTTCTCTCGCTCACGCACGCTCACAAGGGCGAGGGGAATGAATGTGACCAAAGAAAGGGACAAGGTAGGGGTGAGCATAGTTCGGATTGGACTAGTCCATCCCCTAACCTTAGGATTAATTTACATAATATCGGTCCTCAATTTTTGGGACTGAGGACCGATCCTATTTAGCCTGGGATTGAGGATTGGATTGATCTAGTAAGTTCGGTCCGTTTTCAAGATTAATTCGGCACTAACCGATAATTTTTTTGTTTCATTTTTTGTAGTCTTTGAAGAGGCAACCTACCATTTCAAATTATATATCCATCGACAATACGGCGTTATGCAATCAAACTATAAATGTCAATACATATTTAACAAATATAAGATAAGGCAACAATAGAAATTTCACACCTGCTAAAAGCAAAAGTCTGAGAGTGAACGTTAGAATAGGCGTAAGTAGGGCCCCGAAAAAAAAAAAAAAAAAGCAAAAAACCATAAAAACGATTAAGACCACTCATAAAGATATGTGATAAGATAAGAAGTTCTTATAATCATCTATCAATAATACTTGTAACGCCATATGCAAAAGTATTATGAATAATATATTATATATAATTTATACAGTCAGGGTTGGTCCGGGTTAGAATAATCCTAAACTTCCAAGATCGAGAATCGCCGCGCGGTGTTGATCAGGAATTTGAGGCCGATGGCCAAGCCGTCCACATGAGGCTGACCAAGATCGATATAATTGGGCCGGTCTAGGGTCGGTCCAGGTTAACCCTAAACCGATGCTCATCCCTACGCAAGGTGAGAAACAAGGGGTGACTGGAGCAAATCCAAAGTTCTAGAAGGTCGGTGAGCTGACCGAACACGGTTAGAGGATAGCAGAAAAAAAAAATCTGGAAGAAGGGGGTGTTTACTCGAAGAGATAAACCAGAGGAGATGGCGAAGGAGGGAGGAAGGGAGGAAGGGAGGGAGAAGCTGAAAAAGAAAATCAGAGATTTTTCTGGAAGTTTGCGAAAATTTGCTGAATTCCTTCCGTTGGCCAGAGAACACATTTTGCGACCGTCGGCCACCATCTCCGTTCATGGCTGAGCAAAGGTTTGCGTCCCTTAAGCGCATTCCTCGGATGAAAGGGAAGGACAACTGTCGTCTTCTAAAGTCTCGTCGGCGAACGTCCGACAACGGTGACTCCATTCTCGATTAGGTAGGTTCCTCGCTCCAAATGCTCTGCAGTTGCTCTGTTTTTGTTGAAACTGAGACAATGTTCAATCACGAAATCGTGAGTTACTTGTGTGAAACTGACGTTTATTTGCAACGATTAATGCTGAGTTGTAGTCTCATGTACTACGTCTAGGCCAAGAATCGCATTAAAATCTAGTTTGGATCCCATATCTCATACGGCCTATCAACTGTTCGACAGAAGGCCCGAATGGAAAACCGAGTTGGACTTTTGGAATTCAGTATTTGAGATCTTGTTTTTATGCTTGATTTGTGCTGATATAGTTGTCACAACTGAATCTATGTCTTTCTTGTGTTTTAGGCATTTGCATCCCGAGTTGGTCATGGATGAATACCTCGCTGGAGACCTCCTGACTTACCGGCAATGCCCACGCTTAAAGGCTGTCATCATTAGCTCTGTACGTCCCTCTCTCTGTTGTGTCTATGTGTATTCATTATATAGCTTGAGAAATTCTAGTTGTTTATGATGTTTTGGCCGGAAATCGATGGTCATTTGAGATCAAGCTTGTCTTGGCCATCGTCAATGATAGGTCGGTGACGGTTGACATCGTAGCCTGACGAAGCCGATTCAACATTGGCGTCAATGCCTGTGCTGATGTCAATTCGATTAAGCTAGTCGGTGAAGAAATCTCGATGTCGAGTCTCGATTGAATAGGATGTCGTGGGGAGGTTGTCGTGAAGGGGAATGTTAGAATAATTAAATATTAAACTATACATTTATCTAATAATTTACACTTTAAGAATAGTTGACAGTAATTCCGTAAAATTCTCACGTAGTATTAGAGTTGGAGATCCTGAATTCAAATCTTATCAGGCCTCATTTGTCTCCCCAATTGAATATATCCACTTTTAGTACTAAGCAAAAAGACTAAACTAAGCGTAAGAATGAGTATTAGAACAATTAAATATTAAACCACGCGTTTGTGTAATAGCTAAAGTTTTTACAACAATTGGCGGTGGTCTTACAAAATTTCACAGGGAAGAATGCTTCGGAAAGAAGAAGATGTGGAGAAGAAAAAGAAATAAATAAAAAATATAAAAAGATAAATATAAAAATTTCGGTTACAATAAAGGTGGAGCGGGTCAGATCCGGATACCGGATCGGGCCGGGCGAGTAGGCTTAGCATGTCACCGGCCAGGTTAGAGATGAAAGATTGGGCTGAGAATTCATTGGATTGGGCTACGCTGGGCAATAAAAAAATCCGAATAGATTGGAACTAAGGCTGGATATGGGAATGGATCTAGGCTAAGCTAGAATAGGCCCATTGTGGTTGATTAAGTCCTAATAATCTTGGACCACGCTTCAGGACTTGGTCCAATTTCTGACCCAACCCGGACCGGTGGGGTCCGGGTCAGACCGGGTCCACTGACCCGGTCCGAAGTCCCCCTTCTTTATAGTAAAAATATTTTTAGAAATCATAAAAATCAACAAAAAAAATTGAAAATTAATAAAAAAAAATTAAAAATCAGAAAATCCCAAAAAATTCACAAAAATTCAGGAAAACTAGAAATTCTTGGAAAAAGCTTTAAAAAATTATTTTTTTGATTTTTTTAAATAAAAAGTGGAAAATCTTTCAAAAATTGAAACACGAAATTAAATAAATCTTTAGAACTTTACAATAGGGATTTTTTTAATGTAATTTTTTTTTAGAGACAATATTAGGTTGTTTGTGTGTTTTTACTTCGATTACATTTGGTTGTGCACTTTAATATTTTGAATGTTATGTTCATTTTTAGAATGGTTAGGATGAACCCTTAAAGTCTTCAATAGGCTGCATGTAATCAAGTTTAGGTATCAAAAGGACATTAGTCCTAGAACTAGTGTAATCAAGTTCTCCTTCCTAAGATTTCTAGTTGCATGAAAAGTGAGATATTCTCCCATATCTCATTTGGTTTCTAGCTGACCTCAATATCACGAAAAATTCCAAACCAGTATATATCCGTGAGAAATTTATATCAAATTATTTTTTTGACAATCAAAAACCCCAAAACTAATATACATGTAATAAAGTTTACCTAAAATTAATTTTTTAACAACGAAAAACTCTAAACTGATATATTTGTGACAAATTTATCTTCTGATAATTTCTAATAAATTGGATTAATATTACAAAAAATTATAAACTGGTAACAAATGGAGGGTAAAACCCCCAAACTGATATAATGGTTAACTACCGCGTGTTCTCCTATTCAATAATATGGCAGTAAAACTTAATAAAAACTAATGAAAGGTAAATTTGTCATAGATGTACCAGATTAGGATTTCCCGTGATATTAATCCTAAAGAAAACTCGCTTTTTTGACCTTAAAGTTTGGCCCAAAATCTGGTTTCAGCAAAATTACCGAGTAAAAGGAAGAAAATATAAAACAAAGATCTTTAGTTTAAATATTTTCAAGCAAACCAGATCTTCCTAGCTCTTACTACCCCACTAAAGAGAGAGAAGAGCACTGACGAACCTTTTGGTCTTGTCCGAGTCTGAGTCGTTTTTTCAAATTTAAATGTGGCTAGAACACATATATCCTATTAATATCTCAAAGCAAAGAATGCCTA
The DNA here is from genome assembly GCA_014182565.1 of Eucalyptus marginata. Lineage (NCBI taxonomy): Eukaryota > Viridiplantae > Streptophyta > Magnoliopsida > Myrtales > Myrtaceae > Eucalyptus > Eucalyptus marginata. The sequence continues at coordinate 33,489,938 of CM024587.1, read as the reverse complement.
GCCTTTATTGATAATACCCTTAACCAAAGTTTCAAGAAATCTTTAGGTTTGTGTTTTTAACACGCACAACTGTATACTAGTTGTGTTACATTAAAACAATCCTTCCAAAAACATAAAATATTGTTAAATCACTTTTAAGCAAAATGCTAGAGTTTGTTCTTCAATTATCTATCATGTCCTCGTTTAATTTGCTTCTTTTCCGTTGTGGCAATTATATGTCTCATAATCCTCTTGCATACGAGTATAACATAGAGTCCAACGAATGCTGGTGATTATGTATTGGTCTCATCTATAGCCATTATTACTACTTGTAAATTTCTCTCAAACTCATGAAAATAATGGAAGGTTAAAATCAAGATCATGATCATGACGATGACGAATTCCTTGCGCATTTTGAAGACATCATACTTCATTATCTATATTATTCTTAGAAAAGCTTCGCTCGCACACACGACCGACTACATCGTGCTTCTACTTGTTCACTCCACCTTTTTGGACAAACACAATGACTCGATCAATTCGTCATGGTCAAGGTACTCTAAAGGACTAAAGGCAAATGGAAACTTGCTGTTGGGATCAAAAAATGCACAGATACAAATTTCGTGCCAATGTTATTATGAAGGACAAAGCGCAGGGGAATATAATAGTAGGTACACATATGAATGCAAAGTAAGAATTTCTTAATGTCACGAAGGAAAAGGAAAATAACAAAAATTGCAATTTAAGAGCTATTTTTTGTCTTGTCCCCAACCACCGTGGTTTTTGTCTCGATTCCTCAAATAAAAACAATTTCCCAGCAGCCCATTATTGGAGGAGGGTAACTACCGCCCGCGTAATTTCCACGGCATCACGCGGCAGGTGCATGGAGCCTAACGGAAAATACTCACATTCTCACGTGCAATTCTGACACATACTTGTTTTACGTTTTTTATTAATATCAAAATAAATAAAACTTAATATCATGAAAAATTCCAAATTCCATTAATTTCCGTTAAATTTTACCGTTGAATTGCTAAGTTAAATAACACGCGAACCCTCCATTTGTTACGAATCTATCAATTTAAGTTTTTTACGAAATTAACTCAAAAAGAGAGAGAGAGAGAGAGAGAGAGAGAGAACCAATATGCAATATAGATGCTCCCTGCTCAAGTGGGTAAAGCATGTTCTCCACCAACTAGTTTCGATTAAAACATAGACCACGATAATGCCTAGTCAGTCTCTTTTTGGAGGATGCATATGCATGATCGACCGCTATCCCATCCCATTTTGTAATAATACCACGAGTGCAATAAAAATTGGACCCTCTTCTAAATTGAAAACGTCGGAGTCCGAACAGATTTTTCAATCGTAAATGTTGCTAGAAGCAATGTATCTCCTTAGTCATAAAACCATTAAACCCAAATTGTATGGCGTTCTAGCCATCCAACGGTCTAAGACTTTACGTTCAAATCAAACGGCCGCTATGCATGCTGCACGAAAAGCACAAATAATTGTGCGGGTGATTCCCTAGAGCTATAGTACGCGGGAGGTGCGTGGAAAAGAACCTCTGTAGAGGCTTTTTGACTTGACTTGCCTCTTTCTATAAATAAATTGAAAAAAAAAAAAAGAAAAAGAAAAAGAAGAAGACAATCAACGAGCAATGCTCCTTGTTTAATGATGGAGGGAGAAGGTGAAGAGAAAGAGAGGACACTTTTTCTTTCCTTTTTTTATTTCTTTTTCTTTTTATCCTTTCTTTCTTCCTCTTTTAGCCCAATCATCAGGCCTTGATGACGGGCAGAAGTGAGGGCCGGCAAGGGCAGGCCTCGCCAGTATAAGGCCAGGTTGTGCTCGATGGCTAGAGGAGGAATAAGAAGGAAAGGGAAAAAATAAATATATATTATTAAAAATGATTTACGTCAATATTAGTGACGTTACATGGAACGGTCGACATTTACGCCGACGATTTCTAATTAAAATCAATTGAATTGACTAAATTGATAAAATATAAAAAAAAAATTAAAATTTAATTGATAAAATTAAAAATTTTAGAATTGAATTTGGAAAATTAGAATAAATTTAGGACGCCACCAACTCTATTATGCGTGCTTGAACAATGCTGCGTTCTTGTCATCCAACGGTCTGAGAGTCTTCATGCCGATCGGACCGCTGCAATGCATGCTGCACGGAAAGCGCAAATAACTGCACGCTTACTTCCCTGCAGCAGCTGGATGGGGGAGGGGAGGTGGGCGGAAAGAAGCTCCGTAGGAAGAGGGGCCTTTTTGACTTGACCCGTGTTTTCTATTAATAAAGAAAATAGAAAATGATTGATTGAATTAATTAAATTAAATTAATTCCTTCGCAGGACATGCAGGACATTACATGAAAATGCATTCATCTTGTAGGAATTTTTGAGTAATGATTTTTTTATTGATTAAATTAGTTTTTTTTGTCGTCAATAAGTCAGGAACTGAGAGTGAGTTAGGAGCAGCTGTCATGAAGTGTGTGACTTCCACGATTATTCATTCGTTTTCTCCATTATCATCCCGAGCTTTTAGTGAATCACATAGCAAATTCTTTTTTGTGAATCAAAAAAATTTTACGTAATAAAGTCGAAAAATCAAAAGAAAATTCAAAATTTCACTACAAGTGAAAAAAAAAAGTTTCCTTGCTACTTGAAAAGCGTGGTTAGTTTCATCGTCATTGGATTCATTTTACTGGCTTTTCTTTGGCCCAATCTACAAGTGAGCAGAATGTTCAAGTACATCGCTCGCGCGCATGGGTGTGTGTAAAAGTAGAGAACATAAAAAGCAGCAAGTGAAGAGAGAGAGAGAAAACTATTGAGGTTTGTTCTAATGGTCACCCTTTCAATATGGAAGGGGGAAGTGGGGGGTTCGAATCCCCATCTTTTCGGGAGAGTTGGGGTGGGGACGATATAGTTTCAGGAGTGGAAGGAGACGGGGTAAAAATTTAAAAATAAGAGTTAGAGTAGAAATAAAGTATGATCGACAAAAAAAAAAAAAAAGCAGAGATAGAGAAATGTCAGATCAAGAGAAGGACGAAGGACAATTATAAAAAGTAGATAGTGGTAGTGAGTGACAAATGCGATGTGATGGGGATAAGGTTGAAAAGGAGAAAAAAGAGAGTGGCCCACAAGAATTGAATAAATTAAGAACACTAATTTTACGACAAACTTGCATTTCAATAAAGATAAATAATTGCAATTCTCCACATACGATTTAATTTTATTGAAATTTCTTCGATTTGTGTGTCGACTATACAAATTTCTCATATCATCATTACTTGACTAATTTATATTTGTCAAATCTTCTTAATCTAATCCACTAGATAGAATAACTTCCTAATCTAATTCAATCAATTCTCCATTATCTATATCTTCATCAAAGATTCTAAGAAGTGTTTTCGTTTGTTGAACTTTCTCTAACATAATCGCTATATGTCTCGCCTCCCTCTATTCTCTCTTATATTCTCCTGTCTAAAATAAATCTATCTTCAACCTTAGTATTTAGTTCAATTTCATTTCCCACTTCTTATAATTAAGTACTCTTATCATCTTCGTCATCACCGGAATATTCAACATAAACTTATAATGATAAACAATATACTTTATATCATTATTTTCGTGAAAGTATCTTGAATCATTTTTCAAGTTTTTCCCAAAATCACAATAGTGCATTTTTTTCTATCTTACATCGTAATTGTTGTACTATATTTCTTGTGAAATCAATATATGATGGCCCCCTATAGCGACAATGATATTACACATTCATTTCCACTGGCGTGTTTCTACTCATCAATGTCAACAACAATTAAATAATGATGTCTACGGTGCTGTCTCTCTTGCCGATGTTGCACCTAACAATAAAAAAAAAAAAAAAAAAAAAAAAAAAAAAAAAAAAAAAAAAAACTTTTGAAACCACAATGCAGAAATGATACAACTTCACATAGAGGTCCTATAATTGCACCGAATTGATTAAATAATGAATGAGTAGTTATCGTTTGGTAGACGGAAAGCAACAAAACTAGCACCGAATGCAACGGCAATTTCACTGTTGTACGATTCTTTTTCAAGCACGGTTGTCCCCATGGTTGACCAAGAACCCTAATTTTTCCTTCCCATACCTATTTTTGGCTTAGAAGCCCTAATTTTTCCCTCCAATTGAGCAAACTCAGAGAAAGATGACGAGCTTGAATGAGTGAGAGTAATAGAAACGGTGAGTCACGGCAAGTAATAGGGAGAGTGGTGTGACAATCAGCCAACATTGAAAAAAATCTAGCCCTATAACCTTGTGTGTGATGTTGTTTTTGCTTGGTTGGATTGAGCAATATCGTTTTGCATGTCCATGCAGCGTTGATTTATTTAAAAATATACCAACTCATTTTAATTTTTTAATTATAAACACCTTGTAATTGTTTTGGCTGGAAATTTCCCTTGAAGGCTCTCTCTCTCTTTTATTTTTATTTTTCATCGAAGACAACTTTAATTTATTCATCCACTAGAGTTTTTAAGTTCAAGAGAATACAATTCAAAACATAACATATCATAGCTCAGAGGGCTTAGGGGGCTTAGGGTACGCGTGACAAAATTTACATTTGCCGATTTTCATTTTCTGTTAGGAACGGGTTTGGAACAATAAAGTTTGGTAACGCCTTGATTTGATTTTACATTTAAAAGCATTTCATTAAAATAGAGAAATTGAAGAAAATATGTTTGAAATTTTTAACTTCAGGTTTCGAAATAAATCGAAAGTTGAAATCAAACCATATAAAAGAACCTTGTGCTTTCTTGCTAACTTAATTCACTCATAACCACAACTTCACAAATCATTGCTAATTTTCTTTTTCTTATTTTGATCGTGTTTTTTTAAATTTTTTTAAATTTTTTAAATTTTTTTTTTTATAACTTCCTCTTTAGGATGAAAGGCAATCGAATGGGTTCCCAATTTTCAAAAACGACCAAACTTCTTAAATGCTTATTTAAAAACAATGGGGCTCTTTCCCAGAAAGGGCATGACGCACAAATGGAGTTGAAGAAAAAGTTCTTACGTAATAGATGAATAAAAAACATGCCTAGAAATTTAACCTTGTTTCTTTACGGATTCAAAATTCTTGTAAAATCAAAATAATTAAATTGTTGTACAATCTTGAATTTTAATTCAAAGGCAAGAGATTCAAGAGAATCTCTCTCTTTGCTATGCAAGGGCCATTAAAGGTTCATTGAGCAACAATAAAGAAATTAGGGATTGGCAACTAGGCGATTTAATTCGAGAATCAAAATAAACCGACCTTCTCCTTATTGGTTCCTAACCATAAACGTTACTTCGAGGTAGAATTCTCATATATTCCTTTACACCATCAATTTTATTTTGTTGATAATCTTGTATAATACTAGTTTTTGATAAAATGACAAAGGCTGTATAGGCGCCATCGATGGCACCCATATTCATGCTTCCAGATCTTGTTTGAACCTACGTAGGATGAGCTTGCAAACGATACATTGACCGAGGAGGAAACCAAATAAAAACGCTTAGGAAAACCATTGGCAATAAAATGGCAAGGGATAATAATATCTTAGGAAATTCCATGAAATTGTATTTTCAACTTTTGTAATGTATTAGTATTATTCGACTATTATTTTGTATTTGAGGATTTCCTATGTTGTTTTAGTATTATTTCAACTATTATTTTGTATTTGAGGATTTCACATGTTGTTATCTAATCAATTTCATTTCAGAAATAGAAATTTTATTTTGTTATCAAACAGTTTGTTTGAAATAGAAATTTTGAGTCGTTATCAAACGGGTTTTAACAACAGAAACTTTGTCCAGGGAATAGAAATTGAGAAATTGATTTACGGTAGAAATCAATTTCTGTTTCGAAAATTTTGTCATGCGCGGCCTTAGTAAGTCAATTAGAAGGGAGATTCACTACTCAGTGGGTTTTAACATTCCGACTTGATTGGCTTTTCGTGGGCGACGTTGAATGAGGACATTCTCTACTTAGGCGTGAAGGTTCTTGCAATCCACCGATAAGCTTTAGATGGCCCTCAATCGCTGTCCCAGCCCATTTGTAATAATATCGCAAGGGCAATAAGAAATTGGAACCGCTTGTGAATTCGCAACTGCCCGACTGAGTCCGACTATATTTTACAATCGTAAATGTCGCTATAAGTAATGTATCTTTTTGAGTCATAAAACCCTAAAACGCAAATTGCACCGCGCTCTCGCCATCCAATGGCCCAAGACTCTTCGTGACGATCGAACGGCTGCTACGCATGCTGCACGCAAAGCGCAAAATAATTGCGCGCGTGATTCCCCACAGCAACAGTACGCGGGACGGGAGGCGCGTGGAAGAGGACCTCTGCAGTGGCCGCCTTGACTTGACTTGGGTTTCTCTATTAATAAAGAAAACAGAAAAGGCAACGGACGAGCATGCTCGTCGTTTAATGATGGAGGGAGCAGGTGTAGAAAAAGGAAAAGAGAGGATACTTTTTCTTCTCATTTTTCTTTTTTCTTTTTATTCTTCCTTTCTTCCTCCTTCAGCCGTTCATCAGGCCTTGATTACTGGCTAGTGTGAGGCAAGGTTAGAGGAGAAAAAAGGAAGGTGAGAAAATAATTAAAATATCATTAATAATTATTTAAGTCAATATCAGTCATCATATATAATTATCAGTATCTATACGGGCAATTGAATTAATTGAATGGATTCGATTGAAAAAACAATTATTATTCAATTGATAAAATTATAAAATTTAAAATTAAATTAATAAAAGCGAACATGACTAACTCTATTATGCAAGCTCGAACAATAGTGCATTCTTGCCATCCAATTGTCCAAGACTTTTCATGCCGACCGAACCGCTGCAATGCACACGGAAAGCGCAAATAATTGCACGCGGAATTCCCAGCAGCAGCCGTATGTGGGACAGGATATCCGCGGAAAAGAAGCTCTGTAGGGACAGGGGTCTTTTTGACTTCACCCACCTCTTTTATTAATAAAGAAAACAGAAAATAATTGATTGAATTAATTACATCTAATTAATTCCTTTGCACGAAATTAACTAAAAATGCATTCATCTGGTGAGAACTTTCAAATAACGATTTCTTTTATCGATTAAATTAATTTTTTTCTTATAACTAATAATTTATGCCCACGGCGAGATTTAAGAACAGTTGTTGTAACAACGTGTGTGACTCCCATAATTATTCATTTATTTTTTTCATTGTCGATTCAATTTTTTAGAGAATCAAATAACAATTCCTTCTTAGTGAATCAAATAAATTTTATGTAATAAAGTTTTTTTTTTTTTTGTCGCATATGTAATAAAGTTAAGAAATCAAAAGAAAATTCAAAGTTTCACTTCAAAGTAAGAAAAAAGTTGCTTCACTACTCTGAGAAGCGCGGTTGGTTTAATCGCCGTTGGATCCTTTCTACCGGCTTTTCGTGGCGCAATCGACAAGCGAGTAGAATATTAAAGTATATTCGCGCGCGTGGGCTTATGCAAAAGTGGAGAACATAAAAAGTAGCGAGTGCAGAGAGAGGGAGAGATGTCAGGTCACGAGGAGGAGGACGAAGGACAATTATAAATAGTAGAGACTGACGGACATGAGGCGATGGGGATAAGACTAAAAAGGAGCAAACGAGAGAGTGGCCCACAAGCATTGAATAAATCAAGAATTGCATAAAGATAAATAATTGCAATTCTCCACATCGTACAATTTAATTTTGCAATTTCCTCTACTTTTGTTTTGATCATTATTTGAATAATTTACATTTGGCAAAACTTAATAATCTAATTCACCAGACAGGGCAGCTTTCTAATCTCATTTACTCAATTCTTTGTTACATATTCCTTCACCAGATATTTTGGGACACGGCCCTTTTTCTCTTTTTCTCTTTTTTCTTTCCTTCTTCGTCCTCTAAAGGCAAGGCTCGTCCAAGGCAAGCGAGGTTGCCCTCGATGGCTAGAGAAGGAAGAAGGAAAGATTAAAAAAGGGATAAAAATTAAAAAATATATATTATTAAAAATAGTCTACATCAACACCAATCACGTCACATAAAATAACCGACATTCACATTATTGAATGGATTCAATTGGTTAAAAGATAAGAATATTTATTACTCAATTGATAAAATTAAAAAAATTTAAAATTAAATTGATAAAAATATTATAGATTTAGAAATTTTGGATTTTTTTCTAACATACACCACACTCTATTGTGCATGTTTGAACAATGCTGCATTCTTGCCATCCAAAGGTCCAAGACTTTTCATGACGATCAAACTGCTACGATGTATGGAAAGCGCAAATAATTGCACGCGTAATTCTTGCAGCAGCCTTATGTGGGAAGTGCGTGGAAAAGAGTCTCCACAGAGACGGGCCTTTTTTAGCCTGTTTAATAACTGGCTAAACAGTGTCAAATTCTTTTTTTTTCGTTCCCAGGAGTAGTTTTAGAATAGAATCGTGTTTGGTAAATTTTTTGTTTCGGGCTTTAACAAATTTACATTTTTGTTCTCGAAAATAAATTTTGAACAGAATCAGAATAAAAAAAAAATTTGATTCTTTGTTCTAGAACAATTCTAGAATTAAGCCCATATTTTCTATTCTTCTTCCCTTTTCTCTTCTTATTCTTTCCTTTTCTTCTTCTTCATCCACCGCCGCGGTTGTCGTCCACCGCTGTCCGATGTCCGCCACCCGCCGCCGCCGGTCCGGCGAGCTCGCCGGAGGTTTGCCAGGCCAAGGTGAGGTCCGGCGAGCTCACTGGAGGCAAGCCCAGCCCCGGCAAGGCTCGCCCAACTACCGACGAGGGCCAGCAGCCCTCCGGTAAGGTCGCCAACCCTCGTCGGCTGGTCGCCGGATTGGCGACCGAGCCACTGAAGAGGAAGAATAGAGAGAGAAAGGAAAAAAAAAAGAAAAGAAGAAAAAATGAAAAAAAGTAATAAAATTATTTAAAAATAAAAAGAAAATGATTTAGAATAAAAATTTTGAAAGTACGGTATCAAACGATTATTCCGAGAATTGAAATTTTGGACAATTACCAAACGGTTTAAAATCTTTAGAAATTGTTTAGAGAACGAATAAAAAATAATTATTTCGATCATAAATTGTTCCCAGAATGTAATCGTTATCAAATGCACCCTTTAACTTGACTTGCCTTTCTATTAATAAAGAAAACGTAAAATAATTAATTTAATTAATTTAATTAAATTGGTTACTTTGTGGGACATTACGTGAAAATGCATTCATCTAAGAATTTTTAGTAATGATTTTTTCATTGACTAAATTAGTTTTTTTTTTTTGTTGCCAACAAGTCATACCCACGAGCTAGGAACAATTGTAATGAAGTGTGGCTCCCATGATTATATATTTATTTTTTTCACTATTAATTCAAATCTTTAGTGAATCAAATAACAATTTTTTTTACTGAATTAAATAAATTTTTTTGTAATAAAGTTGGGAAATCAAAAGAAAGCTCGAAGTTTCACTAAAAGTTAAAAAAAAGGAGTTGCCTCGCCACTTTCAAAAACGCGGTTGGTTTATTCTAAATCACCGTTGGATCCTTTTACTAGCTTTTCTTGTGCCCGATCCACAAACGAGTACAATACTCAGGTACATTGCGCGCGAGCGGTTTATGAATATTCAAGTACATCTCCCATTCTCCTTTGTCTAAAACAAATCTGATGGATTTTTTCTTTGATGGGCCTGAGATGGCCCGTCATGGGCCCAGCCCGTGTGTTGAGGACTCATGGAGGAAATTATTAAAGATAAAGGAAAAATCTGGAGGCGGTTAATCTGTGAAAGGTTACGTATTTTGTAAAAGAGAGATTACGCTCTCTCCGAAATTACGCTCTTTTTGTCTTCACGTCTTCTCATTCCGCTTTCTCCCGAAGAACAGATTAGCCTCTGAAGAACAATGTGGATTCTTCCTCGTGTCGCATCACCGGTGCTTAGTCTGTGGAAACAAGGTATGTTCGTCTATGTAATGTGCCTTAGGATCGGTGATTCATGTTTGTTTTTGGGCTTGCTTCCGCTACGTCGTTTTAGGGGTTTGATTTAGTGTCGAATCCGTTTTAGGGAATCAGTAATTCCCAACATTGGTATCAGAGCCCTAGTTCATGTTTCCCAACCCCTTTTTATGTTATTGAATTAATTTTTGTGGTCGAAATTCAAGAAAAGCCACTGCCGATCGATCGGGGACGGAAAAACTCGACACCCGCGTACTGTTCGCCCAGTTTTGTGTTTTTCTGCAAGTCGAAATTCGTTTTTGATAGCGCAAGGTCGAAGGTCTTGTCGATACGAGAAAAACGAGTCGCGGATCGCCGCCGGACGTGCCGCCACGCGCGGCCGGAACGAACGAGTGTCATCGGCGCATGTAATGCACACGCCGATTCGAGCCCCCATAGGCGTGCGTGTCGAACGCGTCGTTTCGGCCCAGGCGCGTGCGACGCACGCGCGCGCGTCGAATTGGCGCCATTTCGGCCCAGGCACGTGCCACGCATGCGCCAGTTGACGTCATTTTGACGTCAGCCGCGCACGCGCGTGGCACGTGTCGGTCGATTCGTCCAACCGGCTCGACCGGGTGACCGGTCCGACCCGACCGCCCGTTGACTCCGACCCGGCTGACCGTTGACCGTGACCGTTGACCGTTGACTTTGACCGTTGACCGTAAATTAAAAAAAAATATAGATTTGTTTCTTTTTTTTTCCAATTAAGTCTATGTGGATTATATGTAATCTCTTATTTGTTCTGCATTTGTTGCAGGAACAATGCCCCCTTCATTTACGCACACCTATTTGCATAATTACCGATAAACAAAAGGAAAGACTTTCTAGGTTGATAGGCGAGGCGGCGATTATCGATGGGAGAGTGGTGACTTAATTGATCATGTTCTTGAAGTCAACGGGAAGATACAAAAGGTCATATGGAATGGTCGTCCCATGCCACGGTCGAGATGGTGCGATTTTTTTTCATGAACACTCTTCCACAAGAATGGAAAGGAGTGTTGAATCGCATATGAGATGTCAACAAAGCCGCTTCATATAGGAGTATTGTGATGGCTTTTATAGATGCTTATTATCTGATTGTTAAAAAAGAAAAGATCAAGAAATTGAAGAAAAAATTATCTTTCCCAGTTCACATATTGACTTGGTGTTAGATGTTTTGGCTGGTCTTTATTTAGTGTGCTTTGTGGACATCTTATGTAATGTTTTCTACCTGGTTGTTGTTGATGTAGCAATTAATATATAAGTTGTATTATGTGAAAGCATTATTATTCTATTAGATGTCAAATATTATTTGCTTTCTGTTATTGTTGACTGCTGTGGGTAGTTCATAAAAGTTTTTGTAGCTTCATATAATTCATTTTGCATAAAACAATTATATTAATGATAGTTTTAAGTTATGATTTTTTGGAGGATGATTGGAAACATAGTGACATTTTGATTCTGAAACCTTACTTGAAATTGTTCATTAATATAATGGGTTTGTGCAAAATGGATGCATAAATGATAGGCATTAATTATTCGTGCATATATGTATGATGTGTTCAGATCAATGGCTTCAGCCACAAAGAGCATAGTTGCCGAGCTGAACAAAAGTGAAAAGCTCAATGGCGATAACTATGAAATCGGCACATGAAAATCAATATGTCCGGAAGAGCAAGAGGCACTAGAAGCTCTTAACCCGACCATGGTAGAACCCGAAGAATGAAACACTGCGCAAAGACATAAGAGAGATAAGGATGCTTTTGCTGCATGGAAAAAGAAAGAACTCCCTTGCTCGCATTACGTTGCTGAGTAGCATGGAAAATGACGTCATGCGAGAGTTCAGGCGTTTTGAGAATGCCAAGGAAATGTGGGAAGCGTTGACAGCAAGGTTTTATTCATACTTCGGTGACCAGACTGAGACAACTCACTATTAGGTTTGACTCTTATAAGAAGCCTTATGGTCAGACCATGAAGCAACACCTTAGAAAGATGTCAAATATGATAAATGAGTTGAAAGATGCTAGCCATGTCTTGACTGATGAGCAGCAAGTGCAAACAGTGATTCGTTTCTTGCCTCAGAGTTAGGAGCATATGAAGGTGCACCTGACCCATAATGAGAATATCAAAACCTTTGAGGATGCAATGCGTCATCTTGAGCCGGAAGAGGACCACCTCTTGGCGGCTAAGCGGAAGCTGAAATTTATCATCTTTGGTTCTAGCTCACATGGAGCTTCGAGCTCCAAGCGCAAATGTCCCTAACTAGTTCGATAAAAGGAAAGGCAAGGGAGCAGGTCCTTCAGGGAAGAAGCCAAAGGTTGACTAACATGACAGAAGAAAACGTCCTCGAATGAAGAAGCTGACAAGGGTGAAGTGTTACAATTGTGACAAGAATGGTCACTATGCTCGCGATTGTCGTGAGCCAAAGAAGGTATACACCCCTTGTGCTTTTGAGAACTTTGCCGATGTGTCAAGTTATGTATTTTTGACTGAGTTTAATCCTTTGTGTACTGTAGATTCAGGAGCGACAGACCATGTAGCGAAGGATAGAGAATCTTTCGTGGAATTCCGACGAGTACCAACCGAAACTAAGTGGATCTATGTGGGAAACAACTCCAGAGCTGAAGTAAAAGGAATTGGCACCTGCCAACTGAACATGCGTGGTGGACGCACTTTATTCCTACATGATGTATTGTATTCTCCGGAGATTCGTCGAAATTTAGTGTCTGTTTTAGTGTTGGTCAAGCTAGGTTTTAATATGAACTTCCATAATAGAGGTGTTGATTTGTTTTTGGATACAAATTTCTATGGTTGTGGTTATTTTCTGGATGGTTTCATTGTATTAGATATTGACTATGTCCTTCTCACGTCTCCTAATTCATATGATAATGATGTGAATGTGTGGCATGCTAGACTTGGTCATATTGGCCAACAACGTATGAATAGACTAGCCAAAGAGGGCTTGTTGGGCAACATTGAAAAAGTCGATTTGCCTATATGTGAACATTGCCTAGTAGGAAAAACGACAAGGAAACCATTTGGAAAAGGTAAAAGAGCTGAATTTCCTTTGCATTTAATTCATACCGATGTTTGTGGTCCGATGAATGTGAGAGGAAGGCACGGGCTGTTTATTTCATCACATTTATAGATGATTATACTCGATTTGGATATGTCTATTTGATTTCTCATAAATCGAAGCATTGAGTTGTTTCAAAAAGTTTATGAACTTGGCAAAAAATCAATTAGACAAGAAAATAAAAGTATTAAGATCCGATCGAGATCGATAATATTTATTTGATGAGTTTAGAAAATTATGTGATGAAAAAGGAATAGAAAGACAGTTGTCTATTCCATATACTCCTCAACAAAATGGTGTTGCGGAGAGAAGGAACAGAACCCTATTGGAAATGGTTAGGTCCATGATGGCGCATGCTAATTTACCTATCACATTTTAGAGTGATGCGTTATTAATTGTTACCTATATATTTAACCGGGTGCCTTCCAAATTAGTTACTTTCACTCCATATGAGTTATGGACAGGTAGAAAATCGGACTTAAGTTTTCTTAAGCCATGGGGTTGTGTTGCCTATACTCATGAGTCCTCTCACAAGTTTGGGAAATTGGGTCCCAGAGGAAAGAAGAGTATCTTTATAAGATACTCTGAACACTCGAAAGGATATGTGTTCATAGGTGAGCAGAAAAGTGGAAGTATAACTGAATTCGAATCACGGAACGTCACATTCTTAAAGAATGAATTTCCTAAAAAGGGCGAAATAGGTGAAGAACACACCCTATTTGAAACCTTGGATCAAGATGATGAACATAGTGGAGTTCGTCTAAGTGGGAGTAACATGAGAAGTAATAAATTTAATTCAACTCACTCTCAATTACAACCACATGATGAGATGATATCGTCATTATCTATTCCAAGTGGGAGCATGATGGGGAATGATGTACAAAGTGCACAATCTCCCATACGGCGAACAAGTCGCAAAAGTATTCCCCGTCGACATTTTGACATTGAAAGGGAAACTTTTATGGTTGCTCCACAAGATGAAGATGAGCCAAGAAATCTTAATGAGGCTCTAAATTGCCCTAGTAAGGAAAAATGGATGCATGCAATGGAAGTGGAGATGGAGTCAATGAAGTCAAACCAAGTTTGAAAACTGGTTGACCTTCCAAAAGGACGCAAAGCTATTGGGAACAAGTGGGTTCTCAAAATAAAGCGTAAAGCGATGGCTCGATAGAAAGGCATAAGGCTCGCCTTGTGGCGAAGGGGTATAATCAACATGAATGAATTGATCATGAAGAAACATTTTCTCCTGTGGTGAGATTTACCTCGATTCGCATTATTCTGGCAATAGTGGCTAGTATGGATCTTGAGTTACATCAAATGGATGTAAAGACTGCTTTCCTCAATGGAGAATTAGAGGAAGAAATATATATATGAAACAACCTGCTGGTTTCATTATGGAAGGCTAATAAGGAAAAGTATGTCGACTTTTGAGATCGATATATGGCCTAAAGTAGTCGTCGAGACAATGGTATATACGTTTTCATAATGCCATAATGGCATATGATTTTATAATGATAGATGATGATCATTGTGTATATATCAAAAGATCCAAAGATCAATTTGTGATCGTATCATTATATGTTGATGATTTACTAATTGCTGGAAGCAATATGGAGTTTGTTAATACTGTTAAGAGTTGATTATCTTCCAACTTTGAGATGAAAGATATGGGTGAGGCTGCATACATCCTTGAAGTTAAGATTTCAAGAGATCGTTCGAAGAGATCATTATCTCTTTCGCAAGAAACATACATAAATAAGGTTCTTGAACGATTTCATATGCAAGATTGTAAACCCATTGATACTCCCATTGCAAAAGGTGAAGGATTGAGCCATAAATTGTGTCCAATGACTCTACAAGAGAAGGAACAAATGAAACATGTTCCTTATGCTAGTGCTGTTGGGAGCTTGATGTACGCTATGATGTGTACAAGACCCGACATATGTTTTGCAGTTGGAATGGTGAGTAGATACCAATCTAATCCGGGTCAAGTACATTGGAAGGCCGTTAAAAGAATGCGAGGTATCCGAAGGGAAGCTGGCGATTACAAGCTGAATTACCAAGGAAATGATCGCAACTTGAAGGCTATTCGGATGCGATTGGGGAGGAGATTTAGATGAAAGGAAATCTACCTCTGGATTTGCTTTCTTACTAAATAATGGCGCCATATCATGGAGCAGTAAGAAACAAACGTGTATAGCCTTGTCCAGGATGGAAGTTGAGTTCGTGGCATTATCAGCAGCAGTACAAGAAGGAGTTTGGCTTAAGAGATTTTTGGATCATTTAGGTGTTATTGGATATGCTGCAAATCATTTTTTGGTTAACTGTGATAGCCAAGCAGCTATAGCGTACACCAAAAATCCAAAATATCATGGCAAGACCAAACAGATAGATACAAAGTATAATTTTGTCAAGAATATGGTTGCACGAAAAGATGTGAACTTACAGTACATATCTACGCATAGAATGGTAGCAGATCCTATGACAAAGCCAATACCTAGAGATGTGTTTTGTGGTCATGTAAAATCTCTAGGACTACGTAGAGGCGATGCGAATATTGTAATTTCCCGAAGTGTTTAGATTTAATGAATTTGCGTTTTTTCATTATTAATGCCTGTGAATTTTTTGTTTGATGTTTATGCATCTTAATGCTCAGTGCATTATATTAAGTTGATAAAGTATGTCGGACAGATAAAAGATTAACCCACTCACACGGGTAATCGCCTCTATGTACTGTGTGATAAATAGAGATAAGACGGTTTTTAAGCTTATTATCTAGGTGATAATCAAGAGCTCGTAGCTTAAATTATATATGTCGCCTTAACTGAGTGTTAAGATGAGGACATAATATTTACTATGTCCGAAAGTAAAATAACCCACATATTTTACTTTATCTGTCTATGATGCCAGATGTGAATTCTGATGAATTCTGTGAAGGAGTAGATATGTGAACTCGAGTTAGACATTATGTATGTCTGAACTATCATCTGTACGGTATTGATGGTGTAGACATACGCTCCATGGGAAAGGAGTTAATACCGTAATACGTATTTCATACTACGTATGCATGAGACGACCAATAAGAGTGGCAAAAGTTTGATCTCAATTTTTATGCCGTATGAGACTCTTGAGGAAAATAGTTCCTCAATTTAGTGCCCTCAAGACTTTTTCTTATTCTCAAGATTTCTATTTAGTGTTTGCTATCTTAGGATGTTGCCAATGGTCATGAGTTGATTCGATCTAATGGGACATTTCTAGAAAAGCAAGCGAACCGAAATTGAGAGTTTGAAGGAAAGAGGAAAATTGAATTTGGAGAATCGCATTGTAGTTTTGTATTCACCTGGTCGACCAATTATGACCGTCTTTGGGATAATCATAATTGTTAATACAATATATATATATATATAAACAAAGAGATCAAGAGAGATATAAATGTGATCGATCAATCTAGGGTACTGCATACTAAATTTACTCGAAATGTGATGCCCATTATGAGCTGCTATATATTCCTAACAAATGTATAAGAACGAGCTCTCAAATATCTTGGTCGCACGGACTATTCACCAGTATGAATGTTGCGGTGAGGAAAAAGAGGATTACATTTTGGCCCACCATGTCAGTGGGAGTTGATGGATTTTCAATTGATGGGCCTAAGTAGGGCCCGTCCGCCCATGTTGGTTTTGGCCCACCATGTGCGAGTGGGAGATGATGGATTTTTTCCTTTTGATGGGCCTGAGATGGCCCGTCATGGGCCCGGCCTTGTGTGTTGAGGGCCCATGGAGGAAATTATTAAAGATAAAGGGAAAATCTGGAGGCGGTTAATCTGTGAAAGGTTACGTATTTTGTAAAAGAGAGATTACGCTCTCTCCGAGATTACGTTCTCTTTGTCTTCACGTCTTCTCATTCCGCTTCCTCCCGAAGAACAGATTAGCCTCTGAAGAACAGTGTGGATTCTTCCTTGTGTCGCATCACCGGTGCTTAGTCTATGGAAATAAGGTACGTTCGTCTATGTGATGTGTCTTAGGATCGGTGATTCATGTTTGTTTCTGGGCTCACTTCCGCTACGTCGTTTTAGGGGTTCGATTTAGTGTCGAATCCGTTTTAGGGAATCAGTAATTCCCAACAAAATCCATCCCCAACTTCAATACTTGGTCCAGTAAAATTTCGTACTTCTCATACTTGAGTACTCTCATCATTTTCATCATTAATGTAATATTCAACATATATTTTAACTTCCTTGACATTAAGATAATTAGAAACGATATCCTTAATACTATTATCATCGTAGAAGTATCTCAAATTATCCTTCAAGCTTTTCCCATTACTACAATAGTGCAATTTTTCTATTTTGCATTGTAGCTATTGCACTATATCTCTCATAGCACTGCTCTTCAGCAAATTAGGACACCATGCATGAAGGTTACGGTGCAAACGTCGTCGAATTAGTCATTAGCTTGGAGGTAGGATTGATGGCCTCCTTACATAAGCAATGATGGTACATTCATTTCTACCGGCATATTCCCACTCATCAGTGCCAACAACAAATTAACCACATAGTAGGTCACGATGTCTAAAATGCCATCCCCCATGTCGACGCTACACCGAAGGAAATAAAAAATAAAAATAAAAATTTGGAACTACAATGTAGAAAGGATGACAGTTGCACATAATTGATTAAACAACAACTCATCGGTTCTTGCATTGATCCATAGAACCGATTCCCAATATTTACAAAATTACATTCATAAATTAATATCATGGTGAACCTAATTTCTATGTAGAGCATTAAAACTTGTTCGGCCTTAAATTTGGATTGAATTACAAGCCATTGATTTTGATTAAGGATTAAAAACTATAGTATTGAACAAATCAACAATACTCTTTAGTTAGGAACTTAATTTCTCTGAAGCTAATGGTGTGTCCTCTTAGGGTTTGTCAACACGGAGAAAATGTGGAAAATTAGATTTTACGTTAGAAATCCCAACCTTTATAAAAGTCAAAACATGAATAGTTTGATCCATCTTTTCTCAACATCAACCTAATCTAATCATAAGGATGGCTAAAGAGAGACTAATTATGCTCTTAATTTCGTATCATCAACATTTGTGGACATCTTCAATTGGTCTCTTCCATCCTCTTTGTTTGTGTGTTTGTTTGTTTTTTTTTTACTATGAAAAAAAGTAAATAAATTATTAGAATGAACAAAAAGTAGAGAAGTTAATCCAATTACGCAC
Organism: Eucalyptus marginata; assembly: GCA_014182565.1. Lineage (NCBI taxonomy): Eukaryota > Viridiplantae > Streptophyta > Magnoliopsida > Myrtales > Myrtaceae > Eucalyptus > Eucalyptus marginata. The sequence goes on along the minus strand of CM024587.1, from coordinate 33,471,647 downwards.
CTGAGAGATAAAATTAGTCAATAATGTCCCATACTACAAATATATATATATATATATATATATTTGTAGATATATATATATATATATATATATATTTGTAGATATATATATATATATATATATTTGTAGATATATATATATATATATTTGTAGATATATATTAAATGAAAAATTACAAAATAATTAAGTAATTGAGTTGGAATCTCTCTTCTTCTTGGTGTGCAAGTGGATTGTTCCATGCTCGGAACTAAAAACCGAACCGATACTCATCGGTTCCAGTAAATTGAAATTAGGAACTGAATCAAAATTGCTAGTTTTGGCACGATCCAATTTGGTTCTGGCCGATTTGGGCAATTCCTAATGCTTTTGCACACTCCTAATTTCGGTGACTTTGCGCGGAAGAGGCGTGGAACCTAACAAGCAATACGCACATTCTCATATGCAATACTGACACATGCTTGAATAAGAGTTAATATCACAAAAAATCATAAATTGGTAAATCTATAACAAATTTTACTTTCTGTTAACTATCAAAGTGTTGAATTGAAGAACATGCGATAGTTGACGAATATACTAGTTTGAGGTTTTACTCTATGTTTGTTATGGATATATTAATTTGTAGTTGTTTGTAATATTAATCCGATTTGATATAAACTAACAGAAAATAAATTTATCATAAATATATCAATTTAAAATTTTTAGTGGTTTGTCACGAGGTATATTGATTCGGGATTTTTGTGGTCAAAATTTAATTTTAGGTAAATTTATTACAAAAAAACCACTTTAGGGCTTTTCATGGTAATGACCCAATAAATAAAAGAGAAAACCAACGTGCAATACTGATGTTCCCTAGTGGAGCGGGTAAGCATATTCTTTACCAACCCATTTGGATTAAAATGTGGATTGGTATGATGCCTAAAGTATCTTTTGTTGCAAGACGCATGTGCATGGTCGATCGCTGTCCCATCCCATTTGTAATAATATCACAAGGGCAATAAAAATTGGATCCACGTCTGAATTTGCACCGTCTGAGTCCGAGTAGATCTTTCGATTGTAAATGTAGCTAAAAGCAATGTAACTTCTTAGTCATAAAAACTCTCGGCCCAAATTGCGCCGCGCTCTTGCCATCCAACGGTGTGAGACTCTTGTCGATCGAACGGTCGCTATGCATGCCGGATGGAAAGCGCAAAATAATTGCACGCATGATTCGCTGCACCAATACACAGGAGGTGCGTAGAAAAGGACCTCGGCAGGGGCCTTTTGACTTGACTGCCTTTTTCTATTCATAAAGAAAACAGGAAAGAGAAGAGAACCAATCAGTATGCTCCTTGTTTAATGATTGGAGGGAGAAGGTAAAAAAAAGGAAAAGAGAGAGTACTTTTTTTTTTTCCCTTTTTCTTTTTCTTTATTTTCTTCTTCCTCCTCTAACCGATTGTTGAGTCTCCATGACCGGCTAGAAGTGAGGGTCCGTAAGCGCAAATCTAGCCGTGGCATAGTGAGGCTTGTCCAAGGTAGGCGTGGTCGTCCTCCCTGCTAGAGAAGGAAGAAGAAAAGGTTAAAAGAAAGAAAAAAAAAATAAAATATTATTAGAAATTATTCACATCAATTCCAGGTCATTTCCACATATGACGGCCGACATTCATATCGGTGATTTTCGATTAAATTGATTGAATGTACTCAATTGACAAAATATGAAAATATTTATAATTCTAATCTTTGGGCCACTGAAAGAGTAATGACATATTGTGAGCCACAAATCTTTAAAAGAGTAAGACGCGTTTTTCAAGTAATGAGGGAAACCTTTTACTTTTAGTGAAATTTTAGATTTTTTATTTCTCGACTTTAAAAAGTCATTAATAACATAAATGTGATTTGATTATAAAAAATAAAGAAAAATGTTGCGTCACTAATTCAATGCGTAGAATAATCACGGGAGTCATATTTCATGACTAACTGTTCCTAACTCGCATTGTTAGTATGACTTATTGGTGATGTAAATGAATTAATTTAATCAAGAAAAAAATTCATTGGTTGAAATTTTTTTACAAAATCAATGCATTTTCATGTAATGTCCCACAAGAAAATTTCTACAAAATCCATGCACCTCCTGCATGTTTCTGTGGAAATTACGCGTGCAGTAATTTGCCCTTTCCGTGCAGCATGCATTGCAGCGGTTTGATTGGCATGAAGAGTGCTGGACCGTTGGATGGCAAGAACGCAGCATTGTTCAAGCACGCACAATCAAGAGCGTTTTGTGTTGGCGACAACACGTCCAAGGCTTATAAATCAGTGGAGATCGCAGCAATTATTTTTTATTTATCAAATATGAGATTGATCTTTTAAAATTTATCTCATTTGTGAAATATAAGTCGAATATAAGGTATTATATCAAAATAGGTTTCGCTACTTTGCTAAACTCTTCAAAACCTTGTCATAATGTTCAACAGATTCTACATATTAATAAATAATTCTTTTTAGCATTCATTCCCAAAAAGTCAGAATCATGGAGTAACATCTATATATTAATAAAAATGTGATTGACATTAAGCTAATTATCCGATATTTAAACAATAACATCTACCCAAATAATTAAAAAAAGTCATTGATCACCTAAATTGTTATTTTAGTGAGGGAAATTTTTTACTTTTAGGGAAGATTTGAAATTTTGTTTTAGGTTCTAACTTTACTATAATGTGGATCACGTTTGCCTTTATTAAAAAAGTCATTGATGGACTAACACATTTTCATACTCTCTTTTGTTTTTACTTTACCCTCTCCCACCATCATATCTTCCTAAATAATTACAAAAAACATTAATCCCATAAATATTATAATAATGTAGATTGCTTAGCGCGTTTATTATGAAAATCACTAATGATCTAACCCGTTTTCGTGTACCGTCTCTTTTGTTATTTCTTTACCTTTTCCCTCTATCCACAATCAAGTGAGGTCTATGAGCTCAAAACGTGGAATTGGAGAAGTGCAAATTCGAATTTGTGTTCCAACTGGTGGACATTAACCGAGTTCGGCTTTATAACTGTAAGGAATCAATCCTCGTTTTTCAATATTTTAGCTATTCAATTCATTGCGAATTTATGTTAAGTAAATCTGAATATTGCAAAAAAGCTACGTAAACTGTAAATAAGTATTTTCTAAACGCCACATATCTTCTTTTTAAGTAATCGAATTAAGTAAACCTTTGTGTACAGTGTGATGCACATACTTAACACAATAAGCTATAATAAAATTGGGTTAATATCCTAAAAATTCTAAATTGGTACACGTGTAACAAATTTATCTAAAATTAATTTTTTGACCATGAAAAATCATAAACTGGTACACTTGTGACAAATTTACCCCAAACTAACCATTAAAAACCCCAAACTAGTATACTTGTGATAAATTTATCTCAAACTAATTTATTTGACCTCCACAAATCCTAAAATTGTACATCTGTGACAAATATACCATCCGTTAAAATGAATTAATACCACAAAAAACTACAAAAATTGTATAATTGTAACAAATGGATAGTAAAATACTAAATTGGTATACTAGTTAACCGCCACATGTCATTCAACTTAGTAATTTGACAGTAAAATTTAAGGGTAAATTTGTCAATTTGTCACAAGTGTATCGGTTTGTGGGTAAATATAATACCAGTTTAGGGTTTTTTGTGGTCAAAAAATTAGTTTAGGATAGATTTGTCATAAGTGTACCGATTTGAGGTTTTTAAGTTATTAACCCAATCAAATTATACTCATTTTAAAATAACAATTCATTAAAATTCACTGCATATCATGTGTTTTGTTTTCGTAATTTCTCGTTAATACTTCCGAAATGCAGAGTCCGAAGCAATGAACCTACAACAGCTGCACAAGAGAAAAATATACGCGAAGAATAATCAGTTCCCAACTCACGTTGTACGTAAAGGAATTAATTTAATCAATAAAAAAATCGTTGCTTGAAAACTTCTACCAATTCCCCCAAAAAAAAATGTTCCATCTTTAAGTATGAGGGGCTCAGTCCGCAAATACCATAACCATGACAAAGACTTTGTGACTTCTTTATCGTAAAAAGCCTCATGTTAATAATCAATGAAAGAAACATTATATGTGAATTAAAAACATGGTGTATATATGATAATTTACACTATTATTCTTAATGAATATTAAATTATTTAAGCTCTATTTGTTTCGTAGAAAATGATGTTCAATTATATCGTTTACAAAAATGAATAAATAGAAAAATATTTTTATCATACACAAAAATGATTAGATATAAATAATTATTGATAATGAAAATTTTTTTCATTGACTAATTATTTCAAGTAACAAAACCGATCATTTTAAAAAATAATTTTCAAATTATTCTTTTTTGTGAAACAAACGAAGCATTAATTATATATTGAATTCAATACTACATAACTCATGAGGTCCACTTGGCTATATAACAAAAATGTGATCGATAAATATGGTCTATGATAATTTGTTAGGATCTAATATTGAAACAAGAATATCTACCCATATGATTAAAAAATTCATTGATTAACATTTAGTGAGAGAACTCAACGAGAAAGTTTTCACTATTGATAACAATTTATATGTAAACATTGCCATGAATAATGAGTATTTTTTGTTCATATAATTTTTATAAGTGATAAAAATGGTCATTTTTTATAAATATATTTATAAAATTATTTATTTATGTGAAATAAAGAGAGCCTTAAGTGAAAATTTGAATTTTCTTTATGTTTCCAACTTTATTAGAATGGGAATCACTTTATAGACACAATACATTGCTTCGATTTAATTAAATCTCTTTATTGATATAAAGGGTGTTCCTTTATAAAACCAAATATATTTTTAATCTAATTAATTATTTTTATCTTTTCTAAGGACAATTCCCTAAAAGCTTTAAAATTTAGCTCCAGTCCCAATTTTACCCCAATTTTTTTTTGTCTTAAAAAAATCCCAAACTTTAGGTTAGTCTCAAATCTACCCCAAATCTTTTTTGATCTTAAAAAAACTCTAAAATTTAAGTTCAATCCCAAATCTACCTCGAATTTTGTTTTGTCTAAAAAAATCTTCAACTTTTAATCTATTCTCAAATCTATTTAGTTTCGACTTAACGTGGCTTTTCTAAATCGATAATAAATAAACATCAGTAATGTGACTTGGAAAATTTTCTTCAAAATAAAATTGTTCTAGGGTATAAAAATTAAAAATGACTAACCACGACTTTTGGACAGAGTGCTAATGGGGGCAAATTTAGGACTATATTAAAAATCGATGAATTTCTTTTCAATAAAAAAATTGGGATAGATTTGGAATTTGACCTAAAATTTATATTTTTTCTGAGACAAAAAAGTTCGGAAGCAAATTTGGCGGCGTCGCTGGTTGGGCGTTGGTTCCTTTCACGAGAGGTCCAACGTTACGGGGCTTCCCAGGTTCCAAAAAAAAAAAAAAAAAAAAAAAGTTTAGGGCAAATTGAGATTTTTTTAAGACAAAAAAAGTTCAAGATAAATTTAGGACTAATATTAAAATTTGGGATTTTTCCTGAAATAAAAAGTTCGAGGTTTAATTAAGGTTAGACCTAAAATTTGAGTTTTTTTTTTTTTTTTTAAATTTATGGAATTAACCCTCCTTTCTTTCATCCTTATCCTCTGCGCGTCTATGGCCCACTGCCACTCTCTCTTTTCTTGTCCTCGTGATCGGGACATCTCTCCCTTCACTCGGTACTCACGCGCCATACACTCATCCGCGTGCGGAACATGCACCCACGCACGCGTGTTACCCAAATGTTATGCTTCCTTGCAGATTGGGGTCCAAGAAAAGTCATTGAAAGGAGGATCCGTGACGACTAGATAAGATCGACAAGTTTTCAAGTATCAGTACCACCAATTTTAGACTTTCAGCCTCCATAATCCTAACTTTCAGTCTAAAGTCCTTTGAGAATGGTTGTTGAACACCCCAAAAATTTTCCGATGGACTTTGAGGCGTCAAGGGTCTTTAAAAATGTCGAATTAAACAGACCCTAGTAGAGAAAATGGAAAAGAGAACCTGCCAGCATGCTTCTAGCTGGTAATCATATTCTCCACTAACTAAATTAAGAAAAATTGAATTCTCTCTTTTTGTCGTATGGCAACGTCTGATCCGATCTAATAATATCACGAAGGTTCCTTGCTGGTGCATGTTAATGTCTAATGATGATGCTATGTGTGTTAATTGATTGAATTAATTAAATTTAATTAATTTTCTTGCGGGAGATTACTTGAAAACGCGATGATTTTGTAGAAATTTTCTTTTGTGTCACCAATAAGTCATAACAACAATGAACAGTTGTAATAAAATACAACTCCCATGGTTATTCATTTATTTTTCATTATTAATTCAATTTTTTTAGTGAATAAAAAAAAAATTATGTAATAAAGTGGAGAAATAAAAAGAAAATTCAAAATTTCACTAAAGGTTAAAAAGAGTTCCTTATTGCCTTGAAAAACGCGGTGGTTTAATCGCCATGGATCTTTCTTATCGGACTTTTCTTGGACCGTACAAGCGAGTAGACCATTCAAGTGAGCAGAATATTTAAGCGAATCACTCGCGTGGGTGTGTTGCTGCCAGCGTTTGCGAGCAGAGATGTCAAGTCACGGGGATCATTATAAAAAAAAAATATACTTATATAACCGCCTTTAATGAATTATAAAATTGATAGCATGCTGAGAAAAAGAAATTTAATGTGAGACCTACTTTTTTTTTTTTAATTTATGACTCATAATATGTTATTACTTTTACAGTAATTCAAAATTTTTTATGCTACTAAAGCCTGTGCTCTCGTACTTAACATTTCTCTTTTTTCACACGTTAATGTCTCCGCGGGAATAATACGTACTCTAGCTGTTGCGTTCACGCTTACATGAAGAAATAGCTTCATGGCATCTTCCCAGCAAGGAGACGAAACAAAATGACGGAAGAGGGTGAAGGAAGGTATGATAATTTAGAAGAGGTACGGTATTTAAACTGATCAGTATATTAATGCCACAAGTATGTTAAGTTCCTGGATAGCAGCGTGCAATTATCGATGTCAAAAAGGAATTAGAGGATCTGACTTTGTGGCCTGGACTCACAGAAAGGAGACTACAGAATATCATTTGTGGTTTTTGAAGAAGACGCAAGCAATCGCAATTGATTATGCAAGCCAATTCATGAAGCTCGATGAGAACGCCATTACCTTTGCATAATCTTCAAAAATATAAATTAGATTGAATTGATCATTTTGTTTTGCTTGTAAAATGATGGATATAGACTTACTTCTGCAGTTTATTATTCACCACGCAAGCAAGTCTTTTTTATTAATTTATTTTTCCCAAGGGATTTTATAGACTCTGAATCTTTCTGAATATATAGACACCAGACGCATCTTTCTTCTCTACAAAACTTCTATTTACTAGAGTAAATAGAGCAGACGTCTATTAAGGAAGTGAAAGCGGGGAGATAGGGTTAGAAAGAGACTATAGGATCTACTTGAAAGATTACAACTTGTGGTCAAGAGACCCCAAACTCCAATGCCAAAATTGTGCGAGTCGAAGAATAGAGGTGTTAAAATGGGTCATAAACCCATATATGACCCATTTAAATCATAAATGTGTCATAAATGGATCACTTGTTTTGACAAAAATTAGTTAAATGGGTTTCAGCGATTAAATGTTCAAGATAGGTGGGTCTGAAGTGGGTTTTAAATGGGTTGGGTGGAGAACCCATTTTCATTTTTTCAACAAAAACCTTATAATCTCTATCTTCCCTCTTTAACTTTATAAAAATATTTTTTTTTGTAAAAATCGAAATTATAATTTTTTTTTATTTTAATTTTCTCTTTTCTTTTTCTTTCATTTTTTTTTTTTCTCTTTCCTCCTTTCGGTCGTCGGCACGGCGATGGCGGCGGCCGGCCAGGTGAGCCTCAAGCTCGGCGGGCGTCGGCGAGCTCGAGCTTTGGATCTAGTGAGGCGGAGGCCTCGCGGCGAGCCTCGAGCTCGCCGGCGTTGGGCGGCTCCCGAGCTCGCCAGATCCGGCGAGCCTCGAGGCTCGCCTGTGGCCGGTCGCCGGCCATCGTCATGGCCGGCGATCGACAAAAAAAGAAGAAGGAGAAGAAAAAAAAAAAAAAAAAAAAAAAAAAAAAAGAAAAAGAAAAAGAAAAGAGAAAAAGAAAAGTATATTTAAAAAAATAAAATAAAATAATTAAAAAATTAGTTTTTTAAAAATAAAAAATAATTAAAATTTGATTTTTTAAAATAATTATTTTAAAAATTATAAAATTTGTCCATTAAATTTGTGTTGTATAAAACTATTTTAGTAATATAATTTTAAAAATTGTCCATTAAGAAATAAGTTTTGGGAAGTATTTTAGTAATATAATCTTAAAAAAAAAACATAGGAATAAGTTTTCTAAATTTGGTTAAATATGAAAATATTTTATTAATATGGGTTGGGTCGGGTATGGGTCGAGAAAATTTACATTATGCGTAAATTGGTCGTAAATTGGTTAATGGGTGATTTGGGTTGGGCCATTAATGACTCGACCCAAACCCGACCCAACCCCGTTTAACGGCTCTATCGAAGAATAAAATTCTTCTAATCCCTAATTCAACGCTGAAAAAAAAGATTCGACTGGAAAATGACCCTAACGAAAGCTCTGTTTGTTTTGCAGAAAATGAATGATTTGTAAAGCATTTCTTAAAAACAATTGCTTGTATCGCTTACAAAAATAAATGAACAAAATATATTTTCATCGTTCATAAAAATATTTAGAAATCAATAATGAAAACACTTTCTATGGATTAATTATTTCAAGCAAGACAAACGAACAGAATTAAAGATATATTGGTTTGTCTTGCCATGCTGACCAGCAAAATGGGTTTTCTGGCAATAATAGGACGCGGTTAATATCCTCCATTACAGTAATATCAGCGGAACTTGATTCATACACAGAGGATCCAATTTAATTGAACGACCTTGTGAGGAATACGATCTGTTTATCGCATCCTCTTCGAGGAGTACATGACGATTTTCCCTCACGTCGCCCAAGCACCCGGCGGGTGCACAGAAGTCAATGGTCTTGGTCAAGTGTAAAATGTAAAATATGTTGTCGTCTAATGTCTATCGACCTCCTGTGCCTCTGCGAGAGAAAGCGCCATAGACAGAGAAAGAGAGAGAGAGAGAGAGAGAGAGAGCAGAGTGAGCAAGCGATGGCTTCGACAGCAACAATACTGGCTGTGGTAAATCCGTCTCTCCCGATGTCTTCAATTTGGTTCGTGGCGTTGTTTATTTTGCTGGGATTTGTTATTCTTTGGAACTTCTTTGACATGAACACGATGGAATCGGTCCTCTGCTTGTAGTTCGACCCCATAAATGCTCAATATCATCTGGAATTTTGCAAATCTTCTTTCACATGAACGATTGAACCACTGAATGTTAGAAATCAAGAGATCCTATCGAAAGTCCAAGCTCTATTGGGCCTGTTAAGTAGTGTTTTGCTTTCCCCTAAAATTTAAAATATTGTTTAACTTTCAGAAAATTACGGAAGTGTAATACAGATTGTTGTCTAATGTCTATAGACCTCCTGTGCCACCGCAAGAGAAAGCACAAAAGAGAGCGAGCAAGCAGTGCCTTCGATGGCGACCATACTGGGTGTGGTGATTCTGTCCATGTCCATGGGAATGGCTTCGGCTTCGGCTTCGGCTTCGGCTTGGTGTTGGTCCACAGCGTCTCTAATCTTTTGCCGAGGAATTGCTTTTGCAGCTGCGGCTGCTGAGAGAAGAGACTCGGTTAGCTTTCTCTGCATCTTCGAGATCTGTATTATTTTTTAGAACAACTTTGACATGAATACAGTGGAACCGGTCCTCTGCTTGTAGTTCGACCCCGCAAATGCTAAACATCGTCAGGAACTTTACAAATCTTCTTTGATGCGAACGATTGAACTACTCAACGTTCAAAATCACGAGATCCTGTCAAAACTTGAAGCACTAATGATGTTGTAAGTTGGGCTTGTTGGATAAAAGTCTGAAATTGGGAGTTAGAGTAAGAATAGACCGACCAAAAAAATTAAAACTAGGTTTGTTAAATAATGTTTCGCTTTCTCCTAAAATTTGAGATATCATTTAAGTTTGAGAAAATTATGAAAAGATCACATGTGAATTCGCACACCGACATTTGATTGTCAAGAAAGTTCGGAGAATTTTGAATTTAAAAAAAATATCAAAATGCGCGAGTCCCAAACTATAGTTACTGAGGCCGCTTGCTGTCTTAGGTTCCTCTCGGTGGGAACCATAAAACTTTGGTTTTTTTTTTTTTTTGGTATCCTTTTTTCTGTGTGGCCGCCAGAAGCATAAGGTTAGTCTGAAACACTATGTTTACTTTGTGAAGCTGTTTAGCTTTCTTTATTTGACAGGAATCATCTTCATCGTCGTCATCTAGAATCAATTATGAAGTGTTCTTGAGTTTTAGAGGTACAGATACTCGCAAAGGATTTACGGGTCACCTTTACAGCCAATTGATAGATGCAGGGATTCACGTCTTTAAAGATGATGAAAATCTCCGTGGTGGAGAAGAGATCAAGTCGCAGCTAAAAGAAGTGATCAAGGGGTCGAAGATCTCGATAGCCATCTTCTCCAAGGATTATGCTTCCAGTAAAAGTTGTCTCATGGAGGTGTTACAAATGTGGGAGTGCAAAATCTTCGCTGAACAGACTATTATCCCCATCTTCTACGATATTAGTCCCTATGATGTAAGACGCCAGTTTGGAGATTTTGCAACGTCCTTCGATCAACATGAGAGGGTTGAAGACGCAGAAACCATCAAAAAATGGAGGAATGTGCTTCGAAAGATCGGGGGATTAAGCGGATATCATCTGGCGGAGATCAATAACGGGTGATTCCTTTACTTCTGGTTTCTATTTTCTTTCCTAGATAGGGGCAAAAAAGGTATAGGATGATGTGAAAATGAACACGAACCTTTTCCAAAAAATATTATATGTAATCATGGCGATGATGATGCATGCTCGAGAGATCTTTAAGGTTATTCTTCTGATATTCATATCATTTAACAAGTTAAAGTGCTATATGTCTATTGAATGACCAGTGACTAGATTAAAGTGGCCATTTGAAAATGTCTTGACTTAGGATATGGCTGCGAGTTAGACCATCCGATCTGGTCTCCATGCTCCGTTCTTTCCCCCTCCGCATTTGAAAATGACCCGAGGGAACTTTTGTTTTGCAGACAGCATGACATCAATGTCAAAATTGCTATATGCATGAAAGGGAAATAGACCATGCTTTAAAACTTGCTCTCCATTTTTATTGGAGATTCCCCCTGCCCTGTTGGTTGGTTTAATTTTTGTCGGAACATTCCCCACTTGATTTTGTCTACTTTTATATATATATATATATGTGTGTGTGTGTGTGTGTGTGTGTGTGTGTGTGTGTGTGTGTGTGTATTAACTTTGTTGTCATCCGGTGCTTCATCACTTACGTTTACAGGGATGAGTCTAAGCTCCTAAAAAGAGTTCGTAGACGTGTCAGGCAGGTGTTGAAGAAGGATGACCAAGTTGTAACCGACAAACTAGTCGGAATTGATCTTCATGTTCAAGAGATGATGAGAAAGCTTGGTGTTGTCTACAGTAATGGACGAGCAATCGACGTATGTGGACAAGACATACGTGTCGTTGGAATATGCGGAATGCCAGGTGTCGGAAAGACTACACTTGCAAAGGTTGTCTTCAACAAGATGCATGAGTTGTTTGATGAATGTAGCTTCCTTGAAGGTATTAATTCGAAAGGAGCTGTGCCTTCACAAGAAGTGTTGATTGCTGACCTTCAAAAAGAAGAACCCGCACCACTTAAATCGTCTGATAAAGGTATTCAAATTATATCAAGTCGATTTGAGAGAATGAAGGTTCTCATTGTCCTTGACGATGTGCATGGAGTTGAACAACTTAAAGCATTAGCTGGGGAAGTCAGATGGTTTGGTCCGGGAAGTAGAATCATTGTGACCACAGATGCAATAAATATTGTAAAAGATGTTTATAATGGAGCGGTTGAAGAACATAAGCTTACACCACTGAGACGAGACCATGCTCTTCGACTCTTTCGTAAGCATGCTTTTCAAGGGTATACTTCCCAAAAAATCCGCGAGTATAATTCCTTGTCCATGGACATCGTCGAAGCTTTGGGAGGGCATCCCTTGGCTATTGTGCTTTGGGCTTCAAATTTACGCCGCAAAGAGAAGAAAATATGGGAAGAGACCTTGGATTCTTTAAAAGAAAACCAAGGAGAAGAAGTAGAAGCTGCGTTTGAGGCCAGCTATAAATCTTTAGAAGATACTACAAAGGATATATTTCTCGATATAGCGTGCTTTTTTATTGGAAAGGATAAGAGGATTCCCTTTTACATGTGGCAGGCTTGTCGTTACTGTCCTCATGGAGGAATAAACCAACTTCGTGATAAGCATTTGTTGGAAGATGGAGAAAATAATGAATTGAGAATGCACGATCTCTTAAGAAACTTTGGTAGGAAGCTCGTCCAGAAGAAAGCTCCTCATGAGCGCTGCAGGATTTGGGTTCACAGTGATGCACTTAAAATTCTACAAAATCGTCGGGTAAGTTTTCAAAGCCTCTAGAAATTTTTTTTAGTGGGTTATGAAAGCGTTCAGATAAACCTTCCATTCCCATCAACAAAAACTTACTTTTCTTTATTCATTGTTGGAGGAAAAAGAAAGGGATTTGTTCTTAACACGATTTAGAAGACGTAGTGGATATCCACTGATCTTGAAAATTTGATTTGTCGCATTTCATTAAAAGGAGTAAGAAATTAAGTTCTCAACTTACTCAAACGATTTTCCCCAATTGAGACTTGTCAGGGTACTGGAAGTGTCGAGGGCATTGGTCTCACAGTTGAAGAAGGTTCAACCGTCTGTTTTACATATGAAGAAACTCACCAAATGTTGAATTTGAGGTACCTCAGATTGGACCGGGCTAAAATCCAGGGAAATACGAAGAATCTTCTTCCGAATTTAAGGTGGCTTGATTGGAGAGAGTGCCATTCGATTCGTGAGCTATGTAATGCGCATTTGGAGGAGTTAGTCATTCTCAATCTGTCTGGGAGTCCGATAGCCAGAGATTCACAAATCTGGAGTCGTTTCGAGGGGGTATGGCTGACATTTGGTTTTTAAATGTTGTGTTAAAATGAAAGGTACGGGCAAGTAAGAATTGATATCTTCTTTTGCACGTTGCAGGAGAAGAAGTTGAAAGTCTTGAACCTCCAAGGATGTGTTCGGTTACCTGCTTCGTTGAACTTTCGAGCTCCAATCAATTTGGAGATATTGATTCTGGAAGATTGTACTTGGTTATCTGAGATCGGGCCATTCATTAGAAAGCTGAAGAACTTGAGTTTCTTAAACTTGAGAAAGTGCAGCCTAGTCAAGAAGTTGCCCCAAGAACTGCGCTGCATGGTATCTTTGAGGGAACTTCTGGTTGATGGAACTGGCATAAAAGAAATTCAAATCGAGAATGGTTCTTGGAAGAAACTTGAAAAACTTAGTGCTTGTGGCTGTACAGAGTTGGAATCTATATCCCCAATTGGCCACCTAAAGAAACTCGAATGTCTTGCTCTGGATGGTGCTAAAATTGATGGGCTTCCAGATACTTTTGAATTTCCTCAGAATCTTCAGAGACTTTCTCTAAGGAATTGTTCGATGTTGGAAAAACTTCCGCCTTCTATTGGAGACCTGGGGCAGCTGGAGGTTATGGACCTTTCACGCACTAAAATCGAAGATCTACCACCGTCAGTCAAGGAATTGAGAAATTTGAAGACGCTGAAGATGAGAGGCACTCCCCTGCGAAAATTTCCTGAAGATATAGTGAACTTAGAGAAACTGGAAGAGATAGATTTTTCTGACTGCACAACTTTGGAGGGCCAAGTTCGTTGTAATATTTCAGGATTATCCTCTTTGAGAATTTTGAGATTATCGTCATCCATTGTGGCTGGACTGCCTCAGAACATTTGCCGTCTCTCTCGCCTCCAAACCCTTGACATACTGGAATGCGACCGACTTCAAGTACTACCAGAGTTGCCCTCCAGTTTACAGAGTCTTCGCTGGGGATCCCGAAAAATGACAGTCTTCGACTTGTCATATCTGACAAATCTAAAAGAGCTACTTTTGAAAGATGTTCAGCATCCAACAGGGGGATTATTGAATCTAGAGACACCAAAGGCACAAGATATTGGGTGGATCACGAGATTAACAAGTCTAGAGACCTTGGAATTGTCCCTTTCAAACGTCACCAATCTCCCTGGGAATGTTAGCGCCCTTACTCAGCTCCGGGAACTCACTTTATCCTACATGGAGGAGCTAGACCTCACGCAACTTCCCTTGACCCCAAGCTTGTCAACTGTCTGTCTCAAACACTGCAAGATTCAAAACCCAAAAATTTCTAGTCTGAAATATCTGTCAGAACTAGAACTAGACGACTGCGATTTAGCTAAGATCGACGGTCTTGAAAATTTAAAGCGTTTGGAAATCCTGAAAATTTTGGAGTGCAGAAGTATAACAAAACTTGATGGGCTTGAAAACATAGTAAGTCTACGGAAGGTGCAAGTTTGGTCGACTCCTCAAGTCGTTCTACCAGAATTATCTGAACTTGTTGAACTCGACAGATGCGATTATTAGGCTATACGTCCGTAATTTGCATTCTCCTCGGTCAGTGGATAGATGGTCTCTGTCCTATACGAACCACTATTGTACTTTCAAGTCTTCGACAGGACATCTCCTTTATAAGAAGCTGGAGGGCGGCCTCTCTAAGGTACATGCTCGAATTCTGTTTAGAATTCTTTTTTACTCGAAACAAAGTTGGATTTATCATTTCCATAAATTCCTTTTGTGTATAGAGCATTGGATCTGTGCAGGGCCACAAAATACCCGTGGCAAAGTCTTCTTGTCCCGCAATTGGTGATGGAATCAAGAACCTCACATCATAACCATTGCTGAAGGTAGTGATTCCACTCGAATTGCTGCATATTTTGTTGGGGTTATGTTTATACTGTTTTCATAAAGGGCAATGCCATTTCGCCGGCCTCTATGGCTGCTTACTGATATAGTGAGGCCAAATTCACAGAGAAATCAGATAAAGAAGCGATTTTCTGAAACACCATTTACTGTTAGTTGGAGCCTGTAGGACGCATGCAAAAGCCGTCCACAGCCACTCAGCTCTTCCATCACGATGAGAAAGAGAAGACGTGTTAAGGAGTATAAATCAAAAACACCAACTGTACCCACTATCTATGCTGCTGATATTGATAATAGAGAAAAGAGGGAGAAGACTGATATTAAAAGAGAGAACAGAGGCTGATATTAGAGAAAAGGAAGAGCTGCAAAGCAACAAAGTGAGCAACATAGACTGGAGAAGACACGACAACTCAAATAAACGATCGCAATGAAGGTTGATATGGATCGTCATTAGTGGTGAAGAGTTTGTGATGAAGACTGACACGGATTGCCAACTCATGAAGACACGTGAGCAGTTATTCAGTTGAGGATTGAAACAGATTGAGAAACAGTCTTGTTAAAATCAGTTTTTCTGTTGTATCTTCATCTTCTTCAATAGGAAAAGTTATAAGTAGTCTTAGCAGGATCATCTTCGTGATTGAGAGAAACACAGAGAATTCCCATGAATGAATGCTCTGTATTTTTTACAGTAGAGATAAAGAGAGAGAGCGTGTGAGAAATTCAGAAGTATAAAATCTTTTTTGTTCATTGATGATCCGAGATATACAGACTTTGTAGTACAATCTCATTAAAACAGAAGAATTCAAAGTTTCTTGATTGATCTTTAGTTCTTCGACATATCTCTTCATCTTCACATTCTCTAGTTCTTCAGTTCTGTTTCTTCATCTTCACAAGACGAAGAAGAAAAACAAGATTCAGCATTCATGGGCAACGTTGCGAGGACTCCGCGGACGTGAGCCACCACCAGCCTTTACTTTCTTTCAGCTCTGCTGGTGAGATTCGTCCTCAACACCGCCTTGAAGTTTGCTTTTATTCGTTTCAGTTGATCAAGTCATCGGTTCCCGGATCTCCAGGAGTTTTTTTATAGGATGGCGATGCGAAATGGATTTGACGGAGATCTAATTAGAAGGAACGACAAGAGAGTGCGTTCGTGATCGTGAAATTGAGTAGGATGATTGCGATGTTGAGAGAGAGAGAGAGAGAGAGAGAGAGATGCGTCTTTGAATTGATCTGCTGCTCGGGAAAGGATACTTTTCATCCATCGTTCTCTTCTCCTCTTCTAATTCGATTTCCTTCCCTCGCACCTCTGGAAAGAATCCGGTTTCATGGTGATGGGAAACAGAGCTTTTTGTCGAGTCACATCTTTATTTTTCTTCTGCTTCTCCTCCACATTACTAAAAATACATAGTCATTGAAAAAGGTAAAAGTATTGCAATAATTTTAAGAATTAAAGGTTCCAATTTTTTTTTGGTCATTGAGTCATAAATGCTGATTTTGTTCAAGAACCAATCGAATCTGTAATTGGCGATTTGTTGCAATTAATGTGGTTTTTTTTTTTTGGTCAAACAATTAATGTTGTTGATTAGCATGTATAAATTGCTGTACACGTTACGGTCAATTTCGACTTCTATTATATTTAATATAAATAATTAATGCAATACATTTCGCTTGAATACATGTATTCTAATCCACCTACATTCTTTCCCGCCGCTATTGTCGCACCAATCCGTGTTCCTTTCTGATGATTTAGATGATTTTTTTGGTATCTTTTAATTTCTATGTATAAACCGGTAGGTATTACTCAGTTGTAGGGGTGATTGGGTCTAAAGTGGGTAGGGTCTAGACCTGGACCCTGTACTCGACTCTATTATAATCGGTTCCCATTTTCTGAACCCTATACCTGACCCTGTTTGTATTGGACCTGTACTTGATCCACCCTGTTTTTCCGATCCGATTTTAGGGTTAATCCTGTTTTCACTGGAACCTGTTTTGTAATCTCCCGATATCCCATACGACTTCGAATTTTATATTAATAAGTAAGAAAATAACGTAATCCTCCTAATTTATATTGAAATATTAAGCATTGGTAATAAATTAATATATGAACTTTTTGACTAAACGAAAAATTAAGGATCCATAGGGCTAATTATAATAAATAAAATCATAAGGCAAAGAATTAGAAACAAACATGGGTCTAATATTAGTCTTATTCCCACAACTACTATATGAAGTTACTAATTTATGTAAGCATAACTCCTATAAAAGAGAAATTAGGCGAGTCAATCCATGTGATACACAAGAATTTGTCCGTCCATCATACAGTGCGAGAAGAGCTGGTGAGGGAGGGAAGCAAGTGAAGAAGATGAATGACAAAGGAGGAGTGCTGTGCATGTTTGAGAGAGCCAAGAGGAAAAATATTGTGTGATTGCGAGAGTAAGAATAGAAATCGGGAGAAAAAAAAATGGTTTTGGACCTCTATCTACAAAACCGGTCCGAGAACTGGTTTCCGGGTGGGTAATCACTTGGAACCTGTTCCTGGATCGGTTTAAACCGGTTCCGAATTTTGGGAACCAGGTTCTGGGACTAGTTTCAATGGGAACCGGTTCCCGACCCTGTTTTTCGGGTGGGCCGGTCCGGAAAATGAGTATACCTGGTCCGGTTGCACACCCCTACTTAGTTGGGGTCTTTGCTCGGTCCCCACCGGTTCAACAGCCCTTTACCACAGAATTAACATATATTTTTAATTGATAATTGCTTTCATTTATCATCTTTTATAGAGTGCTTTTGTACGATAAATGAGGTGGGATTGTTATTTGAGGAGCCAAATCGAATAACATAGTTACATAGTGGTTGGGAGAAGACAAAATGGCTCTTGAACTATGATTTCTATGTATTTTTATTTTCCTCTTTGACAATAAGATGTAACATATTATCACTTGACGCTTCATATGTGTAAACTTATATTTCCGTACACTTAGGTTTGTCCTTTATATTAAGTTCCATTTGTTTTCTAGAAAATGAATGATTTGAAAAATGTTTTCCTAAAAATGATCATTTAAATAACTTTTTTTTTTTGTCAGTCTTACTGTATTCCTACTCTAACTCTCACTCACTCTCGATTTTTGCTCGCCTCCTTTGCGGGCGTGGGAGTCAGCCCTCTTCAAACTACATCGTCCCCACTTTGGCCTCCTCGAGGCGGGGATTCGAACTCCCACCTCCCCCTTCCATGTTGGAAGGGTGGTCACTGGGGCAAACCCCAGTAGTTATCATTTAAATAACTTGAAATAATTAGCCAATATATAATATTTTCAAATCATTCATTTTTTGTGAAATAAACACGATCTAACATTGAAATAGATCTATGTTAGTGTATTTTTGGATCCTGTAGCAAGTTTCTCATTGCCTTCATCCTTTAGGTTAATAAAAGTTATATTCTATGGAAGAGTATCATAGAATGGTTACATTTGAATAAATGATCTAAAAGATTTTTTTTTTCTTTTTTCCTTTCTATACTACCATGTACAAGTTATTGATCTTTTTGTATGATTAGTTATTACAATTTAATTTTTTACCTCATCCTTTGTATAATAAACACTACAATTGGATGTTGAATCTTTTTTTCTCGTGCTAGCATTTTTCAAATAGAATAAACTACTATTATGATTATTACGTTAAAGATCTGCAGTAATTAAAAGTAAACGAGTATTCAATGAGTTACAAAGGAGAGGGCCATACATGGAAGAATGAAGCTTTCACTCCTAATTTAACAGCACCTGAACCTTTAATTTCTCTTATAGAGATAATTGAAAGCAAAAAGATCTCTAGTTTATTCCTTATTCATTCTCTATTGGTTTTAAAGCTCCTCTTTCTAGACCAGCAATTTCTTTCTCAAGGGTGAAAAAGAAGAAGGAAAAATCACAAGAATAAATGGGACCATGTAATTTAGAAGCTAGGGTGGGGAAATGTGAGTGAGTGAGTAGGGTTTGGCAACGTGCGCACCGCATATAACACATGCGGTGGCTTGTAAAATAGATAGGGACCAAACCAAAAAATAAAGGGTCAGCCTATCATGCCTAACTTTTGAATGTAAGCAAGCATTAAGATTTCTCAACTCGTGAAAATTTGTTTTTACTAAGTTTTGGAGCGACCGTATCAGAAGCAAAAGTTCTTTCATCATGTGAAATGATTTAGGAAGCAATTCCAAAAATTACGTGTTACACAAGCATAAGTGGTTTGGCTGATGAAATTGGGTCAGAGGTGGAAGAAAATATAAATCAATTTAAATATGTTCTCTCTCAAAGCACTGTTGAAGTGTTATATAAAGCACGTGTTACCCTTCTACAAATTATCTATTTTGACCCTTGACGCACTGAGCATTAACACTATATTAAAAAGTATCAAACAATGAAATAAAAAAGAGAACATGTCATTGAATAAACTATTCGATCATAGAGAACTCATTGGCTGGAAATTTGTAATGCGACACTGAATTAAAAGGAATGCATAATGTTAGCAATGTTAATTTAAGGACAAAAAGTGACTAGGATGGGAGGGTATAATTAGGTCATCTTTAGGCATGATGTGGCATGGAGAAGAAGTCTAGTTTGGAATGTTTCCGGAGAGATATATATTGTATTGAAAAAGATAAATTTATTTGAATATGTTTTGAAGACATTCTCGATGATTTTCTTTTCTATTTTTTAAAATTACTATCAAGTCAAAGAAGCACATGCATAGGTTCCAAGCGACTTCTCCATAGTGCTTCGGAAATTGAAGAGTCAAGGATCTAGAGTCGTTGACCTGGACTATTGACGAATCGATGGAGTGATTGTGCTCCTCCGAGAAGGTTGAGTGGTGCGAGCAAAGCTTTCTAGACAGCGAAGCATGACATCTTCAAACAGTGCGAGGACTTTGTCGTGATCACGGTCAAGGAAGAGGAGAAATAGCTTCATGTCATCTTCCTAAAATTATGAGAGAAGGGTGGAGGACGATATAAGTAATTGAGAAGAGATATGATAGTTAAATTGTTCGAGTGCACTAAAGTGACCAGTATGTTAAATTTCTAGACAGCGCCATGCCTTCATCGATAACCATGATTAGAATGAGTTTCATGGAGAAGAAGAGCAAAGTACAGAAATCCATTCATGGTACTAGGAAGAAGACACAGGCAACCACGTTTGATCGCGCAAGTGAACTTATGAAGCTCGATGCGATTACAAAATTAAGGAGAGAGAAGGTTGAGTAAGGAAGCCAGAGATCACAATCGTCGTCAAGGGACGAAGCTCTAACTTCACTGTTGAAGTTGTGCAAATTGAAGAACAAAATAACTTTGTAATCCCAAAACCAGAATAGGATTTGTCCGGAGATGGTAAAAGATTTTAGTACAAAATGATCCTTATGTAAGATGCATTGGCTTGTGTTGCCTTGCTGACCAGAAAAATTAAATTAGGTTTTCTGGCAATAACTTATAATTGTAAGTCTTTTTGTGAAATTTCAATATAATTTTTTGGGCAAATTTTAGCTTGAATTTACTGATCTGGCAGTCTAGTTATTGTGAACCGAGGCACAGTGTGGATAAACTCAATTGAAAAAGGCCTTGTTTTCACTTATTTTTCTGATTTTTCTATATATATATATATATATATATACTGTTCATCTTCTTCACGTTTCATATTTTTAAAAATGAAGCGAAATTTTCATGTTTGAAGCTGAAGGGAGGGGTGAGGACGAGGGAAACCTTCACGAGACTTGCGGCCAACAAGCTTCACGGACGACGTCCTCCAATCTAAAGTCAAGCCGCCACGGACAACGACGCTTCCACTACCTTGGAGGAGGCTCGGCGACCTCAAATCTAAGGTCGCTTGTTTAGGAGACAAATCTCGCCCCGGTCCGCTCCCATCCAGATTCCAGAGTTTCCTTTCACCTTTTTCGTTGTCCCTCTTTAGCCGGACGAGTTGAGAGAATAAGATGAACGATCTCTGGTTCTTACACCCTCACATGAGAAACGAGAAACGTTCTTTCTGTTCCTCAATGAAAGGACTGAGCGAATGATACATTGCACCCCATCACGTCCACATCATTATCCTGCTGAACTATGAGGCCTTGCGCGCCGTTGCTTTCAAGCATCAACACAAACGGCTCTAAAGTCAAGCCCCGCCCCAACCGAAAAGCTACCATCCACAAACCACAAATCAAGGGCGATGTTTCGTCGAAACGTACCCTGGGCTATGACAGAGTTCGTGAAGATGAAGAGTAATTTCCTGTATTCTGTATTACTTTGCATATCAATGTACAAGTATATTTGTAGTACAATAAATGAATCAGAACAATATATCTACACAATATTAACTTTCCTAAAGTAAATCGTATCTACGATTATCTATGATATTTTCTGAATCAATCTTCAGACTAAATCAGATTCTTTCTCCAACACTCCCCCTCAAGCTGGCGGCTTATAAATGTCGAAGGCGCCAAGCTTGCTTAATAGATTTGTGCTGTCTCTTGGCATAAGGGCTTAGTGAAAATATCTGCAGGTTGTTCCACAGTTGTGATTCCTCGAGTGGCAACGATCCCTTCTCGAATTTTCTCTCGGGTAAAATGACAGTCAACCTCAATGTGCTTTGTTCTTTCATGAAAAACTGGATTTGCAGCCAATTTAAGAGCCGCGTCATTGTCACAGAACAATTCGCTTGCACCGTCGACTTGCACACCCAGATCTAAAAGTAACCCTCGAATCCAAACTATTTCGCACACAGTTTTTGCCATGGCTCGATATTCTGATTCAGCTGATGACAATGAAACTGTCGATTGCTTCTTCGTCTTCCATGAAATTAAAGACTTTCCTAGCTTGATACAGAAACCAGTAATGGATCTTCTTGTCATTGGACAGGTGGCATAATCTGTGTCACAATAGGCCGTCATCTTCATGTTGCAGTAGCGAGATAGCAAAATTCCAAGTCCCGGACATCCTTTCAAATACTTCACAACCTTCAGTGCTGCGTCCATATGTGATCGCTTTGGATTGTGCATAAACTGACTAAGTATTTGTACTGCATAACATATATCGAGCCTAGTCATAGTGAGATAAATCAATTTCCCAACGAGTTGTTGATAACTTGATGGATCTTTGAGCAATGGATCGTCATTTGGAGAAGGAGAGCTCGCATCATAGTCATATGTTGTCAATTTGACATTCTACTCAATAGGTATGACAACTGGCTTGCATCCCGATAATCCTGCATCCGATATGATTTCCAAGACAAATTTTCTCTGACTGAGACAAATTCCCTCATTGGATCGGGCTATCTCAATACCAAGAAAATATTTGGGAGGTCCCAAATCCTTAATATGAAAAATCATATGCAAATATTCCTTGAGTTGTTGAATTGCAACATCATTATTTCCCATAATAAGTATATCATCGACATAAATCAATAAGTAAATCGATGAAGTACCTTTGGTCCATGTGAACAATGCATAATCATATTTGGAATGTACAAAACCTGCATTTGTGAGTGCTGTAGTAAACTTTGCATACCATTGTCGAGAAGCCTGTTTGAGTCCATAGAGGGATTTGCGGAGACGACATACTCGAGACTCCCCCTGTCTACGCAATCCTGGTGGAAGTTCCATGTAAATTTCTTCATCTAAATCTCCATGAAGAAATGCATTATTCACATCCATTTGATGTAAGTTCCAATTACGCATTGCAGCAATAGATAGAAAAGAACGAACAGTCACTTCTTTAGCAACAGGAGAAAAGGTCTCATGATAATCAAAACCTTCACGTTGCGTAAATCCTTTAGCGACCGGTCGAGCTTTGTATTGCTCAATCGAACCATCTGCCTTATATTTTATTTTGTAGACCCATTTGCAACCGATGGGTTTTCGTGAGAAGGCAGGGCAACAACATCCCAAGTATCATTTCTTTGTAAGGGCAGCTAATTCTTCCTTCATAGCTTTTTGCCATCGAATATCACGCCGCTTCCTCATAGGAAGATGGTTCTAGTTCTTCGAGATATTCTACCGATGCAGCATGTGTGCTCGACGATAATTTGCTAAAGGAAACATAAGAGGACACTTTGGATATTGCGTACTGGTGTTTCCAAGGTTGGACAAATATAGTCTTTTGTCCATGTTGGAGGTCGCACCTCTCGTTGCGAGCGCTTGGGCATTGGAACTGGTGTTTGTTCAGCAATTGGTGAAGAGAAGAGCCCATTATCATTTTGCTGAGGTGATGAAATGGTGGATCGATCCATCACAGGGGAGTAATTCGGAGATCCGGGTAAAAAGGGGGAGATTCGACGGGTGTCGTTACAGGGCATGATCCGAACATGATTGATCTGGGGTAACCCAAAAAGACTGTGGCGACATAGATATTTCCTCTACTAATAAGAATTGTTGATGAATGTGAAAAAGTTTGACTCTTGGATTGCATGAGAAATATCCAAGTAGCACGAGAGTAATCGTCAACGATGGTGAGAAAATAACGGGATCCATCACGGTGTGGTGTATGGTAAGGCCCCCAAATATCCATATGAATTAGTGAGAAGACACTGATGGCACGAGAGGTGCTATTTTGAAATGTTGCTCGTGTTTGTTTTGCCAAAGGGCATATCTTACAATCAGGACAAGGAAAACGAGCACTATGACCAAGACGCTTATGAGAAAGGGAAATTTTATTTCTAGAGATAGCATTACAAGACATGGATAAAGTAGAATTTCCAGAAAGATTGACCCAAAAATAGAGTCATTGTTCCATTCTACCCAAGCCCATCGGTTTGGTCGAAAGGTCCCTGAAAAGAACAATTTTCAGAATTGAAATTGGCTTGACAATGATTGTCCTCACAAACTTTGGAAATTGATATGAGATTAAATTCGAACTCAGGAATGAACAGCACATTTCTTAGGACAATATTTTTGCTAAGATATACAGTCCCAATTTTTCTGACATCAGTGACACTTCCGTTTGGAAGACGAACAGATATGGAGGATTGAGGCTTTGTGTGGACATCATAGAATAGACATTCATTGCAAACTATGTGGTCACTGGCGCCAGTATCAATAATCCATGCATCAACTAAAATATTATTAGTATCACATAATGAAGTACCTGAAAAATTGGCACTCTTGTCGACTGCCCTCATCTGATTTAGTGCCTTCATAATTTGCTCATACTGATCCTGGGTAACTAGTTGGTGAGCTAGATTATTTTCATGTGCAGATACCTAATAAGTAGAAAATTCTTTCCCTTTCTTTTCTTTGTCAGCAGGCTTACCATGCAATTTCCAACATGTTTCAATAGTATGATGCGGACGACGGCAATATTCACAATACTTACCCTTGAATTTAGAATTTTGTCCTCCACCTCTATATAATTCGGCACCATAGGGCAACGAAAAGGGGCCGTTCGATCCGTGTGATCGGCGCTGATCTTGGCCGTCGGATCGCATAGCATAAGAGCCGTCGGATCCATGTGGGCAGCGTTGATCATGGCCATCGGATCGCGCAACATAAGGGCCGTTGGATGCTCTTCCACGCCTGTAATCTCCACTGTCAATTCGGAAAGCACGGGAACCGTCCGATCCTTGCTTCTAATCTGGACCGTTGGATCGGTAAGTGCTAGGGTTTCCAAAAGAATCATCTTCTTCCTCTCCCCCTTCAGTTAGTCGAGCGTTTCCTCCCGAACGCAACCCAGAGCTGGTTCCTCGCTGTGATGCGCGAAAACCACCATGGAATCGGCCCAAGTTCTTCTCGGATGCAGCAAGCGCGATGCTCTCTCCTCCCTTCTCTTGTCCGGTGGTCGCAAGGCGCTGGTTTTCTTCTTGGACAGCAAGTTGAAAAATACGACCGAGCGGCGGCACCAGCTCCATGGCGAGGATGTGTGAGCGGAAAGGTATCCAACTATCATTTAGGGCTAATAGGAAGCGAGTTACTTTCTCCCTTTCCTTAATCTCTCTATAATGCCGGATTGTTGTCTCTGGGCCTTCGAGCTGCTCCTCCGCGGCTTCGAGCTCGTTCCAAAGGGCTGATAGGCGGTTGAAGCAAGCGGTAACCGAAAGGTTCCCTTGCTTCAGCTCCGCGAGGGCTTGAGTCAAAGAAAAAACTTTAACTCGATCAAGTTTCCCATACATTTCTCTAATGTTTTCCCACATCATTTTTGTATCTTCTGTAGGAGGAAGTCCGGCGGCGACCTCTGCTGTCACACAATTCCCGATCCAAGTTCGTACCAAGTGGTTGCACCTCCGCCAGTGGCGTTGCATGCGGTTGTTGGTCGGAAGAGGGACGGATCCATCAAGGAATCCGTCCTTGTCTTTTGTAACGAGAGCCCGGTGGAAGTCCCTTGCCCATGTCGAGTAATGGTCTGGTCCAGCAAGTTGGAGCGTGATCAACTTCAATTCCGGGCCGTCAGCTGATGAGGTATAAAGTGGGTCGCCTAGTTCTGGACGACCGGTGATGTTTAGAAAAGAGAGTGGAACGAACCCAGGTGGAAAATTTGGGTATGAATTAGCATAAGGCATTCCACCGGAATGAATGGTCGGGTCTTTGACCCGGAGGAGGAATCCGAATCTCCGGTTGGATTCGGCTGTTGTTGTTGAGCCCACTGTTGGCCGGGTCCGGGAATCCACTGACTGGTTCCGGTGCCCCATGACCCTTGAATAGGAACCCATGGCATGTATGGCCATTGGATTGCAGGTGGGAGTTGGCTCGTGATTGGAGCCGCCGGGTGTTGAGTAGTTTGCTCAACTTCTTCAGAGACTTGGTCGGATGCAGGTAGCTCTTTGTCGTCTGGATTCTGCATGTTGGATGTTGGATTCCTTTCGATGTGCTGATTTTATTTTTGCAGGTACTGATTTGCAGCAATAAACCAGAAAACGATCGAAGGCAATAAAAAATATGCAAAGAAGAATTCTCACTCAGTGTGTCGACTTGTTTTGCAGGCAAAGCGTTGCAACAACAAAGTTGAAAAGGAAAAGAGGGCAATTCGAACGATTTTGCGGAAGCTATATCAGAACCGAATGCTTTGATACCATGACAGAGTTCGTGAAGATGAAGAGTAATTTCCTGTATTCTGTATTACTTTGCATATCAATGTACATGTATATTTGTAGTACAATAAATGAATCAGAACAATATATCTACACAATAGTAACTTTCCTAAAGTAAATCGTATCTACGATTATCTATGATATTTTCTGAATCAATCTTCAGACTAAATCAGATTCCTTCTCCAACATATCTAATCCGACCATGAATTTGACAACAATTAAGACGCGCATAACAAAATTTCTGGAATAAAAACTAGAAATTGATTTCTTAATTTCTATTCCATGGACGAGTTTTTGAATAAAGAAACACGTTTGATAACAATTCAAAATTTCTATTTATGAAATAAAAATTTGTTTGATAACATAATAAAATTTCTATTTCTAGGAACGGCAACAACTAGCGTCCGGTGGCAGTCCGACGTTCGGCAACCGGCATTCGGCGTCCAGTGATCGGCGGTGGGCGGCTGAAGTCCAAAATCCAACGTTCGGCGTTCAGCGCCAAGTCCGGTGACTAGCGGCGAGCAGCCAAAGTCCGGAGTTTGACATCGGAGTCCCACGACCGGCAATTGATGTCCAACGTTTGGAGTTTGACGTCTGACGTCTGACATTCGGAGTTTGGTGACAAGAGGCCAGTAGCGAGTGGCTAGTCGCCCGAGTCCGGCGGCAGTGGCGGGCGGCCGACATCCGGCGGCCGGTGGCGAGCGGCGGATGGTCGCCGACGAACATCCGGTGGTTGGTGGTGAGCCTCTGGCATCCAATGATTGGCGATGAGCGGCCAACGACTGGTGGGCGTCCGGCATCCAGCGATTGGCAATTGGCGATGAGCGGCCGGAGTGCGATGGCTGGTGGCCAACGTCCGGTGGCTAGTGGTCGGCGGCTGGTGGTCGGGGCCGGTGGCGGGCATTTGGCATCCCACGGGTGGTGACAAGAGTGAACGATGAGAAAAATTTTGATTTCTCATTTATGTTTCAGAAATAGAAAAGCTAAAAATTTAACTTCGATTTTTGCTCCAAATCTATTTTCGAAATAGAAATCTGTTCCAGAAATAGAAAAATGAAATTGCATTGCTAAACGGATTTCTGTTTCCAAACCTGTTCAGGGGAACAGAAAAACGGAGAATAGAGAAATATAAATTTTGTCATGCGTGCCCTTAGCATCTGGAGGAGCCGGTCTTCTCCATCTAGGTCGTCTTCAGCGACCGGAGTTTTCATCCCAAAATGTTTGAGGGTGTAAGTTGTGAGGAAGGAATGATCTGGGAACATGTTTGAGGATTGGATTTTTCTTTCTGGACTGCTTTGCCGGTATGTGACTGATGAAAGTAGAGGAAAGATGGAGTTTTCCCAGGGAGATGAACAGTATAGGAACAAGGAGTAAGATACAGTATCCATCAAAGAAAAGAACAAACATAATATGGAAAATTCAAAAATTTGTCTATCAGACTATTTTATAAGTATTTTCAAGTCAAAATTGACCGGAATGACTATATTAGCATTTAATAAAAATTTTTAAGATTATATTAGCAAAATTAAACAAATATAGGATCGAGTATGTTCATGACTGAGGTGATCATTTTTCCTCAATTATATTTGAAGGATCCAATTCAATCGAACAACTTAGGAGAACCACCTGCCAGTTTATTTCATCATCTTTGTATGTTACTACCAGTGAAAAGTCTTTCTTCCTTCATCAAGCAAAGTTCATCATTACTCTTGTTTTCTCATTTTATTATGATCCGTTTTTATGTGACCACTCGTTAGTGTTGGATGGGCAAGATCAGAATGGCCGATGATTTTCCCACGCTTTGCGGGTGCCCAGAAGTCCGACTGTCTTGGTCATGTATTAAATATATCTGATGTTTATAGACCTCCTGTGCTAGAGAGAGAGAGCGAGAGAGAGAGAATGAGAGAGAGAGACGGCAATGGATTCGATGAGGGCACTACTGTCTACGGTGTTTCTTTTCTTCGAATAATTGTTGCTGCAGTTGCTGGTCACACAGTGGGTTCGATGGAGGCAACACTGGCTGTGGTGTTTCTTTTTCTCGGAATGATTGTCGTTGCAGTTGTTGGTTTCACAGGGTGTTGGACGACGACAGCACTGGTTGGGGTGTTTCTTTTTCTCGGAATGATTGTTGTTGTAGTTATTGATTTCGAAAAGAGGAGAAGAAACCGGGTCAGTTTCCTCTTGCATCTTTGGGATTTGTATGTCATGTAGAACTTTCTTCGACATGCATACGTTGCAGTCGGTCCTCTGCTTGTAGTTCGACCCCACTAAATGCTAAAGATCCTCTGGAATGGTGCAAATCTTCTTTGACATGAACGATAAGAACCACTAAGTGTTAAAAATCATGATGCTATTGAAAGTCTAAGCACTATTGATATCGTGCCTTGTCAGATCAGCGAGCTTAAGCTCGCTGGCCTCAGGGCTCGCCGGCCTTGGGCCTCGCCAAATTGACTAGCCTTTCCAAGATCAGTGAATTCGAGCTTGCCTTAGGTTGGTTGCTATGGCCAGCGATCGACGGAGAAGAATGAGGAGAAGAAAAAATAAAAGGAAAAAAGAAAAATTTAGAAAGAAAATTTAAAAATCAATTTATTAGAAAAAAATATATATATTAAAAAAATAAAAAAATTATTAAAATGAGTGCACGGAGGAAAATCGGATCGAATTTTCCATATTGAATGGCGGGAAATATTTTCTAATTCATTTTCAAATTTCAGCTTAATACTAAAAAATATTATAATTTTCTTGGAAATGGCTTCATGAACACCATATTTTCTGCAAAATGAACGCCATAGTTTCCTTGATTTGATAGGAATCATCTTCGACCTCATCATCCTCATCGTCATTGTCCAGAACCAATCATGAAGCGTTCTTGAGTTTTAGAGGTGCAGACACTCACAGAGGATTCACGGATCACCTTCAATGCAAATTGGTAGATGCAGGGATTGAGGTCTTTAAAGACGACAAGAATCTCCATGCTGGAGAAAAGATCAAGCCAGAGCTAAAAGAAGCGATCAGGCGGTCAAGGATCTCAATAGCCATCCTCTCCAAAGACTATGCTTCCAGTAAAAGTTGCCTCATCGAAGTGTTACAAATCTGGGAGTGCAAAATATCTAATGGATAGGCTATTATCCCGATTTTCTATGACATTAGTCCCTCCGATGTAAAACACCAGGCTGGGCATTTTGAAACATCCTTTGGTTGACATGAGAAGGACATAGTCAAGTCAATACCATCAAAACATGGAAGGAGGTTCTTCGACAGATTGGGGGATTAAGCAGATTTACGTAAATGGGGGGTAATTCTTTTACTTCTGGTTTCCATTCTCTTTCCCAGATAAATGAAAAAAAAAAGAAGAGGTTTAGGGCGATGTGAAAATGAACCTGAACCTTTTCAAATAAATATTATATGTAATCATATCGTTCATGATGCATACTCAAGAGGTCTTTAAGGTTATTCTCATGAAATGGGTCGATGATTTAATAGGTTGTAGCTCGATATGCCTATTGAATAACCGGTGAGTCAATTACAATGGCCATTTGAAAATGACTAGACTCGTGAATATTACTGCGAGTTCAATCAGATGTACTGATCTGTGGCGCCCTGCTCGTTCCCCCTTGGCTAGAACTTTTGTTTTGCAGATAGCATTATATCAATGTCATAATTGCTATGTGCATGAAAGGGAAATAGACCACGCATTAAAACTTGCCGTCCATTTTAATTGAAGATTCCCGCCGCCCATGTTGGTTGTTTCAATTTTCATCGGTTCATTCCCCACTTGATTTTTGTCTAGTTTTTTATACTGTTAGTAACTTTGTTGTCATCCTTGTGCCTCTTCACTTATGTTTTGCAGGCATTAGTCCCAGCTTGTAAAAGAAGTTCTCAAACGGGTCAGGCAGGTGTTGAAGAAGGATGACCAAGTTGTAACCGATAAACTAGTTGGAATTGATCTTCATGTTCAAGAGATGATGAGAAAGCTTGGTGTTGTCTACAGTGATGGAGGAGCAATCGAAGTATGTGGACAAGATGTACGTGTCGTTGGAATATGCAGAATGCCGGGTGTCGGAAAGACTACCCTTGCAAAGGTTATCTTCAACAAGATGCATATGTTGTTTGATGAATATAGCTTCCTTCAAGGTATTAATTCGAAAGGAGTCATGTTTTCACAAGAAATGTTGATTGCTGACCTTAAGAAAGAAAAACCTGCACCACTTAAATCTTCTGATGAAGGTATTAAAACAATAGCAATGAACGTTCTCATTGTCCTTGATGATGTGCATGAGGTTGAACAAACTAAAGCATTAGCCGAGAAACTTAGTTGGTTTGGTCGAGGAAGTAGAATTATTGTGACCACAAACATGAGGAATGTTCTAGATGGATTTGACGGCGAACCAGCCGAAGAATACAAGGTTGAACCCATGAGATATCACCATGCTCTTCAACTCTTTCGTAAGCATGCTTTTCGAGGCGATGCCCTTCAAGATGTCTCTGAGTATGATTACCTATCCATAGACATTGTCAAAGCTACTGGAGGGCTTCCTTTAGCTATTGTGGTTGCGGCTTCATATTTATGCAACAATAAGGATGATATATGAATATGGAGAAATACCTTGAAATTCTTAAAAGAACACCAACCAATGAAGTTGAAGCTACCTTTAGGGCCGGTTACGACTCTTTAGATGTTCATATAAGGAAGATATTCCTCAACATAGTGTGCTTTTTTATTGGAAAGGATGAGATGATTCTCTCTTACATGTGGGAGGCTTGTGATTACTATCCTGCTAGAGGAATAAATGCCTTCGTGAGATGCATTTCTTGGAAATTGGAGAAAATAATGAATTAAGAATGCATGACCTCCTAAGAGACTTTGGTAGGAAACTTGTTGAGAGAAAAGATCTTCATGAGCGTTGCAGGATTTGGAATCACAGTGATGCACTTTCCGTTCTAAAGGATAGTAAGGTAAGTTTCAAAGCCTCGTGAAAGCATAAATGTACTTTTCTTTTCTCAATCTCGAATGGAAAAGAAACAGATTTGTTCTTAACACAATTTATCATGCATAGTGGATACCACTGATTTTGTAAATCTGATTTGTTCCGCTTCATTGAATGGAGTAAGAATTTAAAGTTCTCAAATTGCTCACGCATTTTTCCCCAATTGAGGTTGACAGGGTACTAGAAATGTCAAAGGCATTGGTCTCACAGTTGAAGAGGGTTGCATCATCCGTTTTACATGTGAAGAATTTGATAAAATATTGAATTTGAGGTACCTTAGACTAGACCGGGCTAACATTCAGGGAAACACCGAGAATCTTCTTCCAAATTTGAGATGGCTTGAATGGTCAGCATGCCGTTTGATTTCTGAGCTAGGTAATATGCATTTGAAGAAGTTAGTCATTCTTGATCTGTCTTGGAGTTCGGTCACTGAAGATTCACAAGTCTGGAGACAAATCATGGAGGTATGGCGAATATTTGCTCTTTGAATCTTGTCCTAAGATAATAGATACAAGTGGTTAGAGTCTGAATCTTCTTTTCCACATTGCAAAAGGTGGATGAATTGAAAGTCTTGAACCTACAAGGATGTGTTCAGTTACCTGCATCATTGAACTTTCGAGCTCCAATCAATTTGGAGATTTTGATACTGAAAGATTGCACTCAGCTGTCTTAAATTGGGCCATTCATTAGTAATCTGAAGAACTTGAGTTCCTTAAATCTGAGAAAGTGCAGCCGAGTCAGGCAGTTGCCCCAAGAACTGTGCTCCATTAAATCTTTGAGGGAACTTCTGATTGATGGAACGGGCATTTACAGTATATGTTTCCCCGAAGGTTCTTTGGAGAATCTTGAAATACTTAGTGCTTGTGACTGTCAATATTTGCAAGATGTAGGGATTACAAATTCCTTAAAAAATGATCCAATACTTAAACGATCGAATACCGAAAAACACGAAAGTGGAAAACGTGCCCAGGAAACATGTTACACCAATCGAAGGCATATTACGGAGTCGGACATACCTTAATTGCCACAGATTAAGTACTGTCGTCGTAGTTTTATGAGAAATCCTTCGAAGCCTTGATTCCGTTCGTTAAGATGAGCATATTGTTTCACGGGGGAAAAACAGAGAAACGTATCTCTCTTTTTTGAAAAACGCTACTACTCAGATAACGTAATTGCTCAAATATTCCCCATTTTTTTTGTATTCTTATATTACAGTAACTATAGGGCCATTCACTTACAGGCTGGGTTTTGGCCCAATATGGGCAGACGGGCTTAAGTAGACCCATCAAACATAAAAACCCATAATCTCCCACTTGCATATGGTGGGCCGAACAAAACTCTCTAATTCATACTGGTAAATAATCCGTGCGACCAACATACTTTGAGAGTTTGTTGCCATACATCTGTTAGAAATATGTAGCAACTCATAATGGGCATCACATTTTTGAGTAGATATAATATACAGTACCCTAGATCGATCGATCACATTTATATTTCTCTTGATCTCTTTTAAACAATGATATATTGTATTCGCAATTATGATTATCCCAAAAACAATCATAATTAGTCGACCAGTGAATACAAAACTAGAATGTGATTCTCCAAACTCGATCTTCCTCTTTCCTTGAAACTCTCAATTTCAATTCAACTTGCTTTTCTAGAAATGTCCCATTAGATCGAATCAATTCATGATCATTGTCAACATTCTAAGATAGCAAACACTGAATAGAAATCTTGAGAATAAGTAAGAGCCCTGAGGGCGCTTAATTGAGAAACTCTTTTCCTCAAGAGTCTCACACGGTATAAAAGTTGAGATAAAAACTTTTGCCACTCTTGTTGGTCGTCTCATGCATACGTAGTATGAAATACGTATTACGGAATTAACTTTTTTCTCATGGAGCGTATGTCTACACATTTAATATCGTACAGATAATAATTCAGATATACCTAATGTCCAACTTGAGTTCACATATCTACTTTTTCATGGAATTCATCAGAACTCACATCTGGCATCATAAATAGATAAAGTAAAATATATGGATTATTTTACTTTCGACATAATAAATATCATGTCCTCATCCTAACACTCAGTTAAGGTAACATATATATTTTAAGCTTGAGCTCTTGATTATTACATAGATTATAAGCTTGAAAACTGTCTTATCTCTATTTATCACATAGTAAATAGAGACGATTACCCGTGTGAGTGGGCTAATCTTTTATCTATCCGACATACTTTCTCAATTTTATATATAATGCACTAAGCATTAAGATGCATAAACGTCAAACAAAGACTCATGGGCATTAATAATGAAAACACAAATTCATTAAATGTGAACACTTAAAGGAAATTACAATATTCAGTACATCAGCCTCTACGTAGTCCTAGAGATTTCACATAGCCACAGAATACATCTCTAGGTATAGGCTTCGTCATAGGATCTGCTACCATTCTATACATAGATATGTAATGTAAGTTCACATCTTTTTGTGCATTCATATCTTTGACAAAATTATACTTTGTATCTATATGATTAGTCTTGCCATGATATTTTGGATCTTTGGTGTACGCTATTTCTACTTAGCTATCACAGTTAACTAACGATGAGTTTGCCGCATTCTTAATAACACCTAAATGATCCAAAAATCTCTTAAGCCAAACACCTTCTTATATTGCTGCTGATAATGCCATGAACTCAGCTTCCATCGTGGACAAGGCTATACATGTTTGTTTCTTACTGCTCCAAGATATGACGCCATTATTCAGTAAGAAAACAGATCTAGAAGTAGATTTCCTTTCATATAAATCTCCTCTCCAATCAGCGTCTGAATATTCTTTAAGTCGTAGATCATTTCCTTGGTAACTTAGCATATAATCAGCAATTCCCTTCAGATACCTCAGTATTCTTTTGACGGCTTTCTAATGTGCTTGACTTGGATTGGATTGGTATCTACTTACCATTCCAACTGCAAAACATATGTCAGGTCTTGTATACATCATAGCGTACATTAAGCTTCCAACGGCACTAGCATAAGGAACATATTGCATTTGTTCCTTCTCTTGTGGAGTCTTTGGACATATTCTATGATTCAATCATTCAGTTTTTGTAGTATGAGTATTTATGGGTTTACAATCTTACACACGAAATTGTTCAAGAACTTTGTTTACATGTGTTTCTTGCGAAAGAGACAATGATCTCTTCAAATGATCCATTGAAATCTTAACTCCAAGAATGTATGCAGCCTCACCCATGTCTTTCATCTCAAAATTGGAAGATAACCAACTCTTGATAGTATTAACAAACTCCATATTACTTCCGGTAAGAGTATATCATCAACATATAATGATATGATCATAAATTGATCTTTGGATCTTTTGATATATACACAATGATCCTCATCAATCATTGTAAAATCATATGCCATTATGGCATTATGAAAACGTATATACCATTGTCTCGACGACTGCTTAAGGCCATATATCGATTTCAAAAGTCGACATACCTTTTGTTCTTGACCTTTCAAAATGAAACCAGTGGGTTGTTCCATATATATTTATTCTTCTAATTCTCCATTGAGAAAAGTAATATTTATATCCATTTGATGTAACTCAAGATCCATACTTGCTACTATTGCCAGAATAATGCGAATCGAGGTAAATCTTACCATAGGAGAAAATGTTTTCTCATAATCAATTCATTCTTGTTGATTATACCCCTTCGCTATAAGACGAGTCTTATATCTTTCTATTAAGCCATCAGCTTTACGCTTTATTTTGAGAGTCCACTCATTCCCTGTCACACCCCGATCCTCGAGCGCGGCCCATCCCTCAAATTGGTCGATTAAATAGCAACATCCCATGATGCATTGTCGACCCATTCATTTTAATACACATACGAAAGCAATTATAGAATCCAGAGACAATAACACAATGGGATAGGAAAGTAGGGCCGAAATTTTTCAAACTAAAAACACACTTATATATACATAACAAACCATAATGTATATATTACAATCTGAACTATAAAAGTCAAGTCCTACACAAAACCAATTCAGAAAAGAGGGTCTGCAAATAGGGGTGGGGTTTCCAATCAACTACGGGTTCTCGTCCTCCCCGTCATCTCCTTCCACACTCTAGCTGAAGCATACAGCAGAATACACAGGAGATTCTGGCTCTTCAAGCTCAAGGTCCACCGGGTCTACCATCGATCCACCTTTAGGGTCTACTGGCTCTTGGCGATACCATGATCTATACTGATGGGGCACATTCTTAGGTAGTCCCGCATCAACCCGTTAGGGTTCCCATGAATCGAAATAAAATGCCTTTGTTCAGTCATCTTCTTGGGTTGCCCAAAATGCTCGGGAGGAGTTGCCATCTATGGACTTGAAATGTTATCCCATAACAGGGTGAGATAATATCTCAGCAAGTTTAACCCCCTGAGACCCGACTAGGAAGAAAATACGCCCTGAGGGCTGCCTAAGCACAATCACGAGTCAAAGGATTTACCTTTGCCTCGGTTCCTTCCCTGCAAGTCAATACAATTTATAATTCGTCGAATCACATCAACAAATCAATTCATCATCGCGGATTGAATCATCGATTAATCGACTCAGTCGATTCCATGTCATCAAAACCATTCCCCTGTCATTTCAATCAATACTATCTATAAATCCGATCATAATCCAGGACTACTCACTCTAAATTGATATATAGATAGTATAGCTCACCAGAAGTTGCCGCAAATATCAGTATAATATACTATTTATACTCACCAGAAGCTGCCTCAAATATAAGTATAGTATACTATTTATGCTCACTAGAAACTGCCTCAAATATACTGATATTTTTGCCGTTTTTATCATATCTGATAAAAATACTCGTGTGTGGGTACACGGTCGGTCTTAGCCAAAATACCATTTTCTACCACTTGAAAATCCCACTAATTTCAACAGTCCACAATTCTATTTTTGGCATTGTAAATCGACACCCGGTGATTTTCCAATTAATTACTGAAATTAATTAATTTTGGGATAAATACCCTCAATCACCAATCACACTCAATTTGCACAAAATAACAATCAATTAAATAAACAGATTACACCACTATGCAATCGGCATAAAATTCAAATCACCGACTATCCCGATCTAATTTCTGGAAAATAAATAAATAATTACAGAAAATAATTATTAAATATCAATAAATAGAACTTAGGCCCGTAAAGCCTAATTAAAAGCCGAGATGAGCCCGGAAAATTTTTGAACCACTTTAGATAATTACTAGAGCTTGTCTAGGCCCTAAATGCACTAAACTATCCACCTAACATGCATCGATAACTAACTAATTCACTAATCCAATCTAACTATCCACCTAATCCAAGCTTAGTCTAAATTAAAGAACTCTTAAACGTCATTAACTTACTAAGCGAGGATTAGTGAGTTAAACTCACTTGTTTAATGATTCGCTCGAATCAAATCAACGGGGATGAGGCGAGGCTCGAGACACTCCAAAGAGGGACCGTCTTTCGAGGTCGGAAGGCACCAAAGCGGGCCTAAATAGCAGCGAAAAACCCATTGGTTCGGGTTATGTTCGGAGGCTGCCGAAGTTGCTTCGGTGGCTGGTTGGGGCCGAAACAACCAAGGAAGACCGATGGAGACTTGGACGGGTGGAGGCGAGCTTCGAGGCTGCTTCGGTGACGATGAGGCGAGCTCGAACAGCTCTGGGAATCACCTAGGCTCGTGGCTGAAGTAGGAGGACAGCCAGGGAAGGCGGAGATGCGAGCGGGGCTGGTGTGAGGCGCGACGGACACGAAGGTGGGCGAGCGGCGGTCCGACGGAGGTTGGGCTACTCCACGGCTTCAGTTTGGTCTCCTCTGCATTTGTTGAGCTCAAAGCAGCAAGAAAGGGGGGGAAGAAGGAGGGCTCGACGGTGGGGAAGGAGGGCAAGGGGACCACTTGGTCTCCTTGACTTGGCCCACCACCAGCTGGTTTCTTTCTGCCCAATTTCCAGCCACACAAACTCCTTTGAAAGCCTTGGGTTGGTCCAAAATGTTGGGTCCATGGGGGCATACGAATTTCACATTATTTTCCCTCAAATTGGACATTAATCCGTCTTGAACCAATTCAATTTGGCTTCTAAAAATTCCAATATCAAGTCCTCGATCAAATTGGTATTTTTTCTCATCAATAGGACCCACTTGCATCCAAAGTTCACGATAAAAAATGGGCTTCTGAATTTTCTGGACAAAAACGACCCTACCTCGACTTTTTCCCAAAAAGTCTCGATTTGCAGAAAAAACTTTGGGGATTGAGTCGACGTTCCTAAAATGACTCGTGACGTGATAGGACTTTCAATTTTTGAAATCGGATTCAAATTCGCGGTTAATTTCAATTCGGCGCGATTTTAGCGTGACCTAGGTTACCGGGTAACTTTCAGAAGTTTTTAGTGCAAATGACCCGTGATCGATTTTCTTCGAGCCACAATGAAC
Organism: Eucalyptus marginata; assembly: GCA_014182565.1. Taxonomy (NCBI): domain Eukaryota; kingdom Viridiplantae; phylum Streptophyta; class Magnoliopsida; order Myrtales; family Myrtaceae; genus Eucalyptus; species Eucalyptus marginata. The sequence continues at coordinate 33,434,072 of CM024587.1, read as the reverse complement.
CCATTCGACACATTAGCGACTCTCGATTGTTGTGAAAATCTTGAGATTTCAAATACGGACACAGGGTACTAAAACGATAGAAAAATCAGTCTAGTGCCGGTTGACAAGAATTTTCCAATTTAGTGGAATCACCCACGTTTAGCCGCACATCTCAGTCGAACCAACCTATCTCTGATCTCTAATCGATTTTTAACTGTGCCGTAATGATCTCTACAGATGAGCACGGTCGAGTTGCCGATTCCTGGTCGAATTCTCAAGTCTAATGCAATAAAATTCCGTAATAGCTTTCCCGGATAGTCTAGTTATTTCACGAATGATCAGCTCTGAAAATAACACTTACGAGCTTTAGGACATTCTAGGGCTTATCTCAAATATTTGGGATGCCACAATTCTCCCCTCCTTAGAGAATTTCGTCCTCGAAATTAAGCGTTACTTACGTCCTTGGAACAAGTAGGGGTATTTTTCCTTCATCGGTCTTCACTCTCCCATGTGGCTTCCTCCATATCGTGATGTCGCCATAATACTTTTACCAAGGGGATCTTCTTAGTCCTGAGAACTTGTTCCTTTCGATCCAGTATTTGCACAGGCTCCTCAATGTACTTCGCTTTCTCATCCACTTTGATGGCTTCATGATCGAGTATGTGACCGGGATCCGGGCGATACTTTCTTAGCATCGACACATGAAACACATCATGTAAATTTCCCAAATTAGGGGCAGCGCCAAACGATAAGCTACCTCTCCTATTCTTTCAAGTATCTCAAAAGGTCCAACAAATCGGGACCCAACTTTCCTTTCATTCCGAAACGAGATACTCCTTTTAACGGGGATACCTTAAGAAATACATGATCCCCACACTAAACTCCAAGGGCCTTCTACGCTTTGTCCACATAGCCCTTTTGTCTACTCGGGTGTCTTAAGTCTTTTCCTAATAATCTCAACAGCCTCGGTGGTATCTTGTATCAATTCGGGTCCTATCAATCTTCTTTCACCTACCTCATCCCAACGAGATAGGGGTTACGCATCTCCTCCCATATAATGCTTCATATGGGGCCATGCCTATACTTTTCTGAAAACTGTTGTTATAGGCAAATTCTACCAAATGCAAGTTCTCATCCCATTTCCCTCTAAAGTCGATGATACATGCTCTTAGCATATCCTCTAGAGTTTGTATCACTCTTTTTCGTTTGTCCACATTTGTTTGAGGGTGATATGCGATCTTGAATTGAAGTTTTGTCCCTAAAGCATTTTGCAGACTTCGCCAAAAATTCGAAGTAAATCTAGAGTCTCGATCCGAGGTGATCGTTACAGGTATACCATGTAAGCATATTATCTGACTTACATAGATCTCAGCAAGTCTATTCATTGAATAGTTCATACGGACTGCTAAGAAATGGGCAGACTTAGTTAAACGGTCCACCACTACCCAAATTGAATCGTGACCACTTGATGTTCTTGGCAGTCCTTGCACGAAATCCATCGTTACATGTTCCCACTTCCACTCTGGTATGTCTAGCGGTCTTAAAAGTCCTGCCGGTTTGTGATGTTCCGCCTTCACTTGTTGGCATGTTAAACATTGAGAAACTTACTTAGCCGTATCCGTTTTCATACCATTCCACCAAAATTGCGACGCAAATTTCTGTACATTTTGTACTACGGATGAATATTGTACCTGCTCTTATGTGCTTCCGACAAAATCTCCTTCTTTACTTCTTCGTTGTCAGGTACACAAAGTCGTCCTTGGCATCTTACTGCTCCATCTTCGGAAATTTGGAAGTCTGGTCTCTTCCCTAAGGACATCGCCTCTTTGACTTTCATAATTTCCGGATCAGACTTTTGCAGGGTCTTAACTTTCTGGATGATTTCCGGTTCAATCCTTAGAGCTTTAAGCATACTAGTAAGATCATCCACTTTTAACTTAAATTCAGTGCGCTACGGATTTTAATAAACTCCATTCTGCTATTCTTAAACTAGCCATCTCCATGGCGACTTACGACTAAGGGCATCCGCTACCTTGTTTGCCTTCCTGGATGGTACCGTATCTCGCAGTCATAATCTTTTAACAATTCCATCCACCTTCTTTGTCTCATGTTCAACTCTTTCTGTGAGAACAAATATTTCAGGCTCTTATGATCCGTATAAATCTCAAACTTCTCCCCATACAAATAATGCCTCCATATCTTCAAGGCGAACACTATAGCCGCCAATTCTAGATCATGCGTGGGGTAGTTTAGTTCATGGGGTTTCAGTTGTCTAGATGCATAGGCTATGACCTTGCCATGTTGCATCAAAACACATCCCAATCCTTTGTGAGATGCATCACTATATACTGTAAAACCATTAGGTCCAGAGGGTATAGTCAAGATTGGGGCCGTAGTTAACTTTCTTTTAAGTTCTTGAAAACTCCTTTCACATTCCCCACTCCACTCGAATTTCGCATTCTTCCGAGTTAATTTGGTTAAAGGACCTGCCAATCGTGAAAATCCTTCAATAAACCTTCGGTAATAACCGGCCAGTCCTAAGAAACTTCGTATTTCAGTGGGTGTGGTCGGTCTCGACCAATTTATTACCATCTCAACTTTCGCGGATCTACCGCAATTCCTCCTCCCGACACCACGTGTCCTAAAAATATTATCCGGTCCAACCAAAATTCACACTTGCTGAATTTGGCATATAACTTGTGGTCTCTCAGAGTTTGCAGAACTAACCTCAAATGTTGCTCATGTTCCTTTGGTCCTTTCGAATAAACCAGGATATCATCGATAAAAACAATTACAAACTGATCTAAATAGGGCTTAAATACCCTATTTATTAGATCCATAAATGCAGCTGGTGCGTTTGTCAATCCAAATGGCATGACAAGGAACTCGTAATGTCCATAACGAGTCCTAAACGCAGTCTTAGGGATGTCTTCCTTCTTAATTCTTAGTTGATGGTATCCCGATCTTAAATCAATCTTAGAGAAAACCGAACTTCCCTGGAGTTGGTCAAATAGGTCGTCAATTCTAGGCAAGGGATACTTATTTTTAACGGTCACCTGATTCAGTTGTCTATAGTCAATGCATAAGCGCATCGACCCATCTTTCTTTTTCACAAACAGAACCGGTGCACCCCAAGGTGAAGCACTTGGCCTAATGAATCCCTTATCAAGCAACTCCTGTAGTTGCACTTTCAACTCCTTTAGTTCCATTAGGGCCATCCTGTATGGGGCTTTCGATATTGGTCCTGTTCCAGGCATTAACTCAATTTCAAATTCAATTTCTCTTTCCGGGGGCAATCCAGGCAACTCTTCAGGGAATACATCTTGAAATTCACTCACTACTCGAATTTCATTAAGTTTAGGTTCTTCCTTGGCACAATCTCTAATCATTGCTAAGTACCCCTGACATCCTTCGTCAAGTAACGTATCAGCCTCTACTACTGAAATAAGTGCTATAGATAGGTCAGTCTGGCCTCCCAGAAATCTACAGTCCGACCCATCAGGTAAGATAAACTGGATCGCTTTTCTATAACAATCCATTTTGGCCCGATACTTATGAAGCCAATCCATCCCTATGATAACATCAAAATCATACATGGTCATCACAACTAAATCTATTTCCATATCTCTTCCTCCTATGGTTATTTTACAATTTTCACACACCAGTGTGGACAACACCGCATCCTTTAAGGGCGTAGAAACGCAAAGAGGAGTCTCAAGAAAACTCGTTTCGATTTTTCTTAACAGTCTATATCTTTCAGACACAAAAGAATGCGTAGCACCCGTATCAAACAATGCATAAGCCTTCTTGCCATTTATGTAAATTGTACCTGAGATGACGTTCTTGGAAGCTTTCGCTTCCTCTTGGGTGACCGCATACACTTTTCCTTGAGCCGGTGGCCTTTGTGGGTTCCTCTGAGAATATGGCCCAGTAGCTCGCGGAGGTACTTGTCGCAGTGAGTTGATACTAGTGCGGGACCTCTCCTGTGGACAGTCCTTCTTAAGATGTCCTATCTTTCCGCAGCCATAACACTTCAAGTGTCCCGTCCATTACAAGGTCCGGGGCCATGCCGTCCATCACACCTTCTACACTCTTCATTCCGATAAGGTGTTTTTCCTAAATTCGGACCATTCCTAGCCTTCCCAAAACTCCCGAAATTGCCCTTCTTCCTAGACTCCCGTGTCGACCACGACCTGTATAGGGTCTCTTTCCCGCCTTTGTTATCACCAAAAGACGATTGTCTCTTATTTTCTGACTGCTCCTTTACTAACTCCTGCTCCACCAACTGTGCCCTTTCATAGATCTCATTATAATCTCTTATGTTCAAAGGCACCAGTTGTTTCCTTATGCTAGTCCTCAATCCCTTCAAAAACCTCTTAGCTTTATCGTCCTGATCTTCAATCAATCTAGGAGCATATCTAGACAGTTCAGAAAATCTTGCCTCATACTGATCCACTGTCAGATCTTTTTGTTCTAGTTGAACAAATTCTGTGATTTTCTTATCCCTAGCACAGTCAGAAAAATGTTTCCTATTGAAAGCCCTGACAAACTCCTCCCAATTAACATCGGTTTTGGTGGAAAGATCGTGTCCCTTGAAGCTCTCCACCAAAACTTCGCATTTCCCTCCGGCTGGTACTTTGCTAAAGTTATTTTCTCGGCATCATTGCGGTCCAACAACCGGAAAATTCGCTCCATCCCATCAATCCAATGCTCCGCCTCCTCAGGACTTCCCATTCCACTGAATTTGGGTGGCTTCAACTTCAAAAATTGTTCCACCAGTCCCTGAGTACGGCGTTCTGCTTCGGGTTGTTGCTGCGCTTGCCTTTCCATCAGATTTCCAATATTGGCCAATGCCTGCAGGATATCTTCCATTCGGGGTTCAGCCCTTGATGAAGAGGCTTCAGCCCTCGGTGGACGATGACTTCCATATCGTACCATGATTCTCCTGCAGTTTCCAAGCATTTGCCTCAGGAAATATCTGAGACTCAGAGTCTCCAAGAAAAGTAATAACACCAAGAAGGTAAGTAACAAAACCATGTTACTAGCAGCCGAGGGTACTCTCGAAACATAAGCCAGGGATCTACGAGCGAATACACCTCACCCGTTGTTCAAAGTTAGCCAACCATCCTTAGTCAGTACCCTATGGTGTGCATTGTCAAAACTTTCCTCATTTGCCAAATGAGGCTCCTTATCACTCCAAACATAAAACCTTTGGCTCTGATACCAACCGCTGTGGCACCCCCAAACCCGATAGGGTCGCCACAGATACTAAGCGATATATCCAAAAGCAAATACAACTTCTTTTGACGTTAGAAAAAGGGAGTTGTAATTAAGGGCCGAGGTCTAGGCGTGAAATTTTTTTTTTTTTTAAATGACTTAGGGATTAACGCAGCTCATAGCGGAAATTAGAGGCGAGTCTCACCATCTCTCTACTTCCTTAGCGATAGCACAATGCACACCAACTATGAAATGAAAGAAAACACAAGGCTGAACCACTTTTATTTACATAATAAGATGGACATCTTTGGGTCGGTATAGCCAAAAAGAAAACCGAGACTTTTCACTAAACTCGGTTGTATCTCTAGTGAGATAGTCGACCCCCTATAGTATGACATGAAAAACCTTCCATCTAAGTGTCGGCTCTAACTCCCAAAAAGTGTCATCCTCCTACTCCTCACGCGCGGGCCATCACACCCATCCCGGTGCGTCAGGTGGTGGGGGTGGCAGCATCCCCATCATCACTCCATCTCGGCGAACGTGGATAGATACGAACTCCTGTACAACCGGGCCCCCAGACAAGCCCACATCATACATCACAAACGTACGGATCCGTATAAACGTCAGACCAGGGACGACGGGACAGTCAATCTTTGTCAACTCGACCTCCACGTCAGAAGGAAGGCCGTAAAAGACACCCCGCGTGACGGTAGGAAGCGGCATCGTACTAATCTGAAATGTTGGTCCCCGAAGGGTGAGTACAACCACTCAACAAGTAAAGGTCCAATGACCACTCAAGCATCAAACAATACAATCATAGCATGGCATGTCATTCAAATATACATATACACCTTACCTTGACATCATACACACGTCATCATATCTCATATACATACGTCTTCATATAGTCATCAACCTTACCTTGACATCATACACATGTCATCATATCTCATATACATACATCATCATATAGTCATCAACCTTACCTTGACATCATACACATGTCATCATATCTCATACACATGCACCATCATATAGTCATCATCCTCATCATTATCACATCACATGTCATCATACTATAAGTGCACTCACATACATGTGCCATCATATGGTCATCATCCCCATCATGCATACGTGCATTCATCATTATCACATCACATATCATCATGCCAAAAATGCACATATATTATACACTTCATCATCCATGCTATCAAGCATACACCACCATGAGATCCATAGCATGTCATTTAAGTATGCATACATAACTTATCTTGATGTCATACACATGTCATCATATCTCACACACATGCATCTACTTACATGCAATATGCCATATGCATACACCCATGCACATGGATCACTTTCAATTCTTATTTCTCACAAGGATCTCATCAATTTTTCTTCCCAGGGATCAATGTTTGCATCCCAAAATTTATCGCTCGCACCCAACCCGGCATCACGAGGAACCTCTGGCACACACCTCCGGGCATCTCGAAACTCCCGAGGACATCCGGCACACACCTCCGGGCATCCGGCTCACACCTCCGGGCATCCCGACACTCCCGGGGCATCGTCGGCTCACACCTCCGACGGTCATTCATATCCTCATACCTTTCTTTTCCAATTCCACTCTTGAAATCTCTAATGCAATTGATTCAAATGGTGCTTTTGAAATCATGTAGTATGCATTAAAGGAATTTCCCTTTTTGATTAAATAAAACCTTTCTTTGAAATCATGTAAAATTTTTCCTTTTCTTGAATAACATATGAAATGCATGAAAGTCAGTACACCATTTCATGAAAACACATCCAAGGTCTCATAATTCATATGACATTTCATGTGGACCACACATCACAGCATAGAAATGACCATACAACTCAATATCATAAATTTCGGAATTGTACAGCATGCACAGTTTTCATATCATAGTCAATTAAATAGGCAAACGACCTTCAAAAATCATGAAATTTAACTATGTTGCAGTCAAGATGTAGATAAAGATATCATATGAAGGAAATTTCTCCAAAAGTAAATTACACAGAAAGTTATAGGTCATGCATATCTAAATTCTCATATCCGAAACACACAGTTTGCACGGTTATCTCATCACAGTCCATTAAATAGGTTAATGGCATTCAAAAATCATGAAATTTGACTATGTTATAGTTAACACATAGACAAAGATGTTTCATGAAGAACATTTCTTCAAATAAATCTTGTACAGAAAGTTATAGGTCATGCATGTCAAGATTCTCATGTCCGAAACACACGGTTTGCACGGTTATCACATCACAGTCCATTAAATAGGCAAATGGTATTCAAAAATCATGAAATTTAAAGCATATGATAATCAAGGCAATACGATAGTGATTTCATGAAAAACAAATGGCCAATAAAGTTCCACACAAAAATATCATTCACACAATCACCGCATGAAATTTCGGATAAAGACAGAATGTGCAAGTTTTGAAGTAATTCAATTAAAATGCCCAAACGACCTCCGAAAATTATGAAATTTTACCAGGTTATAGTTAAGACACTAAATTAGATTTTTCATGGAGGATTCTAGGCCAGATTCGTTTTAGATAGTTTCCTATAGTCGTTCGAAGCTTCTGGTCCTCATACCGAAACGTCCAGTGTACCTATGTCCGAAATGTCGAGTTTTTACCTACCTATCCTTCTTCGTTTTCTCTGAAATTTGGATATGTTTTACTTCAAGAGGTCCCCTACAACTTTCATGAAGGGATATAAGTCAAATTTCCAAAGAATAGCTTCCATATGGGTCCATGAAGTCTCGGGTGCCCAGTACCGCGTCTCCAGATTTACCATCTTCAAGAGTAGGTCGATTCCCTAGGCTATACTTGTTCATTTTACTTCAAATTTGAGTATGTTGGTCTTTAAGATGTTCTCTACAATTTTCATGAAGGGGTCGAAGAGAGATTCTTGATAAAAATCAACATGCAACCACAAATCTACCACAAGGTCAGCAAAGTGGTTCCAGATCTAGTGTCTCCGTAGGATGGGAGTTTGACCCCTTAAATCTCCATAATTTTGCACCAAATTTTATTATGTTGTAGTTTAAGATTTTGGCTACAACTTTCATGAAGAAATCAAAGTCAAAATCGAACTCAAAACATGCATGCAAGCTCTCACAAGATTCTGACTCAAGCGGTTCATGCGAAAACAGCAACATCACTCAAGAACAAGACATCCTAGCTTCGATTTCTTGGACTCTAAACACCTCAAAACACACATGCAAGAGCACCCAAGGATCCTAACTTGCCTCAAGAGATCGAGCTATGGACGGCACACGGACTGCACGCACGAACCTCCTTCTTCTTCCTCCTTTTCTTCCTTTCTTCCTTCTCTTCTCCTCCTTTCTTTCTCTCGGATTTCCTCCTCTCTCTCTCTCTCTCTCACACCGTGCGACACACTCCCCCTCTCTCCTCCTTAATCCGGTTGCCTTTTCTCTCTTTTCTTCCCCTAATGATTGCTTATTTGACCTCTAAGCATGAATGCCAAGTGGCCAATACACTAGGACACATGGGGGGGGGCATGCATTTCGAATTTTCCCTCCCCACCATGCTTGTCCGTACGGCCCAATGGGCCTCATGGGCCTGGCCCAAAATGGCCCACTTTAGGCCCTCTATCCATGGGCCTAAAGTCCAAGCTATTGGGCCTAAGGCCCAAGTCCAAATGGTCCCTAACTTGCTTTAATAAATCCCTTGATTCTTTCCTTATAGATTTCAAATTTTTAATTTTCATATGGCCAAAAATCTTGCAACATTTAATTTATAGGAAGACAAGTCTAAGAGAAGCAAAGCCAAGAATAAATTGTGTTATAAAAAAAATAACTTATAGTACAAATCTTAAGAAAATTCAAGAACATAGGCATGTAACACTTAGTTTTAACGGTTAATAACTAAAGCATAAGCCAAAGGTAATTTCATTACCTAATTACGAGCTTTAGGACATTCTAGGGCTTATCTCAAATATTTGGGATGCCACACCTGGACGACTAGCACTGGATTCGGCCGTTTATTCCGAAAGATGAAGGCATTACGAGCTTTCCATATCTGCCAGAGCAGTGCAGCAAGAAGATCCACTGAAGGTAAGCGACCGCGATTTTCAATCTGATCTGTGAGCCACTCATCCATTCGCCTAATTGAACTTGGTATAATGGAAATATTAACTTGGGGATGTGTCCAAACACTCCGCGTCCATGGACATAAAAGCAGAAGATGTTCTGTTGTTTCTGGTTGATCTTGATTGCATAGAGGGCATGTGGGGACGGCTGTAATGTGTCTCTGATAGAGATTAGCTTTGGTAGTTAGAGCATTTTGACAAACGGACCAAAGGAAAGGGCAAATTTTAGGGGGTAATCTAACTTTCCAAATAGTTTTCCACAGAATTGGAGGAGGTGTATATGATGATGATGCTTGAGTAGGAGGAACACTGTTCTTGGATTGCCTTATAGTATGGTATGCGCTTTTGACTGTGTAGATACCATTTTGATTGTTGGTCCAAATTACACAATCGGTATCATAAGGAGGGCTCAGCTGTATAGAGATAATCTCAGCAATTATAGATGTAGGAAAATGTTGAGTGATAAGGGGGATGTTCCAGGTGCTGTTGTCTGAGTTAATGAGGTCCGCTACTATTTTGGGAGCGTCACGATCAACAGGACCTCCAAGAACCCCACTCGGAAGCCAACGATCTTCCCAAATGCTAATAGAATGGCCTTTACCAATGGACCATAGTAGGTGAGGTGCAATAGTATCCCTTCCAAGCAAGACACTCCTCCAACCCCAGGACGGTTTGGAACCTAGTTCAGCATGCAGAAAATCCCGAGCATGAAAATATAGACCTTTAAAAAGAGTGCTCCATAAAGAGTTTGGATGCTGAAGCAGATGCCAAGCTTGCTTACCAAGCATGGCTTTATTGAAGTCAAGCAGATCACGAAAACCAATACCCCCATTCTGTTTGCTAGTTTTGAGCGTGTCCCAATTCTTCCAATGGATGCCCGATTTCTTGCCATCACTTTGCCACCAAAAGCTAGCAATTTTCTGTTCTATGGACTTACATATAGACACCGGAATCTTGAAAATAGAATGGCGTATTGAGGAAGTGCCTGTACGACAGCCTTTAGTAAAATTTGCTTTCCACCCTTAGAGATCAAATTTGCTTTCCACCCTTCTAGTTTGGCATTCACTTTTCCTACTAACCAAGCAAACATTTCTTTCTTAGATTTGCCCCAGTCAGAAGGTATACCAAGATATTTACCGGCCTTGTCTAGCACAGGTATTCGGAGTTCGTGAGCAAGATTTTCCTTAAGAGTTAGAGGACAGTCCTTACTAAACAAAATACCGGATTTATTTCTATTGACTGTTTGGCCAGTAGCATAACAGTACTGATTGATGATGTTAGCCAAATTCTGACATTCAAGTAATTTACCATCCAAAAAGAAAATGGCATCATCCGCAAAAAAGAGGTGAGACAAAGTGGGACACCATCTATTCAACGTAATGCCTTTAAGAAGTCCCATGTAATTGCTTGATTCATAAGATGAGATAAAACATTTGCTAATAGGATGAATAAATAGGGTGAAAGAGGATCACCTTGGCGAATACCTCTTGATGGTTTAAAAAACTGAAGCAGTTCACCATTAAACTTGACACTAAAGGAGACTGTCGTAATGCACTGCATAATCCAATGTACCCAAGTAGAGTGAAATCCAATCTTGAGGAGATAGTCTTTTAGGAAGTCCCACTCAACCCGGTCATATGCTTTCTGCATGTCCATTTTCAAAATAGCTCGAAATTGCCTCTTGCACTTTCTGATATTTATCTGATGAAGCACCTCCTGCACTATTAAGATGTTGTCTTGGATTTGTCGTCCACTCACAAAGGCATTTTGTTCCCTAGATATGAGTTTAGGCAAGTATGGTTTCAAACGATTCGCTAGCACTTTAGAGATAATTTTATAGCCATAGTTGCATAGGCTAATCGAGCGATATTGATCAAGCTTTTCAGGATGAGGGACCTTGGGAATGAGAGAGATGATAGTCCAATTTAGAATAGGCGACATAACTCCGGATAGAAAGAACTGTTGTACAAAGAATACTAGGTCATCCTGAAGGACATTCCAATGGTTTTGGAAAAATAAACCATTTAAGCCATCTGGACCAGGTGCTTTAGCAGCGCCCAACTGAAAGTAGCAGCTCGGACTTCCTCCTTAGTGACCGGCGCGATTAAAGATAAGTTCATCGTGATAATACAAGGACATTGATTCAAAATAGGCCCATAATCTCGATTCCCCATTGTCTGATAGAGAGTAGAGAAATAATCAATAATCAATAATCATCTGCTTTAAAACTTGAGGATCATGTATCCATACCTGATTATCATCTTGCAGCATGCTAATCCTATTGCGCTGTCGCCTCTGAATAGTAGTTGCATGAAAAAATCTAGTGTTTTTATCCCCCCACATCAGCCATTTTATGCGAGATCTCATGGCCCAATATTGTTCCTCCTGCTGCCATAATTGTTGTATTTGCTGTTTCAGATAAGAGATCAATGGCTGATCATAATGATGGGGTTGATTCACTTGTTGCTAAAGCTGTTGATATAAGACTGCAAGCTGGTGGTGACCCTTGGAGAATTTTCGTCAACTTTATTGAGCTAGGGCAGAGAAAACCAACGTCAGTTTTGAAGTGTCAAAATATGGAACTATGAGTGAGTCAAGATTGCCCTTTATTCGTAGTCATGTATTATATTCCAAATGTGGGCAGTGGTTACTACACAACCACGTGTATTAATAATGGCCTAATTTACTATTATATTTATTTCATGTCTCATTCTTTTACTATTTTCAACTAATTATGAGGAGCATGAGGATCATATTGTATGTGTCACGTATCCATGGTTCCTCTTTATGTTTGGTTAGTTGAGCCCGTATTTTACCTGTTGATGCAGGCTAAGCATGTTGGATGTATGCCCTAAAGCTACTATGTAATAGTTACATGTTAGGGATTTCAGTTGTACTACCATTATTATTATTTATTTAATGGCAATGACGTATTCATTCATTTGTCCAATTATTTTATATTTATGAATGATTCCATAAGATTAGTTACAACTAGCCCTATTCTTGAAACGTTAAGAATATATGTAATGGGTTCATAGTTAGACTGAATCTTTAAATTGTTCCTGGTCGATGGATTATTGAGTGGATATTAATAATCCTATTGAGATCGGTGTGTTCATAACTTCATTATTAAGTATTGGATACTTAAGGGAATGATGAGTCACAAGTCATTAGGTATTGTGATGCCTGAGTTAAGAACACAAGTGTTTGTATTAGATAAGTTCATTGAACATGATGCATATGGAACGATTAGTGACATGGAAGCTTTTAGCGTGGTCAATGTCTAATTGTTCATGCTTTGATCTTGTGTAAATAATCCTTAGACATGAGGCACAGTGTTAACTTGTGTGTCGAACAACTATGGTTCACAGGTGTACGTAATGCCGGGTCGTTGATCTGTCTTTATATCTGATGGTCATAGTTTGTTCATATACGAAGTTGCACGTGTGGGCAATATGGAATCTGTCTCATTGTTACATGCAAGGTATAATAATGATGTCCTATGCGATCTAATTATGACATTGCATTGAAATTCTTGGCCGGGGTTGTAACCGAGAATAAATTGTTTATGTCTCAAATAAAATGCATGTCAATTAGATTTGTACATATGATTGAATTGGTGACTTGACAAATATTCCATGATCTTTATTTGATCAAAACATAGTAAGACAGAGGGATTGAATTACACTGTAGCCAAAACTGACAGGTTCATTATGTTCTTAAAGCATTCATACTATCTAGGTAGCCATGACATATTGCTAAATGTCAATCATGGCTTGTACGACCCAAAGATTAATCGGGACAATTAATTCTTTTGGGAGTACTAATGTGTTAGCACAAGTCTTACTACTAGCTTAGTGATGAACCTAGGAATGTCACACACCATAAACAATTAGGATAATGTGGAACGAGAGAGAAATATTGTTGCAAATGTGATTGCAATTAATGCAATCGATTTTTTTTTTGTTGGTCCTACTCTACTCCTATTCTAACTCTCACTCTCAAACTTTTGCCCTGCCTCTTTACAGGGCATGGGAGTTGAAACCCACTCCTGAAACTAATTCGTCTCCACCCCAACAGCCCTTGAGAAGGTGGGGATTCGAACCCCTCACATCCCGCTTCCATGTTGGAAGGGTGGTCACTAGAGTAAACCCTAGTGGTTTGCAATCGAATTGAGTCGATTTGAAATTAAATTAAATGAGATTTAATTTAATTTGTATTATAGTCACGAGCCTGCTTGCATATGATGCACACGCATGCTCAAAGTGGATACATGTTAATGTACCCTAATTGCACACACAAAGATTATGTTTCTTTTATTTTTGTTTTAGGAATTGACTAATTAATTATTTAATTAAATAAATTATGCACACGGTCAGCAATTGTTGCTAACCGTGTGCAACGCACATCATGTGCGTTTCCTTTTTATAATAATAATAAAAAAAATTAAAGTGTGCATGTGCACGAAATCGTGCATGACCGTGACCATCATGCACGAAATCGTGCATGATTGTGCACGAATCAGCAATGGTTTGATCGTGCACGAAATCATCGATTTGAAATTAAATTAAATGAGATTTAATTTAATTTGTATTATAGTCACGAGCCTGCTTGCATATGATGCACACGCATGCTCAAAACACGCATGCTCAAAGTGGATACATGTTAATGTACCCTAATTGCACACACAAAGATTATGTTTCTTTTATTTTTGTTTTAGGAATTGATTAATTAATTATTTAATTAAATAAATTATGCACACAGTCAACAATTGTTGCTGGCCGTGTGCAACGCACATCATGTGCGTTTCCTTTTTATAATAATAATAAAAAAAAAATTAAAGTGTGCATGCGCACGAAATCGTGCACATGCACGATTTGCATGACCGCTGACCATTGTGCACAAATCGTGCACGAATCAGCAATGGTTCAGCAACCGTTGCTGATTTCGTGAAAGTGTTTGTCACGACCTCTTTTTTCTGTTCGGGGGAAAAGAAAGAATGGTTTAGGGGTATTTGCCTAAAAAGGCGGACCAACGGCCCTAGGCGGGCGCGGGCTCTCCCAAGCCCATACTCGCGCGACGTTGGATTTTGTTTTTAGTTCTTAACAACCTATGTATTTCTAGGAGTCGCCACTAGCCTATTGGGGTTGGCTAGAAACCAATCAAGACACGGGAGTGTTGTCTCGATTCCTACGCAACCAGAGATTTCTAGGAACGGGGACTTGTTTACGCTAATGTTTCTATTAGCGCCCTTGCGGTACCCCTAACTTGAAAAGTTATTTATCTAAATGGCCACACATTCTTGATTACCAATTATAATCTTTATGAAACCACTAAGTGTCCATGCAAATGTTTTTGTAGGTTTGTTTTCCTTAATGTCTAGACTAATCCTAGCATAATTTATAAGAGAAATTTACACTCAAATTAATGAAAAGCAGTGCATAAGTAAACATCCAAGAAATTGAAATAACTTGAAAATAAATGCAGAAAAGGAAAACCCGATACAAGTCGGGTAAATAATATTACATGGCCTTGTTATCACGCCCCGGGACAGGACCCCCGTGAGCAAAATGGGAATTTAAATATGCATGAAATTACTCTAGATGCATGAAATTACTCTAGATAATTTTAATCCATGCAAAATGGATTATTTACAAAAATGATCATAAAATACCAAAATAGCATTAAATTAGGAAAATGACCTTTTAAAATTAAGAAAATTTCATAGATGTCATTTTTGCCTTAATTTGATGCCATCTATCACTTTTATATTTTTTTGAAATTTTTGGATTTTTTGGATTTTTTTTATTTCTTTATTTTTTTAAAAAATAAAAATAATAATTTCCTAAATCGATATATGCTAAAATTAAACAACACAGCACATGAATATCACAATAACCGAGCTCAAATCGACCGTTTCAAGATCGAAACTTGGTTTGCGCATTTCATCGAACACTTGGCGTGCATTAAATCACCCCAAAACAGCTTCGCCGGGCCATGTTTGCGGCCTTCAATCTTCACCCATGAGCAATATTATGTGGAACTAAAGCATCAAGATTATACTACCACATGCAAGGAGCAATATTAGATAGAAATCATAGCCTACAACACACAAGAACCCAGCTAAAATCGTCCTCAAATACACGGGTTTGAGCTGATTTTTGCAAATCTGGGTTTGAACCCAAGTCAAGCAAACAGGTTGCATGCCCATGTTCAAGCCCCGACACTTATCACATGCAAGATCTAAGGGAAACACTACTTAATCCGAGTGAAAGTAAGTAACATGAACTTTCAAATGCAACAAAAATCATAGAGAATGACCCACCGAAAGATATCAAAACGACCTCTCCAAGAAGCACACTTGCAAAACTCTTGAAGAGATTTCAAACACTTAGAAAAATTTCAGCCTCAGAAATCAGTTTTCCGGGCTGGTTTTCCTCTTGATTTTCATGATCAAAACGTACTCAAAATCGAAAGAAAATACATCTAGGATGCTTACCTTACTTCTTAGTTTCCCTTTCAAGTGGTTCTTCGCTCAAGAAACCAAGAAATTATCCTCGGGGTCCGTGGAAGTTGGCTTCTTCAACTGGAAAACAAGATCTGCAAAAAAGAACTAATAACGAAGGTTTTCATTAACCTCCAAAATTAAGCTTTAGAACTTATTTTGTTGGCCAAATTAAAACAAACCCAAACTATATGTATTCTAGTTTGGCTTGTAGGTTATGGCTTTCCTCATTTGTCTTTCAATTTTCTCAAAAACACTCGCTTTCTCTCACTCGTGACTAACCGGGCTCAACACTTAGAAAAAATTCAGACTTTCTTTGGATCGACAGGAGGGTAGTTTTTTGGGGGGCTTTAGGAGGCCTTCCCGATCTCCATTTGGGACGTGCGACCTATGGTTGGAAAGATATTTGAGTGAAGTTTAACTCTCTAGTTGAAGATTTTGGCTAATTGTTGCCACAGATGTGTGAAAATCTCACTTTTCTCTCTCTAGGTCGGTTTGGAATTTCTGGGTTTCCTTTTCTAGAGTTACTTCTGAGGGCTTCTTTGGGGAACGATTCCGAGCTCTCTCCTCTCTCTCTCTCTCGTCTCCTCTCTCTCTCATCCCTCAAAAGAGCATGCTTTGTAGATGTTATCCACCGAAATCATCAATCTCTTGGTCGGCTTTTTGTCCACCTACCAAGCCTGCCAACTGAGCTAGTTCACCCACTCTTTGACTTAGCCAATTTTTCCAACTTCTGCAGCTATTGAGTGTCCGGATTTAGTGCGATTTTCCCGTGCATTCAGCAGCTTATCCCTGGCCGATTTCCGTCCACTGGCACTACTCATTATGGTCTTCAATCACGTGCAAAGATCAGGCTGGATGGACGGCTGAGTGGGATATGGTGGGGCCACCAAGTTGCTTACTCAGCAACTCCGAATTGAGGCTAAACCGTGGGCTGGGTTTTGGTAGCTCGTTTGAGTGCTTTAATCCATCAATTTGGCTGCGTTTTTTGATCAATTAGCAAGCTCATGTATAGTATTTTAAGATCTTGGCCATTTTTCGCAATTGTATTCACTCAATTTTGCAAGAAAGTCCCTCAAAGTTGGCCATTTGCTTATCCGAAAATACCCATTTCAATGCAAATTTGGTTATTTTCGCTCGATTTGATTGATTCGAGTTGGCCCAAGTTCAATTTCAACTTAATTGGTGACCAAGATGATGATTTAAGGGTTCAGGCAAAAGTTTGCAAAATTTGCGAATTGGTCCCTCAACTTTTGGAAATTGCATTTTGGCCCCAATTTGCCATTTTAATTCCAATCTGACCTCCCGGGCTTGGCTAGTTACATTTAGATCATTGGCCTCAATTTTTTTTTTTTTTTTTTTTTTTTTTTCTTTTTTTATATATTTAATTTAATTTTAATTTTTTTAATTTTTTTTTTAAGGAAAAACATATTCCATTTAAAACATTATATTAAATGCCTAGATAATCTATATGCAAGAGTTTAACTTGAAATATTTTTGTGGAAAAACAAGTTTCCCATTTTTTGGAAATGATTTTTGGGCAAAAATTTAGGTGTCAACAGTGTTTTTTTTTTTTTTTAAATGCCGCAACAAGGAGAGATGAGTGCTTGTTGCTGAAAATAGAGAGAAAGGTGTGTGTTCTTGTGTTTTTCAAGACGCAAGAAAGAAAAGGGATTCTCTCTCGGGCTGTGGCTAAAAACATCAAGGATACGGCGGATTGTCTCCACGAGATTGCTAGCACGATCATAATGGTGATTATCTTAAAGTTCTCTTTTCCATTCGACATCTATTGTTGGTGTATCGAACTAGAGGTCCGACGTTTGTGTGGCTCGAAGCGTAAAACATCCGAACCAATTCGTTTAAAAGCATACTTCGAGAGGTAATTTGTTTAACTCCTTTTTTATATTCAGATTTTTTTTATTAAAACGCACGAACAACGCTTTCGGAGAATCATATATAAAATATATCATCTTTGTTTTCGCTATATTTTTTTTTTTAATTTTACCTATACATGATTCATGAAACCCCAGTAAAGCAATCTTATGTAGTTGCTCCTCATGACATGCATTTTCAAGTTGTTCATCATTTTTGAAAGGGGCATATTTTGGAGGCACCCGATTACAGGGTATCAATGGGAGTATTCTTTATTTTAATGATGTCATTTTGTACCCATTTAACAATATAACTATGCTCACGTCATTGTATTTGGTACAATGGGGATGGTAAAATGGCTCCTATATTTACTTCTTCACAAAATGAGGATGACTTGTTAGAGAGATGCATTCAAGGAAGCCTTACACATGATGAGCTTAGGGAATCAAAGCTAGAATCACATTCTAGCTGTACCATTGATAGAGTGTTTCCTAGATGAAGTGAAAGATCTGCCCATCGCCAGATTCCCCGTACCATCTGTGGATCCAGATGTCAAAGTCATGATTTTCATCTGCCCATTCTTCTTTTGCTACTTGTATGCTTATATGTAAATGTTGCCGATGGAACCTGATTGGAGTAGCTTTTACTTTTGTTGTCATGCTTGATAAGTTGATGTTTAAATATCCTAACATATGTTGTAATGTTAATTATATTTTTCTTCTGAAGTATAAAATAAGTGATCAAAGTGACAATATAGGCCTTTTTAGGAAGGGAATCAACTTTGCAAGTAAAACTACAGTTTCTTCCTTTTTTCTTGAGATGAGCAATATGATGGTTTCACTCAATTTGGCAGGTGCTTCTCTTCTGGCTTTTGACACTCTCGTTGATAACAAAGTTTGGCTTGCCTTTCCTTTTTTTCATGCTTAAGATTCTCTTGGCTGTAGATGGAGGACTCATGGTAAAAGTTGATACGAGCGTCAAAGAAGCAACATAGAAAAGTTTGGTCTGCCTTTCTTTAAAAAAAAAAAACCACCAAAAATCCTAAACTTTACTGGTTATGACATATTTACCCAACTCTATGGTTGAAGGACATTTTTGTCTTTTAATTTTTAAAATTATTTTCTTTTTCTTTTTCTTTTCTTTTTCTTCTCCTCTCTTACCTCCGCCAAAAAGAAACAATTTAAAAGGTAAAAAAAAAATACTATATAATTTAGAATAAATGTATTATACAAATATAAGTTTGGGATTTTTTAATACGAAAAGAATTTAAGATGAATATGTTACGGTTGACAAAATTTAAGATTTTTGTATCATAAAAAAATTCTGAATAAATTTATTATATTAGTTAAAGTTTAGAATTTTTATGGCATTTTTCGTTCATTTTATTTTCATGCTTAAGTTTCGTGCGGCTTGCGTGAGAATAAGACGTGGCATTCAATGAAGAGAGAGACAATTTTGAAAGTACGAAGAGGGGAGACAAAAGTGTGGCTCCAAATAAAAGTGGGGCCCCGGCTTCGAGTGGAGCACGTGTTGCCTCATGATTGGGCCGGCCCGGTTAACTCGGCGTGGGTGGCGCCGCCTGATATTTTCTCCGCGTTGCCCAAGCCCAACAGCGGGGCGGATGCCCAGATCTGATGTCTATATATAGGCCTCCTGGGCCTCTGCGTGTGTGTGAGAGAGAGAGAGAGAGAGAGCTGGCCGTGGATTCGAGGACGGCAAGACTATATCGGGTGTTTCTTTTTCTCAGAATAATTGTTGTTGCAGTTCTCATTTTCACAGTGCGATCGAAGAAGGCAACACTGGCTGTGGTGTTTCTTTTTCTCGGAATGATTGTCGTTTGAGTTGTCGGTTTCGCAGTGGGTTCGACGAAGGCAAAAGTGGCCGTGGTGTTTCCTTTTCTCAGAATGATGGTTCTTGGAGTTGTTGATTTCCCAATGGGTTCGTGGGGGGCAAGACTGTTTATGGTGTTTCTTTGTCTCGGAATTTATGTTGCTGTAGTTGCTGGTGTTTCGAAGTCGGCAAAACTGTCCGTGTTTCTTGTTCTCGGAATGATTGTTGTTGCAGGTGTTGTTGCAGTTGTTGTTTTCAAAAGGAGGAGAAGAAACCGGGTTAGTTTTCTCTGCATCTTTGGGATTTGTATTATCATTTAGAACTTCTTCGACATGCGTACGTTGGAGTGGGTCCTCTGCTTGTAGTTCGACCCACTAAATGCTAAAAATCCTCTGGAATGGAGCAAAACTTTTTGACATGAACGATAAGACCCCTCAATGTCAAAAATCACAACGCTATCGAAAGTCCAAGCACTGTTGATATTGTACGCCGGGCCTGTTTAGTAGAAAATTACGAAAAAATTGCAAACTCACATATCAACATTTTGAGTGTTACCAAAGTTCCAAGAATTTTTTATATAAAAAAAAGTCAGATGTATGAGTGGCAAGATTCAGTTGCATCTCGTTTGCTGTGTTGGGTAGGTCTCCATCGGAATCATAAAACTTTGTTTTACTTTTTTTTATTTAGGCAAAAGTATGAGATTTTATTTTACAGAAAACAATTTTCAAAAAATGTTTCCAGAGTTTTCCACCTTTCGTTTTATGGAAAATAAACCAATTGATTGAGAAAAACATTTTTCACCAAGAGAAAAAAGTCTTTTAAAATGGGAGAAAATATTTTTCACTTTTCAAATAAAAGAAAATATTTTTCTCTCTCACTCTTTCTTATCTCACATCCCTACTAACCCCCAATTCTTTTTTATTTTACTTTATTTTCTTTTATTCATTTTTAAGAAATTAATTTTTTTCTTTCTTTTTCTTTTCTATCCTTTTGCTTTCCTTCTTTCTCGGACCGGTCGCCACCACCGTGGCAACGGCCACCAACCAACCATAGGCGAGCCTCAAGCTCATCGATTTGGCGAGGCTTGAGGCCGATGAGCATGAGTCTCCCCATAGGATTAAGCTCGTTGACCTTGGGCCTCGCCAGATTAGCTAGCCTTTTGAGGCCAGCAAGCTCAAGCTCGCCTTTGGGCTGATCACGTGGTCAGCAATCGATAGAAGAAGGAGGAGGAGAAGAAAAAATAAAAGGGAAAAAAAAAAAAAAGTAGAAAAGAAAATTAAAAATTAAAAAATCTATTTATTGGAAAAATAAAAATATATATAAAAAGATAATACAAATTTTATTAAAATGAGTGCATGGAGGAAAATAGAATAGAATTTTCTATATCGAACGACGGAAATATATTTTTAGTTCATTTTCCAGTTTCAGCTTAACATTGAAAAATATTATCATTTTCTTGAAAATGGCTTTATATAAAACATTTTCCAGAAACGTCACATTTTTCATGAAACGAACAGAGTCTTAGTCTGAAATGCTAATTCACTATATGAAGTGGTTTAGTTTCCTTGATTTGACAGGAATCATCTTCGACCTCATCGTCATTGTCCAAAACCAATCATGAAGTGTTCTTGAGTTTTAGAGGTGCAGATACTCGCAAAGGATTCACGGATCACCTTCATTGCAAATTGGTAGATGCAGGGATCGAGGTCTTTAAAGATGATGAGAATCTCCATGCTGGAGAAGAGATCAAGCCAGCGCTAAAAGAGGCGATCAGGCAGTCGAGGATCTCGATAGCCATCCTCTCCAAAGACTATGCTTCTAGTAAAAGTTGCCTCATGGAGGTGGTACAAATGTGGGAGTGCAGAATATCTAATGGACAGACTATTATCCCGATTTTCTATGACATTAGTCCCTCCGATGTAAAACACCAGGCTGGGCATTTTGAAACATCCTTCCGTCAACATGAGAAGGCCAGAGTCAGCTCAAATACCATAAAAAAAAAATGGAAGGAGGTTCTTCGACAGATTGGGGAATTAAGCGGATATCATCTAGAGAACGTATATGGGGGGTAATTCTTTTACTTCTGGTTTCCATTCTCTTTCCTAGAAAAAATGGAAAAAAAAATGGTTTAGGGTGATGTGAAAATGAACCCAAACCTTTTCGAATAAATATTATATGTAATCATATCATTCATGATGCATGCTCAAGAGGTTTTTGAGGTTATTTTTTCTTATGAAATCGGTCGATGATTTGACAGGTTATAGTTCGATGTGCCTATTGAAAAACTGGTGACTCGATTACACCGACATTTGAAAATGACTAGACTCATGAACATAACCGCGAGCTAGACCAGATGTACTGGTCCGTCGCGCCCTATTCTTTTCCCCTTCGCTAGAAATTTTGTTTTGCAGATGGCATGAAATCGATGTCATAATTGCTATGTGCATGAAAGGGAAATAGACCACGCATTAAAACTTGCTGTCCATTTTAATTGAAGATTCCCCCTGCCCCTGTTGGTTGTTTCAATTTTCACCGCTTCATTCCCCACTTGATTTTTGTTTAGTTTTTAGTACTTTTGGTAACTTTGTTGTCATTTTTGTGCCTCATCACTTATGTTTTGCAGGCACGAGTCCCAGCTTGTAAAAGGAGTTCTCAGACGGGTCAGGCAGTTGTTGAAGAAGGATGACCAAGTTGTAACCGATAAACTAGTTGGAATTGATCTTCATGTTCGAGAGATGACGAGAAAACTTGGTGTTGTCTACAACGATGGACGAGCAATCGAAGTATGTGGACAAGATGTACGTGTCGTTGGAATATGTGGAATGCAGTGTCGGAAAGACTACACTTGCAAAGGTTGTCTTCAACAAGATGCATCTGTTGTTTGATGAATGTAGCTTCCTTCCAGGTATTAATTCAAAAGGAATCATGTTTTCACAAGAAATGTTGATTGCTGACCTCCAGAAAGAAAAACCTGCACCACTTAGATCTTCTGATGAAGGTAGTAAAAAAATAGCCAGTCTATTTAGTAGAATGAAGGTTCTCATTGTCCTAGATGATTTGCATGAGGTTGAACAAGCTAAAGCATTAGCCGGGAAACTTAGTTGGTTTGGTCCAGGAAGTAGAATAATTGTGACCACAAGCATGAGGAATGTTCTAGATGGATTTGACGACGGACCAACCAAAAAATACAAGGTTGAACCCATGAGATATCACCATGCTCTTCAACTCTTTCGTAAGCATGCTTTCCAAGGGGATGCTCTCCAAGATGTCTCTGAGTATGATTACCTATCCATAGACATCGTCAAAGCTACTGGAGGGCTTCCTTTAGCTATTGTGGTTGCGGCCTCATATTTATGCAACAATAAGGATGATATACGAATATGGAGAAATACTTTGGAATTCTTAAAAGATCACCAATCAAATGAAGTTGAAGCTGCCTTTAGGGTTGGTTACGACTCTTTAGATGTTCCTACAAGGAAGATATTTCTCGACATAGCGTGCTTTTTTATTGGAAAGCATGAGAGGATTCTCTCTTACATGTGGGAGGCTTGTGATTACTATCCTGCTAGAGGAATAAAATGCCTTCGTGAGATGCATTTCTTGGAAATTGGAGAAAATAATGAATTAAGAATGCATGACCTGTTAAGAGACTTTGGCAGGAAACTTGTTGAGAGAAAAGATCTTCATGAGCGCTGCAGGATTCGAAATCACAATGATGCAGTTTCCGTTCTAAAGGATAGTAAGGTAAGTTTCAGAACCTCTTGAAAGCATGAACTTACTTTTCTTTTCTCAATCTCGAACGGAAAAGAAACGGATTTGTTCTTAACCCAATTTATAATGCGTAGTGGATACCACTGATTTTGTAAATCTGATTTGCTCCATTTCATTGAATGGAGTAAGATATTAAAGTTCTCAAATTCCTCACACATTTTTTCCCCAATCGAGGTTGACAGGGTACTAGAAACGTCGATGGCATAGGTCTTGCGGTTGAAGAGGGTTGCATCGTCAGTTTTACATGTGAAGAATTTCATAAAATGTCGAATTTGAGGTACCTTAGACTGGACCGGGCTAACATTCAAGGAAACACCGAGAATCTTCTTCCAAATTTGAGATGGCTTGAATGGTCAGCATGCCGTTTGATTTCCGAGCTAGCTAATATGCATTTGAAGAAGTTAGTCATTCTCGATCTATCTTGGAGTCCAATCACTGAAGATTCGCAAGTCTGGAGACAAATCATGGAGGTATGTCGGATATTTGCTTTTTAAATCTTGTGTTAAGATGATAGATACGAGTGGTTAAGGTCTGAATCTTCTTTTCCACATTGCAGAAGGTGGATGAATTGAAAGTCTTGAACCTGCAAGGATGTGTTCAGTTACTGCGTCGTTGAACTTTCGAGCTCCAATCAATTTGGAGATTTTGATCTTGGAAGATTGCACTCGGTTATCTCGAATTGGGCCATTCATTAGTGATTTGAAGAACTTGAGTTCCTTAAATCGAGAAAGTGCATCGGAGTCAAGCGGTTGCCCCAAGAAGCGTGTCTTTGCATGAAATCTTTGAGGGAACTCGATTGATGGAAGGCGGCATTTATAGTATATGTTTCCCGAAGGTTCTTTGGAGAATCTTGAAATACTTAGTGCTTGTGACTGTCAATATTTGCAAGATATATCCACAATTGGACGCCTAAGGAGTCTCTCAAGTCTTGCTCTCGATGGTGCGATATCGATGGGCTTCCATATCTTGTTGAACTTCTTGAAACCGGAGACTTTCTTTAAGGAATTGTTGGAAGTTGGGTAAACTTCCGACTTCCATCGGAAAAGCTGGAGCTACGGAGGTAATGGACCTTTCATACACTTTGGAATCATGAAAATGCCATGGTCGGTTAAGGATTTGAAGAACTTGAAGACACTAAAGATGGCGCACACTCCCCTACGAAAATTTCCGAAGATATGGTGAACTTAAAGAACACGGAGGAGATAGATTTCTCCTGCTGCAGAAATTTGGAGGGTGAAGTTCGCTGTGATATTTCAGGATTATCCTCTTTGAGAATTTTGAGATTATCGTCATCTGATGTTGCCGGGCTGAGTCCGAGTATTGGCCATCTCTCAAGCCTCCAAACCCTGGACCTACTCGACTGTGACAAATTCGGGCTCTACCGAAGTTGCCCTCCAGTTTACTCAGTCTCGTCTGGGGATCCAAACAAATGATAATCCCCGACTTGTCATATCTGACGAATCTAAAAGAGCTACTTTTGAAAGATGTTGAGCAGCCAAAAGCTGGATGGTCAGTGAGGTTATTGAATCTAGAGACTCCAAATATTGGGTGGATCGCGAGGTTACCAAGTCTAGAGACCTTGCAATTGTCCCTTCCATTGGTCACCATTCTCCCTGGGAACTTCGGTATCCTTACGCAGCTCCAAGAGCTCTCTTTATCCTACATGGAGGAGCTAGACCTCACACGACTTCCCTCGACCTCAAGCTTATTGACTCTGCGTCTCAAACATTGCTCGATTCAAGAGCCAAAATTTTCTGGTGAAGTATCGTCATTAAGTGGAACTAGACAACTGCGATTTAGCAAAGATTGGTGGTCTTGAAAATTTAAAGTTTTTGGAAGTCCTGAAAATTTCTGAATGAAGCATAACGAACCTTGATGGGCTCAGAGATTTACCCTGTCTCAGGAAGGTGCAAGTTTTCTCTTGTGATCTCGCCAGTCTATCAGAGTTATGCGAACGTGAATGTGAAGTGGACATTCGCAGTTAGCCTATGCCTATAAGTCTAAGAAACTGGAGGGCGACCTCTCTAAGGTACATGCTCCAGTTCTGTTTACAAGTCTTTTTAACCGAAACAAAGTTAGAATTACCATTTCCGCGAATCCCTTATGTGTATAATGCCTATGCTCGAATTGCTGCATATATTGTCGGTGTTATATAATAACCAAAACACCATTTACCGTTATTTGAAGCCTGCAGGATGCATCTAAAAGCCGTCCACTGCCACTCAACTCTTCGATCAAGATGAGAAAGAGACGACGAAGGAGAAAATAAGATCCGGCATCCATGGGCGACATTGCAAGGACCCGGCAATTGTGAGCCATCAAAGGCCCGTGTTTTCGTCGACTCTGCTGGGAAAATTCATCCTGAACACCGCCTTCAGTGTTGCCATTCTCCATCCAAGTTGATCAAGTTGTCGGGTTCCTGAATCTCCCGGAGTTGATTATAGGATGGTGATGACGAAAGTTTCACCGAGAAGGAGGCTTTTGTTTTCTTTTGATCAATTTATTGCACATGAATTTTTAACTAATGTAATAGACATAATGTTTGATCTTACAAGCTAAAAGATGTCCAGTCTGTTCCTTATTCATTCTCTGCATTTGCTATCAAAGCCTCTCCTTCTCAAGGATGAAAAAAGTAGGAAAAATCACAAGAATAAATGAGACCTTTATTTGAGGTAATTTTAGAATTAACCGGCCAAACATATAACCTAAATTTGAATGCGAGCAAAGATTATGATTTCTCAATTCATGAAAATTTAGATTTTACTAATTTGAAACAACGATATGAGAAAGACAAGTGCATTCATCACGAAAAAATGATTTAGGAAGAAATTCCGAAAATTACCAAACTAAACAAGCGCCGGTGGTTTGGCGAAACGTCCATCGCTTGTGTCTCGTTATGCTCCTTTAGCTGTACATAAAGCTCCCTTGCAATAATAATTAGCCTTGCGGTAAAAATTGTTGCCTAGCTAATGAATGGCATAGTGATGTGAGCAACATGATGGCATCAAAATGAGTCAAGAGGTGGAAGAAAAAATGAATTTGGTACTTAACTATGCTCTCTCCTGAAGTATTGTTGAAGTGTTGTAAAAAGTTTGTAGCACACTCCTTAATTAACTCACCCGAGAAATTGTCTATGCTGATGGATTGCACATTGAGCGCAACTAATTTTGTGCTCTGATACACATGTAAACATTTTCTCCAAAGGTTGCCCAAGCTTCATCTACTCTAGAAATAAATTGAAATTCCAACACTGAATGATACCACCACACGTTAGTCTCTCGTGAGTTGATTTCAATGTCCTACATATGATCTAGGAATGCTCCCACCTTGTTCGGTGTGCAATCCGGTCCATCATGTTCCCTTCACCATCTTTAAAATTCGCTAGAAATGACACCTTATTCAAATCCTATTGTCCTACTCTCATTGACCAAGTTGTTGCAACATGAAAATATAAGGATGAGAATCCTATAGACTTAAAATTGAAGCTCATTTGGTCTCATTCATGCACATTTTTTTTTCTTTTTTTTTTTATGATCGAGGATCCGCCTTGTTAGGACTAGAATTAGCACCTAGAGGGGGGTGAATAGGTGACTAAAGGGATTTTAACAATTTAATCCGAATAAGAAATTAATGCATTAAAAACAACAATCGCTGCAAATGAAAGTAATGAAAGATAAAAGGATTAGGGATAGAGAATCAAGACTCAGAATTATAGTGGTTCGGCTTAGACCAAGCCTACGTCCACTCTCCCGCACGGACAGCCCTTCGGCTGGATTTCACTAAGAATCAAAAAGAGTGTTTACGGTCTCACGCTCTTGAGTCCACGGTGTAGAAGCTCTACTACACTTCCTCAAGGTCTCACCACAATATGATCTCTCTTTTGATTACATATAATGCTCGAAGAATAAGATCACAAAATAACAAAGGAGATTCAGACTTTGGAATTCTTCTATTCGGCACCCTTCAACAACTTGAGTGTCTCTCTTATATACTTCTTCATGCCTTCATTACCGTTGGCACCTTCCAAAGAAGTTCTTCCAATCAACCCGTTGGACAGAATCAATTTAGAGAGATCTCGAGCTCTTTAAGGTAAGTGTTGATAGCCCATCAATCCTGTTCGCTCATACAATCAGGATCTTGGTTTCCATAAGTAGAACCTTCTAAATATAAGTTGTGAATCTTAGAGAATCTATATTTATTCGAATACGAATATAAGATCTTCTAGTGCTGAATCCAATAGAAAGATATTCCCTAGCCGTTGGAGTAAAAACCATATTAGATAGAATCATAATAGAATATTTTATCTTGTCGGTCTGGAAATTGTCCATGAGAGTAGACTTTGAAACTTGAGTCTTGTTAGCATCAGACTTTGATCTTCAGACTTTGCTAGTAGAGTACGCAAGTCTTGAGACTAGGCGAGAAAAATGTTTTGTCAACTTCAAAATATCGAAGAGAATTTATCCAACAATCTCCCCCTTTTTGATGGTGACAAAACTTTTCTGCAGATTTGAATACTATTGCCCTGCAATACAACTTTTAAGCTAGCAAAGATATCTCATAAAGGATTAAAATAAGAATAGTATAAGATGTCTTGTACACAGATATCCTGTACACAGACTTATCGTGTGCACAGATCTGCATCCACAGAAACCTCATTAGTTATGTGCAGACATTACTATCTTTATCTAATTTTAACAGCTTAAAGTAATGCAGTAGTAAGCAAACATTCAAAAACTCAAGATAAAGTCAAAAATGTCAATCACAAACATAACAAACTATTAAATCCAAAAAAAATGTTTAAAAATGAAGGTTTGGGTTTGGAATGAGAATAGAGTGAAAATCTGCCTGCAAAGTCTTCTCCCCCTTTTTGTCGGCATTAAAAAGTAAGAAAATCAAGGAGCACGAGGAATGCGAACAAGTTGAAAGTCCTCCATAGACTTGACAGTTCCTTCCGGCTTCCTCAAATCTTCCGTAGTTGAGCGAGAGCGGTGCCTTTTGCGGTGGCTGAACTGACGTTGAACATCTTTAAGCGATCATGCAAGGAGATGAACATAGCATGATTCTCATTCGAAGAGTCTGAAATTCACACCCCATAGAATATATTTGGCCTTTGAGCTCCAAAATGATGTCAAGCAACCTTCGAAATCTCTGAATTGTCGGTTTGTGTGCTTGCGTCAACTCGGTACGATGGTGGAGTTAAACCGGTGTGAATATCGGCGGGGAGATCAATGTTTGGAGATGATGCCTCTCCCTCGGGAAAATGAGCAGCATGAACATCTTGCATCGGGCGGTGATCTACTTGCACTAGTAAATGTCAAGAGAAAAGAGTACTTTCTCTTTGGACATCTCCCCTGTTTCAATGTCTTCTGGAGGGGAGAAGTACTCTTCTTTCTGAGGAGTTTCCTCAGTGCCAATATGTTGTTGATCCTCCTTTTCTGCTGGAGAATCTACTTTAGCTTGTAAGTCTGCTGGTTGATGCTGAGAGTCGTCTTTCTGGTTCTTTCTTGGTTCTTCCTCTTCTTCTTTTCTTCTTCTTTTTCCTCTTTCTCTTCTTCCTCTTCTTCTTTTTCCTCTTCTTCTTCCTGTAAGGATTCCTTTTCCTGGTTTCCTTTCTCAGTTTCCTCTGCAAATTGTTGTTCTGGAACAGCTGAAATAGGAGCAGGATACTGAGAAATAAGGGCAGAGATAGGCAGACCATCCTCATCATCTTCATCCTCCAAGATGATTGTTTGCCTCTTCTTGATAGGACCAGTCCACAGGTTCCTTTCCTTTCCTCTTGGCTTATGAGAAGAGTCGGGTCTAGTCTTAACAGGGGTTTCTCCTTAAAGCTGCTCCGACTTCTTGCTTGAGTTCTTTCGTACGCATCTTTGTAATCATCCTCGGTCCGATGACCATTTGATCAATAGTCTTCACGAGAGAGAATGTGGGGAGGTGAATGTTCAAATGTCGAAAAGACGAGTGATGAGAGCGGCATAAGGGAGTTTTCCCTTGTCCTTTGCCATAGACACTGTACATGTGAAACATGATAGTGTGTGCGAGAGAGAAGTTAAGACCGATCTTGATTGCATACATCAATTTGGCTTACGAGATGGACACGTCTGTCTTTGAAGTTGATTTAGGTCTAAGACAGTTGATCACTATCTTGTGAAGCAAAGTGTTTGTAGCATTCATCCTGGAGTAGGAGAGACGACCTTCACCAATTCTGTCTCTCACAAGTTCTAGAGTTGCATGACTCACAGACACAGAAATTGATTGGAAAGCTCCTCTTTCCACACCAATTACATCCGCCAGAGTGTCCGTGTCAACCACATATTCTCTATCTCTCACACTGAAAGAAAAGCTATTGGCATCAAGAAAAGCGAGGTTGGAATAAAAATATGCTGTTAATTCGGAATAAGCCACCTCACACTCGGTCTGAGAACTTATGAAGTTGAAGTTTCTCAAACTTCTCTCTCAGATTGATGCTCAATAGATCCAGAAAATCAAAATCCACCGTTCGTGGATTCATCACCCCACGCTTTAGCAGTTTCTCATACCCTTTCCTGTGTTCCTCTAAACGAAACAATTCATCCTTCTTTCCTCGAAGATTTGCAGCCACACCTATCCAAGGTTTAAAATGGACAAACATTTTCTCATCATCATCCTTTCCCTCAGGTTGATTTACAGCACCAAATCGAGGGTCACTAGGAAAGTTCGCAAAAGCTTTTGCTGCCGTTCCAACAGGAACAACGCCCGATCGCTCCATCACAGTGAGAAAGTGTGTCTCATTTTTATAACCTTTTTCTTTCAAAAATTCATCAATGAAAGTCATTGCGAGAACCTCCTTCCTTCAACGCGAGAATAGAGCCTATAAACAAATGCGGGCTTAAGGGATCTTACGGGTTCAACATCTTCAAGAATTTCTCTGCATGTTGAGGATGACGAACATGAGATCTAGTTGAGGAGGTGCGTGTTGAGATTGTTGGTGCGTTTGTTCTCTTGGAAAGTCACTTTCTTACGTGAGATCAAAATGCGTAGGCCCCTCACCGAGCCCCGTGGTCCCCTGTTCGCTATTCTTGAGGATTCCCTTTAGAAAGACATTGTCGCTTTCTTGGATGGAACTTTCACACTTGTGTCGCAAGAAAGTCAAAAACTTGAGAAGTAGAAATTGAGGAGAGAAATTCAGTGAAAAGCTTTTGAACTAGGGTTTAAGGTAAAGTAAAAAGGAGAAGGAGAAGGAGTATAAAAGGTAATCGAATCGTGGTAACTGAAGCGTCGCAAAAGAAATTCCTTTAAAAAAAATAACTGCCTTAAACAAATCGATAACCACCCTTTTTAAGATTAACTGCCTTAATAAACACGATTATATATATATATAAACAGACAAACTTACCTTTTCGAGATAACAATTTAAGTAAATAAATGAACTTACAGTCGTGTCGATTGGAATTCCAAGTCTACAACTTTTGAGTTTGATACGTTGTCAGACTTTAGAGTCTGAGTCTGAGCTTCAACAGTCTTCAAGAGATAAAATATTGAGTCTTGAGCGAATAGACTCAAATAAGCTTTTCTCAAGTGGCTTTGTGAAGATGTACGCCGGTTGATTCTTTGAGTCAATAAATTGTATCAAGACTTCTTTGTTCGAACATGATCTCTTATAAAATGATGTCGAATCTCAATATGTTTTGCTCTTGAATGTAGGATAGGATTCTTTGTAAGATTGATTTTGCGTGGTATTGTCACATTTGATCTACGTGCAAGAGTCTTCAATACCAAAGTCTCGTAGTTGTTGTTTTATCCATAGTATTTGAGAACTGACAACTCCCAAGGGCTACGTATTCGCTTCAGTTTGTTGAAAGAGCCACAAGTACTTTGCTTTCTTGAAAACCAAGATACTACCCTGTTTCCAAGTAATTGACAAGTACCTGATGTGCTTTTTCTTTCAACTCTACAACCTGCAAGATCTACGTCTGAATAACCAATAAGAGTAAAGTCTCATTCTTTGGGATACCATAGACCAATCTTAGCAGTAGTAGCAACATATTTAATGATACGTTTAGCAGCACTTAAATGAGATTCCTTAGGATCTGATTGAAACCTAGCACATATGCAAACGCTAAATAATATGTCAGGTCTAGATGCAGTAAGATAAAGGAGAGAACCAATGATACTCCTGTATAACTTTTGGTCGATTTTCTTCCCTGCTTCATCTTTGTCTATCTTCAAGGAACTTGACATAGGTATGTCAGTCTTTTTGCAATTCTCCAGACCGAACTTTTTAACAAGTTCTTTTGCATATTTTCTTGATGAATGAAGATTCCTTCCTTTAGTTGTTTCACTTGTAGACCAAGGAAAAAGGATAGTTCACCCATCATGCTCATCTCGAATTCATCCTTTCCTTTAGAGAAGCCATTTTGAATTAAGAAATTACTTAGCCTTTCATACCAAGCTCGAGGAGCTTGTTTTAAACCATATAAGGCTTTCTTGATCGAACACGAGTCTGGTTTCTTTGAGTCTTCAAATCCAGGAGGTTGTTCCACATAGACTTCTTCTTTAATAAATCCATTCGGGAATGCGCTTTTGACATCCATTTGAAATAACCGAAATTCTTATAACAAGCAAAAGCAAGTAGTAATCTAATTGCTTCTAACCTTGCTCTTGGAGCATAAGTCTCATCATAGTCTATCCCTTCTTCTTGCGTGTATCCTTTAGCCACGAGTCTTGCTTTGTTTCTTGTTACTTTGCCTTTTCATCGACTTTGTTCTGAAAACCCATTTAGCTCCAATAACAGATTTACCTTTTGGTTTAGGAGTCAATTCCCATACGTCGTTAATATTGAATTGTCTGAGCTCTTCTTGCATTGCTTCAATCCAGCTTTCATCAGCTAAAGCTTCTTCAATACTTTTGGGTTCTATTTCAGAAATAAGTGCAACAGCACTAGACTCTTCTCGCCTTTTGGATCTTGTTCGAATTCCCTCATTAATGTTTCCAATAATGAGTTCTTCAGGATGACTAGACTTGTGCTTTCGATTCGGGTCGGTCGATAGATTGTTGATCTTTTTCTTGGTTGATTCTTCATCAGTAATTTGTTGTGCGATTCTGAATTTTTAAGCGCTTCAATGGAGGTAGATCTAGCGAGTGCCTGGGCGATTCGATTCTTGATACGAATTGGCTGAATTTGTGGAGAGTCTTGAAATTTGACGTTCATTGATTCTTCCATGATCTGAGTATTCTTGTTGAATACTCTATAGGCTTTGCTTGCAGTTGAGTAACCAAGAAAGAATCCTTCATCGATTTTTCTTCAAACTTACCAACACGATCATTTGCATTCTTGAGAATGAAACATTTACAACCAAATACTTGAAAATAAGAAACTTTGGTTTCTTTTCTTTAAAAATTTCATAAGGAGTTTTCTCAAGAATTGGCCTTAAAAACACTGTTTATAATATAGCAAGCAGTTGAAACAACTTCAGCCCAAAACCTTGAAGAAATATTACTTCCAATTAAAAGAGTTCTTGCCATTTCTTGTAAAGATCTATTCTTCCTTTCCACAACCCCATTCTGTTCTGGTGTGTATGGAGAGGAGAATTTGTGCTGAAAAAGATTCATCACATAATTTAATAAAGTCTTGATTTTCAAACTCACCTCCATGGTCTGTACGAATGCTTGAGATAGTGTGACCTTTCTCATTCTGCACTTTCTTAGCAAACTTTGAAGAGAGAAAGTCTCGAGACTTACTTGAAAGAAAGTAGACCAAAGTGAATAATCATCCACTATTACTAGACAGTATCTTTTTCCACCAATGCTTTGCGTTACGGGTAGGTCCAAATAAATCCATATGCGAAGTTTAAGCGAGTACACGATTAGTGGAAACTTTACTTATTGGTTTGTAAGAGTTTCTAACCTGTTTACCCAGTACGCATGGTGTGCATAGATCAGACTTTGAGTAATTGAGAATAGGCAATTCTTAAACAAGTTTCTTGGAAGAGATCTTGGTGATTTGCTTCATATTGGTATGGCCTAGCTTTCTGTGCCATAGATTAGCTTCATCTTGTGCGATATTAAGCACCTTTGTGATCTTTCATGATTCACATCTAGAAGATAGATATTTCCATGTCTTTGTCCAGTAAAAAATTGAGTAAAGTCTTTACTGATTCCAGAGCACGTTTCTTCCTGGAAATTGATCTTGAAACCAGTATCACACAACTGGCTTATGCTCAGCAAATTGTAATTTAATCCTTCAACTAAGGAGACATTCTTGATTGACAAACTTCCAATCTTTACTGTTCCTCGACCAGTAATTCTTCCTTTAGTTTCTTCCTCCGTCTATCTGGACAAGTTTTATGAAGCAACTTGAGTCTCCCGTCATGTGTCTTGAGCAGCCACTATCAAGATACCATTTAATCTTCCTTTTGATAGTAACCTGCAATTAAAACGAATTCAAGCTTTCTTTGGTACCCATATCATCTTGGGTCCGAAGCGTTAGAGCAATAAACGAGTCTTTGCCCAATTCCTTTTAACGAGGTCTCCAAACCAAAGGACATTCTTTCTCAAAATGTTCTGAGCTTTCACACTTGGAACATTTCAAAGCATTTACGCCATACGGGTTTTACAAAGGCTTTACGGAAATGATTTTTATAAACAATTATGGCCGGTCTCTATTTGATTCTTTCCTTCACCTTTGGGAAATCAATCAGTGGAATAGTTTCAGAAGTCATACCAAGACCTAACTTATCAAAGTAGGGTCTTTGTATCGAAAGAATCTTATCCAACTTTTCAGAACCATTTGAAAATCTTTTTGATATGTTAGTAATATCATTTTTTAAAAGATTATTTTCTTTTGAAATGGAGTCGAGTTTTCTTTCACATTAGCAAAGTCCTTTTCCAATTTTTCAAACTTTTCTTTCCAAAGTTTTCCTGTTGCTTCAATGTAGAATTCTCTTTTTTAATTCGGAGATCCTCTTAAGAGAAGTTTTTAGACTAAGACAAAGTTCATCAATATATTTAGAAACCTTGACAGGAATTTTTAGGTTACTAACCTCGAGTTCACTGTCTGAGTCTGTATCTGAATCAAGGTCTGAGTCTGAATCAGATTTTGCCATTAAACAAATATTGGCATAATCGTCATCACTTTCTTCACATTCATGATCACTCCAGGTCTCTGCTTTGAGTGCCTTCCTGTATTTCTCAGTCTTTCCTTTTCTCTTCTTTAACGAGAGGACGGTTGGGTCGATGTGTCCCTTTTCTTGCATTCAAAGCAAGTCACTTCTTTGTTAGAGTCATCTTCCTCTGTTGATTTGTTTTGAAACCTTTGTGAGCTTTGTTTCTTCCAATTGAATTTCCTTCCTTTTCTGTTCAACTTTCTGAATCTCTTTATCATGAGTGTCAGTTCTTCATCATCTAGATCTTCTTCGAGTCGTAGCATCGAGAATAGTCATTAGACTTTAAGGCAATAGATTTCTTACCTTTTGAATCTTCCTCTTCGTTGGTGTGCTCTACTTCATAAGATTGAAGAGTCCCAACCGGTTCGTCTACGAGAGTGGAGCAATCCTCTGTGTCTCTCTTATTGAGGTTTTTATGTAATTCCGGTCTTTAGAGAGTCCTCGTAGGAGTTTGTTGACCTTCATATGTCCCGAGATTGGATGTCCCCGATATTCAAGAGCATTCACAATTTCAGTAAAAGCGACTAAACATGTCGGTTATTGATTCTCCTGATCTCATCTTAAAGACTTCATATTGTCCCAAAAGAATATTGATCCTGGTCTCTTTCACTCGATCAGTCCCTTCATAGGTAATGTGAAGCCTATCCCAGACTTCTTTTGCTGTATCATAAGAAGATATTCTGTTATACTCAGTAGGGGATAAAGCACAATATAAGGAGTAAATGGCTTTAGCGTCAAGAGTCTGTCTCTTGGTGATTTCTTCTTGAGTCATTAGAATGGGATCAGCAACTTCTTTTCCTCTCTCTGATTCTGATGCAGCAACAGGAATGATTCCTTTATCTACCACTTCCCATTCCAAAGGATCTTTCGATCTTAGGAATGCTTTCATCTTGTTTTTCCATATGATGTAGTCTTTTCCATCAAAGTATGGAGGTCTGGTATTGCTTTGACCTTCAACCAACCCTGTAGGCAACATACTAGCCATAGATCTTTTACTCAGAAGTAAAGACACTTCTTATAAACGAGTACACAAGCTCTGATACCAATTGTTAAGACTAGAATTAGCACCTAGAGGGGGGTGAATAGGTGACTAAAGGGATTTTAACAATTTAATCCGAATAAGAAATTAATGCATTAAAAACAACAATCGCTGCAAATGAAAGTAATGAAAGATAAAAGGATTAGGGATAGAGAATCAAGACTCCAGAATTATAGTGGTTCGGCTTAGACCAAGCCTACGTCCACTCTCCCGCATGGACAGCCCTTCTGGCTGGATTTCACTAAGAATCAAAAAGAGTGTTTACAGTCTCATGCTCTTGAGTCCACAGTGTAGAAGCTCTACTACACTTCCTCAAGGTCTCACCACAATATGATCTCTCTTTTGATTACATATAATGCTCGAAGAATAAGATCACAAAATAACAAAGGAGATTCAGACTTTGGAATTCTTCTATTCGGCACCCTTCAACAACTTGAGTGTCTCTCTTATATACTTCTTCATGCCTTCATTACCGTTGGCACCTTCCAAAGAAGTTCTTCCAATCAACCCGTTGGACATAATCAATTTAGAGAGATCTCGAGCTCTTTAAGGTAAGTGTTGATAGCCCATCAATCATGTTCGCCCATACAATCAGGATCTTGGTTTCCATAAGTAGAACCTTCTAAATATAAGTTGCGAATCTTAGAGAATCTATATTTATTCGAATACGAATATAAGATCTTCTAGTGCTGAATCCAGTAGAAAGATATTCCCTAGCCGTTGGAGTAAAAACCATATTAGATAGAATCAGAATAGAATATTTTATCTTGTCGGTCTGGAAACTAGGGGTAAGCGCGGTTCCCCGGGTAGAACCGGGAACCGGAGAACCGAACCGGAGGTTCCGGTTCGGTTCCAGTTCTTAAAGGACCGGTTCCGGTTCCCGGTTCCATTTTTCCAGGAACCGGAACCGAACCGGAACCGGTCGCTGAACCGAACCGAACCGGTCGTGGAACCGGAACCGGAACCGATCACGGAACCGGAACCGGAACCGGTCGCGGAACCGGTTTCGGAACCGGTTTTGGAACCCCCTCCCCTGCTCACCTCACATCTATTGCTCTGCTCTTGACTCTTGAGTCCCGACTCCCGAGTCCCAACCCTCTGAAACTCTCGCCGGCCGCGCTCGCCGCCGGACGCCGCTCGCCCGAGGCCGCCGCCGCCGGACGCCAGTCGCGGAACCGGTTAGGGTTCCAAAAGGAACCCCCTCCCTGCTCACCTCACATCTATTGCTCTGCTCTTGACTCTTGAGTCCCGACTCCCGAGTCCCGACCCGGGACGCCCTCCCCGTATGTTATAGTTTTTTTTGGTAACGTGCGCGTACGTTATAGTTTTTTTTTGGTAACGTGCGCGTACGTTATAGTTTTTTTTTGTAATGTGCGTGTACGTTATATTTTTTTTTTGGTAACGTGCGCATACGTTATAGTTTTTTTTGGTAACGT
Source organism: Eucalyptus marginata (assembly GCA_014182565.1). Taxonomy (NCBI): domain Eukaryota; kingdom Viridiplantae; phylum Streptophyta; class Magnoliopsida; order Myrtales; family Myrtaceae; genus Eucalyptus; species Eucalyptus marginata. The sequence continues at coordinate 33,397,135 of CM024587.1, read as the reverse complement.
GCGCGTACATTATATTTTTTTTTTGGTAACGTGTGCGTACGTTATAGTTTTTTTTTTTTGGTAACGTGCGTGTACGTTATATATATATATATATATATATATATATATTTTTTTTATTTTTTGGTAACGTGCGCGTACGTTATAGTTTTTTTTTGGTAACGTGCGCGTACATTATATTTTTTTTTTGGTAACGTGCGCGTACGTTATAGTTTTTTTTGGTAACGTGCGCGTACGTTATAGTTTTTTTTGGTAACGTGCGTGTACATTATATATATATATATATATATATATATTTTTTTTTTTTTGGTAACGTGCACGTACGTTATAGTTTTTTGGTAACGTGCGCGTACGTTATAGTTCAAATCTGAAAATAACAAAAAAAAAAAAAAGAACCTGTTGGAAACCAGGAACCGACCACGGAACCTGTGACGGGGTAGGTTCCGGTTCTCGGTTCTGGGTAGGTTCCGGGTTCCTCATTTTGAGGAACCTGTACCCAGGTAGGTTCAGGTTCCAGACGGAACCGAACCGGAACACGGAACCGCTCACCCCTACCTGAAACCGTCCACGATGAGTAGACTTTGAAACTTGAGTCTTGTTAGCGTCGCGACTTTGATCTTCGGACTTTTGCCACCGGTAGAGTACGCAAGTCTTGACTAGGCGAGAAAAATGTTTTGTCAACTTCAAAATATCGAAGAGAATTTATCCAACACGCTTGAGACCCCTTCGGGATCACACTGCCTTCCGATGCCCGGTGGCACTAGTGAATGTTGTTGCAAGCCACTCTTCAGCATCAATACCTCGGGAGAGACTAGCCTAGGACCCCACCATTAGGGTCCCCCACTTTAAGACATGTATGGCAATGCAGGAGTTCGAACTCTCGACCTCGGCGATGAAGGAGATAACACCCATCCATGCACATTGTTCTCACCTAGAAAGAAGTAAAATCCACTGAGGAAAAAAATAATACTAAAGGAATGCTGAGATGAATGATTTGAGACTTAGATTTCGATATACTCCGGGGAGGAGAACCAAGATGGGTCCTATGCATACCTGAGAAAACCTGATAAAAAAAAAACATATAAGGCAATATAGCTAATTGGTTGATAAAACAAGCCAATATAACATATTGATAGCATTTTGGAAAGAAAGATGTTAAGAGATGCAGTCCTATTGATGAATTATATAAGGTCATTAATATAACTCCATACAAAACTCAGTGCATTTCATATTGCAATTTTTAATGCTCGATTATTTCTAATACAAAAAAGTAACTTTCATGTATTTAAGGTATTTCTGACTCATTAATAATATTAACTTGCGAATAACAAATATTTTCTTTCAAATAAAATTGACTTTCAATGTGCATAGAAAATTTTTATAGAAAAAAAAGTATTCAGATATATGTGAATAATAACTCGCCTTATATTTTTACGTTGATTTAAAAAGTTTTTAGCATCAGATTTCATGGAGTTCTCAATAAAAAGAAAGAAAGAAAGAAGTCTAATGGAGCCCACCATTTATAATGATACTCATTCAATTTATCTTATGATTATTTTGTGAACAAGAATAGCCAGTGTTTATGGGAAATTATTGACATGTATGAAATGCAAGTTGCTTTTAAGTTTTAATTCTTGAAATCCATTTGGCTCTCTCTCTCTTTCCCCACTCTTTGAGCAATATTTACCTGCGATTCGGATACAATGTACCGAATGAATCACGGCTCTTAATCTCCACGTGTAACCCAGGCGGGCCCCACCTGCCGCCCACAAGATCAGCAGCCGAGATTCAATTGGTCCAGGAACCAAATTCCCCCGACCCGCCTTTCCCTAGTGCTGGACAGATTGCCTGAGAAAATATTGGGTGGTCCGGGACCACCACATCAACGTGGTCCGGGACCACTCACACGGCGCTCTCTCTCCTCTCCCTTTGTCCCCTTCCCCTCACACGTGGCGCTCTCTCTCCTCTTCCTTTGTCCCCCTCTCCTTACATGTGGCGCTACGTGAGTGGTCCGAGACCACACTGACCAGGCCGAACGCCAAGATTACTGCACAATCTCTCTTTGGACGATCGTCTTCTACATCCGATCTGAAGCGAAGACCGAACTGTCCCGCGATCGCGATAGGGTTCAAGTTCATCCTACACGCGCCGTGGCGTTCTCCAACGACGCACAGCTCTTCCTTCGCGTGGTGCTCGTCCTGCCACCCACCACCACTCAGCTACCACCGTGCGCCCCGCGGCATGTCCGCCATGTTCGCCGCCATGATGCTCGGCGGACTGTAAGCCGCTCTCTTACTCTTCCTTTTTTCTCTTCTGCCTCAAAGCTCACCAACCCAAAAGATGGAAATGAAAAAGCCAGTCCTCAAACTTCGTTGCATATTTGTCAGGGCCTTGGGACTTCTCGCTCCGACCGTGCTCGCGTTCGTCAAATCGAAAGCGTCCAAAATCTTCCGCAAACCCACCGCTGACGGTCAAGAGAGGAGAGGAACAACCCGAGCCGCGGCGGCGGCGGAGACACGCGGCGCCGACCGGCGAGGAGTACGAGGTGTTCCCGAGCCCGGGGGCTGATACTCCCATGGGGTTTACCGATTGCCTCTACCATGACATGCTTGGCGCCGGAATCCGCGTCTACCGAGATGACGAGGAGCTCCGCGTCGGCAGGGAGATCAGCGGCGAGCTCATGCGAGCGCTCGACGTGTCCAAGATCTATGTGCTCATCTTCTCCAAGGACTACGCGTCGAGCTCGTGGTGCCTCCGCGAGGTCACCCACATGGTGGATTGCATGGCTCGGTCGAAGGGGAATAAGGAGATCTTGCCGGTGTTCTTCAACGCGTCGCCTTCGGATGTGAAGCTCAGGACTAGGCTGTACAGGAATGCCATGGCCAAGCACAGGAAGAAGTTTGGGGATGAGGAAGTGAAGAGGTGGGAGGATGCTCTTGTTGAAGTTGCTGAATTAAAGGGATGGGACCTCAAAACGAGAGGGTAATTACTAATTTTCCAATTTTCTGTTCTTTTGATATTATTTTCGTGTCATTTATACGCAATCTGATTGTTGTATTAGAATGTGCAATTTGAATTCCTCAGTCTTTGCCATTTTCTGCATAGGTAAGATTTCTGGAAATTTCGACAGTTTGAAATGTGGAAAGAAGTTGGCAGTATTTGTACATTGTCTGGGGTCTCAGTTGGATGCTAGTATATTTTGTGTCTGGCATGGTCATTGATGTATAGACTCATGAAATCTGGCAGGCTCCATTTTAGTAGTCAACAACCAGCTTTCAGAATTAATGAGCCTAGATAATCTCTATTCTGTTCTTGACTTTGATTGGCCTTTCATCAGTGGTAAGTGATAATCAATAGGAGAAAACTGATGAGTTATTTAGGGCGCGCATGATAAAATTTCTATTTCTCGATTTCTCTGTTTCTTTGTTCCCCGGAACAGTTTTGGAACTGAAATTCGTTTGGTAATACAATTTGATTTTCTATTTCTGAAATAGATTTCTATTCAGAAATAGAAAAATCGAAAAAAAATCAGAAAGCTGAAATTTTTAACTTCTCGGTTTCTCGAAATGAAATAGAAAATTCTTTTTCTCAACTTTTCAATTTAGTTAATTTAGTCCAAAATATTTTAATGATTTTTTAATATAATCATTTCAATCAATATTGATTGAAAATCTTAACCATTGGACCAGATGGTGGGAATTGAATGAACAATGCTTCATTTGTTGCACGTAAGAGATTTCACGCTCGGTAATGGTCGACTTGCCATATTCATATCTAACGAGTCTTTCTTCACCTCTTTCTTCCATAAGACGCCAAACAACAACTCTATCGGCTAACTATTTTTTTCAATCATAAACTTCATATTGAGGGAGTAAAAAGGGGTCAAATCATTAGGATTTCATTCGATTTTTCTTTTATATAGTGTCCTCACTTATCAAGACGCGGGTAAAAAAGATCTAATAAGGAATTTGTTGTTCTTGTAAGAGTGTTGATGAAAATACAGATTTTGATAATAAATTTTTAAATAATCCTAGTGTTAATAATTTTGAAAAAAAGCGGTGACGATTTTTGAACATGGTGAGGATTTTTTAACAAAATTTGGAAAGAAATTGGAATTAGACTTGAAGTTAGGATTTTTTTTTAGGAGATTGGACTATTATAATCATGGCTATCATTAGACTTATTTGATTAATGTGAAATCAATTTTGGCAAAAACAAACGACATATTCACTACAATTGAATTTCAATTAATTTTTTTTTTTGGCCATGTTGTTTATTTTTCAAAAGAAAATATTGCGTAATAGAAACGTAAGCACATGTAATAGGAAATTCCATGAAATTGTATTTTCAACTTTTTGTAATGTATTAGTATTATTTTAACTATTATTTTGTATTTGAGAATTTCCTATGTTGTTTTAGTATTATTTCGACTATTATTTTGTATTTGAGGATTTCCTATGTTGTTATCTAATCAATTTATATTCCTAGAAATATAAATTTTATTCTGTTATCAAACGGATTGCCCATAAATAGAAATTTTGAGTCGTTATCAAACGGGTTTCTTTGCTCAAAAACTTGTTCGGGAATAGAAATTGAGAAATCAATTTTTGGCTAGAAATCAATTTCTAGAATAGAAATTTTGTCATGCGCACCCTTAACTCTCCATTTTGGTCATGCTCACTCGTATACCAACCAAATCAGGAAGTTCCGCAAAAAAATTTCATTCATTTGGCTAGTCTAGAATGCAATTTCAAACATCAGAGTACAGTTTAAACGGAGACCAAGCAAAAAACATCAAGTGGGTAAATGAACTTTAAGCATCATATCAAGAAGGCATTTGCAATGACATAATATTGCACACCTCCTCTATCATACACATGGATTCCGTACATCTAGAACCTACATATACTCGAGGGTGTGTTAAGTTCCAAGATATTTAAAGCTTTTGTTTGTATGTTATTTGCCTTGTCTAAAATCTAATATCACAAATTTACTCTGATGTTTTAAGGAGTGAAGCAACTAGTGGTTTCTGAGGAATGCTTCATTTTAGCAAGCCTCCTTCTTTTCTTTGCCCCTCGTTTACCCTTCACTTTGGATATTTTTCACTCTTTTCTCCGTCTTCTTTTCATCAATTCTTCTTCTTAAGTTTTCTTTCTGCTCTGGCTCAACTCAATTTTTTTTAATTTAACTTGTAAGTCCAATTATTTATTCCATCCTGCTCAATCTAGCTTGGAAATCATTCATGAAGCAGGAAGAACTTTAAGCTTAAGTTGCATTTCCTATTGATAGTATAAAAAGAACTAAGAGAGAGAGAGAGAGAGAGAGAGAGAGAGAGAGAAAGCTTAAAGACAGATTTACAGTGTTGGGAAAGAGGTATAAAACATCGGAACAACGTCTCATGTGTAAAATTTTACCTTCGTATCATGTGCATGTTTCTCGAACTGACTCCTTGTTTGCAAATCATCTATGCATAAATCCAAATACTTTTGCTTTGACTTGAAAGAAATGATAACATCTCTATTTACCGTCTTTTTTCAACTAAGGTAGTTCATATATGTGGCAGGCATGGGGAGCTATTAAGTTGATCATCTGAGAGGTTTTGGTAAAGTTGAAGATAAAGCATAAGTATGTGAAAAATTAGCTGGTTGGAGTGGATGATCGTGTAGAAGACATAATGAAGCTGTTGGATGTTGACCGTGAAGGTGTTTGTTTTGTTGGTATTCACGGGATGGGCGGTGTTGGCAAAACAACTCTTGCGAAGGTTATCTTCAACTAGGTCTGTTCGTATTTCGATGATTGCTGCTTTCTTGGAGATGTTCGAGAATCATCAAAAAAAGAGGGTCGAGTAAATTTGCAAAAACAGTTTGTATTCTGACATTCTCGACTCTAGATTCGTGGACAACATTCATGACATTGATGATGGAATTAACCAGATCGGGACAAGATTTCGCAGCAAAAAGGTCCTCATCGTTTTGGATGATGTTGATAAAGAAGAACAACTAGAGAAGTTAGCAGGGGAACGAGATTGGTTTGGTTCAAGAAGTAGGATAATCATTACAACCAGGAATGAAGCTACTCTAAAAGTCTGGATGAGGATTTGATATACGAATTAAAGGAACTAAATTTTGATCAAGCTCTTAAGCTTTTCTGCATACATGCTTTTAGAAAAAGATTCTCCACAATATCAATACGATATTCCTGCATTAGAAATTGTTGTCACAAGAGGGCTTCCTTTGGCTCTTGAGGTCATAGGCTCATTTCTCTATCGCCAACCGGAAGAGATATGGAAAGAGACCGTGGAGAGGCTAGCAAGAATACCTCATAAGGATGTCCGACAGCAGTTGATGATCAGTTATGGGCAACATCATTTGGTTGTCTTTGAGATGACTAGAGCGGATAGAGCCTAATGAACGTATGATATGCATTCACTTTGATTCTGATTGGCATATGATGTAATATATACTATTTTCTTCTCTTGATGGTGAATCATTTTTGTTAGATGGCAAAGAATCTGAAAGTTCTAAACCTCAGAGGTTGTGAAGGCATAACTAGAACACCAGACTTCTCTGCATGCTTCAGTCTAGAGAGGCTGAGTTTCTACAATTGCATAAACTTGGTTGAGATTAACCCCTCCATTGGGAAGCTAAAGCACCTAATTCACTTAAATCTTAAAGAGTGCCTCTCTCTTAAGGATTTGCCCGAAGAAATTGGAAGGCTTACGAATCTAAAGCTCCTTGCTTCTAGTGGATGTTTTTTCGAAACTCTCGGTTCATTTGGGAAATTGACATCATTGAAGGAGTTAGATCTGTCAAACATACAAATTGAATGCCTTCCTGATTCTATTGGTGATAAGAAGTTTCTGTTTGTCCTTAATCTAAGGTACACACAAATTAGCATGCTTCCAGAGACTATTGGGAAGCTTGTGAAACTTGAGTCTCTCTCTCTCTCTTTGGGTGCGTTAAGTTGAGAAAACTCCTAGACTCAATTGGGAAGCTAGAGTCTTTGCGGGAGTTGAATTTATCCGTACTAAAATTGCTGAGTTACCAGATTCAATTGGAAATCAAGAAATTGAAAGTGATATCGATGGAGAATACTCCAATAAGGAAATTGCCCAGTACTATTGGAATGTTAAAGAATCTAGAAGAGCTCCATGCTAGTGATTGTGAAGAATTAATCGGTGAAATTCCAATTGAAATTGGTGCATTGTCCTCTTTGAAAATTCTCAAACTATCAAGTGCCCATATTTCGGAGTGCCGACAACAATCAATCATATTCCCCACCTTGAAAGACTGGAGTTGACAGGTTGTAATGAGGTTCAAGAATTGCCAAAGCTTCCAAAAAGTCTAATCTATTTGCATTTTCGATCATCAGCAATGCGCATTGTTCCGGATCTCTCAAACTTGACTAATAAGGTCGCTTTGCTCTTATCTAATGGCTCTGAAGATATGCTTCAAGCTTCATCAGATCTGTTGCCAAGTTCCAGCTTAGGGTGGATTAGGAGGTTATCCAAACTGAAGAAGTTAGAATTGTCTCTTTCTAGTGTCCCTACACCACCTACTGAGTTTGGTTCTCTTCCTCGTCTAACTGAGCTTATTTTATCTAGACTAGACTTGCAATGGATCACGAAGCTTCCTCCCTCCTTATCGGAGCTGCAACTTGTTAATTTTAACTCAATAATATCTTGGTCAATCTTTTCCAACTTGAAAAACTTGTCCAAGCTACGACTTTCTCAATCTCAGCTTCAAGAAATTGAGCTCGGTGGACTCAAAGAACCGAGAGCATTGTGCGTGACTAAATGTGAACTCCTCCGAGAGGTTATTCATCCCGACAAGCTTAAAGAAACTTAAAGAATTGTGGCTATCGAATGTCCGAAGCTAGTTGAGATTGAAGATCCTGGAGGCCCTAGAGTCCTTGGAAGAAATGAATGTACAGCATCTTGTGGTTCCATTGAAAGGTTATACGACTTGTCAAACTCAAAGTTGCTGAAGCTTTTGGTTATATCACTACTATGAGCTCCGTATTGTTGAGGGCCTCAACGGCTTAGAATCTTTGAATGCATTACTTGTTTATGAGTGCAATTCACTGGAGAAACTAATTATTCCATCGAACTTAGAGAAGCTAACACATTTGGAGGTTTCAGGATGTGAGAAGCTGATTGAGATTCTAGGTCTTGGTGCATTGGAATCGTTGGAGACTTTAACCATTAAAAAGTGTCCTATTAGCAAAATATGAGTTATCAAACTTACTGATGCTGAAGTCTCTGTCAATCGTTGGATGCCATGAGCTACAATCTATTGATGGTGTTGATGAGCTAGACTCTTTGCGTGATTTCTATGTTTCTAGCTGCTGGAAATTGGAAGCTCTGATGGACGTATCTAACACGAAGTTGTCTAATGAATGCCTAATAACAATTCGGAAGTGTCGGAAATTACAAAGCCATGGCTATCCTAATGTCAATGGCCTTCCCTACAGGGATTACAAGGACATGATTGTTGCAACGGCAAACTCTCCTACGGGGTCACTCCCTTTAGAGACATCAGACGAGATATCCATATTCTTCTTCACAAGTAGAAGCATAGCCATTGCCCCTTTTTATTATCCTCTATAATAACATAAACAGTCTAGTCTTGAAGACTATAAGATCTAACTTGTTTACTAATTCCACCTTCACATATCACATTTCTTCATCAAATCTATCAGGAAAAAACTCAAAACATGGAAAGCCAAATAATACAATTAAGTATGATGATATTTAACTGGAGAAAGTAGCGTTTTAAGATACAGCAAATTTGCATTTCTTGTAGGATGAAGATGAAACGAACGATGAAGCGGAAGAGCTGGAGGTGGATAGAGACAGCTTTGACAATAATAGCTCACCTACCATCGTAACTTCTCACGAACCTGATACAGAGCTTTGACGCCGAATTCTTTCACTCGCGAGTTCTCAAGATGAAGAGATTCCCATTGTAAGCTATGGTGAATGAGGGACCCCAACATGACCACAATCTTTTTTTATTGCACCAGGGATTTTCATCTTTAGTTTCTTCCTACTCGGGAAAAAAACAAGGATAGAGTCACCATAGGCCCCAAAACTTTTCCAACTTGTTGCATCGGATTTCTGAATTTTTCTGTGCAATTGAATCCTTAAAGTACATGTTTTTCTTTTGTTCCAGTTGATCTTTTTGTTAAATTGAAAATGGAAATGCTGGTGTGGACTGACCCATTGGTTCCTCATGAGCACTGACCAGACAAGTTGGTACTTACGTGAAATTTCGTACAAGAGAAAAGCGAAGAAATTGGATGCCGCAGGGGCAGGAGGCGATGCCGCCAACGCACTGGCAAGGGCCATCGAGTCTTTGTCGGCTGTCACGTGGCCCATGTCAAGGGTAGGCGATAACTGGGGTTGCTTGACCCAACTGTTGATCGCTCGAGTCTTGCAATTAGGGTATTGGAGATGGAGATTAATTTGTTGTTTTAAGTAATGCTAGGTAAAATTGAATTGCTATAGAGATATAAAGAAAAAAAGAGGTGGTAAAATATCTTCAATCTTGAGGTGCCCCACATCATAGGATAAAGTGTGAATGGAATGGATGAAACATCAAGAAAAATAATGTAATTGGAAATAAAAGTGGGAGAGGTGGAAATTAAATGCAAAACTAGAGCTTTGGGCAAGAAAAATAATGGAGATCAAAGTGGTGCAGAAACAAAAGGCATTGTGAATCTATCAAAGAACAATGGAACGAAAATGCAGTAGAGATTCTGCATAATTGAGCATGTCCTTTACCATTCGCGTATTTCATCATGTTCTCCTCTGCTTCAATCTCTCCATAATGTGATCATAAATTTGCCTTGATTTAGCTCATTTTTCGTTTAACTTGAGCAGATTGCTCATATTTGATAGAATCATTTTTCTTTGAAATCTTTCAATTATACCAGAGTCATCTTGAGACATTTCATTTTTCTTAGTTCTGTCTTGTCCCTTTTTTTTTAAAAGCCCGCCCACCTATATTCACTGTGGCCACGTGGAGAAATCCGAAGGGAGGTATGTGGACCCTCCCTGATCTCTAACCTTTTTTCTATCTGAAGAAAATAGTAACTTTTTAGCCTTCTTTCTTCGAATGGCCATGACTATTCAGACCGATTCATAATCATGAGATCAGATGGAGATCCAGCGGCTGAAATTGAAGGAAAAAGATGACCGTCACTGCAAGGGAAGCACCGTCAGATTCACAAAGGAGAAATTTTAATGTAGATAGAAATTTTTTTAATAGAGATAACAATTAGAATGAATATGATTAATAACTTTCCATTTATCAATAATACTCAAAAATGTGATCTTATATATATCTTTGTTGCAAATAAGTTTTTACACGATCAAATAGTTTTTTAAGGACCAACATAAAAGTTCACAAAAAATAGTTTTAGTGGACATAAAAAATTGGTTAAGTAAATCTCGTACATTTATTTGAAATGTTAAATCTGATGGACCTAGTATGTATTGTGTATATATCTATATATATGTATATGTATATATTATATGTTATATATATGCATCTTATTTTCTTATATTTTCTTTAGGGCAAAAGCCACCAAAAATTTCAAAGTGTATCCACTGTAACATATTTACCATAAACTTTATTTTGTAACATAAAAATTCCAAACTTATACCTATGTGATATATTTACCCTTCATTAAAGTTCCGTTAATGAGGATTGTTAAAAATCTACCTACATTGATGTTGGAAATGTCATTAACATGATGCTTGTGAAACGATGCTATTTTAACTGAAAAAAAGTCTGATGAAATATTGATGGAGGATAAATATATTATGTAAAAACAATTTAAAGTTTTTTTGTTATGTTATGAGCAAAATTTAATGGTAAATATGTCACGGTACGCATAATTTTGAGTTTTTTGATATCATAAAAAAAAAAATCATGGTAAATGTGTTACAATAGGCATAGTTTGAAGTTTTTGGGTTAATATTATACTAGTGACAAATTGACCCATAACTAATTTTTTTACCACAAAAAACTCCAAACCAATACACCCTCCCCTAAATTTCATCAAATATTATAGTTAAATTGCTAATTTGGATGCCACAAGACAAGTCCATAAATACCATGAAAAGCACAAAATTAGTACACATGTGATAAGTTTACCCCAAACCGGTACATATTTGATAAATTTACCCAAATGAATTTTTAGGTTATTAAAAACCTTAAATTGGTATACGCATGACACATTTACCCATAATTACCTTTTATCAATTTTTATTGTTAAATTCATTGAGTTCTTTGTCTTCTTTGTCTAAGGTTGTGGAAATTGCGAACATCATTTAGCAATGACTCTTTTGTGACACTTTTAGTAACTCTAGTATTACTCTTAATAAAGTGGCTCAACCAAGTACCACTATATGGCCTAATCATTGTCTAATGTGGCATCTCGTATAAGAACATTAACAATGGATTAAGCCCTTGCGAGTTTCATTTGACTTTCTGTCGATATTCCTTCTTCAAGTGTTACATAGTAATTGTTGGAATTTCAAAAGAGGGCACTAAGCGTTTGGAGTAACAATTTTTCTCGATAAATCTAAGTAAAATTTGATAGAAGCTAGTAGAGGGTAAGAATTTTGCCTATGACAATATACCGATAGTTAACAAAGACCATTCTTTGTAACCCCAAACTAATTTTACCTATGACAAATTTTCAAATATGCAACTCTCCAAAAGCAATTGCTAAATGTTTCTACTTTTTTTTTTATAATTTTTTTCTAGTTAACATAAATGTGCCGAGTACAATTCCCATGCTTGGCCTTGAAGCCTAAACTATGGTCATCGAATAATTCTAAGTGACATAATTTTACCAAAATATACAAGTGCCTCAAAGCATGAAATTATTGGCATAGGTATGGTGCTCGAATAATGCGCGATGACATAACTTTTCCCAAACATTTAGCATGAACTTGTTTTGAGGCACTTAATTATGTAGGTGAGATCATAATTTTACTTATGGCAATTTGACGCAAGCTTTCAGATACCAAAATTTAATAGTAAAATTTAACGAAAGTTAATAAAGAATAAATATGAATAAATAATGAATTTTTGGTAATATAAATTAATCTTAAATAAATTTATCATATATGAACTGATTTAGAATTTCAAATACATTAAAGTCAGTAATTTAAGAGTGACATTTGATAAAACTTAAAAAAAGATAAATATATCTTGATATTAACTCAAAGGTCTTTTCGTGCCTTTTTTTTTTTTTTTTTTTTCCTTTTGTTCTTTTCTTAGTGAACACGTTAAGAAGCCCGTACTTGGGGGCATGGGGGCATCGAAGCGATCTAGTTTCTTAAACCTTACAGCCGATTTGACGTTCCACATTCCCCCTATTTCGGAAATATTTGCACGTACTCGAATACATTGGGACAAGTGAATCACGACCGTCAATCTTATTGGTCCCACCTGCCGCACACAAGATGAAAGGCCGAGATCCCCCTCCCCCGTGCTGGACAGCATGCTCCGCCCCTATACACATCCATAGCCCCTAAAAGTCGACTCGCCGACGGAACGCTCCATCAAGAAGTGTAATAATATCTGACCAGACCGAACGCAAAGATTACACACGAGCTCTCTCTTCCATGATCGTCTCCTACATTCGATCCGAAGCGAAGAGCGAACTCACCAGCGGTGGCAATGGCGTTCATGTCCAACCTCAACGCCCCATGTCGTTTCACGACGACGTGCGGCTCTTCCTTTGCATGGTGTTCATCTTGCCAGCCACCACCCCTCGGCTACCGCCGCACCCCTCGCCGCGTGTCCGCCATGTTCGCCGCCGTGATGCTCGGTGGACTGTGAGTCGCTCTCTTCTCTTCTTTTTCTCTTCCACCTCAAAACTCACCAACGCAAAAGATGGAAATGAAAAATCCAGTCTTCAAACTTCGTTGTATCTTTGTCAGGGCCTTGGGACTCCTCGCTCCGACCATGCTCGCGTACGTCAAATCAAAAGCGTCCAGAATCTTCCGCAAGCCCACCACGACAGCCAAGAGAGAGGAGACAAACAACCGCGAAGCCGCGGCGAGCGGCGGCGACGCGCCGGCACCGGACGGCGAGGAGTATGGGAGGTGTTCCTGAGCTTCAGGGGGCCGGACACTCGCACTGGGTTCACCGATTGCCTCTACCACGACATGCTCGGCGCCGGAATCCGCGTCTTCCGAGACGACGAGGAGATTCGCGTCGGCAGGGAGATCGGCAGTGAGCTCATGCGGGCGCTCGACATGTCCAAGATCTACGTGCCCATCTTCTCCAAGGACTACGCGTCGAGTTCGTGGTGTCTCCGCGAGGTTGCGCACATGGTGGACTGCGCGGCAAGGTCAAATGGGAATAAGGAGATCTTGCCGGTGTTCTACGACGTGTCGCCTTCAGATGTCAAGCTCAGGACTGAGCGGTACAGGAATGCCATGACCAAGCACAGCAAGAGGTTTGGGGCTGAGGAAGTGAAGAGGTGGGGGATGCTCTTGTCAAAGTTGCTGAATTGAAGGGATGGGACCTCAAAGCAAGAGGGTAATTACTACTTAGCCAATTTTCTGTTCCTCTGCTAATTTTTCTTTTTCTTTTTTGTGTCGTTCATACACAATCTGATTGTTTTATTAGAATGTACATGAAATCTGGCAGACCCCAATTTTTTAGTCAACAACCAACTTTCAAGATCAATGGGTTTGAATAATCTTTGTCCCGTTCCTGACTTCGATCGGCATTTCATCAGGGGTAACAGTAAACTAATGAGTTGATTAACTTTCGTTTTGGTCATGCTCACTCATATGTCAACCACATCAGGAAGTTCGAAAAAAAAATTCTGTCATCTGGCTAGTCTAGAATGCAATTTCTAACTTCAAAAGGAGATCAAACAGGAAACATGTTGGAGTAAATCATAATGAGCAATTATATCTAGAAAGTCTTGGCAATGAGATGATATTGCACACTTCCTACTGTGTCATTGTGTGGATTCCATTTATGTACAACCTATAAAAACTTGAGGTGCTTATAAGTGCGTTTCACACAGCTTTGCCAAAAGGCTTTGAGGTCATAAAGGCCTTTGGCAGAATATTGAGGAGTTTGCTAACAAAATTGCAAAGGCCTTTGAGCCAAAACTAGCAATTTCCAAATTGTCAACTCGCATTAAATAAAGAAGAGAATTAGCGAGAGGTAGTTGGTTTTCTGACCAATCTAACTGAAGTGACATTATGTAACCTAGTCATCTTAGGATATAATCTGTATTGACCAATGGGAAAGTATCTGACTAAAATATATGATTGTCATAAAGTCAATGTGTACATTTTCAAAATGTGTCTTTGATGATGGCCAAGTGACTCTGTTTTGGGTCCCTTTTGGCTCATGCATAGACTGCCGGAGGAAGAGCGTTCTAGGTTGAGATGAGATAGCATGACATTGACGATTGTAATTTGTAAGGTGATTATTATAATCTGCTCAATCTAGCTTGGAAATCATTCATTACACATGAAGAACTTTAAGCTTGACTCACATTGGCAGTATAGAAAAGTTCAAATAGAGAAAGCATGAAGAAAAATTAATTTTGTTGGGAAAAAGGTGTGGAACATTGGAGCTCCATGTAGTTTGTAAAGTTTTGCCTTTGTACAAAGTGTCCATGATTCGTTGCTTGAACTCTCATTATCATCTATGTTGAGCAAATCCAAATATTTGTGCTTCAACCTGAAAGTTATGACAACATCTCTAGTTACCATCTCTTTTCAACTGCGGTAGCTCATATATGTGGCAGGCATGGGGAAGCTATTAAGTTGATCATCCGAGAGGTTTTGGTTAAGTTGAAGATAAAACATAAGAATGTGACAAATCAATTGGTTGGAGTGGATGATCGTGTTGAAGACATAATGAAGCTCTTGGATGTTGACCGTGAAGGCGTTCGTTTTGTTGGTATTCACGGGATGGGCGGCGTTGGTAAAACAACTCTTGCTAAGGTTGTGTTCAACCAACTGTGTTCGCACTTTGATGATTGCTGCTTTCTTGGCAATGTTCGAGAATCATTAGAAAAAGAAGGCCTAGTAAATTTGCAGAAACAAATATATTCTGACATTCTCGACTCTAGATTCGTGGACAACATTCATGACATTGATGATGGGATCAACCAGATCGGGACAAGATTTCGCAACAAAAAGGTCCTCATCGTTTTGGATGATGTGGATAAAGAAGAACAACTGGAGAAACTAGCAGGGGCACAAGATTGGTTTGGCTCAGGAAGTAGGATTATCATTACAACCAGGAATGAAAATACTTTAAAAGTACTGGATGGTATTTTAATTTATGAATTAAAGGAACTGGATTATGATCAAGCTCTTAAGCTTTTCTGTATACACGCTTTTAGAAAAGACTCTCCACCATATCAATATGATACTCCTGCATCATAAATTGTTGTCACAACTGGAGGGCTTCCTTTGGCTCTTGAGGTCATAGGCTCATTTCTTTATCGCCAACCAGAAGAGATATGGAAAGAGATTGTAGAGAGGTTAGCAAGAATACCTCATAAGGATGTCCGACAGCAGTTGATGATCAGTTTCGAAGCATTGGAAGATGAGGAAAAGGAGATATTTCTTGACATTGCATGCTTTTTTGTCAACGACACAAAAAAGACGAATGCAACTTACATGTGGGAAGCTTGCAATTTTTTTCCCGAGACTGCGATTCAGGTTCTTATGCAAATGTCTTTGGTAAAGATTGTTGATGGTGATACATTATGGATGCATGACCAGCTCAAAGATCTCGGGAGGCAAATTGTTCGGAGGGAGTGTTTGCATGACCTAGGAGAGCATAGCAGGGTGTGGATTTGTGAGGAAGCCCTGGACATTGTAAGAACAAAGCAGGTAAACAAAATTCACAGTTCTCATGAGTTGGGTACGTGTAGAAAAGAGTTTGCATACCCACTTAAAAGCCTCTCAATTCTTTTACCCAAACGAGAATCTAAATATTTGTCAAATTCTTACTAATGTATATATTTGTCAAATTCATGATTGTTCATTTGTGTTCGTTTTGGCAGAGAAAGAAAAAAGTTCAGGCACTCATATTAACTGGAAGTCATTATCAACCACTTGTGATTACGCATGACGTACTTAGTAGGTTGCCCAACCTAAGGTTCCTTGAATTAGAGGAGGGAACCTTTGCCGGAGACTTTGGGGATGATTTTTCGAAGTTAAGATGGATTTCTTGGTATTCTCCTAGGCCATTGGACCTTGAGGTAACCAATCTATCTATGAAGAATTTGGTTGTCTTTGAGATCGTTGCAGGCAGCATCACAGATGACTGGAGCGCATGGAGCCTAATCAAGGTATGAGAAGCATTCCCTTTAATTTTGATTGGCATATGATGTAATATATATTATTTTCTTCTCTTGATGGTGAATCGTTTTCGTTAGATGGCAAAGAATCTGAAAGTTCTAAACCTCAAAGGTTGTGAAGGCATAACTAGAACACCGGACATCTCCGCATGCTTCAGTTTAGAGAGGCTGAGTTTCTATAATTGCATAAACTTGGTTGAGATTGACCCCTCCATTGGCAAGCTAAAGCGCCTGATTTACTTAAATCTTAAAGAGTGCCTCTCTCTTAAAGATTTGCCTGAAGAAGTTGGAAGGCTTACGAATCTGAAGCACTTTGCTTCTAGTGGATGTTTTCAGAAACTCCCAGATTCATTTGGGAAATTGACATCACTGAAGGAGTTGGATCTGTCAAACATACAAATTGAATGCCTTCCTGATTCTATTGGTGATAAGAAGTTTTGTCTGTCCTTATTCTAAGATACACACAAATTAGCATACTTCCAGAGACTATTAGGAAGCTTGTGAAACTTGAGTCTCTCTCTCTCTCTTTGGGTGCATTAAGTTAAAAAAACTACCAGACTCAATTGGGATGCTTGAGTCTTTGCAGGAGTTGAATCTATCCAGTACTAAAATTGTTGAGTTACTAGATTCGATTGGAAATCTGAAGAAATTGAAAGTGATATTGATGGAAAATACTCCAATAAGGAAATTGCCCAGCACTATTGGAATGCTAAAGAATCTGGAAGAGCTACATGCTAGTGATTGTGAAGAATTAAGAGGTGAAATTCCGAGGGAAATTGGCGCATTGTCCTCTTTGAAAGTCCTCGAGCTGTCAGATGCCCATATTTCTGGAGTGCCAACAACAATCAATCATATTCCCCACCTTGAAAGACTGGACTTGACAGGTTGTAATGAGGTTCAAGAATTGCCAGAGCTTCCAAAAAGTCTGATCTATCTGCATTTTCGATCATCGGCATTGCGGATAGTTCCAGATCTCTCAAACTTGACTAATCTGGTGGATTTGCTCTTATCTGATGGCTCTGAAGATATGCTTCAAGCTTCATTGGAACTGTTGCCAAGTTCCAGCTTAGGGTGGATTAGGAGGTTGTCCAAACTAAAGAAGTTGGAATTGTCCCTTTCTAATATCCCTGCACCACCAACTGAGTTTGGTTCTCTTCCTCGTCTAATTGAGCTTATTTTATCTGGACTAGACCTGCGATGTATCACAAAGCTTCCTCCCTCCTTATCAGAGCTGCAACTTCTTAATTTCAACTCTACAATATCTTGGTCAATCTTTTCCAACTTGAAAAACTTGTCCATGCTACAACTTTCTCAATCTCAGCTTCAAGAAATTGAACTCAGCGGACTCGAACAACTGAGAGTATTGTCAGCGACTAAATATGAACTCCTCAAGAGGTTATTCATCCCAGCAAGCTTAAAGAAGCTTAAAGAGTTGTGGGTATCGGAATGTCCGAAACTAGTTGAGATTGAAGGTCTGGAGGCCCTAGAGTCCTTGGAAGAAATGAATGTACAGTACTGCGGTTCCATCGAAAGGCTATATGACCTGTCAAACTTAAAGTTGCTGAAGCTTTTAGTTATATCAGACTGCAATGAGCTCCGTGCTATTGAGGGCCTCAGCGGGTTAGAATCTTTGAATGCATTACTTGTTTATGACTGCAGTTCACTGGAGAAACTAATTATTCCATCGAGCTTAGAGAAGCTTACACATTTGGAGGTTTCAGGATGTGTGAAGCTGATTGAGATTCCAGGTCTTGGTGCTTTGGAATCATTGGAGACTTTAACCATTAAAAAGTGTCCTATTAGCAAAATATGTGAGTTATCAAACTTACAGATCCTGAAGTCTCTGTCAATCGTCAGATGCCATGAGCTACAAGCTATTGATGGTGTTGATGAGCTCGAATCTTTGCGCGATTTCTATGTTTCTAGCTGTCGGAAACTGGAAGCTCTGATGAACAAATCAAACACGAAGTTGCCTGATGAATGCCTAATAACAATTAGGAAGTGTCGGAAATTACAAAGCCTGTGGCTATCCTAATGTCGAGGGCCTTCCCTACAGGGATTACAAGGACATGATTGTCACAACAGCAAACTCTCCTATGGAGTCACTCCCGTTAGAGACATCAGACGAGGTATCCTTATTCTTTTTCATAAGTAGTAGCATAGCCCTTGCCCCTTTTTTGTTATCCTCTATAATAACGTAACTAGTTTGGTCTTGAAGACTAAAAGATCTAACTTGTTTACTTATTCCACCTTCGCATAATATTATTGCTCTTTGTTGAATCTATCAGGAAAAACTCAAAACATGGAAAGCCAAATAATACAATTAAGTCTGATTTAGATTAGTCATGGTTCACTACAGCAAATTTGCATTTCTTGTAGGATGAAGATGGAACGGACGATGAAGGGTAAGATCTGGAGGTGGATAGAGACAGCTCTGACGATAATAGCTCACCTCCGATCGTGACTTCTCACGAGCCTGATACTGAGCTCTGACTTCGATTTCTTTCATCCGCGAGTTCTCAGGATGAAGAGATTCCCATTGTAAGCGATGGTGAAGAAGGAACCCAAATATAACCATGATCTTTCTCGATTTCACTGTAGGCCCTTAAACTTTTCCAACTTGTTTAATCGGGTTTCTGAATTTTTCCTTGCAATTGGATCCTTAAAGTATATGTTTTACTTTTGTTCAAGTTCATCTTTTCGTTAAAATGAAAACTAAATTGCTGGCATGGATTGACACATTAGTGCCACATTGATATTGACTGGACAAGTTGGTATTTATGTGTAATTCCCTGAGAGAAAAAAATAAAAAAAGAGAGAGAAGAAAGGGAAGGCTGCAAGGGCAGGTGGCAATGCTGGTGCGCCGCTCGCATGCCGACAAGGGCCATTGAGTCTTTGTCGGCTGTGACATCATAATGTCAAAATTAGGCGATTGTTGGGGCTACACAAACCAAGAGTTGATCACTTGGGTCTTGCGACTAGGACATTGGAGATTAGCTAGTTGTTTCGAGTAATGCTTAGTAAAATTGAATTGCTATGAAGAATTATGAAAAAAAAAAAAAAAAAAAAAGGTGATGTGGTAAGATACCTTCAATCTTGAGGTGCCCCATATATTTGAATAAAGTGTGAATGGAATGGATGGAAATCGATTTAAACATCAAGAGGAATAAAGTTAATCAGAAATAAAAGTGGGAGAGGGGGAAATTAGATGGAAAGCAAGAGCTTTGGGCAAGAAAACCAAAGGAGATCAAAGTGGTGCAGAACCTAAAGGTAAATGAAATGGGAGACTTGAAACTAACGTACTTGAGATATAAATAACATTGGAATTGAAAATGAATTTAAAATTATAAATAAATAATGCTCAAAAGTTGAAGCTAAAATTGAAACGCATTGCAAAACTATGAAAGAATGATCGAACAAAAATGGCGTAATTGAGCACCTTTTGCTTTTCTTTATCACTTGCGTATCTCGTCATATTCTTCTTTGCTTCAATCTCTCTATGATCTAATCACAAATTTACCTTGATTTAGCTCATTTTTGTTTAACGCGAGCAGATTGGTCATTTTTGATAAGATCTTTTTTATTCCAAATTATTCATTAACACCATAGTGATTTTGCGACATTTCATATTTCCTAGTCGGCCTTGTCCCTATCTTTAAAGCACACTGCCAATATCCTCTGTGGCCACATGGAGAATTCCAACAGAGTGTTACATGGACCCTCCCTGACCTCTATGATGACACTGACAGCCTAAATAAATTAGGATTTTTAAAAAATTTATTTGACGGAAACAGTAACTTTTAGCCCTCTTTATTCCAACGGCTATAACTCCATAGACCAATCCATCACCGTGAGATTAGAAGGAGATCCAGCGGCCAAAAGTGAAGGAAAGAAGACCGTTGTAAGGGAAGCGCCGTAAGCTTTGCAAAGGAGAGACGAGAGTTCTCTAACTTATCTCTTATTCCACACGATCTCACTTTGAGATAGAGAGAGAGTTTTGCCTTGCCAATCAGATTTGAAGGAGCTTGTCCTTTGGTCAAGAATGGCTTCAAGACCGTTGTAAGGGAAGCGCCGTCGGCTCTGGCATTCGTCACTATCTCCACGTTCGCTTCGACCTCGGTTGCTTCGACCCCATGTTCACTACGACCTCCCGGATTGCCTTGGCCTCCCCATTTGCCTCGCACTCCATGCTCTCCGTCATATTCCAAGTCTCTTCTCTTCGAGTCTCTTCGGGCTTTGATGGGCTTTCAAATCCGTTGTCCATACAACCCAAGGTCATCTATGGAGTTGTACCCATTTGCCAACATAATCTTTCTAATTGCTAGAGTTGAATTGGATAATTCGGGAGTACCCATAAAAGAGCTTACAAGAATATGGATTGTAGACGGTAGCTCAAGGGTCTGAGAGTTTGATTCCCCTTTGCATTTAGGCTTCACATCTAGGATGATTGTTTCATGATAGACCTTGAAGTCTTTTTCCCATGCACGATAATAAGCCTACTATTGGCCATTAACCATACCTTCTGATGGAGGTTAGAAGGGACAGCAACCGCAGTATGAATCCTCCCCAATAGGAAATTGAAGGCACTCTGTATATCTAAAACTTGAAATAGTACCGAGAATAGCACAGGACTAATCAGTAATTTCAACTCGATTTCTCCTATCACCTCCTTTCTCATCCCGTTGAACGTGTAAATGGTTGACTTAGTAGTGCGAATTCTCTCCATCTCAACACCTAGGTGGTGGAGCATAGCCAACAGACATATAGTAAGAGAAAACCCGTTATCAATTAATGCTCTAGAGACAATAGTACCATCATGTTTCATAGAAATATGTAGTGCCTTTATATGGTTATGACCATCGGTAGTAGTCTTCGTCGGCAAAAGAAATCTAATCTTTCAACAAGATGGTCCCCACGAATTCCTCTAATTGGGCGTCGTCGATTGTTTTCGGAATGTGCACCTTGTTAAGGACCTTCAACAAGGTGTTCTTGTGCTTTTTTGAGGACTTAAATAGCTCTAGCAAGGAGATTTGGGCTAGCATTTTTCGTAATTGGTTTACTACATTGAACTCACTTGTTTTTACCACGCTCGAGAACTGTTTCGCATCTTCCTCATTCATGACTTCCTTTTCGATTCCTCCGATAGGTGCGTAGTAGTGACCTAATTAAGTGACAACATCCACTTCATCCGTTTTGTAGTCCAAGTCCTACTTTAGCATCAAACTTAGGAGCAGACTCTAAAAGTATCACTTTGTTTTCTTCCAGCAACGGTAGTTTGGTCACGATTGGCGTTGGGCCCTCTTCCACAATTTCAATTGTGTAGGGCCTTGCTTGCAATCGGCTAGGGTCGCCGGGCACTGGCCAAGGCTCAGAAACCCCAGCCAACCCTCACCCCACTATTGCCAGCCCTTTCCGACGAGGGTGGGGGCGACGGCGGTGTGTGTGGAGGCTGCCTTTGACTTCCTTTTTTTTTAAAAAAAAAAAAAAAAAAAACTTTTAAATTTAATTTAATTAATATAAAAATCACATTTGGGGACAAAACGACGTCATTTTGGGACAATGATTACCGGGTGGACATTCCTACAAGCCACATAGACAAAGCTTTCTTCCCCTTCCCCATCCTTGAAAGACCTAGGCGAGGGCATGCAGGGCTTCACCTATGGTTGGCCATGGTTGCCGGCTCACCTCCACTGTCATCGGACCCTTTCAATGAGGACAGTGGGGCGGTGACAGCGAGGGTCACAGAGACCTTCATTGAATTCCTTTCTCTCTCTTTTTTTTTTTTTTTTTAAAAGTATTTTTAATTTCATTTAATTAGTATTTATTTTAAAAATCAAAATTTAGGATAAGACGGCATCGTTTTGGAATAAGAATTATCAAGTGGACATTCGGCAAGTCACGTAAATAGTTTTATAAATAGAATAACGCCGCATCGAATTTCTAGCAAGTCTTGCCTGAGTTGGCACTCAACTATCCAATTTTAAAAAAAAAAAAGTGACACTCAATTGTGCCTCTTGAAAATTTTGGCACTTGTGTGTCTACCCATATCAAGTTTTAGCACTTGAGATGTCTTTCTTTCCCAATAGGGCTATAGATATAGTCTGAATTGGATATATCCTGATGGTTGAGCCCTATGTTTAATTCCTAGTGGTTTCTATGACTTTCTTCACAATTGGGGTAGCTAAATACAAAAATTACCTTCTAAAAAAAAGACAAAATCAAAATCTTGTACGACGATATTAATGTCACTTTTGCTACGCAAGCAAAAGGTTCTTAATTAGCGTTGGGAAAATATTAATGTGTTTCTTTTTTTTTTTTTAGCTTCAATTAAAGATTTAATTATATTCTTTCATGAAAATAAATTATTTGAAATTTTTTTCGAAAACGATCACTTGTATCATTTGAAATAATTAGTCAATGAAAATATTTTTATTATCATTAATAATTTATATCTAAATATTTTCATGGATGATAAAATATTGTTCATTCATTTATTTTTGTAAGCTTGGAGAATTTTTTGATTTTTATCTTGAAACAACAATATTGAGCCCTGGATTGATATCGATACCAAAGATAAATACTAAATCCTGGTTAATGATCATCAAATAATTGATCAAATGGATCAAAAAAATCTTTCTTGTTTTGTTTTGTTAAATACCATAATTCCTCCATTTTGAAAAATTTTAAGATATACGAGCAGTCGTGTTAGAAAAAGTTATTTTTCAAATAATTTATTATTTACAAAATAAACGAAGCTTAAATAACAGAATTTAAGTTTGATGCAAGATGAACGATAAAATTAATCCAAATCGGTCGTATTGCCAAACAAGGTGATTCTTTCGATTTTAGTCCTACGGACTCGGGAATTTCGGTCCACTTTCTTTAGTCGTTAACTCGTAAGCAAAGCACACGTCATTAAACTGGGATTCTCTGGCTCTGGCCATGGCGAAGACAGGAAAGTGACAGAAGAAGACCTTCACTTCCTGTCCGGCAGCTTGTACGAACAAGAGAGACCCAGTCGGTTTCAGCTTTCCCTGGATTTTGTCGAAGTTCGTGTCAGCTCCGACCATGGGCAAGCGAACCGACATCCTCTTGTTGGGTGACAACAAGGAGAGAGATGGAGAGAGGGGCCGAATACTGATGACGTCTGTGGCTGCTGACCAAGAACCTCCAATGCCCACCTCGGCGGCCGGAACGAGCAGCGGCGCCACCGCGCTAGGAGCCGGCTTCCAGGTGTTCCTGAGCTTCCGAGGGCCCGACACTCGCTGCGGGTTCACCGACACCCTCTACCACGCCTTGGTCGACGCCGGGGTCCGCGTCTTCAGAGACGACAACGAGCTCCGCGTCGGCGAAACGATCGGGGGAGCGCTTCTGCGGGCGATCGACGACTCCAGGCTGTACATCCCCATCTTCTCCAGAACGTATGCTTCCAGCAAATGGTGCCTCCGCGAGCTCGCGCGGATCGTGGACGACACGTCTAGATCGAAAGGGAGCAAGAAGATACTGCCCATTTTCTTCAACGTCGAACCCAACGATGTGAAGCTTAAGACCTCTCTGTACAGCGATGCTTTGGTGGGGCATCAGAAGAAATTTCCCGATGAAGTGAACGAGTAGCGAGAGTCTCTTGTAGAGGTTGGTAAAATTAAAGGACGGAGCTTGAAAAATTTTGGAGGGTAAACTCTGCAGATCCTTTAACTTTCTTTTGCATCATCTCTACGATGAATTGATTGACTAATTTCCACGTGTGTGCAAATGGGATGTCTAAAGAATGAAATTTCGTTCTTTTGTTATCCCGTATTGTTAATTCAAACTTTCTTGTAAGAAACATTGACATTTGGTGAATTTGCTCCCCGTGACTTGATAAGCTTGATGAATTTGCTTTTTGGTTTGATTCCAAGTCTTATGAGTTATCTTGCATTGTCGAATTATGTCCTTGGAGGTTGTGTTATGCATTTATGAATGTATAAGCCATCCTAATTTCGCAAGTTCAATGAAGGACACTGACCTGCACTTGACTCAGGAGTCAGTACCTAAGTTCTTTAGCTCAATTAACAAAGGATCAGCAAGAGTAATAAATTTCCATTTGGTTATAGTTCCCCTGATACAATAATGTCACTCCAAAGCGGGGTTGGTGTTGCTTTAGGGACAAATTTCAACCTGTACTCGGTTTAATTGGACCATTTAAAGATTAGTAAGGAATGACAAGGCCTACCCTGTCCGATAAATTTTTAGGCAACCCGATTGGATATTGTCATGAGTTTCGTGATGAAAGCGGAGGGCCTAGTCGAACTAATTTTGTATTCCTTTTTTGATTTCTGATATGAAAGTTCTCTTTGTTATTACAGAGAGTTCATATGTATTAAGGTATTGCGAGTCCTTTTGTTCACGTACTCTGAATTTGATAATGAATTCTATGCTCATTTGCCTGTGGATGCAGGCCGATGGCCATACTACAGAGGTTATGATAGCAATATCTCCCTCTGTCTATTTATTTTCTTGTTTATTTGTTGGTTAAGATTGACAGTATCATATTCAGACTTCTTCCTCGAATCCTCATCAAAGACACATAATGTTGAAATCCGATTGCATTGGGTCCTGTCATATACATGCTTGCAGGTTACAAGAACTTGCATATATCATTCTTTCCCACTAAAAAAATGTATTCTTGTTGACAGCCAAGGAGAGCTTACAAAACTGGTTGTTGAGGAGGTGTTGGATGAGCTCAAGACTAAACACAGATATGTGACTGAACATCTAATTGGAATGGATGACCGAGTAGCAGCCATAAAAAAATCATTAGACATTCACACTGGTGGTGTACGGCTTTTTGGGATTCATGGGATGGGTGGTATAGGTAAAACAACCCTTGCCAAGGTCATCTTCAATCACCTATCTTCTGAATTTGGAAACTGCGGAAGTTTCCTTGACAATATCCGAGAAGAGTCAAAGAAGGATGGGTTAGTCAAGCTGCAAGCCAAATTAATATCCGACATTGTTAATTCCAGAGTTATAGGCAAAATTGATGACATTGGTTATGGAATGAAGAGGATCGAAGAAACACTTTGCAATAAGAAGGCTCTGATTGTTCTTGATGATGTGGATAAGAGCGAACAAATTGAGAAATTGATCGGAAGTTCTTTATATTCGGGAACTAGAATAATTATCACAACAAGGAATAGAAGTTTGCTGCAAATTAGGGGATTTAAGTATGATATTCTAGCTTATGAAATGCTGGAGATGAATTCTAAGGATGCGCTTCATCTTTTCAGTCGACATGCATTCTGTGGAGACTCACTACCAGATGATTATAACCACCTTTCAAAAGAAATTGTCCCTGTCACAGGAGGACTTCCTTTGGCTCTTGAAGTTATAGGCGCATTACTTTACTGTAAAGAGGAAGTAATATGGATAGAGACATTGGAAAAGCTACGAAGCATACCGGAGGAGGAGGTCCAAAAGAAGTTGAAGATAAGCTTCGATGTCCTTGATGAGTTTCAACGGCATATTTTTCTTGATATTGCATGTTTTTTATTAGTGAGGATATTACCGATCCCATTTACATGTGGACTGACCGTAGATTTTGCCCACAAAGTGGGATCAAAGTCCTTATTAATATGTCCTTGATAAAGATATTAAAGAACAATAAGCTTTGGATGCATGATCCGTTAAGAGATCTTGGAAGGGAAATTGTTCGTCAAGAAAATCCGATAGACCCTGAGAAGCGTAGCAGGTTATGGATCAGAGAAGAGATACTCGATGTCATAAGTTCAAAACAGGTAAAGTGAGAAAAACTAGTACTTTTGGAAATGAAATATTATATTCCCTGTTATTAGAAATTCAATTGTCCGCTTAGTAGCTTTCTTTTCCTTGATCCTTTTATTTAAGCTGTGAAACAGAATAGTTATTTGTCAACAAAACTTCTACTCATCGTCCTAAGTCTTTATGGGCAGAGGAAGGGAAAGGTTCAAGGACTTGATTTAGATGGAAGGCATACTCAGATCTTACTTACAAATGATGAGTTTGAAAGGTTCCCACAATTAAGGTTTCTTAAATTATTCAATGGAACCTTTTTTGGAGACTTTGTGAATTGCCGTACAAAGCTAAGATGGATATCTTGGGATTCTCCTCCTCCAGATATTAGGGTGGCCAATACGTATCTACAATATGTAGTTGTTCTTAAACTGTCTACCAATCACTTCAATGATCTGGATGTATGGAGCCTAATCGAGGTATGCTCTATGTTTACTTGTACTCTAATATTCTCTTCTCAAAATCATTAGATGTTCTGTCATTTGGAAGCTTCATTTATTTTGGCAGAGGGCATGCAAATTGAAAGTTCTATCTCTTCAAGATTGTCCTAGCATAACAAGAACTCCAAACGTCTCTGGATGTTCTACTTTAGAGAGGCTGACTCTTCGGGTATGTGATAATTTGATGACAATGGACAGCTCCATTGGGATGTTAAAGTGCTTGGTTGACTTGGATATTTACCACTGCCCCCTCGAAGAGTTGCCTGATGAAATTGGAGGGCTGGTGACTCTTAAGCGCTTCTCTTTAAAAGGCTGTATTAGGCTGAGGAAACTCCCGAGTCTATTGGTAACCTAAGATGCCTATCAACTTTTGACATTTCATCTACCTCGATTAATGAACTTCCAAATTCTGTTGGAGGGCTGCCGAAACTTGAGTTTCTGTCCATGGAATTGACCAAGATAAAGGAACTCCCAAAGCCTATTCTTAACTGGGCATTATTGCTTGAGTTGGATTTGTCGATTGCAAAAATCATTGAATTACCTGAATCAATCGGAAATCTAAAAATGTTGAAAGTGTTACGGGTGGGTCATAATCCAATAAAGAAGTTCCCTCATGCTCTTGGAACATTGAAGAATCTTGAAGAGCTACGTGCCCGGAGTTGTGAATTGGAAGGTGAAATCCCTACCGAAATTGGAGAGTTGTCCATGCTGAGAATCTTAGATTTGAGTTTTAATGGAAAAGTTAGCCTGCCAAGGACAATTGTTATGCTTCCTCTCCTGCAAATGCTGGACTTACATACGTGTAATGAGATTCAAGAATTGCCAGAGCTTCCCTCTAGTTTGACCAATCTGGTGCTCAAATCCCGTTCTCTGCGATTTGTCCCTGCTCTCTCAAACCTTACTAACTTGGTTACATTGGTCCTCTGTGATGAATCTATGGTTACAGGCACAACAAGCATAAGACAAACTTGTGACATGCGATGGTTACAGAGTTTATCCAAACTGAATGAATTGGACTTATGCCTGTTAAATATCCCTGCACCGCCTACAGAACTGGGCTCCCTTTCTTTTCTGGAAAAACTTGCTTTGTATGGACTAGACCTGCAATCCCTCACAGAGCTTCCATCATCTCTGTTGTACTTACGAGTCCATAGTTTCAACTCAGCAGTAATACCCATGTCCAACTTGAGACACTTGTCATTTTTCAGACTCTCACGATCAGAGGTGAAGGAAATTCAGCTTGATGGGCTTCATCAATTGGCAAGTTTCAGTGTGTCGGACTGTGAACTCCTGGAGAGGCTATCCTTTCCGCCAAACATAAATGAAATTTCTGTTATTGGTTGCCCAAAGCTAGT
The DNA here is from genome assembly GCA_014182565.1 of Eucalyptus marginata. Lineage (NCBI taxonomy): Eukaryota > Viridiplantae > Streptophyta > Magnoliopsida > Myrtales > Myrtaceae > Eucalyptus > Eucalyptus marginata. The sequence continues at coordinate 33,369,165 of CM024587.1, read as the reverse complement.
TGAGATTCATTTTCCTGGTGTTTTGGAATCGCTTGAGAGATTGGGTATCGAGAAGTGCGAATCTTTTGAAAGGTTAAGTTTTCTGCTGGAACAAGGATGTGATGAGCTGACATTTTGTGAGGGGAGATTGTCCCTTTTATCAAGCGCCTTCAAGAAGCTCAAAGAATTCAGTGTTGTAGAGTGCCCAAAGCTAGTTGAGATTCAAGTTGTCGGTATTCTGGAATTATTGCAGATATTTTCTGTGGACGGGTGTCTTGCTATGGAAAGATTAGGTGGTTTATCAAACTTGAAGAACCTCAAGTCATTAAATATGAGAGAGTGCAGTGCTCTTCAAGCCGTTGAGGGCCTCAATCAATTGGAGTGCTTGTGTCGATTGCTTGTTGGTGATTATGGGTCATTGGGAAGGTGGATTGATGTATCAAGTGCAAAAATTCCAGATGAATGCGAGATGTTAATTTGGGATTGCAGTGGTTCATTAAGTGAGATTTGTCCACGTAAAATTGATTGCGTCTTATTCAATCACTACAGAGAGAGGATTCTTCTTGGACCAAACCAGGTGCACCTTCTCTTCCTGGCTTATGTTTCTTCGTTGCAAGTGCAACTCGCCTTTCCCCTCTACCTGTCATTTCTTCCATGTATCATATTTATTTTCTGTAGAGTATTTTACTCTGGTAGCACTTAGAGAGTATTTTTTGTGTTCTGATATCAATTGTTGGTTATGGTACTTTAACTGTTATGTTTATTGGTTGTTTAACTGATACCATTTCTCGTACGCTGTGGTGGGTAATCAGAGAATAACTGTAATAGGAAAATCAAGACACTTGTACCATATTGTGGTGTATGTAAAATAAAACAATTTCATCTCACACTCTGTTTGTAAGACATTACCTTTTTTTGGACGACACAGAGACATTACTTTACCATGACAATCTGTTCACTCGTACCACAGACAAAATACTTACCTTTCATGAATGAGCATATTATGTGTACTACATAATTAATAGCATGCCTCGGTTATATTAAATGGGCCGTATTAATCCAACTGCAAAGAATTTTTTCTCAATAAAAATTAAAGTATGAAGAACCTTCATTTCTCAATGCATTTCTTTAGACAAAGACTCCGTTTTTTCCTCTTTCCAGATGGTAGATATTTCTTAACATGTGATATTACGTCTTTATCATCTCAGAAAAGTAATTGTATTTTTTTAAAATGGACTTATGATTCGAAGCAAGGTTAGCTAATCAATCTACAGATAGATTGCTTTCGCATCTGCCCTGCTTCTGACTTGCTTCTTGTTTGAAGGAAGGTCTAGTAGGCATGTTGAATCAACTTTGCAGGCCATTGTTCCTGCCATATGGAAAAATTGAAAGGGGAAACCCATGATTCTGCTCATACAGAGGACGATGTAACTATAGAGCTAAAATAAATCCTGGTCAATCACCAGTGTCGTTTCAGGGAAACTGCCCCACAAGTTTAACCTACTAGCCCAAGGCGAAACTCTGACCATTCAAATTGAATTAGAGAGAGAGAGTCTCTAGTTGACAACTTATTCTGCCACTCATTTGTCTGTAACCTCATTTGCATACTGCTGAATTTAGAGACAACATTTTGAGGAATGTAGAATCCTTTTGAAACAACAGCTTATTCTGTAACCTTATTTGCAATCGAACGAGTGCTTGCACACTGATCTTCCTAACAGAAAGTCCCATTCAGAGTTGATAATATTTTTGCCATCTCCCCTGTTGCGTCTAGTTAAAACCACCTATTAGTGTTCGAAGCAAAGAAGTGCTCATAAACTAACTTGACACGGGCTTCTCACTGAAGGACAATTCCTCAAGCAGTGAAGTAAAAAATTCAAGCTTGTTTTCATAGAACTGACAATCTGAGGATGCTGAGAGTTTCTCACAAATTGTGCTTCATTTATTAGAAGCTTTTTACGTACAACTATTGGATGTCACTACTTCTTCGATCACAAATTGTGTTTCTCAAGATTTTTCTGATACTCTTAAGGACCTGGCCTTTGAAAGCAGGCTTCTATTGGATGCCTTCTTTAAGGTTTTAAGTTTATGGACCCAAAGAAAATGTTTAGCTCTTAGAATCTCTTAATAGCATTTCTATGCTTCATTAGTGTGAATGTGCTGACACCAGTCTTTTGTGTCTTTTCAGAGGAATTTAACTTCGAAGCAGTTACTGAAATTAATCATTTAACAACTCTAATTACGTGTGTTGTGAATGTGGAACTTCTCCAATGTTGCTTATGCTTAGTTTTATGCAAAAATTTCACAACCCCATTTTTTATTTCTATATGACAGTAAAACGTTGGACTGTTATTTATTTCTTATAATTTATCTGTTGCAGCGTCCATGGTATAGATTCCTGTGCTGTCTCTTATAGCTCAAGGAGACATCGTTGTTGCTCGGAGGAAAATGAGGAGTCATGTCACTGATTCCATGCTTCGTTGGTTTTAAGTATGTATTCCTTTTTATTATTAGTGTAGTAGGACCTGTAGTGTAGCCCTTCGTAAGGAGTCCATGAAAGCCTCAATTTTGTTTTGCTTCTGTTTTCAGTGTGCTCTAATATGTTGCCGAAATACTGAAATTGTATGTTCACCCAAATATTTGAAGAATACTTCGGTAAATGACTTTGTTATACTTTTTAGGTGCATTTTGCCAACAGATACGAAAGTTCGTTCTACTGGTGATATTTCTGTTCACAACTTCTGGTTTTCTGAATCTCATAACTATTTTCGTTTCTTTTTCTCAGTCAAGTTTTCTTTCATCAAGTGTCAAATGTTTGAAAGTATTATCATTAGAGTCGCTCAGCTTCTGGGCTTGTTATGATTTGATTGAAGTTTCCAGCGTCAACATGCTCGAGATAATTGTGTATGTTGCCATGTCTAATTCTTTGTCAAATGATTTGATCCCGAGTCTATTAACTACAAGGAAGAAGGCTAGGTACATACTGCACCTGTAAGTCCAATGCTTTGCACTCTCAATGAAATTAATGACTAATTACTGAGTGTTGATTTCTGATGGTGGCAAAGAAAATTGAGTTTCTATTTGGAATTCCGAGCACAGGACTGATGGCACATGACACATGTAGAAATGCAATAGTTAAGGAGATGAGAGCCGTCTTCAGTTTTATCAGCTTGTTTACTTTCTCTTGAAATCTGATCTGCTTTTGACTAGGGTGGATTTGTTGCCTTTCCTTTCGTCATTGATACTTGTGTGTTGTGTAGTGTTAACTTTAGTCAAATGGGGGTTCCAAGCTCATAATGTCGATGAATGTTCGGTCTCTGCTGTTCAACACCTTGTGATGGGAGATCAAAATGGGAGCTCAAATTTGAACTTTTGAAATGCCTTAGGGGGGCTAAATTTCACTCAATGACTCGAACTTGTTGAGTTATGAGCCCAATTTATATCCAACGTGAAATCATTCATTGCATTCACACCTAAGCCACCCTTAGTGCTCTCGCATGTGTGGTAACGAAGAACCCAACATGAGTTTCAACTTTGGTTTCATTCATCATAATTTTCCTAAGAACATGAGCCTCTCCTTGTAATTCAGTTTTGGATGCCATAGAAGAGAGTTCACCTCCTATCCTAGTCCTCCGGGAAAAAATAAGTGCAGACTCAATTCCTGCACTTCTGATAGTTCTAAAATGTTGAATTTACGAGGCATCATCTTGAATCTAGTACATAGATGAGCAGATTCAAAGATACGAATATATTTTTTATGACAGCTAATTTTTTTCTCAATGTCGAACTCCGGGCCAAAAATATTTCTTTCTCATCTTTTGTCGAAAGGAGAATTTAGTTCGTGAAGTAAATCATCGCACCTATGGTCTATCCAATTGGGAGACAATCAATAGATTCCTTTTTGGGGCTTCTTCCTATACCTATGGATTCCGTTAGACGTAGAAATGATGCATTGGAAGAATCTTTTGGGTCTTCCAACTATAGTATAAACTACACTAATATACCTAAAATATGTAATAAATATAAATACTAAATACTAAATTGATATACTAAATTAAATATATTCTATATATAGAAAAATATATATTTTAGAATAGAAATAAATTCAAATATAGAAATAAATAACACTAAATTATGGATGCATGACCAACTAACATATCTTCAAAGGGAAAAGAGGTAAAGTAAGAACAATTACTAGTTTGCAAGTAGAAAATTAGAAATTCTAGTAATGAGGATTCTCATGTACTTGCAAATAGCTAGCAAAGGAAGAAGGTTCAAGCATTTGATCTAGACGGAAAACACTCCCATCTTGATCACAAATGAATAGCTTGAAAGGTTTGGAAGTTCAAGTTTCATAAGGTTATCTAACGTAACTTTAGTTGGAGACTTCTCGGATTGTCTTCCGAAGATGGATTACCTGGCATTACCCTCCTCCAATATTTGGGGCGGTCGATATGCATTCAACCAATATAGTTCTTCTTGAACTTTCTGACAATCACTTTACAGATGATTCAGAGGTGTGGAGCTTAATCAAGGTATCTTAACTTATATGTTTATCTCGTCTACTCTTATTTTCTCCTTGTATACATGTCTGATGGTTTTGCTCTTGAAACAGCTTACCATCTGCAGATGGCAACAAGATTAGAGGTTCTAGCTCTCAAAAAGTGTTTTGATATTTCCAGAGCTCCAGACTTCTCTAAGTGCTGGACGTTAAAGAGTTTTTTACTCTTGAAAGATGTGCAACTCGATGGAAAGTGATTGTTCAATTGGAAGACTGAGTGCCTGGTTGACTGGATATAAACAACTGCTTGCGTCTTGAAGAGTTGCCTAAAGAAACCAGAGGGCTACTGAAACTTAAGCGCTTCTCTTTGACAGATTGCTTTAGGGTGAGCAAACTTCCCAACTCAATGGGAAATTAGCATCCGTTGTATCTATCAAACATGAAAGTCGCAAGCTTACCTGATTTAGGTCATAGACTAAATGTTTGTGCACTCTCCATGTATCAAGAATGTCAATCACCGAACTTCCAGAAGTGCACTAGTGAAGCTCGAGTCTCTCTTTGATTAACACTAAGATTAGAGAGTTTCCTATCTCCATCACAAAGCTGAAATCACTGAGTGTGTTGGTTTTTCGTGTAAGATGATACCTATGTCAACTGGAAATAATTTGAAGTTACCTATTGCTACTGATATGTTGGAGAATCTTGAAGAGATACATGCTGAGTGCAAAATAACTGGAAGGCAAAATTCCTAATGAAGTTTGCTCCTGTTCAAAATCCAAAACTTATCAGGGACACCAATAGACACATTTCCTAGCATCAGCATGCTTCATCGCCTTCAAAGATGGACTTAAGTAGATGTCACGAGATTCAAGAGTTGCTGGAGCTTCCTGCAAGCTTGATCTGTTTATGTCGAATCTCACTCGCTAATGTTGGTCCCTAGTTCTTGAACTTGACTAATTTGGAGGGATTGTTCCTTTCTGACGGCTATACAGACAAATCAGATCTAATCCGGAGACTTCTCATTTATCGTGGATTGTGAAGTTATCCAAATAGAACAAGTTGGGACTGTGCCTTTGGAACAACCTCGAACCACCTATAGAGTTAAGCTTTACTTTCTCTCGTGGAAGAACTTACTTTGTCCAGTCCGGACCTGCAGCCTCTCGTGCAGCTTTCGTCTTCCTTGTTGGAGTTGCGACTTGATAACTTCAACTTGACCAGATCACTATCATCCAAATTGAGAAGTTTGTCAATGTTAGCGCTCTAGGGCTCTCAAGTGAAAGAAATACAACTCCATGAGCCTCCACAGTCGACAAATATGACTCTGGAGTGAACTCCTAGAGAGATTGTTCATTCTATCAAGTTTAACGAACGTGATCCAAGCCCGGACGTGAAAATGCTCAAAGCTAGCGTGATAAAATCACTGCAGTACTTGTCAATCAAGGATTGGCAGTCTGTACAAAGGTTAAATGCTAAATTCCCAGCGAAATAGTCTTCGAGTGAGTTGACCTTCTGTGGAAGAGTGTCCGTTCAACCAACCGCCCTAAAGAAGCTAAAGGAATGCAGTTTTGTAAGTTGTGGAAAGCTACTCAAAATTTAAATTGTCCGTGTGTTGGAATCGTTGGAGTACTTTCTTCTTTACAATTGTCATGCTTGAAAAGGGAAGGCGGTCTGCCTGTTAAAAATTTTGGATGTGTGGGCTGCGGAAGTATGGTTTTGGTATTGATGATAGTTTTTAATTAGTGATGTTGTGTGCAAGTGTATGATATAATTTGTAGTGGATGGACAAGGGATAAACTAGAATAATTGAAGAACAAAGAACATGGGATATGGGAAATAGTTTCATTAGTTGGATAAAATAATTTTACAATAGTTGAAGGAGGTGTTAGTGAGGGAGCTACATGATGTGATTTTTATGGGAAGCTCCCCACACAAAACATGGAGCACTTGCTCCTTTATATAAGCTGTTAAAGAAGATTCGGACTTCTCTTGAATGCAAACCATGTTAGGCTTCTCTAGCAAATTCTAAATTATAGTTCTTCTAAAGACTTCTCTTACATGTTGGACATTTTCCTTTTTCTTCCAGAAACTTCATCTAGGAAATTCTAGAAGTTTAGCAACTCTAGGAAATTCTAGAAAATGGATCACCATTTCCAACACTCCCCCTTGATCCATTTTCGGGATACTTCGGATATTGTAGTTTGTCCCATGTCTTTTATTCCGTTTTCGTTCCATGATCCTTTGCATTCTCTTGTCGAAACACTTGCACTTGCCTTTGAATGTGCATGTCTTTTCTTCAACGATGTCCCATATGTCTTGGGCCATCGAAATGCTCTTAGTTGTAGTTGTTAGCTCGCTCGCTCGCTCTCGTAGGCTCTGGCTCCGACTTTGATTCTAGCTCTGGCTCCGGCTCCGGCTCTTTTGGCTCTCGCTCGGGCTCTGGCCTTTGATTCTGGCTCTGGCTCCGGCTCCGGCTCTATTGGCTCTCGCTCGGGCTCTGGCCTTTTTAGTTGAGGATGGTGAGGACAAACGCCCATAACTCCTTCCAAGTATGCCTAGCTTTGGCTTCATGGTCCCTTACGCCTAGCTCGAGTTATGAACCCGGGCGCACACTGGCTGTGATACCATGTTAATAATTTTTTTGATGTGTGTCTTTGCGGAAGCATGGTTTTGGTATTGATGATAGTTTTTATTAGTGATGTGTGCAAGTGTATGGTATATTTTGTAGAGGATGGACAAGGGACAAGATGTGATAATTGAAGAATATAGGACATGAGATATGGGGGAAAATAGTTTCAATAGTTGAACAAAATATTTTGATGGAGGTACAGTAGAGATCTATGACCTCTCATGGTGGAGGGTTCACCTCACACACAAGGTGGAGGGTTTACCTCTCATACACAAATGAATGAACTACAAACCTATTTATAGGCATGAGTCACACCTTAGTACAACATTTTAGATTTCTATAGAATGTTGTCCATGTAGGCTTCATCTAGGTAATTCTAGATTGTAGTTCTTCTAGAGGCTTCTACATTTTCTTGGCCACCTAAGCTAGATTTTCTTAAGGATTTTTCTTAACTTTTCTAGCTAATATCAATCTTGAAGTTTCTAGAAAGTTTTAGAGAAAATGGATCGCAATTTCCAACACTCCCCCTTGATCCATTTTCGGGATACTACGGACTTGTGTTATAAAGCCTCGGACATACCTTGAAATTCCTCTTGTTGTTTGTCCCATGTCTTTTATTTCGTCTTCGTTCCACGATCCCTTGCATTCTCTTGTCGAACCACTTGCACTTGCCTTTGAACATGCATGACTTTTCTTCAACGATGTCCCATATGTCTCGAAACATCAAAATGCTCTTAGTTGTAGTTGTTAGCTCGGGCTCTGGCTCTGGCTCTTGTAGGCTCGGCTCTAGCCGGGCCGTGGTTTTGGCTCGGCCCGGCTCTAGCTCTTTTGGATCTCGCTCAGGCTCGGCCTTTTATTTTGGCTCTAGCTCGGCTCGCTCGGGCTCGGCTTTTTTAGTTGAGGACGGTGAGGACAAACGCCCATAACCATCCGATATGCCTGGCTCTGATACCATGTTAAAAATTTTGGATGTGTGCGCTGCGGAAGTATGGTTTTGGTATTGATGATAGTTTTTATTAGTGATGTTGTGTGCAAGTGTATGATATAATTTGTAGTGGATGGACAAGGGATAAACTAGGATAATTGAAGGACAAAGAACATGGGATATGGGAAATAGTTTCATTAGTTGGATAAAATAATTTTACAATAGTTGAAGGAGGTGTTAGTGAGGGAGCTACATGATGTGATTTTTATGGGAAGCTCCCCACACAAAACATGGAGCACTTGCTCCTTTATATAAGCTGTTAAAGAAGATTCCGGACTTCTCTTGAATGCAAACCATGTTAGGCTTCTCTAACAAATTCTAAATTGTAGTTCTTCTAGAGACTTCTCTTACATGTTGGACATTTTCCTCTTTCTTCTAGAAACTTCATTTAGGAAATTCTAGAAGTTTAGCAACTCTAGGAAATTTTAGAAAATGTATCACCATTTCTAACACTCCCCCTTGATCCATTTTCGGGATACTTCGGATATTGTAGTTTGTCCCATGTCTTTTATTCCGTCTTCGTTCCATGATCCTTTGCATTCTCTTGTCGAAACACTTGCACTTGCCTTTGAATGTGCATGTCTTTTCTTCAACGATGTCCCATATGTCTTGGGCCATCGAAATGCTCTTAGTTGTAGTTGTTAGCTCGGGCTCTGGCTCTGGCTCTCGTAGGCTCTGGCTCCGACTTTGATTTTGGCTCTGGCTCCGGCTCCAGCTCTTTTGGCTCTCGCTCGGGCTCTGGCCTTTGATTCGGCTCGGCCCGGCTCGGCTCTATTGGCTCTCGCTCGGGCTCTGGCCTTTTTAGTTGAGGATGGTGAGGACAAACGCCCATAACTCCTTCCAAGTATGCCTAGCTTTGGCTTCATGGTCCCTTACGCCTAGCTCAGTTATGAACCTGGGCGCACCTGGGCTGTGATACCATGTTAATAATTTTTTGATGTGTGTGCTGCGGAAGCATGGTTTTGGTATTGATGATAGTTTTTTATTAGTGATGTGTGCAAGTGTATGGTATATTTTATACAGGATGGACAAGGGACAAGATGTGATAATTGAAGAATATAGGACATGAGATATGGGGGAAAATAGTTTCAATAGTTGAACAAAATAGTTTGATGGAGGTACAGTAGAGATCTATGACCTCTCATGGTGGAGGGTTCACCTCACACACAAGGTGGAGGGTTTACCTCTCATACACAAATGAATGAACCACCTTAGTACAACATTCTAGATTTCTATAGAATGTTGTCCATGTAGGCTTCATCTAGGTAATTCTAGATTGTAGTTCTTCTAGAGGCTTCTACATTTTCTTGGCCACCTAAGCTAGATTTTCTTAAGGATTTTTCTTAACTTTTTTAGCTAATATCAATCTTGAAGTTTCTAGAAAGTTTTAGAGAAAATGGATCGCAATTTCCAACACTCCCCCTTGATCCATTTTCGGGATACTCTGGACTTGTGTTATAAAGCCTCGGACATACCTTGAAATTCCTCTTGTTGTTTGTCCCATGTCTTTTATTTCGTCTTCGTTCCACGATCCCTTGCATTCTCTTGTCGAACCACTTGCACTTGCCTTTGAACATGCATGACTTTTCTTCAACGATGTCCCATATGTCTCGAAACATCAAAATGCTCTTAGTTGTAGTTGTTAGCTCGGGCTCTGGCTCTGGCTCTTGTAGGCTCTGGCTCTAGCTTCGGCTGTGGTTTTGGCTCTGGCTCCGGCTCTAGCTCTTTTGGCTCTCGCTCAGGCTCTGGCCTTTTATTTTGGCTCTAGCTCCGGCTCTGGCTCGGGCTCTGGCTTTTTTAGTTGAGGATGGTGAGGACAAACGCCCATAACCATCCGATATGCCTGGCTCTGATACCATGTTAAAAATTTTGGATGTGTGCGCTGCGGAAGTATGGTTTTGGTATTGATGATAGTTTTTTATTAGTGATGTTGTGTGCAAGTGTATGATATAATTTGTAGTGGATGGACAAGGGATAAACTAGGATAATTGAAGGACAAAGAACATGGGATATGGGAAATAGTTTCATTAGTTGGATAAAATAATTTTACAATAGTTGAAGGAGGTGTTAGTGAGGGAGCTACATGATGTGATTTTTATGGGAAGCTCCCCACACAAAACATGGAGCACTTGCTCCTTTATATAAGCTGTTAAAGAAGATTCCGGACTTCTCTTGAATGCAAACCATGTTAGGCTTCTCCAGCAAATTCTAAATTATAGTTCTTCTAGAGACTTCTCTTACATGTTGGACATTTTCCTCTTTTTTCTAGAAACTTCATTTAGGAAATTCTAGAAAATGGATCACCATTTCCAACACTGCCAAACACAAGAATCTGCACCATTTAGCCATCGAGAGGTGTTCTGGAGTAAGGATTGTCAAGGGACTTAACCAATTAGAGATTTTGAATGAGTTGTGTAATTACGGGTGTCGTACACTGGAAAGGCCAGCAGTCATGTGCGGCCCAAAAAACCAGATGAGTGCCAAATACGTTTTAGTAACTGCAGGGAGTTGCTTTAATCCAGTCCAGACAAAGACAACGACATCTAATTCGAGCACTATGGACTGGTGGTTCTTCAAGTAACAGCAGAAGCCAAATCAGAGACCAAGAACTCTGAATTAGAGACTGAAAAAGTATGCCTCCTCCTTGGACTATTTGATAATAGACAATGGTATCGTTTTTTCCTTTCCATTTTCTCTGGTCTTCTCTCTTTGGTCATAATCTTCCATCCATTGACTTTATCTACAAAATTTGTTCATACAGACATGAAAATGGAATTTCCAACTCATAGACTGGATTTCTAACACTAACGTAACTGCTTATAGTAGTAATATTGTCTTTTTCCTTTTGCCTCTTTCATCAATACATTGAAGTTCACTCACCTGAATTTAGAAATTCAAGGTTAGAGATTTTCACTTTTGGACGTTCTGAGGGATATGGAAGGTCATAACGTTCACAAGAAGGAACTTAATTTGGAAAAGTAAAACCGACTTTGAAGGAAGAAAAGGATAAATTTTACACTACATGGACTATTGAATTTTCTCATCCTAGAGTACTGGCCAAAGAAAATCTCTTTATTCATGTAGGAGGAGGCTAAAATGGAAGGGGATGCCGAATAGCCCAACAACAAACTTCAGCTTCAGTTCCATCCATCTGCAAGTTCTCAAGATCGTGACATTAGCGAAAAGCCTCCTATTGACAATGTTGAAGAAGGGACTTCGCTTGGACAGCAAAATCAGATGAGGCGGTAAGACTCGAACACTCAAAGTATTTCACCACTATCATCTATGTTTCAATCAACTGTTCTCATGTCACGCAAACTAAAGAAGTATATATTGAACTTAACCACAACCTATTTTTGTAGGTCTTGATGAACTTGCTCCACCAAGAACATTTTCTGAAAGGTTAAAGGCATGCTTAGTGAGCATATTGGAATGTGTCTGTAACCATGACTTTCCTAGCTTTGAAGTTGCAATTCTTTGAGTTCAAAACATGAAAGGCATTTGAAGGATAATTCAAGAATCGTGGAGATGGAAAGACCTAGTCAAGTCTCGTCATTTTAATTGATTGAATAGTTAAGTGATGGCATCAAAGGATAACTTTCAGATTCCTCTTGATTAACCTCAAAGGCAACAGCAGTGAAGGGACAAGTGCTTCAGAAACCAGAACTCATGTTGTATAGGATTTTCTTCTGCATTGAGGATTCATTATCCATTTGTCCGAGGTAAGTCTATCTCCTAGTTGAGTACATATTGATTTCCATATGGTTCAACTAGCAAAGTATTTACCAATATTTGGCTTGCTTACGACAGTTTCTTCAACTATCAATGGCATGCGATAAACCAACCGACACATCGACAGGCAGCTGTTGGCATTGATGTACATTTTCAGCCAATGCTTAGGTGGTTTGGTTAGCAGTAAACTATCTCAACATCCCTTGGCCGATATTTAATAAAAGTTGCCTAATATTGGAGGCAGCAACTTCCAAAAAGCTAAACTTAACGCGTTTTGTATATTAGTCAGTTTTCATCATCTAGCATGCACTCTCGATTCATAAGGGAATTGTTCCCTAAAGTTTGATAATCTGGTGATTCTTCAATATCTGTTAAGTTGCGCATGAATTGCTTAGTCATAGCAAGCAAGCCCAGAGAAAGGATTTCACTTGTGGCCCTGAGTTCTAAGGACCTAAATATCAAGCTCTCTCTTGGCTCATTCTCGCGTGGGAACCAAGAACAACTTCGCCGAAATAGGAAGATTCAAACTCTCTTAAGAGATCACTGCTACTATTTTTGAATCTACCATCATGTCATCATACCGATAAAAGTGCATTGAACATATTAATTATAGTCTAACTTTGCAAGTTTGGATATATTTTCCACACCAACTGTATAGATTTGTGTGCAAGTTTGAAACCTATTTTGTAATGGGGAAAGTAATTGGGGTTTATTTTTGAAAAATCTTTAAATAGGGCTCGTTTTTGTTGCTTCCGATCATCCCTTCATGTTCACAGCTAACAGGAAAGAGCTTTGGCGGTGATATGTACAATAAAGATAAAAGTTTTTAACTATAGAATTGTGTTCAGAAGCTGATTAAGTTCAATGTTTTCCTTAATTTTACTTAACAAGTAATTCATAAATTCAAGTGATTAGTTTTCTTGAAAATTACTCTCTTCAGCAAAACTATTACGTATTAAGATATATTCTAAAGATACAAAAGAATACATGGCGTTTTTAATGTGCATTGTGAGTTTCACGATTCCATTACAGATCAATTTATTTTTATTACATTTTCTTAGGAAAAACCTTTGCCTAGACAGTTTGGCATCTTGGCATTCAGTTCGTCCTCTGAAATTAGCCGTCCATGCATGTCGTCTTTACCTGCAAAAGTGAAAAACACCGCTCATCAATTAACGTGCAAATGAATTGATTACAGGTTCATTCTCTCTTATCCAATTGAAGAAGAAATTAAAATCGAAGAATAAAAAACAGATAATGTATCGATGCTATTTAACTATATTAATAGGCGAAAAACACAGATGCCTAAAAGCAGTGAAGCTCAAAAAGAATATTTCTTATATGCAAAAAGCACTTTCACATATTACTATTTTTTTTTACAGAAAGACAATAAAAGTATAAAAAAATTGTACGGCACTTACTTTAGTGTCAAAATTTTTCGTCAGCTTACTTAAGTGTCAAATTAGATAAAAAAAAAACAATCATTTTCAAGAATTGATCAAAAGGTGGATTTATTAAGTGATAGCTTATCCGCATGTAAGTGCCTTGAAGATATCTAAAAAAGCCCATGGGTCATCGAAAGCTTATTTGTAGATTGCAAGAACCTTCATGCCCAAGTGGAGAACGTCCGTCAATCAACATTACGAACAAGAAGCCAATCAAGTCGTGGACTCAATTGCTAAACCCCACTAAATAGTGAATCTCCCCTCTAATTGGCTTAATAAGCCCCCTAACCCCTTTGGGATAAGTTATGCTTTGAATCTTGTTCTCTTGAGCTTTGGAACTCTAGTAGATGAACGAATAAAAGTTGTCTTCAATTAAAAGAAAAAAAACACCTCCGACGAGAATTTTCGATTAAAATGATTATGTGACATTTATAATTAAAAAATCAAAATGAGTAGGTATATTTTTAAAGATATATAGATCACATGCACGTGCAAAATGACATCGCTCTATCCAATGCAATTGGGTATGGCATAAACAATGTTGGTCAATCCAACCAAGCAAAAACGATGTAGCACACAAGGAAGGTTGTAGGGTTAAAATGTCTTAAACGCTGGCTCACCGTCACACTACTCTCCCGTCACTTGCCATCACTCGTCATTTCTATTGCGCTCGCTCACTCAAATTCGTCATATTTCTCTTAGTCGTCAATTAGAGGGTAAAATTAGGGCTTCTAAGCCGTAATTAGGGTTGGAATGGAAAAATTAGAGTTCTCGGTCAGTTGTGGGGCCGATGATGCTAGAGAAGGAATCGCACAACAGTGAAATTGCCATTGCGTGTCCGTCGGTCTCTACTTTTTATAATTGTCCTTCGTCCTCCTCCTCGTGACCTGACATCTCTCTCTCTCTCTTTGCTCGCTACTTTTTGTGTTCTCCACTTTTGCACACGCCCACGCGCGCGAATATACTTGAATATTCTACTCGCTTGTTGATTGGGCCCAAGAAAAGCCAGTAAAAAGGATCCAATGGCGATTAAAGTTTAAACCAACCACCTTTCTCAAAGTAGTGAGGCAACTTTTTTTTTTTTTTTTTTAACTTTTAAGTAAAACTTTTATTTTTCTTTTGATTTCTCAACTATATTACATAAAATTTATTTGATTCACTAAAATGGAACTATTATCTGATTCACTAAAAATTTGAATTGATAATGAAAAAAATTAAATGACTAATCACGGGAGTCACACACTTCATTACAACTGTTCCTAACTTGTATCGTGGGCATGACTTATCAGTTACACAAAAAAATTAATTTAATCGATAAAAGAAATCGTTACTGGAAAGTTCCTACAAGATGAATGCATTTTCATGTAATGTCCCACGAAGGAATTAATTTTGTTTTAATTAATTCAATCAATTATTTTCTCTTTCTTTGTTGATAGAAAAGGCCGGTCAAGTCAAAAAGGCGCCTGTCCTTCGAAGCTTCTTTTCCATGCACCTCCTGACACCTGTCCCGCGTACGGCTCTTGCAGGGAATTTTGCGTGCAATTATTTGCGCTTTCCGTGTAGCATGCATTACAGCAGTTCGATTTGAAGAGTCTTGGACCGTTGGATGGCAGGATCACAACATTGTTCAAGCACAATAGAGTTGGTCGTGTCCTAAATTTATTATCTTTATATCAATTTAATTTTAAATTTTTTTTATTTCAATTAAGTTATAAATATTTTCATATTTTATCACTTGAATCCATTCAATCAATTTTGATAAGAAATCATCAATGTAAATACCAGTCGTCTTATATAATATAATTGACATTGATGTAAATGATTTTCAAAAATATATATATATTTTTTAAATTCCTTTTTTTTTTTTTCCGTCTCTTCTAACCTCGCCTTACACTGGTTGCAAAAAAAAAAACCTCGCCTTACACGGCGGAGGCTTGCTTGATCATCAAGGCCTGATGAGCGGCTGAAGGAGGAAGAAAGGAAGAATAAAAAGGAAAAAAGGAAGATAAAAAGAAAAAGTATCCTCTCTTTTCCTTTTTCTTCACCTGCTCCCTCCATCATTAAACAAGGAGGATGCTCGTTGGTTGTCTTTTTCTGTTTTCTGTATTAAAAGAGAAAGGCAAGTCAAGTCAAAAAGGCCCCTGCAGAGGTGAGGTCCTTTTCCCCGCGCCACCCGTCCCGCGTGCTGTTGCTGTAGGGAATCAGGCGCGCAATTATTTTGCGCTTTGCATGCAGCATGCCTAGCAGCCGTTCGATTGTCGCTAAGAGTCTTGGGCCGTCGGATGACGAGAGCGCGGTGCAATTTGGGTTTTAGGGTTTCATGACTAAGAAGATACATTGCTTCTAGCGACATTTATGATTGAAAAATCTTGTCGGACCCGGTCAGGCGGTTGCGAATTCAGAAGTGGGTTCAATTTCTTATTGCCCTCGTGATACTACTACAGAGGGGATGGGACAGCGACCGACCATGAACCATCTAAAGCTTATTTGTGGATAGCAAGAACCTCCATGCCCAAGTAAAGAACATTCTCCCACGAAAAGTCAAGTCATGGATTACATTGTTAAAAATCACTAAATAGTGAATCTCTCTTCTAATTGGTTTATTAAGTCTCCCAAATCCTTTGAAATATGTTATGTTATGTTTTGAATCATATTCTCTTAAATTTCGAAACTCTAGGGGATGAATGAATAAAAGTTAGTTTTCAACCAAAAACAAAAAAGAGCCTTCAATGGAAATTTCCAATGAAAATGATTATATAACATTTATAATTTAAAAAATGAAAATGAGTTGGTATATTGTTTAAGAAATCCAGACCACGTGAATGTGCAAAACGACATCACTCAATCCAACCAAGCAAAAATAACATCACATGCAAGGAAGGTTATAGGGCTAGTCGACGAGATTGTCTTCAATGTTGGCTAACCATCACACCACTCTCCCTATTACTTGCCATCGCCCGCCATTTCTGTTACTCTCGCTCATTCAAGCTCATCATCTTTTTCTATGTTGCTCAATTCGAGGGAAAAATTAGGGTTCTTGGCCAACCATGGGGACGATGGTGCTAGAAAAGGAATCGCATGATAATGGTCCTCAATTTGTCTTCTCAATTCAGTGCTAGTTTTGTTATTTATGTCTGCTAAATGATAATTGCTAAGTTACTGTTTAATCAATTAGGTGTAATTATAGGACCTCAATATAAAGTTATCCTCTTTTCTGCATTATGATTCCAAAAGCTTTTTTTTTTCTTGGGCGTAGCATTTGCATGGGAGACAGCACTGTAAACATCATTGTCTGTTTCTTGTTGGCATCGATGAGTAGGAACACACTAATGGAAATAAAGGTTCTATCATTGTCGCTATAAAAAGGCCATCATGTATTAATTTCGTGAAAAATACAGTTTAACAATTACGATGTAAAATAGTAAAAGTGCACTGTTGTGATATTGGGAAAAGCTTGAAAAATGATTTAAGATACTTCCATAAAGATAATGGTATAAAGGATAATGTTTATCATTATAAGTATATGTTGAATATTTCAGTCACGATGAAGATGATAACAGCACTAAAGTATGAGAAGTAAGAAATAGTATTGAGCCGAATACTAAGGTCGAAGATAGATTTATTTTAGAGAAAGGAGAATATAAAAGAGAAGAGAGGGAGACCGGACACGAGCGATTGCGTTAGAGAAAGTTCAACAAACGAGAACACGCCTTAAAATCTTTGACGAAGACATAGGCGATGAAGAATTGATTTAATTAGGTTAGACGGTTGTTCAATTCAGTGAATTAGATTACGAAATTTCGTTAAATATAAATTACTCAACTGACGATGATGATGAGAAATTCGTACAACCGAGACAAAAGCCGAAAAAATTTCACAAAAAATAAATTGTACCATGTGGAGAATTGCAATCATTTACCTTTTTGGAATGCGAGTTTCATCATAAAACTACTGTTCTTGATTTATCAAATTCTTGTCAGCGACTCTCTCTTTTTTCTCCTTTTTAACCTTATCCCCATCATTCGAATTCCCACTTTTTCGAGGGTTAACCAAGTGGGTTTTACTCCCACACCTTCAGGAAGCAAGAGCGAAAGATTAGAATAAATATATGCACGACCGAAAAAAAAAAAAAAACCTTATCCCCATCACATCGCGTTTGTCACCCACTGCCACTCTCTACTTTTTATAATTGTCCTTCGTCCTCCTCCTCGTGACCTAACATTTCTCTCTCTCTCTCTCTTCACGCGCTACTTTTTATGTTGTCTACTTTTGCACACGCCCACGCGCGCGAGCAGTGCACTTTAACATTCTTTTTTTTTTTTTTTTCTCTCACTCATACTTATGTCATGTCTCATTGCATGGCGTGAAGATCGAAATCCACTCCTGAAACGAAATCGCCCCCACCCCAACCCCTGAGGTGGGGATTGAACCCCCACCTCCTCCTTCCAAAGTTAGAAGGATGACCACCTGATTACACTTGAACATTCTACTTGCTTGTAGATTGGGCCAAAGAAAAGCTAGTAGAAAGGATCCAATAACAATGAAACCAACCGCGTTTTTCAAGCAGTGAGGGAACTTTTTTTCACTTATAGTGAAATTTTGAATTTTCTTTTGATTTCTCAACTTTATTAGGTAAAATTTATTCGATTCATAAAAAAGAAATTGTTACGTGATTCACCAAAAACTTGAATTGATAGTGAAAAAACGAATGAATAGTCATGGGAGTCACCCAATTCATAACAACTGTTCCTAACTTGCACCGTGGGCATGACTTATTAACAACACAAAAAAAAAAATTAATTTAATAAAAAAATCACTACTCGGAAATTCCTAGAATGCATTTTCATGTAATGTCCCGCAAAAGAATTGATTTAATTTAATTTAATAAATTCAATCAATAATTTTCTATTTCCTTTATTAATAGAAAAGGCGGGTCAAGTGCAAAAACCCCTATCCCTGCAAAGCTTCCTTTCCACGCACCTCCCGCGCACTGCTGCTGCAAGGAATTATGCGTGCAATTATTTTGTGCTTTGGGTGCAGCATGCATCGCAGCGGTTCAATTAGCATGAAGGGTCTTGGACCGTTGGATGGCAATAGGACAGCATTGTTCAAGCATGCACAGTAGAGGGCATTGTGTGTCAAAAAAAAAAAAAAAATCCAAAAATTCAGTTTTAAACATTTTTATAAATATTTTCGTATTGTATCAATTGAGTTCAGTCAATTAATTTTAGTCAAAAATCACTAATATGGACGCTGGGCATAACTCACGTTTTGTTTTGTTTTTTTTTTTTTTTTTTTTGGCTCCGGTGGCATAGCCCAAGTTAACATGAACGATTTTTAATAAAATTTCAATATTTTTTTGAATTTTTTATTTTTCCTTTTTTTCAAACTTTTTGAGGAGAACCTCTCCTAGGCTACCACTAGCGAGGCTTGCCCTAGCCGGCCCTAACTTTGCTGGTCGCCGAGGCCGGCGATTGATTAGAGGTGGAAGAAAGGAAGGAAAAAAGAGTATCCTCTTTTTTTCGTTGTTCTTTACCTTCTCCCTCCATCATGGAGGCTGGAGCAGGGAGCATTGCTCGTGGGTTGTCTTTTCTGCTTTCTTTGTCAATAGAAAAAGACAAATCAAGTCGAAAAGGCCCCTACAGAGTTCCTTTTTCACGCATCTCTGCAGAAAACCACGCGTGCAATTATTTTGCGATTTCCGTTTAGTATGCATCGCAGCCGTTCGATCGGCATGAAGAGTCTTGGGCTGTTGGATGGCAAGAATGCAGTGCAATTTCGCTCGAGAGTTTTGTGGCTGAGAAGATGTAAATTGCTTCTGGCCACATTTACGATTCAAAGATCTGGTGGGATTCGGACGGTGCAAATTCAGAAGCGGGTCCAATTTTTATCGCCCTCGTGATGTGATACAAATGGAATGGGACAGCGACCGACCATGCACATGCATCCTGCAAAAAGAGACTCACCTGGCATCATCTCCATTTATATTTTAATTAAAAAAATTGATAAAAATTTATCTTTAATTAATTTTCATTAAATTAAATTAATACACAAAAAATATTATAGGGGTAGATTTTCTTCAACGCACCACTCTTCCTGTCAGTTGCCGTCACTCACCGTTTCTATTACTCTCCCTCGCTCGAGTTCCTCATCTTTCTCTGAGTTCCTCAATTGGAGAGAAAAATTAGGGCTTCTGAACCAAAAAAATTGGACTTCTTGTTAAAGAAGGAATCACGCAATAGTGAAATTGTCATTGGGTGGTCCTCAAATTGTCTTCTCAATTCAGTGTTAGTTTTGTTGTTTTTTGTGTGCTAAACAATCACTGCTAAGTCCTTTACCCAAAAAAAAAAAAAAAATCACTGCTGAGCCATCGTTTAATTAATTAGGTGCAATTGTAGGACCTACATGTAAAGTTGTTGTCCTTTCTACGTCATGGTTCCAAAAGTTTTTTCTTTTATTGGGCGTAGCGTCAGCACGAGAGATAACACTGTAGATATCATCGTTTGTTGTGGTGGAGAATTTATTATTAGCACCGACAAGTAAAAATACTCTAGTGGAAATGAATGCATTATCGTTGTCGTTGCAAGAAGGCCTTCATATATTGATTTTGCAGGAGATATAGTATCGTCATAAAATAAAATAAAATAAAATGCACTATCATGATCTTGGGAAAAGCTTGAAAGATGATTAACGATACTTCCATCATGATAATGGTATAAAGGGTAAATAAGTGTATGTTGAATATTACAAAGATGATGAAGATGATGAGAGCACTCAAATATAAAAAGTAGGAAAGGGTATTGAACAGAGTACTAAGATTGGGGATGGATCTATTTTAGACAAAAGGGAACGTGAGAGTTAAGATAGGGAGGCAAAACATATAGCCGAGTGTGTTAGAGGAAGTTTAGCAAATGGGAACACATCCCAAAATCTTTTACGAAGACATAGGTGATAAACGATTGATTGAATTAGATTAGAAAATTGCTCCATCTAATAAAATAGACGGTGAAGTTTTGCCAAACATAAAATACTCAAGAAATGATAATGGTGAGGAACGTCAAGACAAAAGTAGAGAAAATTTCAGAAAATTAAATTGCATCACATGAAGAATTGTAATTATTTTTCTTTATCCGAATGCGAGTTCCATCATAAAATTACTATTTTTGATTTATTCAATTATTATGGGCCACTCTCTCTCTTTTTCTCCTTTTTAACCTTATCCCCATCGCATCATGTCTGCCACTGTCTACTTTTTATTTAGTCCTACTCCTCCTCGTGACCTGACATCTCTCTCTCTTTTTTTTTCTTTTTTTGTCGGTCTCTCTCTCTGAACTTTTCTTCTCTACTTTTTCACACAACCACGCGCGCGATGTACTTGAATATTCTACTCGCTCGTAGATCGGGCCCAAGAAAAGCCAGTAAAAAGGATCCGATGCCGATAAAATCAACCGCGTTTTTTCAAAGTAGTGATGCACTTTTTTTTTCACTTTTAGTGAAACTTTGAATTTTCTTTTATTTCTCAACTTTATTATGTAAATTTATTTTTTTGGTCGAAACATAACATTTATTTGATTCACCAAAAAAGAACTGTTATTTTGTTCACTAAAAATTTGAAATAATGGTGAAAAAAGGAAATGAATAATCATGGGAGTCACACTTCATTGCAACTGCTCCCTAACTCACGCCATGTGGGCATGAGTTATTGGCAACGCAAAAAGAACTAATTTAATCAATAAAAACATCATTCTTCAGAAATTCCTACAAGATGAATGCATTTTCTTTTTAATGTCCCGCAAAATAATTAATTTAATTTAATTAATTCAATCAATTATTTTTCTGTTTTCTTTATTATTAGAAAAGGCGGGTCAAGTAAAAAAGGCCCTTGTCCATGCAAAGTTTTTTTCCACGCACCTCCTGCATACGGCTACCGCAGGGAATCAAGCGGGCAATTATTTGTGCTCTCCGTGCAACATGCATCGCAGCAGTTCGATTGGCATAAAAAGTCTTGGACCATTGGATGGCAAGAACGCAGCATTGTTCAAGAATGCTCGATAGAGTGCCTTGTGGAAAAAAAAAATTTAACAATACCTAAATTTATTATATTTTCATCAACTCGATTTTAAATTTAAACCTTTTAAAATTTGAATTTTATCAATCGAATTATAAACCGTTCTATACAGCACATTAGTGTTGATATGAATAATTTTTATAATTTTTATTTTATTTTTTCATTTCCTTTTTCTCCTCTAGCCAGCGAGGAGAGTCTCGCCTGCTACGAGGCTTTCCTTTCCCGGCCGAGGCCCGGCCACAGGGTAGAGAAAGAAAGGAAGGAAAAAGAAGAAAGGAAAAAAAAGTACCCTCTCTTTTCCATTATGCTTTTGCCTGCTCCCTCCACCATTAAACTAGAGAGTGCCTTTGGTTGTCTTTTCTGTTTTCTTTATTAATATAAAAAAGCAAGTCAAGTAAAAAAGGACCCTGCAGAGGTCCTTTTCCACGCACCTTCCCGTCCCGCATATTGTTGCAGTAGGTAATTGCGCGTGCAACTATTTTGCGCTTTCCGCACATGATGCCTAGCAGCCGTTCGATCGGCATGAAGAGTCTTGGGCCGTTGGATGGCGAGAACGCCGTGCAATTTGGGTCAAGGGTTTTCTTACTGGGAAGATTCATAGCGTCTAGCGACATTTCCGATCGAAACGTCTGGTCGGACTCCGACGATGCAAATTCAGACGCGCGTCCAATTTTTATTGGCCTCGCGATATTATTATAAATGGGATGGGACAGTAGCCGACCGTGCACATGCATCCTACAAAAAGAGAATGACCGAGCATTATCGCAATCTATGGTTTGGTGGAATCTAGTTGGTGGAGAGTATGCTTGCCCACTCCAGTCTCCAGTGGGGAGCATATGTATCGCACGTTGGTTCTCTTTTATTTATTGAATTAATATTACGAAAAATCTAAAATTAATATATATAATAAATTCATAAAAAATACTAAATTAATATATTTTCATAAATTTATCATCCGTTTATTTCCGTTTAATTGAATTAGTATCATGAAAAATAACAAACTAATACACATATGATAAACTTATGGTAAAACCTCAAATTAATACATTACCTATCGTCGCGTGTTATTCAATTCAATAATTTAATAGTAAAATTTAACGGAAACTATTATTTAAGTAGTTAGTACCTACATAAGAGTCATCTAATATTACGTGTTTCGTTTTTTGAAATACATCCACCCATGCCATAAATTTCTATCGAACATGTACTTTCTCCCTTCTACCTATAATGATTGGTAATTCTATTGTATTCATTTATTTGTAAAGCGTGTTATGTATTTTCTTCAAATGTTATATATTTGGTTGTACTTATTATAAAAATAGACATAGTCATGCAACCGATTTCTCTAAACATATAGTTGTTTTCCTTCTGTTTGTAATAATGGGTGGATAACCTTATTACAGTTAGCAAAAGTGTGATTGACAATAACCTAATAATCCGATATTTAAACAATAAAATCTGCCCAAATAATTAAAAAAAAAAAAGTCATCGATCACCTAAATGTTATTTTTGTGAGGGAAGTTTTTTACTTCTAGTGATAATTTAAAATTTTCGTTTTAGGTTCTTATCTTCGTATAACATGGATCGCCTTCGCGTTTATTGGAAAAGTCATTAATGAGCTAATGTTTTTTCATACTTTCAAATGTTTTTTCTTGGATTAAGACCATAAAAAATCCAAACTTGTATGCCTATAACTATGACAAAAACTTTAATACTTCTTCACAGTAGAAAACCTCATGTTGATAGATAAGGAGAGAAACTTTGTATGTGAATTAGGCGCACAGTGCATATATAGTAATTTACACTATCATTATTAACTAATATAAAATTATTTAGGCTCCACTTATTGCACAAAAAATAAATGATTCGGAAAATATTTTCATAAACATGATCACTTGTTTGCTTACAAAAATGAATAACGGAAAAATGCTTTTATCGTCCATTGAAATAATTAGACATGAATTATTGTGGATGATGAAAATATTTTTCATTTATCAAGAATATAAGTGATTATCTTAAGGAAAATATTTTTTTTTCAAATCGTTCGTCTTCCCCAAAATAAATAAAGCCTTCATTATTTTTGAATTCAATAATGCATAATTCACATAGTTAATTGGGCTAATCAACAAAAATGTAATTGATAAAAATGACTTTGGATGTGGTTTTAAGAAAATTTGTTATCCAATATCAAAACAATAATATTTACCCAAATAATTTTAAAAAGGTCATTGATTAACTTTGAGAGAGAGAATTTTTTACTTGTAGATAGTCAATCAAATTTTTTTCATTATCAATAATAATTTATATCTATTACTTAGGTGATGAAAATTTGATTCAATTAGATTAGAAAGTTGTTCAATTCAGTGAATTAGATTACGAAGTTTCGTTAAATATAAATTCTCAAATGACGATGATGATAAGAAATTCGTACAGCCGTGACAAAAGCCGAAAAAATTTCACAAAAAATAAATTGTACCATGTGGAGAATTGCAATTATTTATCTTCACTGGAATGCGAGTTCATCATAAAACTACTGTTGTTGATTTATTCAATTCTTGTGGGCCACTCTCTCTTTTTTCACCTTTCTAACCTTATCCCCATCAGATCGTGTCTGTCACCCACTGCCACTATCTACTTTTTATAATTGTCCTTGGTCCTCCTCCTCGTGACCTGACATTTCTCTGTCTCTTTCCCTCGCTGCTTTTTATGTTCTCTACTTTTGCACACACCCATGTGCGCGAGCGATGTACTTGAACATCTACTCGCTTGTAGATTGGGCCAAAGAAAAGCCAGTAGAAAGGATTCAATGACGATGAAACCAACCGCGTTTTTCAGGTAGCGAGGAATTTTTTTTTTTCTCACTTATAGTGAAATTTTGAATTTTCTTTTGATTTCTCAACTTTATTACGTAAAATTTATTTGATTGACAAAAAAGAAATTGTTAGGTGATTCACTAAAAATTTGAATTGATAGTAAAAAAACAAATGAATAATCATGGGAATCACGCACTTCATAATAACTGCTCCTAACTCGTGCCGTGTGCATGACTTAATGACGACAAAAAAAATAATTTAATCAATAAAAAAATTGTTACTCGCAAATTCCTAGAGGATGTATGCATTTTCATGTAATGTCCCGCAAAAGAATTAATTTAATTTAATTAATTCAATTAATAATTTTCTATTTCCTTTATTAATGGAAAAGGCGGGTCAAGTAAAAAGTCCCCTGCCCCTGCAACGCTTCTTTTCCGCGCACCTCCCGCCTACGGCTGCTGCAGGGAATTACGAGTGCAATTATTTTGCCCCTTCCGTGCAGCATGCATCGCAGCCTTTCGATCAGCATGAAGAGTCTTGAACCGTTGGCTGACAAGAACGTGGTGCAATTTCGCTCCAAAGTTTTATGACTGAGAATGTAAATTGCTTCTAGCCACATTTACGATTCAAAGGTCTGGTGGGAATCAGACGGTGCAAATTCAGAAGTGGGTCCAATTTTTTTGGCCCTCGTGATGTGAGTACGAATGGGATGGGACGGCAACCGACCATGCACATGCATCCTGCAAAAAGAGACTGACCAGGCGCCATCCAAACCTATATTTTAATCAAAATTAGTTGATGAAGAATCTATTTTTCGTTAATTTTTGTTTAATCAAATTAATATACAAGAAAGGTTATAGGGCTAGATTGCCTTTAACACTGGCCGACCATCACATCACACTCCCTGTTAGCTGCCGTCGCCCGCCGTTTCTGTTACTCTTAACTCTTTCACGGTCGTCATCTTTCTTCGAGTTGCTTAATTGTAGGGAAAAATTTGGTCTTCTCAACCAAATATAGATATGGGAACAAAAAATTAGAGTTCTTGATCTGCCGTGGGACGACAGTGCTAGAGAAGGAATCGCGCAACAGTGAAATTGCCATTGTACAATCCTCAATTTGTCTTCTTAATTCGTTGTTAGTTTTGTTGCTTTCTATCCGTTGAATAATAACTATTAAGTTATTGTTTAATCAATTATGTGCGACTGCAGGACCTTCATGTGAAGTTATTGTCTTTTTTGCATCGTGGTTCCAAGAGATTTTTTTCTTGAGTGTAGCATCAGCATGGGAAATAATATTATTGTGGGAAACTTGTCATTAGCATCGATGAGTAAGAATACTCTAGTGGAAATGAATATATATTATTGTCGCTGTAAGGAGGCTATCATATATTGATTTCATGAGAGATATAGTGCAACAATTAGGATATAAAATAGAAAAAATGCATTATTGTGATCTCGGGAAAAACTTGAAAGACTTCTATGATGATGATGGTATAAAGGGTAAACAAATGTAGGTTAAATATTACATTGACAATGAAAATGATGAGGTACTCAAGCATGAGAAATAGGAAACGGTATTGAGCCGAGTACTGAGGTAAGGGAACATGAGAGGCAAGATTTGAGGCAAGACATGTAGCTGAGTGTGGTAGAGAAAGTTTAGCAAATGGGAACACATCCCATATTCTTCGGTGAAGACATAGATAATGAGGAATTGATTGAATTAGACTAGAAAATTGCTCCATCTAATGAAATAGATGATGAAATTTTGCCAGGCATAAAATACTCAAGTAATGATAATGACGAGGAAGGTCAAGACAAGAGTAGAGAAAATTTCAGAAAATTAAATTGCACCACGCGAAGAATGCAATTATTTATCTTCACTTTGAATTTTCTTTTTATTTCTCAACTCTATTACATAATTTTATTTTTTTTGTCGGAACATAATATTTATATGATCCCCTGAATTAAGAAATGTTATTTTGTTGGCTAAAAATTTGACTTAATAGTGAAAAAGTGAATGAACATTCATGGAAACCGCACTTCAATGCAACTGCTCCTAATTCGCACCATGGGAATGACTTATTGGCGACACAAAAAGAACTAATTTAATCAATAAAAAATATCATTACTCGGAAATTTCTACAAGATGAAAGCATTTTCATGTAACGTCCCCCTAAGAAATTAATTTAATTTATTTAATTCGATCAATTATTTTTCTGTTTTCTTTATTAATAAAAAAGGCGGGTCAAGTAAAAAGGCCCCTGTACCTGCAGAGATTTTCTTCCACGCACCTCCCGCATAGGGAAGCTGCAGGCGATCACGCGGGCAATTATTTGTGCTTTCCGTGCAACATACATCGCAGCGGTTCGATCGGCATGAAAAGTTTTGGACCGTTGGATGGCAAGAACGCAGGTATGCTCAATTAAGCGCCTTGCGGGGAAAAAAAAATCCAACAAGACTTAAATTTATTATAATTTTATCAATTCATTTTTAAATTTAATTTTTTTAATTTTATCAATTGAATTATAAATATTTTAACTTTTAAAATGTCCTATAAAATATGATTAGCGTTGGTATCAATAATTTTTAATAATATCTTTTTATTTTTTTCATTTCTTTTTTCTTCCTCGAGCGAGCAAGGACAACCTCGCCTTGCTACTAGCGAGTCTTCCCCTTCCCCGCCGAGGCCCGGCCACCGGCAAGAGGAAGAAAGTAAGGAAAAAAAAAAAAGTACCCTTCCTTTCCCTTACGCTTTACCTGCTTCCTCCATCATTAAATAGAGCATTTGCTCGTTTGTT
Organism: Eucalyptus marginata; assembly: GCA_014182565.1. NCBI lineage: Eukaryota > Viridiplantae > Streptophyta > Magnoliopsida > Myrtales > Myrtaceae > Eucalyptus > Eucalyptus marginata. The sequence continues at coordinate 33,342,219 of CM024587.1, read as the reverse complement.
GTCTTTTCTGTTTTCTAGAAAGAGGCAAGTCAAGTCAAAAAGGCCCTACAGAGGTCGTTTTCCACGCACCTCCCGCGTACTGTCGCTGTAGGAAATCACGCGCGCAATTATTTTGCGCGTTCCGTGCAGCCTTTCGATCGGTGAAGAGTCTTGGACCGCTGGATGTCGAGAGCGCAGTGCAATTTGGGTCGAGGGTTTTATGACCGAGAAGATCCATTGCTCCCAGCAACATTTACGATTGAAAAGATCTAGTTGGACTCGGACGGTGGGAATTCAGGAAGTGGGGCCAATAATTATTGTCCTCGTGATATTATCACAAGTGGGATGGGACAGCGCGACCGACCAGCACATGCATCCTGCAAAAAGAGACCAAGGCATTATCGCAATCTTTATTTTAATCGAAATTAGTCGGTGCAAAATATGCTTACCCACTCGAGTACAGAGCATCTGTATTGCACGGTGGTTCTCTATTTTATTTATTAAGATAATATCACGAGAAAACTAAAATTAATATATCTATAATAGATTTATCTAAAATTAATTTTTTAATTACAAAAAGTCTAAATTAATACATATAAATTTGTCTCAAATTAATTTTTAAACTATAAAAATCCCTAATTGGTATATTTATGATAAAAATTACTAAGTTTGAATTAATATCACGAAAATCACAAATTGATACACCTATAATAAATGAAGGGCAAAACTTCAAATTGATATATTCGTTAATAGTTATGTGTCGTGACCATAAAATTTGATGAACTAAACTAAATAGTTTTGGATTCTTCGTGGTACTGAGCTTTACTTATTTTTATATTAATACAAAAGGCAAATCATGTACGTGTCAGTATTGCATGTGGAGAATGTGAGCATTGCTTGTTAGGTTCCACGCACCTTCAGCGCAATGCCACGGAAATTACACGCGCAACAATTATCCTCATCCAAAAATGGGAGTCAGATTTTTATATTTTCAATTGACTCACCTTGGTGGGGAATTGTTTTTATTCGAGGAGCCAAAATGAATAATGAAATGGATGGGGAGAAGGCAAAATAGCTCTTGAACTGCGATTTTTGTTATCTCTCTTTCCTTTTATGACATTAAGAAATTTTCACTTTGCACTTCATATTTATACACTATGATATGCCCTTTGCACTTTGCTTTGTCCTTTGTAGTAACATTGGAACAAAATTTGTATCGGTATGTTTTATGATCCTAAGAGCAAGTTTCCATTTGCCTTTATCCTTTGGAGTTGCTGGCCATGACTATTTGATGAACCAATGGAGTCATTGTGTTCGTCCAAAAAGGTGGAGTGAAGAAGTAGAAGCATGGTGCGGTTGGTCTTGTCATGCGAATGAAGCTTTTCAAAGAAGAGTGTAGATAATGAAGCATGACGTTTTTAAAAGGCATAAGGAGTTCATTAATTGTGACTTGATCTTAGCCTTTCATTATTTTTCTTGAGTTTGAGAGAAATTTACAAGTAAAGGAAATAGCCGTAGGTGAGACCAATGCACAATCACAAACATTCAATGGACTCTATGTTATATTTGTATACAAGAGGATTACGAGACATATAATTACCATTTGCCACTATAGAAAAGAAGCAAAATTAAACGAGGACATGATAATCGAGGAACAAATCCTAGCATTTTGCTTTAAAATGATTAAACAATATTTCATGATTTTCGCGGGATTGTTTTAATGTAACACAACTAGTATATAGCTGTGCGTGTTAAAAGCACAAACATATAGATTTCTTGAACTTTGGTCAAGGTATTATCAATGAACAAACATGTAGATTTCTTGAACTTTGGTCAAGGTATTATCAATGAAGACTGGACATTTTTTGGTTTGAAATATTGTTCTAAGATATATGTTTTCGGATAGTGCAAATTAATATTTGTGTCCACTATAACTGTAAAGAATCAATCCTCGTTTTCCAAGGCGAGGAAAAAAAATATTTGAAACCTAAACGGAGGACTTAGTTGCGACTTTCGTAAACTTGTCTTTATTGCTGGTCGTCCTCGAGAAACTAATTATGAATTAAACCCGAAAATCAACATCTTTCGGCAAGGAGTGTGTCCTCCCGTTCTTTAATTTTTTTTTTCCTTTTTCTCAAGCAATTGTGGTTACACTCATATGAAGAAATAGCTTTTATGTACGGAGGATTCAATTAAATATTACCGCAAACGATAGACATATTTTTAATTCATTAATTTTTGTAAATGATATAAATAATTATTTTTAAAAATATATTTATAATATTATTTATTTTTATAAAATAAAGGGAGCCTCAAGCGAAAATTTTGATTTTCTTCCCGGTTTCCAACTTTATTAGAATGGGAATCACTTTATAGGCCCAGTACACTGTTTTCAGTTTAATTTATATCTCTTTATCGATATAAATGGAGTTCCATTGTAAAACCAAATATATTTTTATCTAATCAGTTCTCGTGGAGCCACTCTTTTTTAGCTTTGCTTTTCATCCTGACCCCCTGCGCGTCTGCTGCCCGCTGCCCCTCTCTCTCGAGAAAATATTACTACTCGCGCGCGCGCTAGCACACACCCACGCGCCGGCTACCCAGATTTTTTTCTCCGAGGAAAGTCATTGAAAAGAGGATCCATGACGACTACATAAAGATCAACGAGTTTTCAACAAGTACTCTCTCTCTTTCGTTTTACTTGATGTTAGCGAGGAACGTTCAGAGAGAGATCGAGAGAGACCTTAATTTGCAAAGTAAAGCTGCCATGGCGAATTCAGATGCTGGGACGAGTAGCGGCAGTGCAGGAGGAGGCAAGTATCAAGTATTCTTGAATTTCTGTGGCCAAGATACTCGAGATGGATTCACCAGCTTCCTTTATGAAGGCTTGAGAAAAAATGGTATTCATGCCTTCATGGATGACGAAGAAATTCGAGTTGGCGAAAAAATTGGTGATGAGATCCTGCAAGCAATCGACGGCTCCCAGATCTATGTACCCATCTTCTCAGAAAAATATGCCAGTAGAAAATGGTGTCTCCTTGAGCTCGTAAGGATGGTAGACAACATATCCAAGTCAAAGGAGAAAAAAATCCGACCCATTTTTTTCTACGTGGAGCCAAAAGATCTTAAAACCGAATCATACAGAAAGGCCATAGGAGACCTCAAGGCGGAGCACGAGAAGAAGCAACTGGAGAAGTTGCCTTACGAATTAAAATCCTGGAAATTAGAATCCTGGGAGGAGGCTCCTACGAAGGTCGTTGAAATCAAGGGCTCGACGCTGCGAAAACACGAAAGGTAAGCTTTAAAGATCCCTGACCTTTCTGGCTTTTTAGAATCAAGCCCGTCTCTTCAAGAGACGTCGGACGATAAGTATGAATTAGCAAATCTTCACGTCTTAAAAATAAAATAAAAAATACAGGTACAATAATATGCAAGGGTTAATAAGGATAAATAAAAGGAGTACACCGTTTTATGGATTCAGAGGCATGCATGTTAATCTGTATGATCGACATAGCTTTCGTAACTAATGAACTTGCTTCTATTTGTGGCAGCCAAGCGATATTTGTGGACAAGGTAGTTGAAGAGCTTTTGCAGGAGCTGCGGATAAAATATAAGTCTGTGACCAAAGATTTAGTTGGACTTGATCATCGAGTGGCAGAAGTACTGAAATTATTGGATCAAGTGAGGCTGCTCGGAATTTATGGAATGGGGCATCGGTAAAACCACTCTAGCCAAGGTAGTGTACGATAAACTTTATTCTCGCTTTGGAAATTGTTGCGCCTTCCTTGCTGATATTCGAGAAACATCAAAGAAGGATTTAGTCTCGTTGCAGACGGAGTTGCTAAAAGCAATTGGTTGTAGTCCCCGTGCAGCAGAAAGTATTCGTGAAGTTGATGAGGGAAGGAAGAAGATAGAGGAAATAATTGGCGATAAGGAGGTTCTTGTTGTTTTTGATGACGTTGGTGAAGAAGAACAAATCAAGAATCTAATTGGACAATGTCGGTTGCATCCTGGAACAAGAGTAATTATCACCACAAGGAACGCAAGTGTACTGGAGTTTATTGAGCAAAGAATGGATTTCATGAAGGAGATTAATTCTGACCGTGCACTCCAAATTCTGACTTATGAAATGAAAGGGATGGAATCTTGCCATGCGATAGAACTTTTCGAGAGGCATGCGTTTCGTGGAGGTTCTCCGGTAGAGGATTTTGACAACCTCTCAGTGGATATTGTCAATACCACCGGAGGCCTGCCTTTGGCTCTTGAAGTTATAGGCTCATTACTTCATGGAAAGCCTAAAGCGAAATGGGAGAGTACATTAAAACAGTTGAGGAAAGTACCACATAAAGATGTACAAAAGACGTTGATGATTAGCTATAAGGACTTAAACTATCGCCAGCGCGAAATTTTTCTTGATATCGCGTGCTTTTTCATCAATAGCAAAAGGGATAAGACGAATGCCAATTACATGTGGGAGGCTTGTGGATTTTATCCTAATGTAGAAATTGATATCCTTGTTGAAATGTCCTTGATAAATATAAAGGATAACAAATTTTGGATGCATGACCAATTGAGAGACTTGGGACGGGAAATTGTTTGTCAAGAAAGTCCTACAATTCTTGGGAGGCGGAGTAGGCTCTGGAACAATGAGGTCCTTGATTTAGTAAGGACTAAATCGGTAAGACTACTTTCAGGTTCAAATGAAAAAAGTAACATCCTGCGGTTGAGAATTCAACTTTCTGCTCATGATATTTTCTTCCATTTCATTCATTCAAATCGTAAATAAAATTACTAGTTACTGACAAACTTCTACTAATCACTCTAATTTTTTTTTTGGCAGAGAAAGAAAAATGTTGAAGCAATTGATCTACGTGGAAGTTCTCGTGTCTCAATTAAAAATGAAGAAATTGAAAGGTTTGAAAGTTTGAGGTTCCTGAGATTAAGTGGGACCTTGCATGGGGATTTTACCGATTGTCTACCAATGTTGAAATGGATTTCCTGGTCTTCTCCCCTACCTTTTTGTAGTGCGGTGAATATGCATTTAAAGAATTTAGTCGTCCTTGAATTTTATGACAATCACTTCAATGATGATTTTAAAGTATGGGACTCACTTAAGGTATGGTTTACATCTCAATTTATAGCAGTTGTCTCATAAATTATTTGGCTTCCTTTTGCGACGTTTGTACTTCCTTTTTGCAGATGACAACCAAACTTAAAAGTCTAGCTCTTGTAGTCTGTCGTGGCATTACTAGAACTCCAGACTTGTCTACATGCCCGGCTTTAGAGAGGTTGACTTTTGATGAATGTGAGAGTTTGAAGAAAATCGACAGCTCCATTGCAAAGCTAACGTGCTTGCTTGACTTGAGTATCACCAATTGTGAGCTCCTTGAACAAGTGCCTGATGAAATTGGAGGGTTAGTGAATCTTCAGCGTTTTTCTTTGCAGAAATGCTGCAAAGTGCACGTACTCCCCGTCTCTATCGGCGACTTAGCATCATTAGAAAAGTTGGATCTTTCAAATATTGGAATTACAAGCCTGCCGGATTCCATAGGAAATCTACGGAAATTGTCAGATCTCAACCTAAAAAACTCAAGTATCACTGAAATTCCAAACGAAATTGAAGGGTTAGTGAAACTGGAACATCTTTGTCTAAAAGGCACTAGGATTCAAGAACTTCCAGATTCCATTGGAAAATTAACATCATTGCGCACTCTAGATTTGTCATGGCCAGGTTACATGTTGAGTAATTCAAATTTATGGGAGTTACCCAAAGCCATTGAAATGTTGACGAAATTGGAGGAGCTTTATCTTGATTTTCGCAATGAGTTGGTAGGTGAAATTCCTGATCAAATAAAATATCTATCCTCACTAAGAGTCCTAAATTTATGTTCTACTAGAATCTGTCGAGTTTCGGAAACAATCAATATGCTTTCTCGCCTCTCGACACTTAACTTAATGCAGTGTGATGAGATTACAGAGCTGCCTGAGCTTCCAGCAAGTTTATTGTCTTTACATGTTCAATCTCGCTCGCTGCAAATGGTCCCAGATCTCTCAAAGTGTACCAATCTAGTAGAGTTGGTCCTATCTGATGGCTCTAATGGCTCTAATGATTCGTCAAACCTAAAGCAGGTATGTGACTTGGGGTGGATTGGAAGGCTATTCAAACTAAAGAAATTGAAGTTGTGTCTTCTTAATATCGCTGCGCCACCTACGGAGTTGGGTTCCCTTTCTCTTCTAGAAGATCTTGCTTTGCGTGGTCTAGATTTGCAACCCCTCGAGCGGCTGCCGCCTTCTTTACTTTCTTTAGAACTTGACAATTCCAGCTCGACAAGATCGCCGCCGTCCAAGTTGAAAATTTCGTCAGATTTGACGCTTCATCTCCCGCGATTGCAAGAAATTCAGCTCAATGGACTTTCGCAATTGCAGCGCTTAAATTTGGTGTGGTGTGACTTTCGGTGCTTATCCATTCCGTCCAGCTTAAAGACACTGAAAGTATCTGATTGCCCTAATATGATTGAGATTCAGTTTCTTGGGACGTCGGCATCACTGGAAAAACTACACATTCAGGACTGCAGGTCAATTAGACGGATAGTATTATGCGGGGAGGGAGGATCTCCCGGGGTCCTCGATCAAACAGAGTCTTCTTCGAGTGAGTCGACCTGTTGTTCATCGGGAGTACTTCTTCTTCCCAATGCCTTGAAGAAACTAGAAGAACTTGAATTGTTGGCTTGCAAAAACCTACTTGAGATTCAAGTCATCGGTACATTTTTATCATTGCAAGACATCTCCATTCGTTCTTGCCATGCTATGGAAAAATTCAGCAGTATATCAAACTTGAAGAACCTTCACTGTTTAGTCATCTTTAACTGCTCTAGGCTGCGGGTTGTTGAGGGCCTTAACGAACTGGAGTTTTTGAGACGGTTGGAAGTCTACCGGTGTCCTTCACTGGAAACATTGCTTGGCATATCAAACTCAAAAATACCGGGTGAGTGCCTGATACGAGTTAGCCATTGCAGGGATTCGCTCAACTCGGGAGGTCTGCCTATTTTCAAGCATTACAAGAGGATGGCTCAACCTCAATCAGAGACAAACAAGGTAAGCCTTGACCAGGATTTTCTGGTAACATAAAAAAAAATTCACCTAAAATGCGACCAGATGTAAATTTCTTTTTATCAACTTATTCAACATAAGTAGTTAGAAGCATGCCATTGCACATACCTATCATATTTCAGAATTAATTATAGATGTTCAAGAATTAAATCAACAACGTAAATTTACCAAAAATTATAAACAGTTTTTGACCAGTCTATAGAATTATTTCTTCACTTGCAAATGTCTAGAATTCTCAAATCTTCCCTACCATAACAAACCAGAGGTCGCCATATGAGAGGAGATGTCTTATACAGGCAATGACATCGCGCTTTCCATTCCATTTTCTTTGGTCTTCCCTCTTTGGTCATATTCCTCAATTCATTGACTTTATGTACAATTTATGTTCATACAAACATGAAAATGGAACATTTAACTCGTAGACTGAATATAGATGTCTTGTTGCATATAATGGATCTTTCTTTTAGATTCCTATTGTAATACTGTCTTTTCCTTTTGCCTCTTTCATCAATACATTCAAGTCTAGTCACCTGAATGGAAGAAATTCGAGGTTAGTGATTTTCACTTCTGGACATTCTGAGGAATATGAAAGGTCATAATGTGCTTTGTAGATGAACTTAATTTGGAAAGGTAAAACCAACTTTGAAGGAAGAAAAGGAGAGACTTTACACTACATGGATTACTGAATCATCATCTTTCAACAGCATATATAGACTCGTGATGACTTGCAGATAGGAGCCATGAGTTTGCTGTGCCCTTGTTTGTGAAAAAGGCAAAACCATTTGCATTTTCTCATCCTAGAGTACCGGCTAAATAAAATCTTTTTTCATGTAGGAGAAGGCTAAAATGGAGAGGGATGCCAAAGAGCCCAACACCGAGTTTCTACTTCAGTTCCATCCATTTGCGAGTTCTCAGGATCATGACGTTAGCAAAGAGCCTCCCATTGACGATGTCAAAGAAGGGACTCTGCCTGGAAATCAAAATCAGACAAGGGAGCAAGAGTCGAACCCTCAATGTAATTCACCTCTATCGTCTACCAAGCTTCAGCTTCAGTTCCATCCATCTGGTTCTCGGGATCATGAAATTAACGAAGAGCCTCCCATTGACGATGTCAAAGAAGGGACTCCACATGGAAATCAAAATCAAACGAGGAAGCAAGACTCGAACCCTCAAAATATTTCACCACTATCGTCTATGTTTCAATATGTTGTTCTTATGTCACATGGACTGAAGAAGCATATATTGAATTTTATCTCAACCTATTTTTGGAGGTCTTGATGAGGTCTTGATGAACTTGCTCGACCAAGAACATTTTCTGATAGGTTCAAGACATGCTTAGTGAGCATATTGGAATGTCTCTGCAACCGTGACTTTACTTAGCTTTAAAGCCGAAAATTTTTGGAAGTTCGAAATAGAGGAAGCATATGAAGGACAATTCAGAATCCGTGGAGATGGAAAGACCAAGTCAAGACTCCTGAGTTTTTGGTTGATTGAAGAACTAAGTGATGGCTTTGAAAGATAACTTTCAGACTCCTCTTGATCAAAGGCAACTACAGTCGAGGAACAATTTTTCCATAAACAAGAACTCATGTTTCCAAGGATATTCCTCTGCGTTGGGGATTCATTAACCATTTGTCCGAGGTAAGTCTTTCTCCAAGTGAAGTACAAATTGATTTCCATATGGTTCAACTAGCAAAGTATTTTCTCAATAGTTGGCTTGTATATGACAGTTTCTTCAAACTTTTACAGCATGTGATAAACCAATCGACGCATGAAAAGGTAGGTGATCTGCGCTGACATACATTTCCAGCCAATGATTGGGTGGCTGGTTAGCAGTTATCTTTGTCGATGTTCATTACCTGAGATTTAATAGAAGCCTGCAAATGAAAGCAGCAACTTCCTACATAACGAACTTCACTTATTTTGTACTTTAAGTCATTTTTCATCGTCAAGTGTGCACTTTTCATTGTTAATCCTTCTCCAAAGTCGATAATCTGGTAGTTCTTCGACATCTGCTAAAGTGCACGTAAATTGCTTGGTCGTAGCAAGCAAGCCCAGAGAAGGGATTTCACTCTTGTCCATCGGCTGTAAGGACCCTGATATCAAACTTTCTCTTGGCTCGTTCCCACTTGAAACTTGGCCAAAGTAGGAAGATTTAAACTCTTGTGAAATCATCGTGGTTATAATTGTAACCCCCACTATCATGTCATATGGATAAAAGTGCATTGAACATATTAATTCTGGCCTAACTCTGCAGGTTCAGATGTATCTCCCCCCACCAAAATATATAGATCTTTGCTCAGGTTGGAAACCTCTTCCACAATGAAATTAAAACTAATTTGCAAGACTAATTTGAAAGAATTTCCCTCCATCAACCACGTAGATCTTTGAATTTCTGAAGGTCATATTGAGATAGTAATTTTAGCATTTCACTACGCTCCGAGGATTTGCAGTTTTTCGTGCTTTTGGATCCTTTTTCTATGACTTTTCCCTTTGTAATTGTGGTAGTTGTCTCATCCCATAGATATGCCTTTTGATTTACACCTCGAAAACCATATAAAATTTTCTCTGCACCAGCTTTAATTAAAGCAACGAAGAAGAATATTACGCTAAAATAGTAGTGTGGCTTGTACTTTCAAACAATCCGAGCAACATTGATATATGCTCTAGCAGTGCATAAACAAATAACCGACAAACCAGGGAGAGAGCGAGCTGGTGATTAAGATGGAGCTGCTTATCGCATTGTGCTGGTGCTTTGTCTGTGTGGAATTTTTGGGAGAAAGGTCTTAACAAAGGTTTTAAGAGACAAGTAAAACATGATTAACAGATCTTGAACTGTCGAGGGTATGCAAGATAAAATTAAATCATACAGTTTGATACCTAACCAACAAAACTGAAGTTGCTGAAAAAATTCATCTGCATTCATACGTCTGTGACAGAGGATTCACGTGAGGCAGTGGGTAGTTCTAGCTCAGGCTCAGATTTAAGTGGAGAAACATAAAAGTCGACCATCTTCTTGGTTACTTCTTCCAAACTTGGAGGATCCCGCTGCACATTATTTGATAAAGCCACGATGATTTCAGTAATTGAAATTGAGAAAATGTGTTAAGGTTGGAAAAATTGGGACTCAATTTCACCTTTGGAGCGAAGTCCTTATCCACTAATCATGCCCCAACAGCCTACAGATGGCAAAGAGCACTATTCGTGAGAACATAAACTATCTTTGCAACCCCACAGATGGCAAAGAGCACAATCATCTGAGAATAAGGAGAAAAGGAAAAAACCACAGGATTCAATCATACAATTGCTGTGGATGTCCAAGATTTGCGTACCTCACAGAAGTCTATGGAAACTTCTCCATAGATTCCATGAAGGGATATTCGGTACTCCCGAGTTAAACATTAATCAAGAGTCTGGAATCTGTCTTCACGAATCTAGAAGTAATAATTATAACCAAGTTAATGTCTAAGAGAAGGAATCTCTGTCCAACAAAGAAAACCAAAAGAATGGTAACTCACGGATGTTAAACTTTTAAGCTCAATGGAGAAGCTTCCCTCAGTTTCTTGAGGGTGTGCACATTGCACACCATTTATCATAAGAGTCAGCTGCTTCAATTTCCTAAGCAACACCAATTTAATAAGATGGCAACAATAGAACATCTAGGATATTAACTATGCTGATTCATTGCATTTCTCAGTTGATTAGTCCCAATTCTACCATCATGTCATCTGGCAAAATAAAACATTAGTCATACCATCTCAAAAACCAGTACGATGTCAAGCATTGTGGACTTTCCAACGACAAATATAAGTCCTTTTCAGGGTCTCTCGTCCAACTTACCAGTGCATGAATAATTTCCTCGACTGTGTCATGGCTAAAGCATTTATCGATCACTTCAATCCTGAGTCAGTGAACAAGAAAAAAATACTCCATTTAAAAAATTATTTGATACACACTTCAATAGCTGCAAAAAATAAAACTGAAAAAGATTAGAAAACAAAAGACTTCCTGGTAGTAAGCATAAACAAAAGTGCAGGTTGCTTCTTTAATAAAGGTGAGAAGAGATATTCTTGCACAGAGGAGGAATAAACTTTCTCCATAAAAGCAGAAATCACTCTGCTATGTGGAATATTTATTGTCCCTTGCACAGTTCTAATATGCACAACAACTAACAACATGCCATAACTAATAACTTATTATGTAGATCTTAAGTGTTTACAATGACTGATTCATAGTTCTACTTGAGTTTCGATAAAACAGAATCAACCACATAAAGTGTGAACATAACTAGTACAAAAATTCTAAGCATATAAAGCCTATATTTGCCTTAAAGCCAACTGCACCAAAAAGTAAGAAAGCTATAGTTATGTGTGGTAGAACGCAATCTACTCACAACGTACACCATTTATTAGCTACATCACAAACTTCTCTAGTCTGTTTCCTAGACTGGTGTATAACGTAAACTTATATCGTATAGATCCAAAAAACATACAGTCATTTACACAGAGGAGGATAAAAGTAAAAAATTATGCCATAAAGAACCCAGAAGCTGTAGACTAAATTTGTAACATTACTTATGAATGATACTTCTCCTGTCGGGATAAACAAGATCACCATATTGTGAAAGGGATGTCTCAATAACAGACGGATCATCAGTAGTCAGTCTACCAAGACGCTCTTCAATCAAAGCCAATCTCTGTCAAGGTCACTAGTCATAACTCAGAAGAGATTATCAAGGTAGGAAGTGTAAAAACACTGAAGCAGCAGTCAGAGGTGCATTGAAAACAAACCGCATTTAGTGAATAGTGAGTAGCCAAGCGGCAGGCAACCATTTCAACACCATTAAGCTTATCCCCCGTGAGAGCCAGGTATTCCCCTGGAAGAAGAAGGCCACATTCTAAAACAGTATCCTAACATTAGTTATTGACAACTTGGTATTGAAGAGGAATAGTACTTAACCGTGCAAAGAAAATACTGTGGAAACTATATGAACCTTTCATTGCAAACATAAGGACAAAGCAATAACTATATGATCTCTTCATGGTTCAATAATAAAGTATACTTTGCAAACAGAGGCTTCCCTTTAGTGCAAAGCATTGGATGGCCTTCAACATTTCTGCATGCCAGAAGGGAACTAATGGATACAGCAAAACATTCGAACATGCAGTAAAGATTAAATTTTCAAAGAACTTCCAGTTTACAGAAACCAATAGAACACATTGAGGCCTAATTTTATCTGACCCTTCTGACCTATTTTTAATTTGGTGAATGATTTCCTTATTTCATTACACAGTTTAGCCAAGACCTCCCTTTTGTTCGCATAGACAATCTACCTAGATAGCCAGGTAGACGGGAAAGGTGGAAGGAAGCTCCTGCATCTGGATGAAATCCTATTTGAACCTCTGGATGGGAAAAAACCTGCAATCGAAAGCATTAGCTCAAGAATTTACTTTGTGGAATTGCTGCAGGAAAATGAAACCAGGTGCATTATATGTTTGTTTGTTCAAGTTAGTCCTCCCATTAAAAAAACTAAACAGAAATGGTAAAGTGGATGTCGCAAGGCTATAACATGCCACCTTGGCATCTATGCAGCCACATAGGGTCCACGTGGCTATTACACAGTTAAAAAAATATTAAAAAAAAATTGTGGTTTTAGAAAGAAAATTGAAAAAAGAATAAAAAGGAAAACCATCTTCAGCTTGCTCTGGCAATTAGAGGACAGTCACGCACCAGCCACCGACAAGGGTGGCCAGACCCTCCCAGGCTCAGGTCACAGCGGCCAGACCTTCATGGAGCTTGGGCGTGGTCCATCACAGAGGTATACACCCACAGAGAGAGATACAAGTGAAAAGCAGTCCTGGTCCTCGACTGCCCCTCAGCACACAGCGGCAAGGGCCACAGCCTTCACAACAGTTCTAGGCGAGGGTCATGGCCTCACGTCAGATCTGCAGTGGTTCTGCTGGGATTTGAACTGGTCTGTGAAACACAGACTATGAGAATTTCATGCATTCAAATTATTCGCTTGTTGCCAACCCATTGTCAATAAATAACTAAAAGTAGATCACAAGGATTGAGTAAACCACAAGTGCTTTGTGATTTGGAGGATTCAAGAATACTTTTTTCCCCCTTTTTTGTGGTCTATGATTCAGAGTGCGCAGCTTGAGAGCTCGTCGTCATTGTAGCCATATATTCTTGTTCTTCTGTAGTAGGCTCAAACAAAGTCAACCACCTAAAAGAAAAGAATTTGGTATTCCTTTGTGCTATTTTTTTTAATGCTTTGTTAAGTTTCCTCGATTTGGGTTGATGGGTTATATGAAGTTTGATTGTTACCATTAGTTCTGGCTTCCTGTTTCAAGAATTTTGCCATTTCATGTTTGTGGACCCAGTTATTTGATTCCTCTTTTCTAGAAGATTCCGTGTTGTGCAAACACAAGCTCAATGCTCTCTTACACACTTGCTCGGTCTCTCTGTTGCATGTGGTATTCAAAGGCGATGGCAACAAGTGGCCAGTCACCATGATGGTGGCTATGGCTAGGCAACACCACCGGCAGGCCACCCTCCCACCTTTTTTTCCTTTTAATTCCACCTCAGAGATTTGCTCAAGAAGAATGATGATGTGGATGGGCATATCAGCATTCCAGTCTAACTGTTTGACGGAAGGACTAATTTGAACAAACAAACATATAGTTCAAGGACTTGATTGCACCCAAAAAAGGGGAAAAAAAAAGTTGAGGGATGACAATGCAAGTTGAAAGGGTTCAAGGACCTCCCACACCAATATCCCATATAAAAAATCTGTGTTAATACCAATCCCATGACAATTTAGCTCACTGGTTTCGCCAGAAACCTAAGTTCCAGTTCAGAAGCAAATTCACGTATAATGACAGCCAATGGCATCGAACCTCACTTTACATAAAGATAAGAAATAAATTGGCGAAGGAAGTTGAATAAACACAACCCCAGCGAGCACACATATGAAAGCAGTCAACATCTATGTCAGTATTTTGGAAAAGTCACATACAGTTTTATCAGTTGCCAATCGAAACATTCCAGGGAGAGAAATCCCAGCTTGGCCATAGTGAGTCAGTGACACCATCCAAGATAGCCAGCTGGCTAGGAGTGAAGTAAATAAAAAGTGACCGACTCAAAAATCGAAACTAACACAGGTGCTGAGACATTCAAACAACTTTGATTGACTAAAAATCAAATCCCAGAAATTGAATATTACACCTACTAGATGGTTATTGCTTGCAGTTTTTACTGTGAAAATGGGTCAACAAGTTCATGTCAAGTAAACAAACACTTTGACGGAACATTAAATGCCAAATAATAAATAACGAAAGCAACTTGGAGTACATCATGCAATTAATTTTAGAAATGGAATCCTGCTTGACATGGAAGAAACTGTGCCTATAAGATGACTACTACAAACCAATTGCAGTAAATGTCACTCACTTTCCATTTGACTTGAGGAACAAAGAGGGAAAATGTAAATGATTTTTAGTAGTTCTTTCCTAATTAAGCATAAAGTAATAAGTAGACAAGGGCTAAACATCAAAAGGACTTACTTTTGCTCCAAGAAGAGTCATTTCAAGAATCACAAGGACTAACTTTCTCATCTCATCTCACCATGAATCGGCTTACACATAAAGACCATGGTCATGCAGATCATTAGTCAAAGATAGTTTTACTAATCATGCTGCCAATGTGGAGGTACCTCGTCTACTTAAGATTCATCTATAACAAAGTATATCCATCTTAGTGACCTAGACTGCTTATGCTATGGAAAATTGATGTGGACATCGAGCCATATCGAGGAGGAGGTGCTAAGGACCCATTGTCTATTCCTACTGGTTCGATCACTCGGCGCGGCCAAGCAATTTAGGCAAGTCTGTTGGTGTCATGGTTCGTGATCTTCAGCGTGGAGATAACCTTGGATCAAATCTTGAAGAATCTTGGAAATCTTGGCGCAATTTGATTATATGGACACCAAATATTTGACCAAGTCAAATATATATATATATATATATATATATATATATATATATATATATATATATTTATAGAGAGAGATATATATATCTTCTTGTTTAGGAATATTCTAGAATATGACGCATTATATTTCTAGGGTTGGTTTTAGGGTTTGTGTGATGGCTAGAAAGCCTATATATAAGACCTGACTGAATTTCTTTGGGGATAGATATATTTTACTTTGAGAAATAATTGAGAGATTCTCTTTTCTTTTGTTCTTTTGAGGACTTGACCTAATCAAGATTCCCTTGTGACGGTCGATTTGACTTATCGAGCGAGATAGCGAATTCTTTCGCTCGTGGCGTCTATAACGTTGGTTGGTTGACACGTGTTCGTCAACAGGTCACGTTTATACCGAGGTTGCCAATCACAGGTTTGATTGGAGGTCGAGGTTTGCAATTCGCACCATCTAGGCCTTTGTAGATCGATCCTTCCGCAGCGATTCACATCAGTTTGGTATCAGAGCTTGCTTCTACAAGGTCTATTTATCTTTAATTTTCTATTTATATTCAGCAATTTGATATTTATTGAGCTAGGGTTTCGATTCTAGCCAATTTAGGGATCCGATTGGTTTTGTGCTTCCATACGTAGTTGTTTGTTGTTAGTTTTAATTTTTTTCCTAGCATATTAAATTGTATCCGAGTTCGTCAAAAAAAAAAAAAGAGAAAGTTCTTCAAAGAAAAAAAAAAAGAAAAGAAAGAAAACGCACAAAAAAAAAAAGTGTGCAAAAAAAAAAAAAAAAAAATTCGGCAAAAAAAAAAAAAAAAAAAAATATAGCCGAACAAAAAAAAAAAAAAATCAAGAAGGCGACTCGTTTGTTAGTGGACCGAATTGAAACAAAATCAGTAGTGATTTGCGTTTCAATTGGAATTTTGAAAGTTGTACTTGTTGGTTTGAAATTGTTACTTGCTGAAACAAAATCAGCAAAGTGATCTAATCTTGTCTCGATTAGTTTGATTGATTTTCGTGAGGGGGTTGAGAGATAGGTTTTGAGTCCAATAAAGAGCTTGTGAAAAGAGAATACGAGAGGAAAAAGACAGAGTGTGTGAGTTTAATTGAGGGTAAAAAAAAAAAAAAGCCTAGACTTGAGTTAAACACGAGGGGAGTGACAAACACCTTGAGAGAAACACGTGAGGGAGCGATTGGTGAGGATTTTTGTGACTAACGTTTATTTGCAGGTCTAAAATATGTCGCGCGAAGAAAGCGTGAATCAAAGGGAGGTTGACTCCATACGAAGGGATGAAGCGCTCGTGGAAAGCATCCAGCAATTGAGGGTCGTAGTGGAGGAGCTTAGTGGCCGAATGATGGGGAATGGCATGAGGGTTGATGGTGACCGAGAGATACCCCGAGGAAGGCCACAGCATCAACGAGATGCCTCTAGAACACAACCTAGAAGACAGCGGCATTATGATGATGATGAGGCTGACATGGAGGATGATCGAGATGCTCGATTTGGAAGGTGGAATGGAGCCCGAGGGTTTAGACATCGAGAAGATAATGAACTTGGCAATATCAAGATGAAGATTCCTTCTTTCCAAGGAAAGAATGATCCCGATGCGTATCTAGAGTGGGAGAAACGCATGGAGATGGTATTTGATTGCCAACGATACTCCGAGCTCAAAAGGTAAAAATTGCAGCTGTTGAATTTACTGATTATGCTATAATTTGGTGGGATCAACTTGTGACTAGTAGGAGGCGCAATGGTGAAAGACCGATAGAGACGTGGGATGAGATGAAAGCAGTGATGAGGAGGCGTTTTGTACCAAGTCATTACCATCGAGATTTGTTTCAAAAGTTACAAAATCTCACACAAGGCAATAAGAGCGTGGAAGAGTATCACAAGGAGATGGAGATTGCCATGATCCGTGCTAATGTGGTGGAGGATCGTGAGGCCACAATGTCAAGATTTTTGAGTGGTTTGAGTCGAGACATAGCAAAGGTAGTGGAGCTGCAACACTATGTTGAATTGGAGGAATTGGTGGACAAAGCCATCAAAGTTGAGCGGCAATTGAAGATGGACCGAAATCACAAAAGTGGAGGAGGTTCAAATCAAAATTGGAGATCCAATTGGAAGAGAGATGAAAAGCCAAATTGGAGAGGAAACAACACCAAAACCGAAACCTCAAAGGAGAAGAAGGAGAGGGACGGTAAAGTTGGAACGAATCCGGCTTCAGGTAAAACCGAAAACCCTAACACTAGAACTCGTGAGATTAAATGTTTTAAGTGTTTGGGCAGGGGTCATATGGCGAATCAATGCCCTAATAGGAGGGTGATGATCATGACCGGACATGGTGATGTTGAGTCCGAAAGTGAGAGGGAAGAAGAGGATGATGAGATGCCACCGTTGGAGGATTGTAGTGATGGAGAAGTGGCTATAAAAGGAGACTTATTGGTGGTTAGGCGTTCTCCGAGTGTGCAAGTAAAAGAGGAGGAGCATCATCAACAAAGAGATAACTTGTTTCATACAAGATGTGTGGTGAATGGTAAGATCCGTAGTATGATAATTGACGGAGGTAGTTGTGCGAATGTGGCAAGTTGTACTATGGTGGATAAGTTGGGTTTGAAAACGACAAAGCACCCTAGGCCTTATAGACTTCAATGGTTAAATGATAGTGGTGAGGTGAAGGTGTCGAAACAAGTTCGAATTCCATTTGAGATAGGGAAATACAAGGATGAGGTAGAGTGTGATGTTGTACCTATGCAAGCGGGTCATGTCTTACTTGGAAGACCATGGCAATATGATCGAAAGGTACATCATGATGGATATACTAATCGTTATTCATTGGTGATGAATCAAAAGACTTATACCTTGGTACCAATGACACCTAGTGAGGTGTATCAAGATCAGTTAAAGTTACAACGAGAAGCCGAGAGAGAGAGAAAAGGTGAGAAATCTGAGGGCTTGCGTGGTGTGTCTAAGACGCAAGGAAAAGGAGAGGCCGAGAGAAATATTGTGGTAAAAACCGAGGGAAAAAAAGTGAGGAAAGAAAAGAGGCAAAATAATTTTTATGCAAAATCAAGTGAAGTGAGGAGAGCCTTAGTTCTAGATCGACCAATGCTTGTACTTGTGTACAAGGAGGTTTTGTTTTCTACTAACGATCTTGACCCAAGTTTGCCTAGTCCTATTGTGTCTTTATTGCAGGAATTTGAAGACGTCTTTCCTGATGAACTTCCTAGAGGGCTACCACCGATTCGAGGCATAGAACATCAAATTGACTTGATTCCTGGTGCGCCATTACCTAACCGACCCGCATATCGAAGCAATCCCGAGGAGACAAAGGAACTTCAGCGGCAAGTTAGTGAACTATTGGAGCGAGGGCATGTGAGAGAGAGTCTTAGCCCGTGCGCCGTCCCTGTTTTGTTGGTGCCAAAGAAGGATGGAACTTGGCGAATGTGTGTCGATTGCCGAGCAATCAATAATATTACGGTAAAGTATCGACATCCTATTCCTAGGTTAGATGACATGTTGGATGAGTTGCATGGTTCTTGCATTTTCACTAAAATTGATTTGAAAAGTGGCTATCATCAAATTAGGATGAAAGAAGGTGATGAATGGAAAACTGCATTTAAGACCAAGTATGGGTTATATGAGTGGTTAGTCATGCCATTTGGATTAACTAATGCACCGAGCACGTTTATGCGACTTATGAATCATGTTTTGCGTGCTTTTATTGGTCGATTTGTGGTTGTCTATTTTGATGATATCTTGATATATAGTCAAAGCCTTGATGACCATATTAAGCATGTGCGAGCTGTCTTGCAGGTTTTAAGGACCGAACAATTATACGCTAATCTAAAGAAGTGCTCTTTTGTTACCAACAAATTAGTATTTCTAGGATTTGTTGTTAGTGCTGATGGTATACAGGTTGATGAAGAAAAGGTCAAAGCAATTCGTGAATGGCCAACGCCTAAGACAGTAGGAGAGGTGCGTAGCTTTCATGGATTGGCGAGTTTTTATCGGCGATTTGTGAGAAATTTTAGCACCATTGCCGCACCTTTAACTGAGGTTATCAAGAAGCACGTGGGTTTCACGTGGGGAGAAGAGCAAGAGAAAGCATTTAATTTGCTAAAAGATAAGTTAACTAATGCTCCTTTGTTATCTTTGCCAAATTTCAGTGCTACTTTTGAGATAGAGTGCGATGCTTCTGGTACAGGAATTGGAGCCGTGTTGATGCAAGGAGGGCGTCCCATAGCTTATTTCAGCGAAAAATTGAGTGGAGCAACATTGAATTATCCTACCTATGATAAGGAGATGTATGCTTTAGTGCGAGCTTTGGAGACTTGGCAACATTATTTATGGCCAAAGGAGTTTGTGATCCACACCGACCACGAGACCTTGAAGTACTTGAAAGGGCAGCAAAAGTTGAATAAAAGACATGCCAAATGGATGGAGTTCGTTGAGACTTTTCCATATGTGATCAAGTACAAGAAAGGTAAGGAGAATGTGGTAGCCGATGCACTTTCTCGAAGGTACGCGATTCTAACTATTTTAGAAGCAAAGTGTCTAGGTTTTGAGCATATCAAGGGCTTATATACTGATGATGATGACTTTGGGAGAGTATATGAAGCATGTGAACACGCTGCATTTGATAAATTCTATAGGCATGAAGGTTATCTTTTCCGTGAAAACAAACTATGTTTGCCTAAGTGTTCTTTGCGTGAATTGTTGGTGCGAGAAGCGCATAGTGGTGGTTTAATGGGACATTTTGGCATTAGTAAGACTTATGAAGTACTACATGAACATTTTTATTGGCCACATATGAAGAGAGATGTTACACGTGTCTGTGAGAGATGCATTGCTTGTAAGCAATCAAAGTCTACAACTAAACCGCATGGCTTGTATACACCATTACCTATTCCAACGCATCCTTGGACTGATATTTCTATGGATTTTGTGTTAGGATTGCCTAGGTCTAAGAATGGTAGAGATTCTATTTATGTGGTTGTTGATCGGTTTTCAAAGATGGCTCATTTTATACCTTGTCATAAAACTGATAATGCATCTCATGTTGCTGATTTGTTCTTTAGGGAAGTTGTACGTTTGCATGGCATGCCTAGATCGATTTTTTCAGATCGAGATTCTAAATTTCTTAGCTACTTTTGGAAAACATTGTGGAAAAAATTAGGAACACGGTTGTTATTTTCTACTACTTGTCATCCACAGACCGATGGTCAAACCGAGGTAGTTAATAGAACTTTAGGGGTATTGTTGCGAGCTATTATTAAAAAGAACATAAAATCTTGGGAAGATTGTCTACCACATGTTGAATTTGCATATAATAGGAGCATGCATTCTGCTACTAAATTTACACCATTTGAGGTTGTCTATGGTTTTAATCCGTTAACTCCGTTAGATTTAACCCCTTTACCTATTGATGAGCGTGTGGATTTAGATGGAGCAAAGAAAGCTGAATTTGTCAAGGCGTTGCATGAGAAGACGCGCAAATATTGAGCGCAAGGCGAGCAATATGCAAGGCAAGCCAACAAAGGGCGTAAGGAAGTGGTGTTTGAACCCGGCGATTGGGTTTGGGTTCATATGCGCAAAGAGAGATTTCCTGAGCAGCGACATTCTAAGTTATTACCGCGAGGGGATGGACCTTTCATGGTTTTGGAAAGAGTTAACAATAATGCCTACAAGCTTGATCTTCCAGGTAAGTATGATGTTAGTGCCACATTTAATGTTTCGACTTGACTCTTTTCGATGCCAGTGATGATTTGAGGGCAAATCCTTTGCACGGGGGAGGGAATGATGTGGACATCGAGCCATATCGAGGAGGAGGTGCTAAGGACCCATTGTCTATTCCTACTGGTTCGATCATTCGAGCGCGGGCCAAGCAATTTAGGCAAGCTGTTGGTGTCATGGTTCGTGATCTTCAGCGTGGAGATAAACTTGGATCAAATCTTGAAGAATCTTGGAAATCTTGGCGCAATTTGATTATATGGACACCAAATATTTGACCAAGTCAAATATATATATATATATATATATATATATATATATATATATATATTTTTAGAGAGAGATATATATATCTTCTTGTTTAGGAATATTCTAGAATATGACGCATTATATTTCTAGGGTTGGTTTTAGGGTTTGTGTGATGGCTAGAAAGCCTATATATAAGACTGACTGAATTTCTTTGGGGATAGATATATTTTACTTTGAGAAATAATTGAGAGATTCTCTTTTACTGTTCTTTTGAGGACTTGACCTAATCAAGATTCCCTTGTGACGGTCGATTTGACTTATCGAGCGAGATAGCGAATTCTTTCGCTCGTGGCGTCTATAACGTTGGTTGGTTGACACGTGTTCGTCAACAGGTCACGTTTATACCGAGGTTGCCAATCACAGGTTTGATTGGAGGTCGAGGTTTGCAATTCGCACCATCTAGGCCTTTGTAGATCGATCCTTCCGCAGCGATTCACATCAAAAATGGTACCGAAGCGGAATGGAGCAGATCACATGTCAAGAAGCGTGATATCCGACTAGTAGGTTCAATAATTTCAATATTTTGGATAGAGCTCCAAGGATTCATCCACCATCACTCACTTTGTAACACAGAAAGTTTCTTTCGCTAGTTTTTGTAGTGTGATTGCAAGTTTAGAGCAACATTTAATTTAATGTTACTATAATCATTCATCCAAATTATTTCCAAGATTTCAAAAGTTTGTCTAAATGCTTTCTAATTGTCCAGTGAACTAATTATTTTTCAGATTGCCAATTTTAGCGATCCATAAGGCAAGAGTAACCTATATCAGCATGTGTACATAGTTTGTAGTTTGCAGGGATATCAACAATCTCCATATCACTGAAATCCAGTAATACTGCAAGCTGTGAGATTAAAGTTTTCTATCCATGACAAGAAAACTAACTCTTAAGCATCCTTCAACCACTTACAAAACATGAAGCATCAATTCAAAAACTATAAAATGACTATATAATTTATCAGAATCATAGGAATCTAGGGTGAAAGTTCTGTTTCTCATCTAGCCAGGAGATATACTACCTTACTCTATGATGTCTGGCCAATAATATATTGTGTTAAGAGGTCATTACACAAATCAAGAGAAATTCAGAGGAAAATTCAAGCCCTGAAATTATCTATTACAAAGTAGACTGATTCTACATCTCAAAAGAGCTAACAGTTTAAAAACTTCAACAGAAGGTACTTACATGTGGTTTCAAATATGTCCCTTGCAGGTAAACAAACTTCTATAAAGTATCAAAAAAACTTTTGCACTCCTCAATGTTCCCTGCACATATGTTGACTATTTGATTAGAAACAACAATTAGGAAAGATTAGTAAATGAACCAAAAGATCATAATCAAGGGAATAAAAGCAGATTGACAGAAAAGTTGCGTGCTCTTTGAAGAGCACTTGAGGGCCATTATTTCACACCTTCCACCTTAGTTTATCTATCATATCCCGCCTCATTCAATATTTAGTTTCACTCAAACACATTAGTTCCTAATCCGACCTTTCTTCTACAGCCACAAATCCACCAATGGGTATTGTCTCCAGTTATAAAAATTACCCTCACATGTTGATATTTAACACCCCAACATTGTCACGTATAAGATATTCTTGCCCTTGAACCAATCCTCTACTTCTAATAACTATTTAAATATAAAGCAAAGAAAAAGGACATTAAAACTATCAGAGAAAAAAAATGTTGAAAGCCAAATAAATGAAAGGATTCATCATCGACTGACCTTCAGTGAGCAAATGATAAAGGGTAGCAACATCTCCACCTGAGCAGAAAGCTTTGCCACTACCCTTCAGATCAGACATTACATTCAAAGATTGTGAACCCTGACAATAATAAAAGGAATGCCTGAAATGTGTATCCGTTTCTCCTTCTGTATAGACTCTAGACAAAACAAAACCAGGATCTATTTGAAACCACCAGCTCTTGTATGAGAGCATGTAGCGGCAATACCTTCATCAACACAAACCCAATATTTGGATTCTCTTCCCACGATTCATAGAGCCTCTTTAGCCTGTCCACCTGTAGAAAATATCAGCATAAAATTTCAAGCTTTAATTATTCTAGAAAAGATAGCCGAACCAGGTACCAAGAAACACGAAAAATGAAACGGCTTTCCGTTCTGATTGGGGTCAGTAAGGAATTATGTCGAGTTGGGGAGAGAGGAGAAGAACCAAACCATTGAGGTAGTGAGAGAATTAAGAGCAGATGGCCGGTTGAGTATCGCAGCTCTTGAGTTGGCTCTTCCATCCACCAAAACCAGACGACACAAACATACACGAATCGAAAGGTAAGCTTTTGCTATCCCCAAAGCAGACACTGCGACTTGACACCATCGAGTTTCTGAACGAATCAAATTTTGACTACCTGGACAAGTTGCATCAAACAACAAACCGAAACACATACCTGGTCTTGGACGTCGTCGTAGCTAGCGTAATGGGGCAGAGCAGAGAAACTTCTCCGGTGAGGGAAAGCGCCGAGCTTGGGAAGCGAACGCCTGGCTCTCACTGACTCTCACTAAAACCTTCAAGCTATGCATCTCTCTCTTTCTCCTTCCTTCTCTTGCTGTTGTTTGAACGCTCTATGAAAGGGTCTTTGAAGGGCGTTTCTCCCGAGCAATGCCTGAACCCGTCGCTCCAGCCGCCTGCCCCTCAAAATGAGAAGCGGACGGCTGGAGCGAAGATCGAGGGGCCATTCGGTTATCGTCTGTGTCGTAATTGTACGAGAAAACTCAGATCGGACATTTGTCATCTGGACCATAAGGCCTACCAAATTGATAAATCCATTTTTTACCTCATATTTAATGGGTTGAATTGTTATATTAGTTAGTGTATTCAATAAATAGATTTAAAATGATAGAACAAAAAATAATATGGATATTAAATGGTTTCACAACTTAGATCCAATCTACCTCTATCACTCTATCTCACCCTCACCTCGCGCTCGCTTATTCAACGCTTTCGCCTGAGTTTAGATATGAGTTTTCTTATATTGAGTTAAATGTGAAAGTATTTTAGCAATATAGATAGTACAGGTATTGATCACTAAATTTGTATTGCATAGGAATATGTCAATATAAATTAAGTCAATTTGAATCGAGTTGAAAGTCATTTCATTTTCAACTCAACCCAAATCAAACTTGACCCTCCCAATTTTTCAAGCTCTTGCAATAACTCCTCCCTGAATTTTTTTTAGTCCTGTGACCAAATTTTGTGTCATTGACTTAATTTTTTCTATACGATTTTTCCTGCAGATTCATGCTTTCCATACGATTTTTCCTGCAGATTCATGCTTGTCTTCAAGCATTTCATGTTCAGCTCGTGTCAACTTTATGTTCTTTATAAGTTGTACACGCTTTCATCGCGTGTTGATGATTTCGGTGTAGCTTCAAGAAATGCTGTCTTAATATATTGCATACAAAAGCAATGAAGCTGGTTCTTCTTCTTTTTTTTTTTTTAAATTGTAATCGTCAAGGAGGAGATACCAATAGTTTCGGCTTGAGATTACAGTGTAAAGGAATGCTTTATTGCATTGCTTATTTACAAACAAATCATTCTGGTCAAATTAAGTCCAAACAATGTCCTCGTCTCAAGATGTGGCGCAACTCTATTGGCCATACCTTCGTGTCACAAGACTTCATTCGATTGTCGTCGTGCTCCTTTCCGTGTTAACTGTAGCCGATCCGTACCTCGTGTGCAGGCACTAGTGAGCTCGAAAACGAGTGCCCTTCCTCAAACTCTCCCACATGAACAGCATATGGTGAATCCCAATCAGCATTGAAGATTTCTTGAAGTTGCGAAACTATGTCCTGATCATACGTCCAAAAGCCGACATTGGCAGTAGTATAGAAATACTCCCGGAGGTTGCTTGTTCCGATGTGCTCTCTCACATCGCTAACCGTATGCTTCCCATGGTTGACTCGGGTGTAACCAGGATACTTATTCCCAGTGCTGGTGATCACAGCTCCAGTCGCGTTAAACCCCGGCACCATGTAGTGCTTGATCTCGAATTTGCCAGAACAATTATTGTATTTCGAAGAGGAGCAGAGAACATTAAAATAGAGGAGAGACTTCAGGTAAACGTCAGTGTTGTTTATGAAATGCGCCCAATGTGCTACCGATATCTTCACTTTGGCATGCTTGGAAAAGACAACCTGGAAATTATTTGTTACCTCAGAAAATATGTTCCCAGTAACTATATATGGGAGGAAATAAAGTTGGCCATTAGAGATAAATAAAAAATAGCCTGTGTGATTAACCCGTTTGGTCGGTAAGCAGTTCATCATAGCAAAAGCTTTACACATTCTCCTTCAATCATTTCAATACCAAAGTGGCGTACGGTGATAGCAGGAAAATACCACTGCTTACAAAAAGCTGAAAGCATTGTCATTTTTCCGTTCCAAGCACACGAGTTGACTCAAAAATAAGAAGCCGATGACAGCCATCAAACTTCAGTATTTGTGGTGCCACTAAATGCTTCGTTGGTTCAATCTTTGAATGTTCATGCATGTCACAGTCCATCTCCATGAAAGAAAATGGAATCTGGTAGATGCAAGACTGAAATGATTCTAAATGAACATCAAATTGACTTGTATCAGATGATTTGGATTTACAAGTACAGACAAGGGCAGCGACTATTGCAAGAAAGGAGCATACCTCTGACACAGCAGAAGAAATGGATGACCAATAAACAGTTTGCTCAGCTTATTGTGATTGACCAAAGCCAATCCATCGTGCTGATCCTAACAGTGCCTCCACTTCCAACTGATTTTATTGCGTCACTCCATGTCTGTTCATCAGCCTGGTACTTGCCAAATGACAGCTGCAATGGCAGTATATTGTTTGTTAAAGATAGAAGCTTGAAAGATGAAACTGAGGGGATCCTTCAGAAGGATCAGCATAGCAATCACAATAAAAAGTTGAGCACCCTCACTATTCATGAAGGAATCCACACTGAAAAATTTTACTTGCTAAGATATCAGATAGAAGACAATAGACAACTAAACTCGGTCAATTAGCCAAATTCTAATCGAGCACATAGACACCAGAACTGTGATATTTTAAATCAACAAACTTAATAAATTTAACTTGAGGTCCGTTCGTTTCGTGGAAAATAATTTCCGGGAAAACGTTTTCCGGATTTTCCGGCGTTCGTTTCACGGAAAATGAATTCCTTGAGGAAAATGTTTTCCATCAAAGAAAAAAAAAGTCTTCTAAAGTAGGGGAAAATGTTTTCCACTTTTCAAAAGTGGAAAACATTTTTCTCACTGATCTCTCTTATCTCACACCTCTACAAATCCCGACTTCCTCCTCCCCTTTATTTTTCTTCTTTTCTTTTTTTATTAGAATTATTTTTTTAATTTTTTTTTTCTTTTTTAATTCGAATTATTTTTAATTTCTTTTTTTTTTTTTTTTTTGTTTCCCATCTTCTTCTTTCTTGGCTAGTCGTCAAATCAAGTGAACCTCAAGCTCGTCGATTTCAAACTCGCGCTCGTCGATCTGGTGAGCCTCGAGTTTGACGCTCGCGCTTGCCAATTTAGTGAGTGGAAAATATTTTCCTTACCGAACATAGGAAAATATTTTCCGAAACATTTTCAGATTTTAGCCAAACACCATAAAATATTGTCATTTTCCTAGAAAATGACTTCTGGAAAAATATTTTCCGGAAATGGCTCATTTTCCGTGAAACGAACAGACCCTTAAAATGCAACCATTCATTCTTTATCTTTTGATTCAACAAACAATTATAGGATGAAACAAGACATGTAATGGCTAATATTTTGATGAGCATAGCAATCACAATGTGATTCAACTGGAAGTCCTCAAGAGAGCAAATCTTGTCCTTGTCTCTTGTTTTAGAAACTCCTTTCTTCTTTTAAAGGCCATGTACCGTGCACTGAAGAATTTCTGCTTACTCATCAGTCCCATAGAACAGCATTTCCAAAATGAACAATGTGAAAATGAAATCCAATCTCTTACTCTCAATCCGGATATCTCTACTTTTCTTCTTTTAAAAGCTATTTACCATACATAAGAATTGTTCTACTTTCTCTTTGCTCATATCATTCAATTATCTAGGAGAAAACAAACCGAAAAGTAAGTAGTAAACGCTAGGAAAAAGTTTTTAAGATACATTTGGCAAACGTTTATAGCTGATCCGACCTAGTGGCATAAGGCTTGGTTTGTTGTTGTTGTCATAATAACCATTTGGAAAGAACTCCGACAAAGATGAAAATCCAAAATCCATCATAATCTCTAAGCTGCAGCACCAAAAACAATCTTAACAAACAACAGAATCACTTGTCTATCAGCATAACCTCAGGAGTTCCAGACCTGAGCCTGGAGTTAATCTGATGTTGAAAGACCAAAAAAGGATATTCCCTGACTAAAAGTGAAACGACAGAAAATCCCATGGAGCAGAGACAAGCTTTATGAAATGAAAATGAACTTTCCTATACCCCAAAGAAACAAAGAAAATGAACAACACAACAAAATGTCAGGGGGAAAATAAAGGACAGCATAATGATTCACAAAATCTTAAAAGAGGCACAAGAAAAAGTGCAATATGGATGTTTCAGTCATACTTGCGTTGCTCTTCACATTCAAGGAAATGCGACCAACAGGGAACTTTTATGGTGATCTGCCATT
This sequence comes from Eucalyptus marginata, assembly GCA_014182565.1. Lineage (NCBI taxonomy): Eukaryota > Viridiplantae > Streptophyta > Magnoliopsida > Myrtales > Myrtaceae > Eucalyptus > Eucalyptus marginata. The sequence goes on along the minus strand of CM024587.1, from coordinate 33,314,464 downwards.
GTTAATCCGAGACATTCTTTGTGTAAGCTGAAGCATTGAGAGAGGAAAGTTTCCACAGGTTGTCATTGTACGTTTCAACCTTCTTTGCTATTTTGGGACAATTAACTAGGTATATTCCAAGTTCCTTCACCTGTAAAGATTTGAACATTATAATTCTTCTATATGGCTCAAATACACAAACAAATCTATACAAATTGAAGAGATGAAAAATTAGCGAAATGTCTTAAAATAATGTAAATGTGGCAGAATCTTATACAATCTTACTTGCCAACGAGAATGGGATGCTTATAGCTGAGAACCCACACCTCTTCTTTTGTTCAGTCAAAATTTATTTAGCCACAGTCGGATCGATATCCTCACCAATAATAAATGGAGAAAAGGCTATACTATATTCCCAAGAAAGGGACTTCCCATCATTGTTTGCATATCTAATATAGACATCTTGATTATTTGATATCCACACTTTCGCATGAACTATGCCTGAACCCCACCATTTGGCAAATGACAGAGTAACAGACTTGACGTTTGTCCTTCCTGAAGGAAGGTCATTTGGCTCTTTGTCATAGTCAGGATACACTCCTGAGTGCTGTAAAAGCCTGGTGAAGTGTGATATCTTTCAGAGGAGGGCTAATGTTTGCAAGAAGTAAATGAGAAAATCTATAATAGACATGGTAAATATGAAAATAGAAGCCTCAAAGAAGATGAGTCCGGGATTATGCAGCATAGACATATTGCTCTACTTCCTACATAACTTAATATCAGCCTTCAAACTTCTTTGAAAGTAATGATTGACTCACTGCTTTGCTAAGTAATTCTGGCACTACAGTCGTTCAATATCTTCATCTGTCAGACTAATATCCTTCCTGAGGCTCCCTTGGAGCTTTTGGAGGAGCAGGGTTCTCTCCAATGGAGGACCTTTTACTATCTCAAAGTCAAATATAATTGCATCACTTAGAATTCGGGCAGTTCTCCAAGATAGACCATTGTCGGGATTTTACTCAGGAGAACACATTAAGCAAATTACGTAACAGATACTTCGGAAACTTTTTGACATGTTAACAGAGAGTTTGGTTAAAGATCACGAGTGACAAAACTACGAAAGCTACTAGATATAAAATAAAAGGTAGCCTCGATCGCCCATTTTGCGAAATACCCAAACACAAAGCTCCACTTGCTACCAAAGCAGCACCAAAGCAGCTGTACACATGCAAATCAGCATACGCAAGGGCATAAGCAAGCACCGTCTGCAATTACCTGATAGTGACATTCCAATTAGCGGCATCTTCAATGGCTTTGGAAACACTGCGACCCAAATCGGCCCCAAATCTGAGCATATCAGACTGAGAGTAACCATAATTGCCAGAGCGAGGATCATCAGGATGAGCATTCAGCTGCCAATACTACGCTATGATGTCCAGCTTCTTTGTCGAGTTTCCTGCCAACCACTGTAATACATTAGCTAAACCATTTGTCTCCCAGACAGCAAGTAATACATTCAGGTTTCATTTATTTGGCAGAAAATGAATAACTTGGAAAACATTTATTTATAAATAATTGCTTGTATGACTTGAAAATAATTAGTTAATGAAAAATATTTTTATCATTGATTATATTTTATGTCTAAACATCTTCATCAATAATAAAAATATATTTTCATTGATTCATTTTTGGAAATATGCAAGAGACATTTTTGCGATAAACATAGTCTTATCAATATCCAATTTTAAACACCAATCTCAGTCTCTCCTACTCTGTTCCTCTAATCATGCTTTCTAAAACCAAACTGCAGCGCGTTACTTAGTTAAACGCATCCTTGCGGAAGAGTGGGGCGCCCATCAGTGGAGAGGACGCCGGAAACATGGCGGAGGAGGGGCATGTTAGAGGGGATGGATTGGACGAGCCACGCCTTGCAGTGAGGCAAGCCCAGCGAGACGGCGGGAGCAGAGAGGTTGGCTACGGCGACGAGCGTCAGACCAGCCCGCCGAGACACAAAAGTCGACCATCTCCTTGGTTACTTCTTCTAAACTTGGAGGATCCCACTACATATTGTTTGAAAAAACCCACCATAATTTGTGTCATGTAAATAGAGAAAATGTGTAAGGTCGGAAAAATTGGGACTAAATGTTACCTTTGGAGAGTAGTCCTTATCCACTAACCGTTCCCGAACACCCTCCAGATGGCAAAGAGCACTATCAATCAGAACATAAACTATATCTTCGCAACCCACAGATGGCAAAGAGTACAATCATCTGACAATAAGGAGAGAAGAAAAAGACCAAAAGATTCAATCATACAATTGCAGTGGGTTTCCAAAATTCGCATACCTCATTAAAGTCTTTGGAAACTTCTCCAGAGATTCCATGAAGAAATATATGGTATTCTCGAGTTAAACATTGACCAAGAGTCTGGAATCTGCCTTCACGAATCTAAAATTAGTAATTACAACCAAGTCAGTGTCTGAGAGAAGGAATCTATGTCCAACAAGGAAAATCAAAAGAATGGTAACTCACAGATCTTAAGGTGACTTTTAAGCTCAAAGGAGAAGCTTCCCTTAGTTTCCCAAGCTCATTGCACACCATTCATCATACGAGTCAGCTGCTTCAATTTCCTAAGCAACACCAATTTATAAGATGGTAATAATAGAACATCTAGGATATTAACTATGCTGACTCATTGCATTTCTCAGTTAATTAGTCCCAATTTTACCATCATGTCATCTGGCAAAATAAAACATCAGTGCTACCATCTCAAAAACCAGTATCATGTCAAGCATTATGGACTTTCCAACAATAAACATAAGAGTCCTTTTCAGGGTCTCCCGTCCAACTTACCAGTGCATGAATAATTTCCTCTACTGTGTCATGGCTAAAGCATTTCTCAATCACTTCAATCCTGAATCAACACTAAAATATTATTGTCAAAGAACAAGACAAATATACTCCATTTAAAAAATTATTTGATGATACACACTTCAAACTGTAGCAACCAAAACTAAGGAGATTAGAGAATAAAAGAATTTCTGGTAGTAAGACAAAATGTGTAGGGAGGTGAGAAGAAATATACTTGCACAGAGAAGGAAGAAACTTTTTTCTATAAAAGCGGCGGTCATTATGCTATCATGAATATTTGCTTGTCCCTTGCACAGTTCTAATATACACAACAACTAACAATAGGTCATAACTTATAACTTATCATGTAGATTTTAAGTGTTCAGAATGACTGATTCATAGTTCTACTCAGGTTTGGATAAAATAGAATCAACCACTTAAAAGTGCGAAAATAGCTAGTACAAAATTTCTAAGCATATAAAACCTCTCTGTCTTATAGCCAACTACACCAAAAAATAAGAAAGCTAAAGTTATGTGTGGTAAAATGCAATCTACTCACAATGTACGTCATTTATGAGCTACATCACAAACTTCTCTAGTCTATTCCCCTAGACAAGTGAATAACGTAAAGTTATACTGTATAAATCCAAAAGCACATAGTCATTCACACAGAAGAGTATAAAAGTAAAAGATCATGCCACAAAGATCCAAAAGCTATAGACTGAAGTTGAACATTACTTATGAATGATACTCCTCATTTCAGGATAAACAAGATCACCATATTGCGAAAGGGATGTCTACATAACAGACAAATCATCAGTAGTCAGTCTACCAAGACGCTTTTCAATCAAAGCCAATATCTGTCGAGGTATAGTCATAAATCAGAAGAGATTATCAAGGTATGAAGTGTAAAAACACTGAAGTAGCAGTCAAAGGTGCATTGAAAACAAACCGCATTTAGTGAATAGTGAGTGGCCAAGCGGTAGGCAACCATTTCAACACCATTAAGTTTATCCCCCGCGAGAGCCCAGGTATTCCCCTGGACGAAGAAGGCCACATTTTAAGACAGTATCCTAACGCTAGTCAACGACAAATTGGGATCCAAAGACGAAGAGTACTAAACTGTGCAAAGAAAATACTGTGAAAACTAGATGAGCTTTTTTCATTACAAACATGAGGAGAAAAAAACCATATGGTCTCTTCATGGTTTCAATAATAAGTATACTTTGCAAACAAATGCTTCCCTTTAGTGCAATGCATTGGATGGTCTTCAACTTTTCTGCATGCCAGAAGGGAACTAATGGATAAAATAAAACATTCGAACATGCAGTAAAGATTAAATTATTGAAGAACTTCCAGTTTACAGACACCAACAGAACATTTTGATGCCTAAATAATATCCGACCCTTCTGGCCTATTCTAAATTTGATGAATGACCTCCTTATTTCATTACACAGCTTGGCCAAGATCCCCCTTTTGTTTGCAGAGATGATGTACGTAGATAGCCAGGTAAACGGGAAAGGTGGAAGGAAGCTCCTGCATCCGGATGAAATCCTATTTGAAGCTCTGGATGGGAAAAAAACCTGTAAGTGAAAGCATTAGCTCAAAATTTTACTTTGCGGAATTACTGCGGAAAAATGAAACCAGGTGCATTATATGTTTGTTTGTTTAAGTTAGTCCTCCCATTAAAACGCTAAACAAAAATGAAGTGGATATCACGAGGCTATAACATGCCACCTTGGCATCTATGCAACCACGTAGGGTCCACGTGGCTATTACATTGTTGAAAAAATATATAAAGATTTCGTGTTGTGCAAACACAACATCAATGCTTTCTAAAACTCTCCCCTCTATCTTTCTCTTGCGTGTGGCATTCAGAGGACATGACAGCAAGTGCCTAGTCACCATGACCCTGGCTATGGCTGGGCAACATCGCCTCCACGAGCGGGCCACCCTTTCCCCGCCAAGTCACCCTTACCCTCACCTTCCCCATCCTTTGTTTCTCCCTCCCTAGGCTTTGCTTTATTTATTTTTTCTAATTCCACCTCATAAATTTGCTAAAGAATAATAATGATGCGGCATTGATGCGGATGGGCATATCAGCATTCCAGTCCGACTGTTTGATGGAAGGACTAACTTGAACAAACAAACATATAGTTCAAGGACTTAATTGTATAGAAAAAGAAAAGTTGAGGGACGACAATGCAATTTGAAAAGGTTCAAGACCTCCCCTAACATTATCCCATATGTAAAATCTGTGTTGATACCAATCCCATGACAATTTAGCTTACAAGTTTGGCCAGAAACCTAGGTTCTAGCTCAGGAGCAAATTCAAGTATAATGATAGTCAATGGCATCGAACCTCACTTAAAAAAAATAATAAGAAATAAGTTGGCAAAGGAAGTTGGATAAAGACAACCCCGATGAGCACATGTACGAAAACAGTTAGCATTCATATCAGTATTTAGGAAAAGTCACCTACTGTTTTATCAATTGCCAATCGAAACATTCTAGGGTGAGAAATCCCTGCTTCGCTGGCCACTGTGACACTGTCCAGCTGCCCAAGAATGAAGTATATAAAAAGTGACACGACCGGCGTTAATGTAGATAATTTTTGAACTTTTTTTATTGATTTTTTTCCCCGGTCCAGTGCCTGGCCAGAATCCGTCGTTCCTTTCCCCTTTTCTACGCTCAAATGCGTCAAAAACAAATTCTGTTATCCCCCTCCAGCTCAGCATTCAGGGTTGTAGCTTTGCCCAATTTATGGGTTCTATGGGCCGCGTTATGGGCCGCAATGAACTGTGGGTTGGTACGAGTGTTGGTTTAATGGGCTTCGACTGGGATTTATGGGCTAACCTTCATGGCTCAGGTCTGATGAAATAGACTAATGCAAATGGTAAACGGACGATTGGGCGTTCTTTATAATTATTTAATTATTTATTTTGGTATATTCAAGAAACGAAAACTTGAATTAGCCGACTAAAATTTGGGCATCAATCAACTACTAGTCAAGGAACAAAAGTTTGGGGCATGAATTTGATGCATGCTACATATATGATTATTTACATCAGCAAAGATTTAACAAACATTATATCATTTGATTGGATTTTCGAATTTTATACTGCATGATTCATGAGATTAGTCGAGCAGTTTAATAATATTGTGATTAACAAAAATTTGATTTCAATATTATCATCTGATATTTGAACAATAACATCTACCCAAATAATTGAAAGTCATTGATTGTCTGAATTTTACTTTCATAAGGGAACTTTTCTACTTTTAGAGAATTTTCTTTTCATTCTCCAACTTTATTGTAATGTGGATCGCATTCTCAATCGAATACATTCTTTTTATTTTTATTTTTATTGAGATGTGAGTTTCTTTATTAATTTTTTTATTTAATCTCGGGAGTTACTCTCTTTTTCTTTTTTATCCTTAGCCCCGAATTTTCCTTTTGTTTTTAATTTATGTGGACCACATTCTTGATCGAATACATTTTTTTTACTATTTTTATTGAGATGTGAGTTCCATTATAAAAATAAAAACATATTTAATTATTGGGATTTACTCTATTTTTCTTGTTTCGTTGTTTATCCTTATCCCCATCTCTTGCTACTCATACGGTTGCGCATACACTAGGAGCACATACCCACGCGCGCTATTTACTCAAATATTCCACTCGCTTGTCGATTGGGGTCCAAGAAAAGTCATTTAAATGGTCCAACGGCCATTGATTTAAAAAAGTCATTGATTACAAAAATGTTATTTGATCACGGAAAAAAGAAGAAGAATGTTATTTGATTCACTAAAAAACTGAATTATTAGTCAAAAATTAAATGAATAATCATGGCAGTCTGATATGACTTATTAGTGACATAAAGGAATTAACTTAATCAATAAAAAAGTCATTGCTTGAAAATTTCTACAAGATCGATGCGTTCTCATGTAATGTCCCGCAAGGGAATTAATTTAATCATTTGAACTAGATCCCAATTTGAAAACGAATTATTTTAATCCCCGTTGACTAGATCAATGTGTTATTAAAACCGTCTCTTTCCCTTTTTCTTTACCTTCTCCCTATTGACGATGCAGTTTTTAATTTGAGGAGTCACAAAGAATGACATAGGCGTTGGGTTGGAGGTGAAAGCGAAAATTGAATCGTTATGTGTAATAATATTTACAATTGAAAAATCTATTCAGATTCGAACCATGCAAATTCATATGTGGTTCCAATTTTTTTCCCTCGTGATATTATAAATGGGATGGAATAGCGACCCTACACATCCATCCTGCAAAAAGAGACCAAGGCATCAGGGCAATCTATAGTTTAATCGAAATTAGTTGGTGGAGAATATGCTTACCCACAAAGGGCATCTGTATCGCTTGTTGACTTTCTCTTTTATTTATTACTTATTAATAGAAAAAGGAAATCAAGTGACATCGTGTTGGATCTCTACTCAATGAAAGCGCCCCACTAAGCACATCTGTATTGCTCGTTGACTTTCTCTTTTATTTGTTACTTATTAATAGAAAAAGGAAATCAAGTGACGTCGTGCTGGATCTCTAATCTCAATGAAAGCGCCAGGAGCATTGCATGTGAACATGTGAGCATGTGTCGATATGGCACTCGAGCATGTGAGTATTGCATGCGAGGTTCCACGCACTTTCTGCACAATGCTGCGGAAATTGCGCCTCCAATAATTTACTTCCTCCAACAATGGGATTCAAATTTTTAATTTTCAGTTACTTCACCTTTCTGCTGGGAAATTTTTAATTAGCTCTTGAACTGCGATTTCTGTTAATCTTCTTTTCCTTTATGACATTAAGAATTCATCCTTTGCACTTCATATGTATGCACTATTATATTCTCTTGCACTTTTCTTAACAATGGAACAAAATTTGTATCGGTATGTTTTTCAATCTTATTAGCAAGTTTCCATTTGCAGTATGTTTTTCAATCTTAATAGCAAGTTTCCATTTGCCTCTATCCTTTAGAGTCCTTGGCCATGGCTATCGATGAATCGATATGAGTTGTTATGTTTGTCTGAAAAGGTGGAGTGAAAAAGTAGAAGCATGGTGCGTTGATCTTGTCGTGCGAGCAAAACTTTCTAAAGGAGTGTAAATAATGAAGCATGGCATCTTTAAAGAGCACAAGGAACTCGTCATTATTTTCATAAGTTTGAGAAAAATAATGATTGTAGGTGAGACCAATACATAATCATGAGCCGTTATTGAATTTTGTGTTATACCCGTATGCGAGAGTATTGTGAGATATATAATTGTCACAATTAAAAAGAATCAAAATTAAATTAAGATGCAATAATTGAGGAACAAACCCTATCATTTTGCTTACAAAAGACTTCTTTTTTTTCTTGGCTAATAGCTTACAAAAGACTTTAAAATAGTATTTCAATGTACACAACTTGTGTATCAGTTGTGTCTGTTGAAAAAACCCGAACATAAAGATTACTCGAAACTTTGGTTAAAGGACTTTATCAATAAAAGCCAGACATTCTCTGGTTTTATAATATTATTATAAGATATATGTACTCTAGCGACATTTATAATTGTAAAATCTACTCGGACTCGGACGGTGTGGATTCAGATTTTTGGGTTCCAACTGAAGGACAGTGACCGAGGTTCATTCTAGAAAGTAAAAATAACACATAAAACAAGGACTTAACTTTCGTAAATTTGTCTTTGTTGCTTTTCGTCCTAGAGAAACTAGCTCTCTAGTAAGCACAAAAATCAACTCCAGTTGGCAAGGAATCTTAGCTCCTGATTGCTGACGAAATGCGACATGGCTCCCATGTGTCCTCTCATTCTTAACATGTCTCCCCGGGAAAACTACGTATTCTACTTGTTGTGTCCACACTTGTGTGAGGAAATAGCTTCATATATTTAGGTGCACAGTAGATGCCTAATAAGCTCGATGAGAAGGCAATTGCCTTTGAAGATTCTTCCTTAATTACAGATGAGATGGAAACGCATCATTTTGTTCTGCCTGAAAAATGATGGTTATAGACTTCTTCCTTCCAGAGTTTGTTATGCATGTCGTTATTTAGCTTATAAAAACAAAAGAAAAAAAAAACTTTCTGGGAAGTTCATGGAATATGGCCATGATTCATGGTTGACAATTTTTTCTTTGAAACTTGGTTGACATAGGATGAGAACATGTTGATAACTTCCATTCACGTAAATTAGTAACCAACGGAACTCCATATATATATATATATGGAGGATCCGGTTGATCCGAACGACTTGGGAGAACTACCATTCAATTTATCACATTGTTTTTGTTAACTCCAAGCACTGAAAAATCCTTTTGATCTCAAATTTTTTTGAGCTTTTGTAATGACTTCTTATAATGTTAAACCACACGGCATCGTGTACATACTATTTTCTAAGATATGTTTTTCAATATTCCAGCTATTCAATTCACTCTGAATTTATTTTAAGCAAATCTATTTATGACAACAAAGGCTACATAAACTAATAATATTTATTCTTTTAGAGGGTTTAATATCACGAAAAACCCCACATTGGTACACATATGACAAAATTACCCCAAGCTAAAAACCATAAATCGATACACTTATAACATATTTATTATCTGCTAGTTTTCGTTAAATTGAAGTAATGCTACGAAAAACCCCAAGCCAGTATACATGTGGGAAACGGACGGTAAAACTCCAAATCAGTACACCTGTCAGTTGCCACATATCATCTTACTTGGCAATTTGACGAAATTGACAGGTGGTAAATTTATCACGAGTGTATCAATTTGAAACTTTTTAGTTTGGGATAAATTTGTCACATGTATGTCAATTTGAGATTTTTTGTGATTTTAACTATTTTTTAAATGACACATATCTTCCTTCATCTTTTCATCATTTACTTTACTTAGTGATTGAATTAAGAAAATTGTTTTGTAATGGCTGGCCGAATTTTAAGGCAAATATCATACCAAAAAATTGAATTGTAGCATGGATTAGAATTTCTCAACTCATGACCGTCTTTACTTCGTGAAACATGGGTACTAGAGACTCAAATGCATTTATCGTGTAGAACAATCTAAGAAGTAATTCAATAATTATGATCTACACAAGCAGCAGTGGTTTCGCTGATGAAATTGGGTCGGAGGTGAAAGTAAAAATTGAATCAGTACTTAAGATACTCTCTGGTCGAACTTTTATAGAAAGTATGCGTCACGTTTCTCGATTAACTCACTCAAAAATGGTCTGAATTTAATCTGCAATCGACTTTATACCACCGTAATGAGGTGACATTATGTATGAATTCAGTGATCATCCTACGATCTTCTGATAAAATAAGTTTTTTTTCTTCCCAACTATATATGCTAACACACTTACCATCATCATCTAGCAAAGAACCGTTGTGATATTAAAAATCAGATCGGATATTGCCATCCAAGGAAAAAAAGAAAGAATCTAATATTTTTTTCAAATTAGTTAGTGGAGAATATGATTACAAACTGGGAGCATGCTCGTTGGTTCTTTTTTCCATTTTCTTTATTAATAGAAAAAATAGGTCGAGTCAAAGGGGCACATGCAGATTCCAGTTCCACTTACCTCTCGAATGCTGCTGCGGAAATTACGCATGCAATAATTTGCCCTTTTCGTGCATCATGCATCGCAGCAATTTGATTAGCATGAAGAGTTTTGGTTTGTTGAATGGCAAAAACGCAGCATTGTTCAAGCACGCATAATAGAGTGCGTTGTGTATTGATAATAAAATGTCAAAGGCTAACAATCGGTGGAGATCATGACAGTGATAAAGTATGTTATACAATTCTTTTTTCGTGATGATGATTAATTATCTGCAATATACACAACCAGTGTATCATTTGTGCGTGTGGAAAACCCAAATGCAAAGATTACGTGAAAATTTGGTTTAGGGTTTTATGACTAATAAGATGTATTTAGCGTAGCAACATTTACAATTGAAAAATCTGTTATTTATTTTTTTGTGATCCCACATTTTGGACTCACACTTTTTCTAAAGGTTGCGACTATTCAACATGAATTGTTTCCACGCTTCGTACCCTTTTGTGACAACCGCCCATTTGGTAACCGTCTTGATGGGAGACGATGTATAAAAAGGAACGTATGTTCATTTCTGACGGATGATGACAAGGTCTAACACAAACCCTCTCATTTGGAATACACCATCAGTACGTGAGGGAATTGGGTTAGTAGTGTATGCCCAATATTTCTTTGATTTCAGGTTTTCCAGACGAACGTAATTACAAACAATGGCTGGAGGTTTGTCTATAAACGATCCTAGCTTCCGCAATTTGATATTTATGTCTAACATTTGGTATCAGAGCGAGTTTGCCTTTGCCTTGTTTTTCTCGGATTTTTGGTGTATTTTTCGGGCATTTTAGAGATGAACAGTAACTCGGGATTTTGAGGCCAAGAGAGAAACTCACAAATTCCGGCGACCCCCCCCTTGATTTCGGACCAGTACGGTCGCACCGCCATGAGGAACATTAGCCCTGAGTTATTTCGGCATATCGGTGTTCGCCGGAGGCTAATCGGGCGGCGGAAGTCGAGGTGGTTAAGGATTTGTGTTTTGGGAAAGTTTCTTATGATTTGGGGCTAATTTCTTCATCATTTTCGCCGAAATTTGAACCCATGTGGTCGTGCCGGCATGCTCTTCAAAACCCATTATTTATTTCAGTCTGGAATGGGCTGCCGGAGATGAAACGGTAGGCGAAACCGCGGCGGAACGGCGAAAAACGGCGAAGAAATTCGTTCTGGGCGCGAGGAAGAAGGCGCGTGGAGCCCACGTGCACGCTGCTGTTGCACGCGTTGAACCGCACACGTGCGCGGCACGCGCCCGCGCAGATTCGGCACGTGCCGAGCACACGCCTGTCGTCCCCTCTTCCGCGGCTTCTATTTACAATTTTGCCCCAAATTTTTCGTGTTTTTGCAGTCCCGCCTTGGCCAATTTATTTACTGTTCTGCCCTTGGTACATTTATTAATTATTATGTCATTTCATGCATTTTTATGAATATTTTATGCATGAAATTAAATGTCCAATGATTCATATATTTAATTAATTAGAGAGTAGCCACAGCATCTTTGATTAATTAAATTATATATTAAGTGCTTACGGGTCATATTTAGAAATGGACATTAATTGTAATTAATTATATTAATATGATGAATTTTATCCCACAGGAACTTTCATTGTATTAATATGATTAATTAGGTGGAAATATCATATTATTTTTCTTAATTTACCCACAGGGATTAAGAAAAGGTATATAATATGGTGGTTTCTTCATGATGTAATTATGAATCTATTTAAATTAAAAACTTAGCCCACATGTAGTTTTTATGTTATGTGATTCATATTGTGACATGTTTACATTGGTAAAACATGATTTATGTATATTTGCCTCAAATTTTGTGACATAAGCATGATTATTTGATATGCGGTTTCACAACCCGTGAATTTCTCGAATTTAAGTTTGATGTTCCCATACCGAATAGTGAGAACTATAAAGTTTGGAAGGAGTCAGTTCTTCTTCAATTGGGGTGGATGGACATTGATTATGCTATAAGGAAAGACGAACCACCTACTCCTACTGATTCGAGCACTCCAGCTGAGATAGCTCTTTATAACCATTTGTGCCATGTTTATAAGAGCTAAGATATCTCCTAGTATTCGTGGTTCGGTTGCTCAGCATAGCAATGCTAAGGCCTTATTGGAGGCCATTGATGCGCAATTTGAGAGTTCTGAGAAGGCGCATGCCATGACCCTAATTATGAAGTTTTCATCATTGAAGCTCACTAGTATTAGAGGTGTGCGTGAGCACATCATGCAAATGAGGAACATAGCAGCTCAACTTAAGAACCTTGAGGTTGAGATATCTGAATCCTTTCTTGTGTATTATATTCGAACACTCTCCCACAACAGTATGCACCTTTCAAGATCTCTTACAACACACATAAGAATAAATGGTCAATTAATGAACTCATGACCATGTGTGTTCAAGAGGAAGAAAGACTGATTATGGAATTGGGAGAAAGTGCTCATTTGGCAACACAAGGAAAGCATAAGGGCCATGGCAAGCATAAGGGAAAAGGTAAAATACTTCCCCAAGCTGACATTAAAAAAGAATCCAAATGTTTCTTCTGTAAACAGAAGGGGCATATGAAGAAGGATTGTGCCAAATTTAAGGCCTGGCTTGAGAAGAAAGGTAATCCAATCTCTTGTGTTTGTTATGAATCTAATATGACTGATGTAAATCACAACACTTGGTGGATTGATTCTGGATCTACAATCCATATTTCGAATTCCTTGCAGGGTTTTCAAAACCATAGGAAGCCAGTAGGAAGTGAACAAAGCATCTATTTAGGAAACAAGATGCGTTCGCATGTGGAAGCTATTGGGACATGCAGACTAGTTCTCAATAGTGGCTTTATTTTGAATTTGGAAAGGACCTTTTATGTTCCTAGTTTTTCTAGAAACTTAATTTCAGTTTCAAGACTTGTATCTTTGGGATACTCTTTTAACTTTTCAGATTCAAACTTTTGTTTATCATTTAAATCTGAAATTGTTGGGAGTGGTACTTTGTCTGATGGTCTTTTTCGAATTAATTTGCAAGACAATGCCTATTATGATGCGATGCATGTTCATGATAATGCTGGTATAAAACGATGTGTTGTGAAAGAACATTCCTCTATGTTATGGCACCGGAGATTGGGACATATCTCCATAGAAAGAATTAAGCGATTGGTAAATGATGGAGTACTTAGTACTTTAGATTTTACTGATTGTGATACTTGTGTAGACTGCATAAAGGGAAAGCAGACCAACAAGACAAAGAAAGGTGCCAAAAGGAGTACAGAAATATTAGAAATCATACATACGGATATTTGTAGTCCGGATATGGACTCTTGTGGTCAGAAATACTTCATCTCCTTCATAGATGATTACTCATGTTATATGTATCTCTACTTGATTCATAATAAATATGAAGCATTAGATGCCTTTAAGGTATTTAAGGCAGAAGTAGAGAAACAATGCGGTAAGCAAATTAAGATCGTGAGATCATATAGAGGTGGAGAATTCTATGGTAGATACACTGAAGATGGACAAGCACCTGGTCCATTTGCAAGGTTTCTTCAAGAGCATGGGATAGTTGCCCAATATACTATGCCCGGGTTCTCCGGACCAAAACGGCGTAGCGGAAAGAAGAAACCGGACCTTATTGGACATGGTGCGTAGTATGCTTAGCAGCTCCAAACTTCCTAAATCCTTGTGGATTGAAGCACTTAAGACGGCAGTGTACATATTAAACCGAGTTCCGACCAAGGCTGTCCCAAAGACACCTTTTGAGTTATTTAAGGGTTGGAAACCGAGTTTGCATCATGTACGCGTTTGGGGATGCCCGTCTGAAGTGAGAGTTTACAATCCACAAGAAAAGAAGTTGGACCCAAGGACCATAAGTGGTTATTTCATTGGATATGCCGAAAGGTCTAAGGGATACAGGTTTTATTGTCCATCTCACACCACTAGGATTGTGGAATCAAGAAACGCTAAATTTCTTGAAAATGACTTGATCAGTGGGAGCGATCAATTGAAGGACCTTGATCCTAAGAAAGATCATACAGATACTCAACCTTCCACCTCAAGTTTAAGGTTGGTTGTTGCTCATAATGCCCCTTCAATTCAACCGGCTATTGAACAACCGATCGTTGAAGTTCCACAACTTGCTGATATTGATCTAGTAGATCCAGTTGTTCAGCAATTACCGGCTTGTTGAACAACCAGTTGAACAACATGCTCCTCAAGAGAATGTTGATTCAACATTGAGAAGATCTGCTAGAATAAGGAAATTGGCTATTCCTAGTGATTATATTGTATATTTACAAGAGTCTGACTATAATATTGGAGCTGAGAATGATCCTGAAACGTTTTCACAAGCCATGGATAGTGATAAATCCAATTTGTGGTACAATGCCATGAAGGAAGAGATGAGTTCTATGGCATCTAATGAAGTCTGGGATTTGGTTGAGTTACCTGATGGTGCGAAGGCCATTAGTTGTAAATGGGTCTTCAAAACTAAGAAGGATTCATTAGGTAACATTGAAAGATATAAAGCTAGACTCGTTGCCAAATGATTCACTCAAAAGGAAGGAATCGATTACACAGAGACCTTTTCTCCTGTATCTAAGAAAGATTCTCTTCGTATTGTTTTGGCATTGGTTGCCCATTTTGATATGGAATTATATCAGATGGATGTGAAAACAGCGTTCCTCAATGGAGAACTAGAGGAGGAGGTTTACATGAAACAACCTGAAGGATTCCCCTCTAGTAAAGGTGAGCATTTGGTGTGCAAGCTTAAGAAATCTATATATGGCCTGAAACAAGCATCCCGCCAATGGTACTTAAGGTTCCATGAAGTCATATCTTCATTCGGTTTTGTAAAGAATGTCATGGATCAATGTATATACCAGAAGGTCAGTGGGAGTAAAATTTGTTTCCTTGTGCTGTATGTGGATGATATACTACTTGCAACCAATGATAAGGGGTTGCTACATGAGGTGAAACAATTTCTCTCTAAGAGTTTTGACATGAAGGATATGGGTGAGGCATCTTATGTCATTGGCATTAAGATCCATAGAGATAGACCTCGAGGCATTTTAGGACTATCTCAAGAAACCTATATCAATAATGTCTGGAGAGATTTCGGATGAAAGATTGTTCACCAAGTATAGCACCCATTGTGAAGGGTGACAGGTTCAATTTGAACCAATGCCCGAAGAACGATCTGGAAAGGGAACAAATGTACAACATTCCATATGCTTCTGCTGTTGGAAGCTTGATGTATGCTCAGGTTTGCACTCGACCTGACATCGCTTTTGCTGTGGGAATGTTGGGAAGATATCAGAGTAATCCAGGTTTAGACCACTGGAGAGCTGCAAAGAAAGTGATGAGATACCTTCAAGGTACCAAAGACTATATGCTTATGTATAGACGGACTGACAACCTGGAAGTGGTCGGTTATTCGGATGCGGACTTCGCGGGCTGCGTTGATTCACGAAAATCAACATCTGGATACATTTTTATGTTAGCTAGTGGAGTCGTGTCATGGAGAAGTTCCAAGCAGACTTTGACTGCTACTTCCACTATGGAGGCTGAGTTGATTTCTTGTTTTGAGGCTACCTCGCATGGTGTAGGGTTGAAGAGTTTCATTGCTGGGCTTAGAATTGTTGATTCTATTTCTAAGCCATTAAGGATATATTGTGACAATTCAGCTGCGGTTTTTATGGCTAAAAATGCCAAAAGTGGTAGTCGAAGTAAGCATATCAACATTAAGTATTTAGCCATAAGGGAACGTGTTAAGGAGAATAAAGTGGTCATTGAACACGTTAGTACTGAATTGATGATAGTCGATCCTTTAACTAAAGGCATGCCACCAACGAAGTATAAGGATCATGTAATTAGTATGGGAATAGGTCCCATCATGTGATTTGTCGTCATATGAACGATTTTTGTTGTATGAAACTCTTATTCAGTTGTAATGTTGATTCTCAATTTTGGTGTACACATTTTGTTGTTTATGAGAATAACATTTATCCTTGGTTCTGGAATAAACGTGGGGTTTATTCATTAAGATATGTTGTCACATATAGGCTGACATTAAAGAAATAAGTTGCATTGTGATACATGGAAGATATTACTCACTCTTAGAGGACATGTCGCCATGATCCATGTGTTTTGTTTCTTTTCTTTAAGCATAAAGTTTTTGTGGAATTAGTTGGATAATCCGTATGATGAAAATGATGGGATCAAGTGGGAGAATGTTATTTATTTTTTGTGATCCCACATTTTGGACCCACACTTTCTCTAAAGGTTGCGACTATTCAACATGAAGTGTTTCCACGCTTCGTACCCTTTTGTGACAACTGCCCATTTGGTAACCGTCTTGATGGGAGACGATGTATAAAAAGGAACGTACGTTCACTTCTGACGGGTGATGACAAGGTCTAACACAAACCCTCTCATTTGGAATACACCATCAGTACGTGAGGGAATTGGGTTAGTAGTGTATGCCCAATATTTCTTTGATTTCAGGTTTTCCAGACGAACGTAATTACAAACAATGGCTGGAGGTTTGTCTATAAACGATCCTAGCTTCCGCAATTTGATATTTATGTCTAACAAAATCTACTTGGCCTCGGACGGTGCAAATTCAGACGTGCATCCTATTTAGATTCCTTTGTGATATTGCTTCCCCACTAGGGCCATCTCTGTATTGCTCGTCGGTTCTCTTTTATTTATTTTTTTATTAATAGAAAAATCAAATCAAGTAAAGTCGTGCTGGATCTTGAATCTGAATCAAAGCACCAGGGGCATTGCATGTGAGTATGTGAGTTTCGGTCAGTACTGCAAGCGAGCATGTGAGTATTGCACGTGAGGTTCCACGCACGAATATTTGTTGGGGGAGAAGACAAAATAGCTCTTGAACTGTGATTTCTCTTATTTTCCTTTTCCATTGCAACATTAAGAATTCTTAACTTGCACTTCATATGTGTACACTATTATATTATCTTGCACTTTGCTTTGTCCTTTATATTAACATTGGAACAAAATTTGTATAAGTATAATTTTTCAACCCTAATAGCAAGTTTCCATTTGCCTTTGTCCTTTAGTGTCCTTGGCCATGATTATTGACGTATTGAAGAGGTAGAAGCATGGTGCAGTTGATCCTGTCATGGGAGAAGCTTTCTAAAGAAGTGTAGATAATGAAGCATACTTCTTTAAAGAGCCTGAGAAATTTGTCATGATCATGGTCTCAACGTCAGCTTTCCATTATATTCACAAGTTTGAGAGAAAAATACAAGTAAACAATTAGACCTACCACAAATGGATCATCAACCTACTTCTTAACCCACATTTAATGGGTTGGATTGTTATATGAGTTAGTTATATTTAATAAATGGGTTTAGAATGGTAAGACTCAAAATAATATGAGTGTTAAATGGGTTCAAAACTCACTTAGACCCAATTCATCTCTATGATCTCTCTTCACCTTCTCCTGCTCTCACTATCACCTCAATTTGAATATGAATTTTCCTAGATTATGTTAAATATAAAAGTGTTTTGATAATATGAGTCGAGTCAGTCACTAAATTTGTATTACATGAAAATGGTTTAAAAAGAGTTAAATGGATTAATTTAAATTGGACTATTTTCGATTTGACTCAACCCATCCATTTGACAAACCTAATATACAGTGGTAGATGAGACCAATAAATAATCATGAGCATTTGTTAGACTCACCACGGAAAAGAAGCAAAATTAAAAGAGGACATGATAGATAATTGAGGAACAAACCCTAGCAATTTGCCTTAAAAATAATTTAACAATATTTTGTGATTTTCATGGGATTGTTTTAATGTAACACAACTAGTTTGCAGTTGTGTGTGTTGAGAACCCAAACATAAAAGATGACTTAAAACTTTGGTTAAGGTTTTTGTCGATGGGAGCTGGACATTCTCTGGTTTTAAATATTATAAATATATATGTGTGTCTAGCAACATTTATAATTGCGAAATCTAGTCGGACATGCAAATTCAAATGTGGGTTCCAACTGGTCGACATTGACCGAGCTTAGCTCTAGACTCGAGAACTCGTCCTTTTGGACCTGCATAGGATCCATCCTCGTTTTCCAAGGTGGGAAAGTAAAAATTACACACAAAACTAGGACATGGTCAGAACTTCCGTAAATTTGCCTTTATTGTTATTCGTCCCGGAAAAACTTATTCAAATGTTTAATACAATAATTATTTACTATGTTCGGATTTTCCTTTTGCTTTCTTTTGAAGGCAAAAGACACTTGTTTTACTCGTGGAGCCCAATATGAATTAATAGAGCGTGGAAATGGATCATATTGTTTTGCTTGAAAAATGATATATATAGACTTACTTATAGAGCCATATTATATATAATCTCTTATAATATTTAAATAGTAAAGCATGTATTCATCTAAAGCTTAAATTTTTAAAATAATTCCATAAAGTTTTATTAGATGAACACGTGATTTAATATTTAAAATACTCTAACATAATCATGTCATTATTTATATTTTAAATGCTTAACGTCAAAAGGCACTTTCTAAGAAGTTCTTGGAATATACATGATTCATTGACGATTTCTTTATGAAACTCGGTTGACATAGGATAAGAACTCATTAATATCCTCCATTCACATTGTTTAAGCAAGATTCAATGGATACACATACATATATCTATACACATACTATTTTCTAAAATATGTTTTTCAATACCTCAACTATTCAATTCAATTGTGAATTTATGTTAGGTGAATTTGAAATTAGCAAGAAAGGCTACATAAAATGTAAATAAATATTTTATAAACATATATTTTCTTACTCAATTTTTGAATTAAGAAAACTATTTCGTTCGGTGTAGCGCATACGCTTAATGCAATAAGTTAGAATTCAAACTCAATTTAAAATAAAAATCCATTAAAAATCATTGCATATCATGCTCTTTGTTTTCGTACGTTTTCATTGTGATGCGAAATTTTTGTAAAATCGCTCTAGGGCTTCGTATAAGTTTGCATTAGAAGATTAACCAACGCGCTTGGATGGCAACTTGGCAAGTCAGGAAATCCACAAAAATCCGTTGGGGTTAAAGTGGTAATCCTCTTGAAATTCAGAGTCCGAAGCAATGAACCTGCAGTTGCGATAGAAAAATAATGGTGAAGACTCACGTTCTCCGCAAAGGAATTAACGTAACCAATAAAAAAATTCGTTTCTTGAAGACTTTTACAGATTCCAAAAAGAAATGTCCCATCTATAAGTATGTGGGGGCACAAATTGCAGGTGCCATAAGTATGACAAAACATCATTACTTTATCGTAGAAAGCCTCATCTTTATAGTGAAACTCTGTATGTGAATAGGCGCACAATATATATATATATAATATACTATCATTGTTAATGAATATTAAATTATTAAAACTCCATTTATTTCTCAAAAATAAATAGTTTGAAATTTTTTTTTCTAAATATAATCAAAAGAATTTTAATTGTCCACAAAAATGATTGCATATTAACTATTATTGATAATAAAAATATTTATATTGATTAATTATTTCAAATAATATAAATAATTATTTTTCTTAAAAAATATTTTCCAAATATTTAATTTTATACGAAACAAATGGAGTCATAATCATATTTTGAATTTAATATTGCATAATTCAGGAGGTTCACTCGGGCTATATAACAAAAAGTGTGATTATTAGGATCCAATATGAAACAAGAATATCTAAATATAAAAATCATTAATAAACATTTAGTGAGACAACTTTTGTAATTGAAGAAAGTTTTCGTTATTGATAATAATTTATATGGAACTATTGCCATAAATGATGAAAATATTTTTATTTATATATTTTATAAGCAATAGAAACAATCATTTTTACAAATATATATATATATATATATATATATATATTTATGCTTGCTAAATAAACAGGGCCTTAAGCGAAATTTTTTAGTTTTCTTCCTGGTTTCCAACTTTATTTGAATGGGGATCATTTGACAGACCCGGTACATTGTTTCGATTTAATTGTCTCTCTTTATTGATATAAGTCCCATTGTAAAACCAAAAATATTTTTATCTAATTAATTCTTGTAGAGCCACTCTTCTTTATTTTTTTCTTTCACCCTAATCCTCTGCGTGCCCTCTGACCTGACATCTCTCTCTTTTCGCTCAGCACTCACGCGCCACACGCTCACGCGCGGGCAGAGCGCACACGACGCACCCATGCGCGTGTCGCCCAAATATTGTACTCGCTTGCAGATTGGGTCCAAGAAAAGTCATCCAAAAGGATCCACGACGATGGGATAAAGGTCAACGAGTTCTCGTCAAGTGCTCTGTATCTTTCGTTTTACTTGATGTTCGCGAAAAACAGTCAGAGAGAGAGAGAGAGAGAGAGAGAGAGAGAGAGTCCCGAATTTGCAAAGTAAAGCTTCCATGGCGAGCTCAGATGCTGGAACGAGTAGCGGCAATGCAAGAGGAGGCGAGTATCAAGTATTCTTGAATTTCCATGGTCAAGATACTCGAGATGGATTCACCAACTTCCTTTATCAAGACTTGGTAGAGAATTGCATTCATGTCTTCATGGATGACGAAGAACTTCCAGTTGGTGAAGAAATTGGTAGAAAGCTCCTGCAAGCAATTGACAACTCCCAGATCTACATACCCATCTTTTCAAGAAATTATGCTAGTAGCAAATGGTGTCTCCGTGAGCTTGCAAGGATGGTAGACAACACATCCAAGTTAGAGGAGAAAAAGATCCTACCCATTTTTTACGATGTGGAGCCAAAGGATGTTGACCTTAAAACCCCATTATACAGAACGGCCATAGAGAAGCACAAGGAGGAGCACAAGGAGAAGTTTCCTGACGAGGGAGAATACTGGGAGGGAGAATCCTGGGAGGACGCTCTTAAGAAGGTTGATAAAATCAAGGGTTGGGAGCTGAAAAAATGTAGAAGGTAATTTCTAGAGATCCCTGATCTTTCCAGCTCTAGAATCAAGCCCGTCCTCTACAAGGGACGTCGGGAGATAAATAAATTAGCAAATCTTCACATGTTAAAGAATATACAAGTACAATCATATGCAAGGGTTATTAAGGATAAATAAAAGGACTCCACCGTTTTTTGGATTTAGAGGCATACATGTTAATTTACGTGATCGATATAGCTTTTGTAACTAATGAACTGGCTTCTGTTTGTGGCAGCAAAGCAGAACTTATGAAGTTGGCAGTTACAGAGGTTTTGCATAAGCTGAAGAGAAAACATAAGATTGTGACTAAAGATTTAGTTGGCCTTGATGATCGAGTGGCAGAAGTACTGGAATTGTTAGATGTTAACTGTAGTGATGAAGCGAGGCTTCTCAAAGTTCATGGAATGGGGGGTATCGGTAAAACCACTCTAGCCGGGGTAGTCTACAATGAACTTTCTTCTCGCTTTGGAAAGTGTTGCGCCTTCCTTAACAATATTAGAGAAACATCAAAGAAGGAGGGTTTACGCTGGTTGCAGAAAAAGTTACTATCAGAGATTGCTAATACTAGCTCTGCAAAAATTATTAAAGGAGTTGATGATGGAAGAGAGAGGATAGAGGAAACACTTCGCGGTAAGAAGGTTCTCATTGTCCTTGATGACGTTGATGAAGAAGAACAAATCAAGAATCTGATTGGACAACGTCGGTTGCATCCTGGGACAAGAGTAATTATCACCACTAGGAACACAAGCGTACTGGAGTTTATTGAGCAAAGAATGGCTCGTGAAAGGAAGGAGATGAATTCTGACCATGCACTCACAATTCAGCCTTATGAAATGAAGGAGATGAATTTTGACGACGCACTCCAACTTTTCAAGAGGCATGCATCTGTTGATAACTCTAAGGCAAAGGATTTTGACAACCTTTCAAGAGATATTGTCAATACTACCGGGTTTCTGCCTTTGGCTATTGAAGTTATAGGTTCACTACTTTTTGGAAAGCCCAAAGCGAAATGGGAGGATACATTAAAGCGGTTAAAGAAAATGCCCCATAAACGTGTACAAGAGAAGTTGATGATTAGCTATGACGCCCTAAATTATCATCAGCGCGAAATTTTTCTTGATGTCGCATGCTTTTTCATCAATGAGGATATGATGAATGCCAAATACATGTGGGAGGCTTGTGGATTTGATCCTACCTCAGAAATCGATGTCCTCGTTGAAATGTCTTTGATAAAGATAAAGGATAATGACAAATTTTGGATGCATGACCAATTGAGAGACCTAGGACGGGAAATTGTTCGTCGAGAAAATCCTAAAAATTTCGAGAAGCAGAGTAGGGTGTGGACTAGTGAGGAGTTCATTGATTTCGTAAGAACCGAAGAGGTAAGACAATTATCAGTTTCAATTGAAAAAAGTGACATCTTGCATTTGAGGATTCAACTTTATGCTCATGATCTTTTCTTTCATTTCATTCATTCAAATCGTAAATAAAATTACTGGTTACCAACAAACTTCAACTAATCACTGCAATTGATTTATTGGCAGAGGTACGAAGATGTTGAAGCACTTGATCTACAGTGGTTTTCTATTATCTCAATTAGCCATGAAGAAATTGTAAGGTTTAAAGATTAAGTTATGGGGCCATACGTGGGGATTTCACCGTTTCTCTACCAAAGTTGAGATGGATTTCGTGGCATTCTTACTTTCAAGATGTTTTTGGGCCTAGTATGCATTCAAAGAATTTAGTTGTCCTTGAACTTTTCAACAATAAATTCCCAGATGATTCAAAAGTATGGGACTTAATTAAGGTATTGTTTCATCTTAATTTATAGCAGTTGTCTCGTGCATTATCAGTCTTCTTTTTGTAATGTTTATACTTCTTTTTTGCAGATGGCAACTAAACTTAAAAATCTTACTCTTGTAGAATGTTGTGGCATTACTAGAACTCCAGACTTGTCAATATGCCTGGATTTAGAGAGGTTGACTTTTAATAATTGTGGGAGTTTGAAGGAAATCAACGACTTTATTGGAAAGTTAAAGAACTTGCTTGACTTGAATATCACCCATTGTGGGCTCATTGAACGAGTGCCTGATGAAATTGGAGGTTTAGTGAAGCTTGAGCGCTTCTCTTTGAGTGGCTGCAAGAAAGTGATTGGACTCCCCACCTCTATCTGCGACTTAGCGTCATTAAGGAAGTTGGACCTTTCATATACTAGAATTACAAGCCTGCCGGAGTCCATCGGAAAATTAACATCGTTGTGCACTTTGAATCTGTCAAGACATCGGACCGCTGAAATTATAGATCGATGGGAGTTACCCAAAGCTATTGGAATGTTGGACAAATTGGAGGAGCTTTATCTTAGTCGTTGCAATCAGTTGGTTGGCAAAATTCCTGATGAAATAGGAGATCTATCCTCTCTAAGAGTCCTAGATTTGTGTGGGACCAGAATCTGTCGAGTCCCGGGAACAATCAATAGGCTTTCTTGCCTCTCAACACTTGATTTAACAGGGTGTGATGAGATTACAGAGTTGTTTCAGCTTCCAGTGAATTTAGTTTGTTTGCGTGTTCAATCTAGCTCACTACAGGTGGTCCCAAATCTCTCAAAGCTTACCAATCTAGTAGAGTTGATCCTATCAGATGGCTCTAAAGGTCAAGATTCATCAAACCTCAAGCACACATGTGACTTGGGGTGGATTGGTAGGCTATCCAAACTAAAGAAGTTGGAGCTGTGTCTTCTCAACATCGCCGCACCGCCTACGGAGTTGGGTCTTCTATCTCTTCTAGAATATCTTACTTTGTTTGGTCTAGATCTCCAACCCCTCGAGCAGCTACCGCCTTCTTTACATTCTTTAGAACTTGACAATTTCATCTCAATAGGACCGCCACAATCCAACTTGGAAATTCCGTCAAAATTGACGCTTTGTCTCTCGCGATTGCAAGAAATTCAACTCCATGGGTTTTCGCAATTGCAGTACTTACATTTGGGCAAGTGTGACCTTCGGAGCTTATCCATACCATCTAGCTTACGGATACTTAGTGTATATGATTGCCCTAATATGATTGAGATTTAGGTTCTTGGTATGTCGGCATCACTGGAGGAATTAGCTATCGATGGGTGCCGATCAATTGGAAGGATAGTATCATGCGGTGAGGGAGGATCTCTCGGGGTTCTCGATCAATCAGAGTCTTCTTTGAGTGAGTCAACCTATTGTTCACCGGGAGTACTTCTTCTTCCCAATGCCTTAAAGAAACTAAAATACCTTCAATTGTGAGACTGCGAAAACCTACTTGAGATTCAAGTCATCGATACACTGTTAATCGATACACTGTTATCATTGCAAGACATCTCTATTGAACGGTGCACTGCTATGGAAAAGTTAATTGGCATATCGAACTTGAAGAACCTCAGCCGTTTGTTCATCTCTAACTGCTCTAAGCTGCAGGTTGTTGAGGGCCTTGGCACGCTAGAGTTTTTGACTAAGTTGGATGTTGACAACTGTCCTTCACTGGAAACATTGCTTGACATATCAAACTCGAAAATATCAGACGAGTGCAATATACGTATTAGACGGTGCAAGGAGTCACTTGACTGCAGGCAGCGCATCTCTTTATTTTATATTCCTTTCAAGCGTTACAAAGAGATGATGGTTCAACAAGCTGCGCTCAATCGAGACAAACAAGGTGAGCCTCGGCTAGGATTTTATCGTAACACCAAAGAATTTCACCTAAAATGCGACTAGATGTAAAATTCTTTTTAACAACTTATTCAAACATAAAGTAGTTAGAAGATTGCCATTGTAGATACCTATCATATTCCAAATAAATTTATAGAATGTTCAAGAATTGAATCGACGATGTACATTTACATGAAAATATAAAAGCCTTCAACCAGTCCATAGAATCATTTCTTCACTTGCAAATGTCGAATTCTCAAATTTTCCCTACCATAACAAACCAAAAAACCAAAAGTCGCCATATGAGAGGAGATATCTGATACAGGCAACGACATTGGGCTTTCCTTTCCATTTTCTTTGGTCCCCTCTCTTTGGTCATATTTGTCAATCCATTGATTTTATCTACAATTTCTGTTATAGACATGAAAACGGAACTTCCAAGTCGTAGACTGAACATAGATGTCTTGTTCCATACAATGCATATTTATTTTAGATTCCTGTAGTGATACTGTCTTTTCCTCTTGCCTCTTTCATCAATACATTCAAGTTCAATCAGTAAGAAATTCAAGGTTAGAGATTTTCACTTCTGGACATTTTGAGGGATATAGAAAGTCATAATGTGCTTCATAGAGGAACATAATGTGGGAAAGTAAAACTGACTTTGAAGGAAGAAAAGTGGAGACTTTACACTACATGAATTACTGAATCATCATTTAGCAGCATATAGACTTTCGATGTCTTGCACATACTAGGAGCCATGAGCCTACTGTACCCTTGTTTGTGAAAAAGGCAAAACCAATGTTAAAACTGCATTTTCTCATTCTAGATAGGCTGAAGAAAATCTTATTTTTCATGTAGGAGGAGGCTAAAATGGAAGGGGATGCTACAGACTCACACAGACTGAAGAAGTATATACTGAACTTAACTACAGCTTGTTTTTGCAAATCTTGATGAACGTGCTCCACCAATAACATTTTGTGATAGATTGAAGACATGCTAGGTGAGCATATTGGAATGTGTCTGTAACTGCAACTTTCCTTAGCTTTAAAACTGAAATTCGTTGTAGTTCAAAACAGAGGATGCATATGAAGGACGATTCATAATCTATGGAGATTGAAAGACAAAGTCAAGTCTCGTCATTTTGGTTGATTGAAGAACTAAGTTATGGCTTGGAAAGACAACTTTAAGACTCCTCTTGATCAAACTCAAAGGCAACCACAGTCGAGGGACAAGTGTTCCAGAAACAATAACTCATGTTGCACGGGATATTCCCCTACATTGGGGATTCATTAACCATTACTCCGAGGTAAGTCTTTCTCCAAGTGAAGTACAAATTGATTTTCATATGGTTCGACTGACAAAGTATTTTCTAATATTTGGCTTGTGTATGACAATTTCTTCAACTTTTGACAGCATGTGATAAACCAACCGACCAATGAAAGGCAGCTGATTGGCACTGATATACATTTCCATCCAATGATTAGGTGGCTGGTTAGTAGTTATCTTTGTGAATATTCATTACCTGAGATTTAATAAAAGCTGCCTGCTAATAAATGCAGCGACTTCCTACATAATGAACTTCACTCATTTTGTACATAAGTCATTTTTCATCATCAAGTGTGCACTTTTCGTTGTTAATCATTCTCCAAAGTTGATAATCTGGTAGTTCTTCGATATCTGCTAAAGTGCTCATGAATTGCTTGGTCGTAGCAAGCAAGCCTAGAGAAAGGATTTCACTAGCGTCCGTAAGTTTTAAGGACCCTGATGTCAAGCTTTCTCTTGACTCGTTCCCACTTGAAATGTGGCCAAAATAGGAAGATTTAAACTCTTATGAAATCACTGGTTATAATTGTAACCAATTATCATGTCATACAGATAAAAGTGCATTCAACGTATTAATTCTAGCCTAACTCTGCAGGTTCGGATGTATCTGCCCCCACCAAATATAAAGATTTCTGTACTGGTTTGAAACCTTTTCCACAAGGAAATTAAGACTTATTTGCAAGACTAATTTGAAAGAGTTTCCCTCAACCAACAATGTAGATCTTTGAATTTCTGAAGGTCATATTGAGATAGTAATTTTAGCATTTCACTACGCTTGGATGATTTGCAGTTTTTCGTACTTTCAGATCCTTTTCCCGTGACTTTCCCCTTTATTATTCTGGTAGTTGCCTCATCCCATAGATATGCCTTTTGATTTACGCATCAAAAACTATATAAAACTTTCTCTGCACCAGCCTTGATTAAAGCAGCGAAATGGTAGCGTGGCTTGTAATTTCAAACAATCCCAGCAACATTGATATATGCTCCAGCAGTGCATAAACAAATAATCGACAAAGCGCAGAGAAAGAGAGAGAGCTGCTTATTAGGGGTGTGCATGGTCCAGGCGGGCGGTTCCCGACCTAGAACCGGCAACCGCCATAAGGACCGGTTAGAAAAATTGGAAGGGATCCACTGTTTGTTGCATGGATCCACCCGGGAACCGGACCACGGTCCGTCCGGTTCCGGGTGGATCCATGGAACCGATCTTGACGCAAAACAATTTTGGTTTTCAACATACAACGGTCGGGCCATGAGTTGGGAAGGAGGGGAGGAGGTCTATGGTCGGGTTTTCAACGTAGAACGGTCGCAAAAACAATTTTGGTTTCCGGACCGCTGGTCCGGTCCGGTTCCCAAGTTTTGAGCTCTAAATTCCAAGTTCCAATCTCCAAAAAGTAAAACAATAATTAATAGATAATTGCTCAACATTAAATAACAGTCAACTACACGTGAATGCAAAAAAAAACCAAGTGCGGTGGGGAAAAAACCCTCAAGATGACTCATAGGGTACCTCTACTTCTAGATGAGATCTAATCTTGGTTTCTTTTAGTATTTTTTTTTTTAATATTAAAAAGGTTCCGGTCCGGTCCGGGTGGGCGGGTGGGCGGATCCGCCCATGGAACCGGGGAACCGGACCGGTACCCACCGGTTCCAAAATTGGAACCGGGAACCGGACCGGTTCCCTCAAGAACCGCCGGTTCGGGTGGTTCCGGTCCGGTTCCGGGCGGTCCGGGCGGTTCCCGGGTATTTTGCACACCCCTACTGCTTATCTCATTGTGCTAGTGCTTTGTCTGTGGAATTTGGGAGAAATATTTTAACATACAAGGAAAACATGATTGACAGATCTTGAACTGTCGAAGGTATGCAAGATAAAATTAAATCATACAGTTTAATACCTAACCACAAAACTCAAGTTGCAAAAAAAATTCATCTGCATTCATACGTCTGTCCTATAGAGGGTTCTCGCGAGGCAGCGAGTAGTTCTAGCTCAGGCTCAGATATAAGTGGAGAGACATAAAAGTCGACCATCTCCTTGGTTACTTCTTCCAAACTTGGAGGATCCCACTGCACATTATTTGATAAACCCACGATGATTTCAATCATTGAAGTTGAGAAAATGTGTAAGGTTGGAAAAATTGGGACTCAATCTTACCTTTGGAGCGAAGTCCTTATCCACTAATCGTGCGCGAAAACCCTTATGACGGCAAAGAGCACTATTGATGAGAACATAAACTATCTTTGCAACCCCACAGATGGCAAAGAGTACCATGATCTGACGATAAGGAGAGAGAAGAAAAACCACAAGATTCAACCAAACAATTGCAGTGGATGTGCAAGACTTGCGTACCTCACAAAAGTCTTTGGAAACTTCTCTAGAGATTCCATGGAGGGATATTCGGTATTCCCAAGTTAAACATTGATCAAGGGTCTGGAATCTGCCTTCACGAATCTGAAAGTAGTAATTATAACCGAGTCAATGTTTGAGAGAAGGAATCTATGTCCAACAAAGAAAATCAAAAGAATGGAAACTCACGGATCTTAAGGTGACTTTTAAGCTCAATGGAGAAGCTTCCCTTAGTTTCTTGAGGGTCATTGCACACCGTTCATCATAAGAGTCAGCTGCTTCAATTTCCTAAGCAACGCCAATTTAATAAGATGGCAATAATAGAACATCCAGGATATTAACTATGCTGACTCATTGCATTTCTCAGTTGATTAGTCCCAATTCTACCATCATGTCATCTGGCAAAATAAAACATCAGTCATACCATCTCAAAAACCAGTACAATGTCAAGCATCGTGGACTTTCCAACGACAAATATAAGAGTCCTTTTCAGGGTGTCTCGTCCAACTTACCAGTGCATGAATAATTTCCTCGACTATGTCGTGGCTAAAGCATTTATCGATCCCTACAATCATGAGTCAGTGAACAAGACAAAAATAGTCCATTTAAAAAATTATTTGATACACACTTCAATAGCTGCAACAAATAATACTGAAGAGATTAGAAAACAAAAGACTTCCTGGTAGTAAGCATAACAAAAAGTGCAAGTTCATTCTTTGATAAAGGTGAGAAAAAATATACTTGCACAGAGAAGGAAGAAACTTTCTCCATAAAAGCAGCAATCACTCTGCTATGTGGAATATTTACTTGTCCCTTGCACAGTTCTAATATGCACAATAACTAACAACATGTCATAACTAATAACTTATTATGTAGATCTTAAGTGTTTAGAAGGACTGATTCATAGCTCTACCTGGGTTTGGATAAAACAGAATCAGCCACATAAAGTGTGAAAATAGCTAGTACAAAAATTCTAAGCATATAAAGCCTATATTTGCCTTATAGCCAACTGCACCAAAAAGTAAGAAAGCTATAGTTATGTGTGGTAGAATGCAATCTGCTCGCAATGTAGATCATTTATTAGCTACATGACAAACTTCTCTAGTCCGTTTCCCCAGACAGGCGTATAACGTAAATTTATACCGTATAGATCCAAAAAACATACAGTCATTTACACAGAGGAGGATAAAAGTAAAAAATCATGCCATAAAGAACCCAGAAGCTGTAGACTAAAGTTGAACATTACTTATGAATGATACTTCCCTTGTCGGGATAAACAAGATCACAATATTGTGAAAGGGATGTCTCTATAACAGATGGATCATCAGTAGTGAGTCTACCAAGACGCTCTTCAATCAAAGCCAATCTATGTCAAGGTCATTAGTCATAACTCAAGAAGAGATTATCAAGGTATGAAGTGTAAAAACACTGAAGCAGCAGTCATAGGTGCATTGAAAACAAACCGCATTTAGTGAATAGTGAGTAGCCAAGCGGCAGGCAACCATTTCAACACCATTAAGCTTATCCCCCGTGAGAGCCCGGTATTCCCCTGGAAGAAGAAGGCCACATTCTAAGACAGTATCCTAACCTAAGTTATTGACAACTTGGTATTCAAAGGGGAATAGTACTAAACTGTGCAAAGAAAATACTGAGGAAACTATATGAACCTTTCATCACAAACATAAGGACAAAGTAAAAACTATATGATCTCTTCATGGTTCAATAACAAAGTATACTTTGCAAACAAAGGCTTCCCTTTAGTGCAATGCATTGGATGGTCTTCAACATTTCTGCATGCCAGAAGGGAACTAATGGATACGGCAAAACATTCAAACATGCAGTAAAGACTAAATTTTCAAGGAACTTCCAGTTTACAGAAACCGAAAGAACACTTTGAGACCTAATTTTATCCAACCCTTCTGACCTATTTTTAATTTAATGAATGATCTCCTTATTTCATTACACATTTTAGCCAAGACCTCCGTTTTGTTTGCATAGACAATCTACCTAGATAGCCAGGTAGATGGGAAAGGTGGAAGGAAGCTCCTGCATCTGGATGAAATCCTATTTGAACCTCTGGATGGGAAAAACCTGCAATTGAAAGCATTAGCTCAAGAATGTACTTTGCAGAATTGCTGCAGAAAAATGAAACCAGGTGCATTATATGTTTGTTAGTTCAAGTTAGCCCTCCCATTAAAAAATTAAACAGAAATGGTGAAGTGGATGTCACAAGGCTTTAACATGCCACCTTGGCATCTACGCAGCCACGTAGGTCCACGTGGCTATTACACAGTTAAAAAAAATATTTAAAAATGAAGTTATGGTTTTAGAAAGAAAATTGAAAAAAGAAAAAAGAGGAAAACCATCTTCAGCTTGCTCTGGCAAAGAGAGGACAGTCGCACCGACAGCCACCGGCAAGGGTGGCCAGACCCTCCCAGGCTCAGGTCACAGTGGCCACACCTTCATGGAGCTTGGGCATGTTCCATCACAGAGGTATACACCCACAGAGAGAGATACACGGAAAAAGCAGTCCTGGTCCTTGACCACCTCTCAGCACCCAGCAGCAAGGGCCACAGCCTTCACAACAGATCTAGGCGGGGGTCACCACCTCACATCAGATCTGCAGTGGTTCTGCTGGGATTTGAACTGGTCCGGGAGACAGACTATGAGAATTTCATGCATTCAAATTATTCAGCTGTTGCCAAACCGTTGTCAATAAATAACAAGTAGATCACAAGGATTGAGTAAACCACAAGTGCTTTGTGATTTGGAGGATTCAAGAATACATTTTCCCCCCCTTTTTGTGGTCTATGATCAGAGTGCACAGCTTGAGAGCTCATCGTCATTGTAGCCATATATTCTTGTTCTTCTGTGGTGGGCTCAAACAAAGTCAACCACCTAAAAGAAAAGAATTTGGTATTCCTTTATGCTATTTTTGTTGATGCTTTGTTAAGTTTCCTTGATTTAGGTTGATGGGTTGTATGAAGTTCGATTGTTACCATTAGTTCTGGCTTCCTGTTTCAAGAATTTTGCCATTTCATGTTTGTGGACCCAGTTATTTGGTTCCTCTTTTCTAGAAGATTCCGTGTCGTGCAAACACAAGCTCAATGCTTTCTTACACACTTGGTCAGTCTCTCTGTTGCATGTGGTATTCAAAGGCGATGGCAGCAAGTACCCAGTCACCATGACCCTGGCTATGGCTGGGCAATACCGCCTCCACCGGCAGGCCACCTTCCTACCTTTGTTTTTTTTTTTTATTCCACCGCAGAGATTTGCTCAAGAAGAATGTTGATGTGGATGGGCATATCAGCATTCCGGTCTAACTGTTTGATGTAAGGACTAACTTGAACAAACAAACATATAGTTCAAGGACTTGATTGCACAAAAAAAAGTTGAGGGATGACAATGCAAGTTGAAAAGGTTCAAGGACCTCCCATACCATTATCCCATATAAAAATCTATGTTAATACCAATCCCATGACAATTTAGCTCACTGGTTTCG
The DNA here is from genome assembly GCA_014182565.1 of Eucalyptus marginata. Lineage (NCBI taxonomy): Eukaryota > Viridiplantae > Streptophyta > Magnoliopsida > Myrtales > Myrtaceae > Eucalyptus > Eucalyptus marginata. The sequence continues at coordinate 33,282,211 of CM024587.1, read as the reverse complement.
CCAGAAACCTATGTTCCAGCTCAGGAGCAAATTCACGTATAATTACAGCCAATGGCATCGAACCTCACTTTACATTAAGATAAGAAATAAATTGGCAAAGGAAGTTGAATAAACACAATCCCAGCGAGCACATGTATGAAAGCAGTTAACATCTATATCAGTATTTAGGAAAAGTCACATACAGTTTTACCAGTTGCCAATCGAAACATTCCGGGGAGAGAAATCCCAGCTCCGCTTGCCATAGTGACACCGTCCAAGATAGCCAGCTGCCCAAGAGTGAAGTAAATACAAAGTGACCAACTCATAAATTGAAATTAACACGAGTGCTGAGACATTCAAACAACTTTGATTGAATAATAATTAAATCCCAGAAATTGAATATTACACCTACTAAATGGTTATTGCTTGCAGTTTTTACTGTGAAAATGGGTCAACGAGTTGATGTCAAGTTAACAAACACTTTGATAGAATATTAAATGCCAAATCATAAATAACGAATGCAACTTGGAGTACATCATGCAATTAATTTTAGAAATGGAATCCTGCTTGACATGGAAGAAACTGTGCCTATAAGATGACTACTACATACCAATTGCAGTAAATGTCACTCACTTTCCATTTGACTTGAGGAACAAAGAGGGAAAATGTAAATGATTTTTAATTGTTCTTCTTTCTTAATTAAGCATAAAGTAATAAGTAGACAAGGGCTAAACATCAAAAGGACTTACTTTTGCTCCAAGAATCATTTCAAGAATCACAAGGACTTACTTGCTCCTCTCATCTCACCATATCGCCTTACACATAAAGACCGTAGTCATGCAGATCATTAGTCAAAGATAGTTTTACTAATCATGCCGCCAATGCAGAGGTACCTCATCTACTTAAGATTCATCCGTGTCTGCTTATGCTATGGAAAATGGTACCAAAGTGGAATGGGGTAGATCACATGTCAAGAAGCATGATATCCGACTAGTAGGTTCAATAATTTCAATATTTTGGATCATGATAGAGCTCCAAGGATTCAGCCCCCATCACTCAATTTGTAAGACAGAAAGTTTCTTTCGCTAGTTTTTGTAGCGTGATTGCAAGTTTAGAGCAACATTTAATTTAATGTTACTGTAATCATTCATCCAAGTTATTTCCAAGATTTCAAAAGTTTGTGTAAATGCTTTCTAATTGTCTAGTGAGCTGATTATTTTTCAGATTGCCAATTTTAGTGACCCATAAGGCAAGAGTAACTTATATCAGCATGTGTGCATAGTTTGTAGTTTGCAGGGATATCAACAATTGAAACCCAGTAATACCGCAAACTGTGAGATTAAAGTTTTCTATCCATGACAAGAAAACTAACTCTTAAGCATACTTCAACCACTTACTCACAAAACATGAAGCATCAATTCAAAAACTATAAAATGAGATTTTTATAGTATCAACTATATAATTTATCAGAATCATAGGAATCTAGGGTGAAAGTTCTGTTTCTCATCCAGCCAGGAGAAATACTACCTTACTCTATGATGTCTGGCTAATAATAAATTGTTTCAAGAGGTCATTACAGAGATCAAGAGAAATTCAGAGGAAAATCCAAGCCCTAGAAATTATCCATTACACAGTAGACTGACACTACATCTCAAAAGACCTAACAGTTTATAAACTTTAAAAGGAGGTACTTACATGTGGTTTCAAATATGTCCCTTGCAAGTAAACGAACTTATATAATGTATCAAAAAAATTTTGCACTCCTCAATGTTCCCTGCATATATGTTGACTCTTTGATTAGAAACAACAATTAGGAAAGAAAAGTAAAAGAACCAAAAGATCATAATCAAGGGAACAAAAGCGGATTGATAGCAAAGTTGCGTGCTCTTTGAAGAGCAATTGAGGGCCATTATTTCACGCCTTTCACCTTAATCTATCTATCATATCCCACCCAATTCAATATTTAGTTTCACTCAAACACACTAGCTCCTAATCAGAACTTTCCTCTACAGCCACAAATCCACCATTGCATATCTTCTCCAGTTATAAAAACTACCTTCACATGTTGATATTTAACACCCCGACATTGTCACCAATATGATATTTTTGCCCTTGAACCAATCCTCTACTTCTAATAACTAATTAAATAAATAGCAAAGAAAAATAAAATAAAAACAATCAGGAAAAAAATGTTCAGAATAGAAAGCCAAGTAAATGAAAGGATTCATCACCGTCTGAGCTTCAGTGAGCAAATGATAAAGGGTAACGACATCTTCCCCTGAGCAGAAAGCTTTGCCACTACCCTTCATATCAGACAAAAAAGTTAATGTCAATTCAAAGATTGTGAACCCTGACAATAATAAAAGGAATGCCTGAAATGTGAATCCATTTCTCCTTCTGTATAGACTCTAGACGAAACAAAACCAGGATCTTTTTGAAACTACCAGCTCTTGCATGAGGGCATGTAATGGCAATACCTTCATCAACACAAACCCCATGTTTGGATTCTCTTCCCATGATTCATAGAGCCTCTTTAGCCTGGCCACCTGAAGAAAATATCAGCATAAAATTTCAAGCTTTAATTATTCTAGAAAAGATAACCGAACGGGGCACCAAGAAACACGAAAAATGAAACGGCTTTCCGTTCTGATTGGGGTTGGCGAGGAATTCATTTTGAGTCAGAGAGAGAGAGAGAGAGAGAGAACCAAACCATTGAGGTAGTGAGAGAATTAAGAGCGGATGGCCTGTTGAGTATCGCAGTTCTTGAGTTGGCTCTTCCATCCACCAAAACCTGACGCCACAAACATACACGAATCGAAATGTAAGCCCCCAATCTAGACGAACCCGCCTTTTGCTATCCCCAAAGTAGACACCGCGACTTGACCCCATCAAGTTTCTGAACGAATCAAATTGACTACCTGGACAAATTGCATCAAACAACAAACCGAAACACATACCTGGTCTTGGACATCGTCATAGCTAGCGTAATGGGGCTGAGCAGAGAAACTTCTCCGGTGAGGGAAAGCGCCGAGCTTGGGAAGCGAACGCCTGGCTCTCAGCAAAACCTTCAAGCGATGCATCTCTCTCTTTCTCCTTCCTTCTCTTGCTGTTGTTGGAACGTTCTATAAAAGGGTTTTCGAAGGGCGTTTTCTCCGGAGCAATGCCTGAACCCGTCGCTCCGGCCTCCCCCCTCAAAACGAGAAGCGAACGGCTGAACACCGAAAGTGAACGGGATACGCTGGGAAGGCAAAGAGAGAGAACAGAGCAGAGCAAAGATCAAAAGCGGCCATTTGTGATCTGGGCTTACATGGACCGGTCTGATCCAGTCTAAGATCTGGACCGTAAGGCCTACCAAATCAAGCTCCCACAACAATAACTCCTCCCCGAATTTTGGGAAAATGACACGGATAGTCCGTGAACTTAATCTTAGGGCACATTTGATAACATTTCTGTTTAAAAATTATTCCAGGGAACAGAAATAGAAAAAAGTGTTTCGTTGAGAAATAGAAAAAAGTGTTTTGCCCGGAACAATTTTGAACAAAAAACGCGTTTGGTAAAAACTTGTTCTAATAAAAAATGAACGTAAACACGTTTGGTAAATTTGTGTTCTTTTTTGTTTCTTCTAATTTTTTAATATTTTCTTTCTTTTTTTCTTTTTTTTTTTTCTTCTTTTGGCCGGTTGCCGGCCTCGGCCATGGCGACGACCGACCGAGAGGGCGGCGGCCTCGCCTTGGGTCGGGGCGAGCTCGGGCTCGCCCAAATCCAACGAGCCCGAGCTCGCCCGGCCTGCCCCCGACGCTCGGCCTCACCGGGGGCGGCGACGCTCCGGCGAGGTCGTCGCCCTCGGCGTCGCCGCGCCCTCAATGGCTTTGGTCGTCGGCCATGGGGCGGTGACCAGGCCAACGAAAAAAAAAAAGAAAAAGAAAAGAAGAAAAAGAGAGGAGAGAGAAAATTTGTTCTTAAATTGTTCGAGAAACAAGAAACGCGTTTTTCTTGTTTCTTATTTCGCTCCAAATGTGTTCCTGGAAAAAAAAATAGATTTGGAACAAAAAAACGCAAACAAATGCGTTTAATTCCTTTTTGTTGCCCTGGAACAAAAAAATGTAAATTTTGTTTATAAACGAGAAATAAAGAACGTTAACAAACAGGGGGCCTTAATGTCCAATATTATTCCTCAATTTTTAATTTGTTTAATATCTTTAAAATTTTGATATATTTTTAATTTAGTCATTGAACTATATGAATATGTTCAACATTATTCTTCAATCAATTCAAGTTTTGGGACAATATTAAACATTTTCATTTGGTTCAAGAACTAGACTGAATATATACCAAAATTTTAAGGATCATATTGAAAAATTTAAAAAATTAAGAAATAATATTGTATGTTATACTAAAGTTCACATTGGATTAAAGTTAAATAATCATTTGTGTCATTATCTCATGGATTTTTATTTAGTCCTATTACCAAATTATGAGTGCTTGAGTTTTTTTTTCCCCTATGATTTTTCTGCAAATTCATGCTTGTCTTCCGGCATTTTACATTAAGGTAGTGTCAACTCTATGTTCTTAATAAGTTCTACACGCTTTCATCTTGTGTTGATGATGTTGGTGTAGCTTCAAGAAATGCAGTCTTAAGATAGTGCATACAAAAGCAATGAGGCTGGTTCTTTTTCTGTCGTAATCGTCAAGGAGGAGAAGTCAGAATTTAAACAGTGGAAAGAAATGCTTTATTGCATTGGTTATCTACAAACGAATCATCCTGCTGAAATTAAGTCCAAACAATGTCCTCGTCCCAAGATGCAGCGCAACTCTATTGGCCGTTCCCGTAGTGTTAGAAGACTTCATATGATTTGTCGCCGTGCACCTTTCCGTGTTAACTATAGCCGGTCCATACCTCGTGTGTAGGCACTAGTCAGCTCGAAAACGATAGCTCTTCCTCGGACTCTCCCACAGGAACAGCATATGGTGAATCCCAATCAGCATCGAAGACTTCTTGAAGCTGCGAAACTATGTCCTGGTCATACGTCCCAAAGCCGACACTGGCAGTAGTATAGAAATATTCCCATATGAGGTTGCTCGTTCCGATGTGGGCTCTCACATCGCTGACAGCATACTTCCCATGGTTGACCCAGGTGTCACCAGGATACTTATTCCCAGTGCTGGTCCCATTGCTGATCGCAGCTCCAGTCGCGTAAAACCCAGCACCATTAGTACTTGATCTCGATTTTGCCAGAACAATCGTTGTATTTTAAAGAGGAGCAGAGGACATTGGAATAGAGGAGAGATTTCAGGTAAACGTCAGTGTTGTTTATGAATTGCGCCCAATGTGCTACCAATATCTTCACTTTGGCATGCTTGGAAAAGACAACCTGAAAATTATTTGTTACCTCATAAAACATGTTCCCAGTAACAACATATGGGAGGAACAAAGTTGGTCAAAAGAGAGAAATCACGAAGAGCCTGTGTCATTAACCATTTTGTCAGTAAGCAGTTCATCACAGCAAAGGCTATACACATTTTCCTTCAATCATTTAGAAACCAAAGTGGCATATGGTGATAGCAGGAAAATACTACTGCTTATGATAAGCTCAAAGCATTGTCATTTTTCTGTTCCAAGCAGACAACTCGAAAAACAAGAAGCCAACGGCAGCAATCAAACTTCAGTATTTGTGGTGCCACTAAATGCTTCGTTGGTTCAATCTTTGAATGTTCCTGCAAGTCACAGTCCATCTCCATAAAAGAATATGGAATCTGGTAAATGCAAGACTGAAATGATTCTAAATGTACATCTGATAGACTTGCATCAGATGATTTGGATTTGCATTTACAAACAAGGGCAGCAACTGTTGAAGAAAGGAGCATACCTCTGACACAGCAGAAGAAATGGATGACCAATAAACAGTTTCTCAACATATTGTGATTGACCAAGCCAATCCATCGTGCTGATCCTAACGGTGCCTCCACTTCCAACTGATTTTATCGTGTCAACCCACGCCTGTTCATCAGCCTGGAACTTGCCAAATGATAGCTGCAATGGCAGTATATTGTCTGTTAAAGATAGAAGCTTGAAATATAAAACTGAGTAGATCCTCCAAAAGGACCAGTAGAGCAATCGCAATGTGATTCAATCACAACTTAAAAGTTGAGCAACCTCACTATTCATAAAGGAATCCATACTGAAAAAGTTTACTTGCTAAGATATCAGATAGAAGATAATAGACAACTAAACTGGGTCAATTAGCCAAATTTTAATTGAAGACAGAAACCGGCACTCTGATATCACAAATCAACAAACTTAATAAATTCATTTTAAAATGCAACCATTCATTCTTTATCTTTTGATTCAACAAACAATTATAGGATGAAACAAGTCTAACCTGTAATGGCTAATATTTTGATGATGTCCATATGGATTTCTTAGTTTCTATATTAAGACAAAATTAAAAAAATGTTAAATAGATAGGTTTTGGACAAGTTACCTCAGGTAGAGCAAAAGAAAGATAGCTAAGTTGAGATAGTGAAGATATATATTACGTCTAGGAGTATCTAATGGAAGACAAAACATGTGAGGATGTGACAAGACTGGATAGCCTGCTATATGAGGAACCTCCACAGATCAAGGAAGAGGCGACCTGCCATGACATATTTGCTGATAACAATGAGTGGACTCGGAAATGTTAACATCAACCTTCACTAGATCATTATGATGGCAAGTGAACTGAAAGCAAATCAAGCGCAAAACCATTCAGTGGAGCACCAAACTGATCAAACGGTCACGACATCACATCACTGGCTAATATCAGACCAAGAATAAGCTGCTGCTTTTAAATTTGAGATTAGCTTTTTGACAGAAGCCTGCAACCAATTCTAAGCATTGGAGTTGCCAAACTAGAGTAAGCCATGTCTGTCCAGTTATAGACAGGCATCCAACTAGAAGTCCTCAAGAGAGCAAACCTTGTCTTTGTCTCTTATTTTAGAAACTCCTTTCTTCTTTTAAAGGCTATGTACCATGCACTGGAGAATATCTGCTTACTCATCAGTCCCACAGAACAGCATTTCCAAAATGAGCAATTTGAAATAATATCCAATCTCTTACTTTCAATCCGGTATCTCTACTTTTCTTCTTTTAAAAGCTATTTACAATACATAAGAACCGTTCTGCTTTCTCTTTGCTCACATCATTCAATCATCTGGGAGAAAACAAACTGAAAAATAAGTAACAAACGCCAGGAAAAAGTTTTTAAGATGCATTTGGCAAGCATTTATAGCTGATCCAATCTAGTGGGATAAGACTTGGTTTGTTGTTATTGTCATAACCATTTGGAAAGAACTCTAACAAAGATGAAAATAAAAAATCCGTTAAAATTTCTAAGCTGCGGCCCCAAAAACAATCTTAACAAACAACAGAATCACTTGTCTATCAGCATAACCTCAGGAGTTTCAAACGTGAGCCTATAATTACTCTGATGGTCGAAAGACCAAAAAAGAATATTCCTTGACTAAAAGTGAAACAACATAAAATCCCATGGAGGATAGACATGCTTTATGAAATGACAATGAACTTTTCTATCACCCAAAGAAACAAAGAAAATAAACAATATAACTAAATGCCTGGGGGAAAATAGGAAGGGCATAACGATTCACAAAATCTCAAATTATGCAGGCAAAAGAGGCACAAGAAAAAGTGCAATATGGATGTTTTTGTCATACTCGCATCGCTCTTAAGATTCAAGTAGATGTGACCAACAGGGAACTTTTCTGGTGATCTACCATTGTTGATCCGAGACATTCTTTGTGCAAGATGAAGCATCGAGAGAGGAAAGTTTCCACGGGTTGTCGTTGTAGGATTCAACCTTCTTTGCTATTTTGGGACAATTAACAAGGTATATTCCAAGTTCCTTCACCTATAAAGATTTTATCATTATAATTCGTCTATATGGCTCGAATGCACAAACAAATCTATACAGATTGAAGAGATGAAAAATAGGTGATATGTCTTATAATGGTGTAAATGTCGCAAAATCTTCTACAATCTTACTTGCCAACAAGAATAGGATGCTTATAGCTGAGAACACACACCTTTCTTTTGTTCAGTCAAAATTTATTTAGCCCAGTCGGATCGATATCTTCACCAATAATCAATGGAGAAAAGGCTATACTATATTCCTGAGGAAGGGACTTCTTAGGTGAAGCGAGTACCAGAGCAAGGGACTTCCAATCATTGTTCCACACTTTCGCATGAACTATGCCTGAGCCCTACCATTTGGCAAATAACAGAGTAAGAGACTTGACGCTTGTCCTTCCCGAAGCGAGGTCATTTGATTTTCTGTGAGTGCTGTAAAAGCCTGGTGAAGTTTAATATCTTTCAGAGGAGGGCTAATGTTTGCAAGAAGTAAATAAGAAAATCTGTAGTAGATATATATGACAGCAGAAGCCCCAAAGAAGATGAGTCCGAGCTTATGCAGCATAGACATTTTGCTCTACTTCCTACATAACTTAATATTGGGCGTCAAGCTTCTCTAAAAGTAATGATTTATTCACTGCTTTGGTAATTAATACTGGCACTACACTCACTCAATATCTTCATCCGTCGGATTAATATCCTTCCTGAGGCTTCCTTGGGGCTTTTGGAGGAGCAGGGTTCTCCGGTGAAGGAACTTCTACAATCTCAAAGTTAAATGTAATTGCATCACTTAGAATTCCCGCAGTTCTCCAAGATAGACCGCTTTCGGGTTTACTCAGGAGAACACATTAAGCAAATTACCTAACATGTGCTTCAGAAACTTGAAATAAGAAGACGTTTGATATGTTAACAGAAAGTTTGGTTAAAAATCTCAAGAGACAAAACTAGGGGTGTGCAACCGGACCGGGTATACCCGGTTCCCGGACCGGCCCACCCGAAAAACGGGGTCGGGAACCGATTCTTGTTGAAACCGGTCCGGGCGGTTCCCAAAATTCGGAACCGGTTTTGTAAGTAGAGGTCCAAAACCCTTTTTTTTCCCCGATTTCTATATTTACTCCCGCAATCACACGACGTTTTTTCTCTTGGCTCTCTCAAACACGCACAACACTCCTCCTTTGTCATTCCTCTTCCTCACTTGCTTCCCTCCCTCACCGGCTCCCTCTTGCACCGTTCGATGAACATACGGTGTTCGTCGCCGCCAAATTTTTGTGTATCACATGGATTGGCTCGCCTAATTTCTCTTTTGTAGGAGGAGTTATGTTTGCATAAATGAATATCTTCATGTAGTAGTTGTGGGAGTAAGACTAATATTAGACCCATGTTTGTTGCTAATTCTTTGCCTTATGATTTTATTTATTATAATTAGCATTGTGGATTCTTAATTTTTCGCTTAGTCAAAAAGTTTATGTATTTATTTATTACAAGTGCTTAATGTTTCAATATAAATTAGGAGGATTACATTATTTTCTCGCATATTAATATAAAATTTGAAGTCGTATAGGATATTGGGAGATTGCAAAAAAACGGGTTAGGTGGAAATAGGGTTGACCTTGGAACCGGATCGGAAAAACGGGGTGGGTTGAGCACAGTGGTCCAATATAAACGGGTCAGATAGGTCCAAAAAAAAAAAAAAGAAACCTGCTATAACAGATTATAACGGGATCGGAGAGTGCAGCTGCACCCTACCCACCCTGGACCCGATCACCCCTAGACAAAACTATGCAAGCTACTAGATATAAAAATCAAGGTACCCTCGATCGCCCATTTTGCGAAATATTTAAACACGAAGCTCCATTTGCTACCAAAGCAGCTGTACACCAACAAATCAGCTTATGCATAAGGCATGAGCAAGCATTATCCACAATTACCTGATAGTGACGTTCCGATCAGCGGCATTTTCGATGGCTTTGCAAACACCGCGACCCAAATCGGCCCCGAATCGGAGGATATCAGACTGGGAGTAACCATAATCGCCGGAGCGAGGATCATCGGGACGGGCATTCAGCTGCCAATACTGCGCTGTGACGTGCAGCTTCTTCGTCGAGTTTCCCGCCAACCACCGCAACACATCGCTAAACCATTTGTCTCCCCGCCCACCGCGCACACCCACACTCGCGTGCGATGTACTTGAAGATTCTACTCGTTTGTAGATTGGGCCCAAGAAAAGTCAGTAAGAAGGATCCAGCGGCGATTAAACCAACCGCGTTTTTCAAAGTGGCGAGGGAGCTTTTTCTTTATAACTTTTAGTGAAATTTTGAATTTTCTTTTTATTTCTCAACTTTATTACATAAAATTTATTTGATTCACTAAAAAAGAATTGTTTTTTGATTCACCAAAAATTTTGAATTATTAGTGAAAAAATGAATGAATAATCATGGGAGTTGTGCACTACATTACAACTCTCCCTAACTTAAGTCGTAAGCATGACTTATTGACGACCGGCAAAAAAAAAAAAAAAACTAATTTAATCAATAAAAAAATCATCCCTTAAAAATTTTTAAGAACTGAATGCCTTTTCATGTAATATCCGCGAAGGAATTGATTTAATTTAATTAAGTCAATCAATCAACACACGTGCTATATCATTAGGCGGCAGGGGACCTTCGTAATATTATAATAAATCGCATCGGACATTGCCATCTAGCCAAAAAGAAAGGATCTAATATTTTTATCGAATTAGTTAGAGGTGGAGATTGCTCTTTCCCATGCGCCTCCCCCATGCATGCGGCAGCTGCGGAAATTCCGCGCGCGATCATTTGCACTTTCCATGCAGCATTGCATCGCAGCCGTTGGATTGGCACGAAGGGTCTTGGACCGTTGTATGGCGAGAACGCGGCATTGCTCCAGCGGGTGACAAAACGTCGAAGGCTTAGAATTGGTGGAGATCACGTGTTATATGTATCATTTCCGTGACGATGATCACTGATCTTTTAACATTATTGTTCCGTGAAATATAAGGTGAAAATGAGATGTTACTCCATAATATGTTTCACAACTTTTGTTAAACTATTGCAAAGTCTTGTCATGATCTTCAATAGAATCTACATATTAATAAATAATTCTTTTAAACATTTGTTCCCAAAATATTCGGAATCATGGAGTATTACCTATTAAAAATTGAAATATGACAAACTATCCTGTTCTAATGGGTGTCCGAACTATTTTTCAATCATAAGAGTCATCGGTTATTTTGTGTTTCCTTCTTTTTGAAATACACACAATCATCCAATAGCCTTCTCCTGAACATGCATTTTTTTTTTACTTGTACCTATAACGATGGGTAATTCTATTTATTCATTTATTTGTAAAGTGTGTTATATATACATATATATATGTATATATATGTATATATGTATATATGTATATATGTATTGTATATTTCGGTGTACTTATTTTGAATATATACACAGCCAAGCATCGGATTTCTCTAAACACATATACTTGTTGTCCTTCTATTTGTAATAATGGTTGGGTAACCTTATTACATCTAATAAAAATAAGATTAACAATAATGTAATTATCTTATAATTAAACAAAAAAATCTAACCAAATAATTCGAAAACGTCATTGATTAGCTAAATGCATTTTAGTGAGGGAACTTTTTTACTTTTAGTGATAATTGGGAATTTTCGTATTAGGTTCTAACATCGTCATAATGTGTTCGCGGTTGTTAGAAAGGTCATTGATAAGCTAACGCGTTTTGATACTCTCCTTTGCTTTTTTCTTTACCCTCTCCCACCATCATATCCACCTAAATAATTACAAAAAATAAAATAAAATTAATCATATAAATATTATAATAATGCGGATCATGTAACGCGATTATTTAGAAAGTCATTAATGATCTAACGCGTTTTTCATGTACGGTCTCTTTTGTTTTTCTGTTTATCTTTCTCCCACAGTCCACACAATGAAGTGAGGACCTATCAACGCTGGAAATGTGGGATTATAAGACCAAAGGCTTTGCGAGTGCTCCTCTTTTTTTAGTGGAGGTAGTAGGAGGCTAGGAGCCGAGAAGATTTGACTTGCTTTCAATATTTAAATTTGAAGATGCTTCTCTTTCCATTTTCTTCTCTTTTTTTCTTTTGGGTGATTTTGCTGACGTCAGAGTCTGGTCCAAACGCAAAGGAATTAATTTTATCAATTCAACCAATCGACACAGCATGCCATCATCATCATCATCCAGCAGGGGATCTTCGTGATATTGTACTCATTGGTTCTCTTCTCTTTTCTGTTTTATTTGCTAATAGAAAAAAGGCAAGGCAAGTAAAGTCAAAAAGGCACCTGAAGAGGTCCTTTTCCACGTGCCTCCCGCACACTGCTGCCGTGAGAATCACGCGCGCAATCATTTTGCCCTTTTCCGTGTGGCATGCGTATCAGCCGTTCGATCGGCATGAAGAGTCTTGAAGCGTTGGACGGCGAGAACGCGGTGCAATTTGATCCCAGGGTTTTGTGACTGAGACGATACGTTGCTCCTAGCAACATTTACGACTGAAAAATCTTAATCGGACTTGGTCGGGCAGTGCGAATTCAGATCCATCGGCCGACCATGCACATGCATCCTGCGGAAAAGAGACTGACTAGGTATTATCGCAATCTATATTTTAAAGGAATCTAGTTGGTAGAGAATATACTTATCCCCTTAAGTAAGGAGCGTTTGAGTTGCACGTTGATTTTCTCTTTTTCTTAATAGTTAATATCGCAAAAAAGCATAAACTCATACATCCATAACTAATTTATCGCATACTATAAAAAAAAAACTCAAACTAGTACACCCGTGATAAATTTATACCAAATTAATTTTTAAATAATCAAAAATCTTAAATTGTTATATAGCCGTGCATTTTTACAACACAAACATAAAGATTTCTTGAAACTTTGGTAAAGGTTGGATATTCTTTGGTTTGAGATATTAATAAAATATGTGTTTTGGCCACATTTGAAATTTGAAAAGACTACTCGAACTCGAACAGTGTAAATTCTAATTTGTGTTCTCTATAACCACATGAATCAATCCTCATTTTCCAAGGTGAGAAAGAAAAAATCCGAAACCTAATTGGAGGACTTGGTTACAACTTTTCGTAAATCCGTCTTTATTGTTGTTCGTCTAGAGAAACTAATTCTATATTTGAACTTGAAAATCAACTATTGTCGGTAAGGAATCTAGCTATCGAAATGCGACATGGATCTCATGTGTCCTTTCGTTCTTAACATTTCCTTTTTCTCTTTCTCTAGCTGTTGCATTTACACTCTTATGAAGAAATAGCTTCATCAATGGCGGATCCAATTGAATGGAACGACTTGGGATTGGGAGGACTACCGTTTAGTTTATTGCATCGACTTTATCAACTCCAACAATTGAAAAAAAAAAATAATAATCTGTTTTTCGTTTCAATTCTTTTCGAGCTTTTTGCAATGACCTTCTCATAATGTTAAATCACATGGGACCGGGAATACACGACATTGTGTACATACTATTTCCTAAGACATGTTTTTTTTTAAAAAATATTTCAGCTATTCAATTCATCGTAAATTTATACTAAACGAATTTGAATATTGCAATAAATGCTACATAAACTGTAAATAAGTATTTTTTAAATGGCACGTCTCTTCTTTTCTCTTTTCATCATTCACTTTACTTGGTAATTGAATCAAGTAAACCGTTGTGAATGGTGTCACGTACACACCTAACATAATAAGCTACAATCAAATTATACGTGATTTAAAATGACAATCAATTAAAAGTTATTGCACATCATGCAATTTGTTTTCGTAATTTCTCATTGTGATGGGAAATCTTTCGCAAGATCACTCTTAAGGCTTCATATGAGCTTCCATGAGAAGATTAACCAACACGCTTCGATGGCAAGTTAGGAAATCCACAGAAATCACCGGGGGTAAGTATTAACTCTTTCAAAAAGCAGGTTTCTAACTCAGGTTGTCCGAGAAGGAACTAATTTAATCAATAAATTAAAAAGTCGTTGCTTGAATTCTTTTACAAATTCCAAAAAAGAAACGTTCCACGTATGAAGTTAGCTGGGCCTTTTAATAAAATTGTGATCGATAATAACATAAATTCCATGTTATTATCTGATATTTGAACAATAATATCTACCCGAATTATTGAAAAAGTCGTTGGTTACTTGAATTTTACTTCTTCTTTTTTTTTTTTTTTTTGTTGGAACTTGAATTTTACTCTAATGAGGGAACTTCTCTACTTTTAGAGAATTTTCTTTTTGTTTGCCAACTTTATTATTATGTGGATAACATTCTTGAATGAATACATTTTTTTTCCTATTTTTATTGAGATGCGAGTTCCATTATAAAATTAATTTTTATTTATTTATTTGAAAGTTAATATCACGAAAAATCTCAAATTGGTACACTTGTGACAAGTTTATCCAAAACTAATTTTATAACTTCTAAAAATTATAAACTGGTATATATGTGATAAAATTACCAAAAACAATTTTTCCTCATAAAAAACCTCAAATTAATACATTTATGACAAATTTATTCTTTGTTAATTTGTGTTAAATTTAGTTAATACCACGAAAAACTATAGTCTGATATACATATGATATATGAAGGGTAAAATTCTAAACCAAGTACACTCATAAAGTATTATGTATTATCCAATTCATTAATTTAATGATAAAATTTAACCAAAATTAATATAGGATAAATTTATTATAAATATATTGATTTAGATATCTTGTGATTAAAAATATTTTTTAATAAATTTATTATAAATACATCAATTTAATTACAAGTTACTTTCTTTTTCTTCTTCTTTCTCCTTATCGCCATTGCGTTTGTCACCAGCCCCTTCTTTGTAGTCCTGGTGACCTGACATTCCTCACTCGCCACTCAAGCATGTGCCCTTACAATGGTTGCCCACACCTACTCCCACGGTTAACTCAAATATTCTACTCGCTTGTAGATTGGGTCCAAGGAAAGTCAATAAAAAGGATCAAATGGTGATCAAGGATCTATTTGGCATATCCGGGAACAAAAAAAAAAAATTTCGTTTGGCAAATTTTTTTATCTAGGAACAAATTTGGAACAAAATCAAGGTGTGGAAAAAAAAAAGTTACTTATTTATTCCCGAAAGTAATTACAGAATCATCCAAATTTCTTTTTCTTTTTTCTCTTCTTCTTTTTCTCCTTCCTTCTCTCTTCTTCTGCCACCGCCGCCGCTATTGGCCACTGTTGTTGGCAATTGGTTAGGGAACGTCCGCACGAGCTAATTAGAAGCTCACCCAGCTACCAACAAGGCTTGACCTTGACAGCTTTAGGCAAGGCTAAGCCTTGTCGGTGGCCAAGCGAGCCTCCCCTGACCATCGGCAAGGCTCCCCTAACCACTGGTGAAGTTGTTGGCTCTCGTTTGGCCGATCACCAATCATCCCGAGGCCAACAACCGACCAAAGCTTAAATAAGAAGAGAAAAAAAGTAATAAAATTATTTTAAAATAGTTTGGATTATAAATTTTAGGGGCAATATCAAACGCAATTCTATTCCAATAATAGAAATTTTAGATAGTTATTAAATACTTTAAAATGCTTAGAAATTCATCCGGGAAATAGAATAAAAAAAGAATCATTTTTATTAGAAATTGTTTTTGGGAAATGTAACGGTTATCAAACAATTTTAAACCGACATGTTTTCAAATTAGGCAAGGAACTTTTAGTGGAATTTTGATTTTTTTTTCAATTTTATAAAGTCAATGTTATTAGAAGAAAAAAATGTTAATTGATTCGCAAGAAATTTGAATTTTCAGTGAAAAATAAATGAATAATCATGGGAGTGGTACTTCAAAAAAAAAAAAAAAAATCAATGCTTGGAAATTTCTACAAGATCAGTGCGTTTTCACGAGATGTCTCCCAAAGGCTTAATTTAATCATTAAAAATGGTCCCGACTTGCAAGAAAAAAAAAAAATTATATAATCGGACTAGATCAATACGTTTTCAAGTAATGCCTGTTTGGATATCGTCTGCTGCATCCGATCCAAAGCGAAGAGCGAGCTGACCTGTGACTGCAATGGGGTTCAAGTTCAACCTGAACGCACCGTGTCGTTCCACGACGACGTACGGCTCTTCCTTTGCATGGTGTTCATCTTGCCAGCCACCGCTCGGCTACCACCGCTCGGCTACCACCGCATGCCTTGGGGCCTGCCCGCCATGTTCGCCGCCATGTTGCTCGGTGGACTGTAAGTCGCTCTCTTCCACCTCAGAAACTTACCAACAGTAAAAAAACGTAAAAAAAAAAAAAAAAGAAGGTCCAATCTTCAAACTTCATTGCATTTGGTCAGGGCCTTGGGAATATTCGCTCCGACCATGCTGGCGTTCGTCAAATTAACAGCTTCCAAAATCTTCCGCAAACCGACCACGACAGCCAAGAGATAGGAGACAAACAACCCTGAAGCCACGACGAGCGGCAGCGAAGCGCCGGCACCAGCCGGCGAGGTGTTCAAGGTGTTCTCAAGCTTCAGGGGACCTGACACACGCACTGGATTTACCGATTGCCTCTACCACGGCATGCTCAACGCCGGAATCCGCGTCTATCGAGACGACAAGGAGCTCCCCGCCGGCAGGGAGATCCGTGGCGAGCTCATGTGGACGCTTGATGTGTCCAAGATCTACGTGCCCATCTTCTCCAAGGACTACGCGTCGGGCTCGTGATGCCTCCGCGAGGTCGCGCACATGGTCGATTGCGTGGCTAGGTCGAAAGGTAATAAGGAGATCTTGCCGGTGTTCTACGACGTGTCGCCTTCAGATGTGAAGCTCAGGACTGGGCTGTACAGGAATGCCATGGCCAAGCACAGGAAGAATTTCGGGGCCAAGGAAGTAAAGAGGTGGGAGGATGCTCTTGTTAAAGTTGCTGTGAGTTGAAAGGATGGGACCTCAAAGCGAGAGGGTAATTACTAAATTTTCCAATCTTCTGTTCTTTTGCTAATATTTTCGGGTCATTAATATGCAATCTGATTGTTTTGTTAGAATGTGCAATTTGAACTCCTCAGTCTTTGCCATTTTCTGCGTGAATAAGATTTCTGGGAGTTTCGAAAATTAGAATTGCGGGATGAAATTGGCAGTAAGTGTACATTGTCCGGGGCCCCAGTTGGATGCAATTATATCCTGCGTTCGGGGTGGTCAATAATTTATAGACTCCAGTAAGTGGACATTGTCCGGGGTCTCAGTTGAATGCAATTATATCCGGTGTTGGGGTGGTCAATACTTTATAGACTCAAGAAATCTGGCAGGCTCATTTTAGTAGTCAACAACCATTGTTCAAGATTAATGAGCTTGGATAATCTTTGTTCTGTCCCCGACTTTGATCGGCCTTTCATAAGCGGTAACCGGCAGGAGTAAATTGATGAGTTGATTAAAGGCGGAAATGATAATACGAATCAATTTCTAACAATTTCTGATCAGAAGTTAACTTTTTTATTTCTATTCCCCGAACGATTTTTGAACAAAAATACACGTTTGATAATGATACAAAATTTCTATTTTTAAAATAGAAATTTGCTTAATAACACTACAAAAATTTCTTCCTCCCAAGTGGTGGTGGGAGGCGGCTTGTAGGCAAGGAGGCTAGTGGTGGGAATCGATGTCGCTATGGGCGTTTGGCGGCCGACGGCGATGAGAGGTGAATGGTAATAAAAGTGAACGATGGCATGAGTTTTCATTTTTCACTTTTGTGCCAAAAATAGAAAGGATAAAAATTTTAACTTTTGATTTTTATTTCAAATCTATTTCTGGAGTAAATATTGATTTCAAAAATAAATAAAAAATCCAAATCAATTCTTAGAAATAAAAGAATAAAAGAATATAAAAATAAAATGATTATCATATCCATTCATGTGCTCACTCATATGTCAACCATATCAAGAAGTTCTAGAATGCAATTTCTAGCATTAGAATACGGTTCAAACGGGGATCAAATAATAATAATAATAATAATAATAAACAAGGGGTGAATCATAATTAACCATCATATCAAGAAAGTTTCTGCAATGGGATGATATTTCACGCGTCCTTCTCTGTCCATTCACGTGGATTCCATAGATCTAGAGCCTACAAATACTTGCGGTGCCCCTAACTATAAGTACAAAGATACTGAAGAGCTTTGACTGTATGTAACGCTTTATCTAAGATCTAATATCAATACCAACTCTGATGTTCTAAGGAGTGAAGCAACCAGCGATTTCTGGGGACCGCCTTCCTTTAGCAAGGCCTCTCCCTTTTCCTTTCTCCTCTTCACCCTTCACTGGATTCTTTACTCTTTTTCTCCGTCTTCTTTCCATCAATTCTTCCTGTTTATTTATTTATTTATTTTTTCTGTTTTGGCTCAACTCATATCTTTTGCTTGACTTATAATATCAGTTATTTATTCCATCCGGATCAATCTACCTTGGAAATCGT
Source organism: Eucalyptus marginata (assembly GCA_014182565.1). Taxonomy (NCBI): domain Eukaryota; kingdom Viridiplantae; phylum Streptophyta; class Magnoliopsida; order Myrtales; family Myrtaceae; genus Eucalyptus; species Eucalyptus marginata. Next base: position 33,263,841 of record CM024587.1, on the reverse strand, counting down.
TCATGATGCATGAAAGACTTTAAGCTCGAGTTGCATTTCCTATTGATAGTATAAAAAAGTACTATGAAAATAGAGAAAGCTTGAAATAATGTAAATTCTTGTCGGAAGGTATGGAACCGGAATTCCATCTAGTTTGTAAACTTTTGCCTTTGTACAAAGTGTCCATGATCCGTTCCTTGAGCTGACTCTGTGTTTGCATATAATCTATGTTGAGTATAACCATCTCTTTTCAACTGAGGTAGTTTTTATACGTGGCAGGCATGGGGAAGCTATTGAGTCGATCATCCTAGAGGTTTTGGTTAGGTTGAAGAAAAAACATGTGGATGTGACAGATCAGTTGGTTCTAGTGGATGATCACAAAGAAGGATTAAAGCGCTTGTTGGCTGTTAACTGTGAAGATGTTCGTTTTGTTGGTATTCATGGGATGGGAGGAGTTGGCAAAACAATTCTTGCGAAGGTTGTCTTCAACGAATGGCATGATAAATTCGGTGGTTACTGCTTTCTTGAAGATGTTAGAGGATCATTAGAAAATGGGGGCATAGTAAATTTACAGAAATAGTTATATTCTGACATTTTCAACTCTAGTTTTGGGGACAAAATTCATGACATTGATGATGGTAATATACTTTGCAAACGGTCCTCATAGTTTTTGATAATGTAGACAAGGGCGAACAAATTGAGAAATTAGTAGGAAAATACCGTTGGCATCTGAAAACTAGGATAATTATTATGACAAGGGATACACGTGTTATGGAGAATAAGGGAATTAAAGTCTTGCCTTATCAGATGAAGGAGATGAATTTTGGTTATGCACTCCAGCTTTTCAAAAGGCATGCATATTATGATGGAGACTCTCCTTCAGATTATCATGACATCCTTGCTAGTGAAATCGTCTCTACTACAGAAGGGCTTCCTTTGGCTCTTGAAGTGATAGGTTCACTCCTCTATCGAAAGTCCAAAGCAGTATGGGTTGAGACATTAGACAAGTTAAGAAAAAGGCCTGAGAAAGAGGTCCAAAGGAGATTGAAGATTAGCTATGATGCATTAGAGGATTCTCGGCAATAGATTTTTCTCGACATTGCATGTTTTTTCGTCAATGAGGACACGGCTAATCCAATTCACATGTGGACTGATTGTTAGTTTTTTCCTAAAGGCGGAATCGATGTCCTTGTTAGAATGTCCTTGATAAGGATACTAAATAACAATAAATTTTGGATGCATGATCAACTAAAAGATCTTGGAAGGGAAATTGTTCGTCAAGAAAGTTTGATAGACCCTAGAGAGCGTAGTAGGTTGTGGATGAATGAAGAGATCCTTGAAATGCTAAGAATGAAAGAGGTAAAGGAAGAATTATTATTAGTTTACAAGTAAAAAATTAGACATCATAATATTGAGAATTGCCTTTTCTACCAAGAAACATTTATTTATGTGTAATCTATAAACATAGTTGATTGTTAACGAATGTCTACTTGCACTAACATGTATTCATTGGCAGAGGAAGAAGAAGGTTGGAGTACTGGATCTTGATGGGCAGGATTCTCCTATCTTGATCACGAATGAACAACTTGAAAGGTTTGGAAATTTAAGGTTCCCGAAGTTACGTAAGGTAACCTTTATGGGAGATTTCTCAGATTGTCTTTCAAAGATAAGATGGATTTCTTGGAATTTTCCCCTGCAAAATTTTGGGACGGTCAAAATGCATGCAAGAAATTTAGTTGTTCTTGAACTTTCTAACACTAACTTTACAGATGATTCGGAGGTGTGGAGCTTACTCAAGGTATCTTATGTGTTTATTACCTTCTACTCTAATTTTCTGGTATCTTATGTGTTTATTACCTTCTACTCTTATTTTCTCCTTGTATATATGTCTGATAGTTTTTCTATTTCCAATATCATTACCGTCTGTAGATGGCAACGAAATTAAAGGTTCTAGCTTTGAAATGGTGCATGGGCATTACCCGAACTCCAGATTTCCTCTCTAAGTGCTTGAAGTTAGAGAGCTTGACTCTTGAAAGATGTGATAATTTGATGGGAATTGATTCTTCAATTGGAAGACTGGAGTGTCTCCGGACCCTAGACATACTTGACTGCGGCCAACTTCATGCTCTGCCGAAGCTGCCCTCCAGTTTACTGAGTCTTCGGCGGAGATTTGAAAAGGTGACAGTCCTTGACTTGTCATATCTGACAGATTTAAAAGAGCTAGTCTTGAAAGATGTTGAGCAGCCAAAAGCAAAATGGCTAATGACATCGTTGAATCTAGAGACACCGAATATTGGGTGGATCACGAGATTATCAAGTCTTGAGACCTTGGAATTGTCCCTTCCAAACGTCATGAATCTCCCTAGGAATTTGGGTGCCCTTACTCAGCTCCGGGAACTCTCTTTATCCTACATGGAGGAGCTAGACCTCACCCAACTTCCCTCGTCCTCAAGCTTGAGGACTCTGCGTCTCGTACAGTGCAAGATTCCAGAGCCAAAATTTTCTGGTCTGAAATATCTGTCGGAACTCAAACTAGAGGACTGCGATCTAGGAGAGATTGATGGTCTTGAATATTTGACGCTTTTGGAAGTCCTGTACGTTTTTCTTTGCAACGGTATAACAAACCTTAACCACGTCTTAGGAAGGTGGAAGGTACCTTTTCTCCTCGACCCAGTCTACCAAATTATCCAAACGTGTTGAACTGGACATATGCTTATGGCCTTCTTCATAGTCAGTGACTTAATAGTCTCTGTCCTGTACGAACTACTGTTGTACTTTCGAATCTTCAACAGGACATCTCCTCTCAGTCTAAGAAACTGGAGAGCGACCTCTTCAAGGTACATGCTCCAATTCTGTTCACAATTCTTTTTGACCCGAAACAAAGTTGGATTTTACCATTCCCATGAATTCCTTATGCGTATTGCATTTGGATCTGTGCAGGGCCACAAAAACCCAAGGCAAATTCTTCACATCTGGCCTTTGTTAGTGGCATCAGGAATCTCGAATCAAAACCATTGCCAAAGGTGACGCCTACACTCGAATTGCTGCATACTTTGTTGTTGTCCTATATGTACTGTTTTCATAGAGTTGCGGTTCACCAAAACACCATTTACTGTTATTTGTAGCCTGTAGGAGGCATCATCCAAAAGCAAACGTTGTGAACTACTGTAGGGCCTGTGCTTTCGTCGGCTTAGCTGGTGGATTTCGTCCGGAACACCGCCTTCAGTGTCGCCATTCTTCATTTGAGTAAATCGAGTCGTCTGCTTGGAGAAGGAAAGTTTTCGTCCATTGTAATAATAGGCCCAACAAAAACCCAGCTAGCCCATGTCTCTTGAAAGCAAAGCCCAAGCCCAACCCTCTTTTTCTTCTTTCCTTATTTGAGCTCGTGCATTTGAAGCACAAAAAGAAAAGAAGAAGCTGAAGCAGAAAACGAGGAGGGAAAGAGGAAAGAAGAAAAAGGGGGAAAAATGTAATGCCTGGTAAGTTTTCAAGCCGATTATTTGTTTAACCGGAGTAATATTGGAAATTAGGGTACAAACTCTAAGTTATGTAGTTATGAGGTTCGAATGAGAAATTTTTGAGCTGTGATTTTTGTGGAAATGGTAGTCTAAGCCATTGTGGAGCTTTGAGGTTTGACAAAATTCGATTTCGAAGTACGATTTGATCAGAAAAAATTTCTGAAATTTCACATTTGAGTTATACGTGGCAGACAATTTGCATTACAGAGAAAGATGAATGCGCTCACTTGGAAATTCCTCATGTCTATATTGCATTGGATCTATGCAGGGCCACAAATTCTTCTCATCGGCGATTGGCAGTGGCATCAAGAATCTCGCATCAAAACAATTGCCGAAGGTAACGCCTCCACTCGAATTGCTGCATATTTTGTTGGTGCTCTATTTGTACTGTTTATATAAAGGTGTGATTCACCAAAACACCATATACCGTTATTTGTTGCCTGTAGGATGCATCATCCGAAAGCCGTCTCCTGCCTCTCAGCTCTTCAATCACGATGACAAAGAGAAGACGAAGACGAAAAACAAGATCCAGCATCCATGGCCAACGTTGCGAGGACTCCGCGGACATGAGCCATCACGGGCCTTCACTTTTTACAGCTCTGCTGGTGAGATTCATCCTAAAACACCGCCTTCAAGTTTTGCTTTTTTTCGTTTCAGTTGATTAAGTCATGGGGTTCCCGAATCTCTAGGAGTTCATTTATAGGATGGCGATGCGAAATGGATTTGACGGAGATCTAATTAGAAGGAACTACATGAGAGTGCGCTCGTGATGGTGAAATTGAGTAGGATGATTGCGATGTCGAGAGAGAGAGAGAGGGAGATGCGTCTTTGAATTGATCTGCTGCTTGGAAAAGGATACTTTTCATCCATCGTTCTCTTCTCTTCTTCTTATTCGATTTTCTTCCCTCGCACCTCTGGATAGAATCCGGGTTCATGGTGATGGGAAACATGCTCTGTATCCATCTGTAAATCTATAAATAATAACAAAACATGGAGAACAGAGCTTTTTGTCGAGCCACATCTTAATTTTTCTTCTGCTTCTCCTCTTCACATTACTATAAAGTACATATTCATTGAAAAAAGGTAAAATTACTGTAATAATTAAAAAGTTGGTATTGTAATAATTAAAAAGTTAAAGGTTCCTACTTTTTTGGTCATTGATTCATTAATGCTGATTTTCTTTAAGAACCAATCGAATCTGTAATTGGCGATTTGTTGCAATTAATGTGTTTTTTTTCAAACAATTAATGCTGTTGATTAGCATGTATAAATTGCTATACACATTACGGTCAATTTCGACTTATATTATATTGAATATAAATAATTAATGCAATAGATTTTGCTTGAATAAATGTATTCTAATCCACCTACAGTCTCTTCCGTGGCTATTTTCACCACAATCCATATTCCTTTCTGATGATTTAGATTATTTTTCGGTATCTAATAATTTCTATGTATAGACCAGTAAGTATTAGTCAGTTGGGGTCTCTACCCAATCCCCGCCGGTTCAACAGCTCTTTACCACAGAATTAGCAGATTTTCTTAATTGATAATTGCTTTCATTTATCATCTTTTATATGGTGCTTTTGTACGATAAATGAGGTGGGATTGTTATTTGAGGAGCCAAATCGCGTAACATAGTGGTTGGGAGAAGACAAAATGGCTCTTGAACTGCGATTTCTTTGTATTTTTCTTTTCCTTTGACATTATGGTATAAGATATTATCACTTGACAGTTCATATGTGTCCACTTATATTTCCCAACACTTAGCTTTGTCCTTAGTATTAAGCTTCGTTTATTTCGTGAAAAATGAATTATTTGAAAAATATTTTCCTAAAAATGATTGCTTGAATTACTTGAAATAATTGCTTGAATTACATAATATTTTCAAATCATTCATTTTTCGTGAAACAAACAGGGCCTAACATTGCCATAGATCTGTATTGGTATATTTTGGATCCCATAGCAAGTTTCTCATTGTCTTCGTCCTTTTGGTTAATAAAAGTTATATTCTATGGAAGAGGATATCATAGAATGGTTATGTTCGGATAAATGATCTAAAAGATTGATTTTTCTTTCTTTTTTCCTTTCAATTTATCAATCTTTTTATATTATTAGTTGTTATGATTTAATTTGTTACCGCGTCCTTTCTATAATAAACACTCTAATTGGATAATGGATCTTTTTTTCTCGTGCTAGCATTTTTCAAATAGAATTAACTACTATTATAATATGATTATTACGTTGAAGATCTGCAGTGATTGGAAGTGAACGAGTATTCACTAAGTTACAAAGGAGAGGGCCATACATGGAAGGGTGAAGCTTTCACTCCTAATTTAACAGCACGAACCTTTAATTTCTCTAATAGACATCATGCTCCATCTTGCAAGCAAAAAGATCTCTAGTTCATTCCTTATTCATTCTCCGTTGGTTTTAAAGATCCTCTTTCCAGACCAGCAAATTCTTTCTCAAGGGTGAGAAAAGAAGAAGGAAAAATCACAAGAATAAATGGGACCATGCAATTTAGAGGCTGGGGTGGGGATATATGAGTGAGGGAGTAGGGTTTCACAATGCGCACACAGCACATAACATACGTAGTGGCTTGTAAAATAGATAGGGACCAGACCCCCCAAAAAAAAAAAAAAATAAAAAAAAAAAAGAAAGAGTCAACCTATCATGCCTAACTTTTGAATGTAAGCAAGGATTAAGATTTCTCAACTCGCGAAAATTTGTTTTTACTAATTTTTGGAATGATCATATCAGAAGGAAAAGTGCATTCATCCTGTGAAATGATTTAGGAAGCAATTCCAAAATTACGAGTTACACAAGCATAAGTGGTTTGGCTGATGAAATTGGGTCAGAGGCGGAAGAAAAGATGAATTAGTTCTTAAATATGTTTTCTCTCGAAGCACTGTTGAAATGTTTTAGAAAGCACGTGTTACCCTTCTACATATTATCTACATTAACCCTTCACAAACTGAGCATTAACATAATATTAAAAAGCTCATCAAACAATGAAATAAAAAAGAGAACATGTCATTGAATAAACTATTCGATCATAGAGAACTCATTGGCCGGAAATTTGTAATGCGACACTGAATTAAAAGGAATGTAAAATGTTAACAAACATTAATTTAAGGACAGAAAAAAGTGACTAGGATGGGAGGGTATGATTAGGTCATCTTTAGGCATGATGTGGCATGGAGAAGAAGTCTAGTTTGGAAAATTATTTCGGGGAGAGAGTTATACATATTTTGAAAAGTGAAGTCTGATAAATATTGAAAATGATAAATTTATTTGAATGTGTCTTAAAGGCATTCTCGATGGTTTTCTTTTTTTTTTTTTTTAAATTAATAGGAAAATCAAGTCAAGTCAAAGAAGCACATGCATAGGTTCCAAGCAACTTCTCCATAGTGCTTCGGAAATTGAAGAGTCAGGGATTTAGAGTCGTTGGCCTGGACTATTGACCAATTGATGGAGTGATTGCGCTCCCCCGAGAAGGTCGAGTGGTGCGAGCAAAGCTTTCTAGACAGCGAAGCATGACATCTTCAAACAGCACGAGGACTTTGTCGTGATCACGCTTAAGGAAGATGAGAAATAGCTTCATGTCATCTTCCTAAAATTATGAGAGAAGGGTGGAGGAAGACATAAGTAATTGAGAAGAGGTATGGCATTTAAATTGTATGAGTGCACTAATGTGACCACTATGTTAAATTTCTCGATAGTGCCATGCCTTTATCGATAACCGTGATTAGAATGAGTTTAATGAAGAAGAAGAAGAGAGTATATAAATCCATTCGTGGTACTAGGAAGAAGACGAAAGCAACCATGTTTCATCGTGTGAGCAAACTTATGAATCTTGATGTGATTACAAGACTAAGAAGAGAGAAGGTTGAGTAAGGAAGCCAGAGATTACAGTTGTCATCGAGGTACGAAGCTCTAACTCCACTGCCGAAATTGTGCAAATTGAAGAACAAAATTCTTTGTAATCCCGAAACTAGAACAGAATTTTTCGGGAGATGGTAAAAGATTTTGGTAAAAAATGATCCTTATAGAAGATGCGTTGGCTTGTGTTGCCTTGCTGACTAGAAAAATTAAATTAGGTTTTTTGGCGATAATCTGTAATTGTAAGTCTTTTTATGAAATTTCAATATAGTTTTTTGGGTAAGTTTTAGCTTGAATTTATTGACATGGCAGTGAACCATCCTGCGAGGCACGGTGTAGATAAACTCAACTGAAAAAGGCCTTGTTTTCACTTATTTTTCTATTTATTTTTTTTTATTTTTTACTGTTCATCTTCTTCACTTTTCATTTTTGAAAAATGAAGCGAAATTTTCATGTTTGAAGCTGAAGGAAGGGGTGAGGACGAGGGAAACCTTCACGAGACTCGTGGCCAACAAGCTTCACGGACGGCGACCTCGAATCTAAAGTCAAGCCGCCATGGACAACGACGCTTCCACGACCTTGAAGGAGGCTTGGCGACCTCAAATCTCGCCCCGGTCCGCTCCCATCCAGACTCCATAGGTTCCTTTCACCTCTTTCGTTGTCCCTCTTTAGCCGGACGAGTTGAGAGAATAAGATGAACGATCTCTGGTTCTTACACCCTAACATGAGAAACGAGAAACGTTCTTTCTGTTCCTCAATGAAAGGACTGAGCGAATGACACATTGCACCCCATCTCGTCAACATCATTATCCTGCTGAACCATAAGGCCTCGCGTGCCGTTGCTTTCAAGCATCAACATAGATGGCTCTAAATTCAAGTCCCGCCCCAACTGAAAAGCTACCATCCACGCAAACCACAAATCAAGAGCGATGTTTCGTTGAAACGTACCCCAGGCCATCTAATTCAACCGTGAATTTGACAACGATTAGCATCTCGAGGAGTTGGTCTTCTCCATCTTGGTCGTTTTCAGCGACCGGATATTTTTACCCAAAATGTTTGATGGTGTAAGTCGTGAGGAAGGAATGATTTGGGAACATGTTGGGAATAGGCTTCGGATTGTTCTTTCTGGACTACTTTGCCGGTAATTGACTGATGAAAGTAGAGGAAAGATGGAGTTTACCCAGAGAGGTGAACGGTATAGGAACAGGGAACAAAATACAATAACCATAAAAGAGAGAGAGAGAGGGAAAAAAACAAAAATAATCTGGAAAATTCAAATATTAAGTAAAACCAATAGCTTTACATAAATTTGTCAATTACATCGTTGCATTAGCATTTTCAAGTCAAAATTAGTTGGAATGACTACGTTAACATTTCATAAAAAGGTTTAAGATTACATTAACAAAAAATTTATGACTGAATACGTTCATGACCGAATTGACCATTTTTCCTCACTTATATCTAAAGGATCCAATTCAACCGAATAACTTAGGAGAACCATCTGCCAGTTTATTTCATCATCCTTATATGCTATTGCCATTAAAAAGTCGTTGACACCTAAATTTTGACAATCCAATCATTCACTTATTGCATTAAAAATTAGGGATTAATTTTAATATAGGTGGCAATATGGGTCATAAACCCATATTATGACCAATTTTTAGTTAAATGAGTCATATATGGGTCAAGTGAAAGCTAAATATGGGTCAAAATGGGTTTGAGGAATTAAAGCACAAAAATAACCCATTTAGACCCACTTTTAACCCATGGGCCATGGCCTTCTTTAATTTCATAAAATGTTTTTTTAATAAAAAATTGAAATTATAATTATTTTTTATATTTCAATTTTTTTCTTCATCCCTAGCCGATCGGCTGGCACGGCAACGATCCGCCGTTGGCCGGCGACAGGCTAGGCAAGGCTCGAGCTCGCCGGCACCGAGCCTCGCCGGCGGGTCGCGGACGACCGGTGAGGCTCGAGCTCGCCCGGTTGTCGGCGAGGCCCGAGCCTCGCTAGTTATCGACAAGGCCAAGGCGACGTCGGATTTGGCGAGGCCGAGGTGAGGCCGGCAAGCTCGAGCCCGCCGGATCCGGGCGAGACTCGGCCTCGCCGACGACCGGCAAGGCTCGAGCTTGCCGGCGCCGGGCGGGCCTTGGCCTCGCGAGATCGGCGAGATCAAGCCTCGCTCGACGTCGACGAGGCCAAGTCTCGCTAGATCCGGGGCAAGGCTCGCCTCGCCGACGACCGGCGAGGCTCGAGCTCGCCGGCATTGGGCGAGGCTCGACCTCGCCGACGACCGGTGAGACTCGAGCTCGCTAGCATCGGGCGGCGCCTCGCCTCGCCGATTCGACGAGATTAAGCCCCGCCCGACACCGGCGAGCTCAATCTCGCTCGTGGTCGGTCGCCGATCGTTGTCGTGGTCGGCGATAGGCCAAAGAAAAAGAAAAAGATAAGAGAAAAGAGAAAAGAGAAAAAGCAAAAATAATTATTTAAAAATAAAAATTATATTTTAAAAAATAAAAAAAAGAAAAATTACATTTTAAAAAATTAAAAAAATAAAAATTCGATTTTTTAAAAATATTTTTAAAATAATTATAAAAATTTTCATTAAATTTGTATTGCATAAAAATGTTTTAACAATACTCTTTTTTTTTTTTTAATAAAAAAATCATAAAAATGAGTTTTTTAGGTTTAGTTAAAAATTTTCATGTTACGTTTTTAGTTATTCAATGGTATGTTCACTTCAAATAAGATAAGCATGTGCATAGTCTAATTCTTTATAAATATTTCAATTTATAGGTTTTTTTTTAACTTTTATTTTATTTTATTTACTATTTTGAATTTAATTTGAAGTTTTAATCCAATTAGCATATAGTAGAAGTGGATTTTCCTAGAATATTAATAGGTTTTAGCAATACGGATCGGGTCGGGTATGAGTCGGGTCGGGTATGGGTCACTAGATTTACACTACAAGAATATGGGTCAAAACGGGTTAAATGGGTCAAATATGGGTCGATCCATTTTCGACCCGACCCATACTCGACCTGACCCACCCATTTGCCACCTCTAAATTTTAACCCTTAAATAAAAATATTAGAATTAAATTGCATAACATATAGTTTTAGGAGCTTTTTTTTTTTTTTTTTTTTTTATTGCATTTGCATTGGACTAGTGATAAATGGGTTTGACTTTATGGTTCTAAACTTTAATTAGACGAGTTGGATTAAGCCCGCGGCAAGAGGGAATTGGCCCAAGTCCGTTGTTCTCTGATGACTGACAATTGACTTATGAGGAATGATGATTTGATATTTTCAGAAAAGATTCGTAATATTCTTCCGTTATTTGGTAAATATTTTACATATTTATGCGATATATACATTGAGTAATATATTTCGCAGCAGATTGGAAGATTTCAGAGGAAATATCAAAATAATCAAAGAGAATATTGCACTTGAGGGATATACTGAACACGATATATTTTTTGTCTCAAAATGAAAGAGATTGCATGGTCACTAGAGATTTCGTGCGGAAATTTTCTTTCCTGGATGGGATCATACCATTCATCTATAAATGCCGCTCGGTCAAGAAAAGAGCGGGGGGGGGGTGGGCTCCACACAGGCTATACAGTTGATGAACACACGGCCACACAGAGAACTTTAGACAGAAAAGTCAAGGAGAGAAAGCGTGAAGAGAGTGTCGGCACTCAGAATAGAGGAGAAAGAGAGACGACGGCTGAACACTTCACAGCCAAACATCCCACTCCATCGACCCACACAGCCACGACTCTAGCGCCGCCTGCTACTCCCGACAACTTGCTGCATCGATGAGAGTGCGGTTGTTGCGAAGCCCCATCAACGAGTTGCAACGTCTGCACATTGCATGTTGACTAGTCCCTACCGCACTGCGAGCCCTTGGCGACTTGCTATTGCCTCCTTGCACCGCTGCTGAACTTTCAGTGATGGCCAGTTGCTGCTGCTCCTGTCGCCAAGAGCTGCTCAGCCAGGACATCCAGCGAACGTAGTGAACATCAAAGCGGTCCGGCGAGCTCCAGATTACTGACGATTTCTCTTGCGATCGTCAAGTTCTTTAGTTTTCTCTGGTGTCTTCGCAATCTCAGTCCATTCCACATTGCTGAACTGTCGATGGCCGAGAGTTGGTAGAAGAGAAGAAGACAAAAGTCAATTGGTGGATTGAAGATTAAAATGAAAAGTCCAAGAGCATTCCATCGCATGCAGATTTGCTGAAGTTCTCCTGCACTCATCTCTTTCGTGGACCTTTCCATAGAAAGCAAAAGAGTTGAAGTGGAATAGAGCGATCGATCCTCGACGTGCTCAACCGAGAAGCTTAGTGAAACAATTTCGTTCTCTTGATGATTTTTTCTTTTTTAGCAGGATTTTCTAGTCTCGCCGGCCATCCACTCAAGTACCACTGTGAACCACCGCCGAGACCGCTACCGCCGCCGTGCAGCATCACCCATCATCGTCCGAGCTCATTGTTCGCCGGTTCCAATTTGGGAAACTTATCCACGCAATACCTTGAATTTGGTAATTATCTCATTTGCCATCAATTTGAATATTCTGTGATTCAATTTGATTGAGAATATTACATGATTTCTAAATTTGAGAGATAAGTGCACCCCCAATTAGGATTTATTTCCTAATTCGCAACCGTATATAATCTTTAATCCCATCTATAAGGCTTTAGATGGAATTATTGATTCCGCGGGAATCTTTAAAATTAATGTTTTGATCTTTAAACTTAAGATTAACTCATCAATTTTATTGGTGAAATTTCAAGTTGATTGGATATTATTTCTTTATTTGCATTGATTGGATGATATACGATCTTAAGTGATTTGATGCTTATCTTGCTTTAATTGCTTTATTTATGTTGAAAGTACAAAAAAATTGCATATTATGCAGATTAGAATTGATTTCCTAGATAGGATTGCATGTTTATTTTAGTTATTTTATAATTCCGAATTTAATAAAATACCAAAAATATTTTTTTTGAATAAATTGAATTTTCTCCTATAGGATAGCTTGCATGTTTGAATTAGAGTATTTGATTAATTTCAAATTTTAATAAATAAATACAAAAATGTCATGTGTATATCATATAGAATTAGGTTCATAAAATGCATGTCATCTAGTGATTGTTGCTAGGTCCATTTAATTAGAAATTGTCCGTCATTAGAACTAGGTCATTTGGTTAAATTGCATTGCACGTAGATTATATTTAATTAAACAAGAGAAAATCCTAAAATAAAAATTAAGTGATTGCGTGTTAATTAGAAATCATATCTAAGACTGTTGATGTGAATTCTAATATAATATCGCAGATGCTTTCGTTGCTATGAGGTAAGTCCCGTAATTTATTTATTACTTTCTTGGGTGTTAAATTGGTGGTTTGCACACCTGCATGATCATCTCACGTGTTAGGAAAGTAAATTAAAATTAGTCCAGACTGCCTACAAAGATATTTTTGAAAATAAAAATAATGGTACCGAAATGGTATTAGAGAAATCTAGTGTAATCAGGTCCCTGAACTCACAATCTTTGTTTCGCAGGAGTAAAGTAAATCTCCCGTTATTTCACTGGGGTTTCTAATCGACCCACCAAAGAATAGATTAGTAGCGACTCCTAACTAATAATCTTTTGCATGCTAAATACTTGAACCTAAGTCGCGAATTGGTATAGGCTTGGGAGAGCCGAGCTAAGTTTAAACTTAATAATCCATTAGCCAAACCCTAGGTGGTTCACCCAAGATTAGGTTGTGACAAAAGTCTTTTTTCGTCTCGTCAAACAGAGTTTATCGTTACTCTTTTTTTCTTATTTCATCATGATCCGTTTTTATGTGACCACACCTAAGTTCTTGGAAGCATGCTCTCTGACTTCTTCAGATGTCAAACAAGGAGGCATTTGATCAAAAGCTATGCATCATTGAAAATTGTACCTTAGTAGGTAACTCCTACATGTTCATATGAATCAATTTTTGCAATCTTCTCATGCAATGAGATGTAAAATATGTGCTAGTGCATCTCTTTTTCCCAAACTTCAAAGGTTCATTCTTAGGGAAATTATTAATGACTGATGTTGAATTGTGAACTTTTCTTTATACGTTGTGGAAATAATGTCAAAATTGAGTTGCCGTTATAGAGAATAGTTGCTAAAAGATATTGCAAGAGAACATAACTTGAGCTCCCCTGTGAACCATGATGCTTCACCATTGTCAACATACATTGAGAAAGTTTGACTAAAAAACTTAGTTAGGCAATGCATATTTTAATTGCTATTGCGAAGATGGAGATTTAACGTGCTATGTTTAGTATATATACTTGCCAGAGCACATACAAAAAGGTCGTTGCAATTTTTCATATTAGTTGCCAAGGGCCTTACATTTAACATGAGATCCTTCATATAAAGTGTTTAAGCAATTGAATAATGATTGTTAGGATCCGTGCTACGATCCATTCGTTTCTTTTTCACACATCCCATTGAGAAGGACTTTGAATTTCATTTTCACTTATTTATTATCTATTCAAATGTTCAAATATTGGTCTTCTATGCCTTCCATCTGAAAGACATTGGAGAGCCTTTGAGTGGCGATTAGAGAGCGATGGAACTTTGTTTCTCTATATATATGAGAAACTGTGATATTTTATGCCATAGTGATCTTGAATGGGAGCTTCTGGAGAACTTTGTGAGAGAAATTGCATGTTATCTTCCTTCATTGAGATCCATAGACAATGTTTTATAAATTCAAACAGAACTCGCAGGCTTGACAGATTCATCTGGGTAATGGTTGGCCGTCCGGTGCTATGGACACTCGGACCCGTAATTGGTAAAAAACCCAAAAACAGGTCAAAGGGGAAACTGGTTGAACCAAGGTAAACTAGAAAAACCATTGCTTAATGGGAAAAAAAATTCTAAAAGAAAGAAGGCAAGTGGAGAAATGCAAAACTGGCCAAAAATAAAATAAATAAAAAAAGAAAAAGAAAAAATAGAGCGTTCTATTGTTGATTGTCTTCTTCGTCAAAAAAAGTCCTCTATTTTCTGCAACCATGCCAAAAGAGGTAAAATTGATACTTATTACTTCTTTGAATCTTGGAATAATAGAAACTCTGCTTTTCATGACATTTTTGTGATTCATCATAGCAGTGTAGGTTCACTAGATATATCAGCTTGTTTGAAAAAGAGAACATGCTTTCATTGACTTCGCAAATGTCGGTTGTGCGGAGACTCATGCCCAGCTATGTTGTGGTGTTCTGCTGAGTGTTGATCATCATGAGTAGTCTAAGACATCTAAATTTCTCCCCGGCTCTTGTCTCGGGCTGTTGAGTTTGCTATGGTCACTCTAACTGTCATCATGAGCAGGCATATTTTGATGGAGTAGTTTAAAGTGACAAAATATGGAACTATGAGTGAGCCAAGATTGCCCTTTATCCGTAGTCATGTATTATATTCCAAATGTGCGTGGTGGTTACAACACAACCATGGGTATTAATAATGGATTAATTTACTATTATATTTATTTCATGTTGTTGGAAGATATGATACTAATCTGGAGATCATTTATTTTAGTCAATTTAGGATTAGATCTGATACACTTAGATTTAAGAAATATAATCATTCTTTATTTATTATTCACCTTGTATTATATAGAGATTGATCTATACATCACAATACACGACGAATGAATATACACAAAAATATTCCCACGTCTCCTCCTTCTACAAACCTTGCTGTCGTCCCCTTCTTCAACAGATTTTGACATGGTATCAGAGCAGATGCTCTTTACCTAGCTTCCGCAAACTTCTTTCTTGATTGCCTACCGAATAGATTACCACTTTATTGCTGCAGAAACCCTAACCTGCAAAACAAAGTTAGCACTCTGGTGTAGGAATCAGTATATGAACTTTCTTTGAAAAACAAACGACTTTGTTTCTCCTTACCCCCTATACTTACCGACATCATGCCTAAAGACCACTCGTTGGCATCGAAAGAAGGGATCCCAAAAGAATCAACGATGCAGCAAGAGACTAATGTCTCAGATTTGACCCAGGCGCCAAGGATTCAGGCCCAACCCAACTAGGGACAACCCATTACGGGCCAGTCCATCCACTGTCCAAATGGCACCCGGCCCACGGTTCTACGGGCCATCGCAGGTAACCCACGGAGAACAGGTCCAACCCGATGGAGGCTCACCGACCGCACTTGGGGTAGGCTCATCCACCGGGCCGGGTATATTTTATGCGGATTGTGTGCCCGAATCGAGTAACCCGGGTTTGGGATCGAATCCCTACCCAGTTTCCCAACCCGGTTATTTTCCATATCCGATTGTCGCCGCCAGCGAACGACCGGAACCCGGCGACCCGCTTTACACCACAATGGCCGATGGACCAGAGCTACGGCTCATTGCCTAGCAACTGACCGGCGCCGACAATTACTCAAGTTGGTCACGGGAATTCCGGCGAGCGTTGGTAACGGAAGAAAAGGACGGATTTATCGATGGAACCGTTCAGATTCCATCCGACGAGCGGTAGGCACGACTATGGCGGAAGTGCAACCAGTTAGTCCGAACATGGATCGGAAATTGTGTTACCTCTGAAGTCGCGGTTGGATTACCGCTGACGGAAGACCCAAAACAGATGTGGGAAAATATAAAAGAAATGTATAGGAAATTGGATCGAGTTCGAGTTTTTTCACTAACCCAACAACTTTCATATTTGCAATAGGGAAATATGAGTGTAGCCACCATTTACAACAAAATTTCAGCATTATGGAATGAGTTGGAAGTGGTGGAAGAGAAACTACAAGGACCGGAATCAACCCTACAACAGTATCGGACCATCCGAGAACGAGAGAAAATCACGAGATTTCTTCTCGCCCTAAATGAATCTTACCTCTCATTTCGGACGCAGAAACTTACCATGGATCCGACGCCGACGCTTGCTCAAATCTACCAGCTTGCCATACAGGAAGAGAGCCAGCGTCTTGCTATGCCCGAGACCCTTAAAGACGGCGTCGCACTTGCTGTTCATGGAGGTGCTCTTCACAGAGGAGCAACGAAGAGGGGGCAAGGAGACCGAACGACCAAGCATATTCTAGGGTTCTCTAGAAGCGGCAAAGATTATCGTAACCTAAGGAGAGGATTGGACGGCCACGATCTCTCCAAACGATCCGACGGTTCACGAACGCCGCACCCACTAATCGGATCTGACGGCTACCGAGGCTTCTCCTCAACAGCATCGGACGGCCCACGCGTGATCTCGCATATTACCGATCCGACGGCCCGCAGAATTTCTTCACATCCATTGGCTCCCATGAAGCAACGATGAATCCTTATTTAAAAACGCCAATTGGATCGACCTATGCCGCAACATCAAAGGGAAATTTCAAAGGCAAAGGTAAACTATATTGTGATTACTGCAAGCGTTCGCATCATACAATCAATAATTGTTGGAAACTGCATGGCAAGCCCGAAGAAAAAGGGAAAAAGGATTTCTCAACTGCTTTTTAGGTTACAGGTCAACATGCTGATAATTCTAATTAGCCAATTAGCCAAGAGCAGTATCAAGAACTTATGAGGGCTTTCAAAAAACTGGATACATCTGACAAGACTGGGAGCTTCATAGGTACTTCATATTGCTTGATGAATTCAATTTCCAATGATAAATGGATAATTGATTCAGGAGCTAGTGATCACATTGCTTGTGATAAAAAATTTTTCTCAAAAATCCAGAAATTATCCACACAGCTTCAGTACAGCTTCCTAATGGTAATTCCATAATGGTCATGATGATTGGCACAGTGAACCTTAGCCCACTCATAACACTCAAGAACGTATTATACGTTCCTGATTTCAATTTCAATCTTATATCAGTTTCTCAAGTCTATGAAGAGAATTTGTGCCAAGTCCTATTTGATTTTGATAAATGTATATTTTAGACCCTTTCAACTGGCATATTGATGGGCTTGGGTGGTATCTCTCAAGGGCTATATTTCTGGATCAAATTTCCCAGCATTTCCAATTTATCATATGTTGAATTGAATAATATGTCATTGTGTAATTCTGCTACCAATAATAAAAATTCCCTTAATCATCAAAGATTGGGTCATAGTGCTTCTTTTCCTTGTTCTCATTGCCCCATTTGCCCTTGGCAAAACAAACTCGTGCACATTTTCCAAATAGTGTTTCTCGTGCAAAGAGTCCTTTTTCTCTAATCCATGCTGATATTTGGGGCCCTTACCACACACAACATCGTGATGGTTCTTGATTTTTTCTCACAATTGTGGATGATTTTTCAAGAGCCACATGGGTTTTTCTGATGCAGTGAAAAGGCCAAGTTTTCCATTATATGAAGATTTTCTTTTCTTTGTCCAAAAATCAATTTGGGAAATCTATTCAGCGCATCCGCACTGATAATGGAAGGGAGTTCTTTAGCAATGAATGTGAAATTTTCTTCTCCTCAAATGGAATTTTGCATGAAAGCTCATGTATCTATACCCCGCAACAAAATGGCATTGTTGAGCGTAAGCACCGTCATTTATTAGAGGTATCGCGTGCTCTAAAATTTCAAGCCTCTATTCCTGAAAATTTTTGGGGGGATTGTGTGGTCACGGTTGCTTATTTGATTAATCGCATGCCGAGTCGTATTCTTAATGGCAAGACTCCATTTGAAATGCTTTATGGAAGGAAACCGGAAATTCATCACTTAAGAGTTTTTGGCTATCTATGCTATGTGACCACGGTAGGATCTCGAGACAAGATGAGTCCCCGAGCCCGTCAGTGCATATTTATGGGATATCCAACTCTACAAAAGGGATATAGAGTTTTCGAACCATTCCACTGGAGAATTTTTTATAAGTAGGGATGTCATCTTTCACGAGGAAATATTTCCTTTTCGAGATAAGTCGGAATCTTCTGAGAATTCCGATAGGGCTACTGACTCTACTTGTTTTATATCAGATGAAGATTCACCTCCTAGCCAAACATACATTCTTCCAAATGTGAAAGAAGCATCATCCTCAGCCTCTGATGAAAATTCCATGGATGAACCCAATGTGCATTCTTCTAATGGGAAATACAGAAAGAGTTGATGTGACATCTCCGGAACCTATCAATAATGAAGAAATGCCACGCAATGAGGAGATATCTTCAACTTCAAAGCCTCAGATGCCTAGACGATCTGGGCGCATTATCCGTCCACCTACATGGACAAAGGATTATGTTTGCGCGGCTTCAAATTCATCAGGTACACATTATCCCATCTCCACATATGTATCTTTCCATAGATTATCACCCGAACATATGTGCCGCATTAGTAAAGTATCTGAGGAACAAGAACCGTCTCATTATAATGAGGCTGTGAAAGACCCACGTTGGCAAGAAGCCATGGAAAAAGAATTGCATGCCTTGATGGACAATCATACATGGGATATTGTATCATTACCACCACATCGCAAGTCGATTGGATGTAAGTGGGTATACAAGATCAAATATAGAGCAGACGGGTCCGTTGAACGATACAAGGCTCGGTTAGTGGCCAAAGGTTTCACTCAGAGAGAAGGTTTTGATTATCACGAAACTTTCTCTCCAGTAGCAAAGGATGTTACAGTTTGTACTTTTCTATCCATTGCTGCATTTCGTGATTGGTCATTACATCAAATGGATGTTCATAATGCATTCCTTCAATGAGATTTAGATGAAGAAATCTATATGGATCTTCCACCGGGTTTACGGAGATAGGGGGAGTCCATGGTGTGTCGTCTCCGTAAATCCCTTTATGGACTCAAACAGGCCTCGCGACAGTGGTATGCCAAGTTCACCAGTGCACTCACAGTTGTAGGTTTCAAACAATCCAAGTATGATTATGCACTCTTCTCCTGGACAAAAGGTACGTCATCTGTCTACTTAATGATATACATTGATGACATACTTATCATGGAAAATGATGAACTTGCTGTGAAGAACCTTATACTTTTCATATTAAAGATTTGGGGTCACCAAAATACTTGGAATTGAGATAGCAAATTCGGAACGAGGTATCTCTCTTAGTCAACGAAAGTATGTACTGGATATTATATCATAAGCAGGGTTATCAGGATGCAAACCAGCAGCCATTCCTATCGAGCAAAATGTCAAATTAACTACTACAGACTATGATGCGGGTCTTCAATCTACAGAAAATGATCCGCTGCTCAAGGATCCGTCAAGTTATCAG
The DNA here is from genome assembly GCA_014182565.1 of Eucalyptus marginata. Taxonomy (NCBI): domain Eukaryota; kingdom Viridiplantae; phylum Streptophyta; class Magnoliopsida; order Myrtales; family Myrtaceae; genus Eucalyptus; species Eucalyptus marginata. The sequence continues at coordinate 33,244,235 of CM024587.1, read as the reverse complement.
AGGCTAGTTGGGAAACTCATCTATCTGACTGTGACAAGGCCTGACATTTGTTATGCTGTTCAGACACTCAGTCAATTCATGCATGGCCCAAAACAGTCTCACATGAATGCTGCCTTGAAAGTGGTGAAGTATTTGAAGAAATGTCCGGGACTGGGAATCCTCATTTCTCGCAGTTACAACATGGAAATGACAGCTTACTGTGATGCATATTATGCAACTTGTCCTATGAGTAGAAGATTCATCACTGGTTTTTGCATCAAACTTGGGGAATCTTTCCTCTCGTGGAAAACAAAGAAACAATCTACCGTATCCTTGTCATTAGCAAAAGCTGAGTATCGATCCATGGCGAAGGCTGCTTGTGAAGTAGTTTGATTACGAGACTTGCTTCTAGACCTTGGAGTGAAAGTCAAGGAACCAACCTTGCTATTTTGTGACAATGATTCTGCACTTAAACTTGCTGCAAATCCTGTGTTACATGAAAGAACGAAGCACATAGAAGTCGATTGTCATTTCACTCGAGAGAAGATCCAAGAAGGAATAATTGAAGCAAGAAGAATTAGAACCATAGAACAACCTGCTGATATATTTACCAAGCCTTTGTGTCAGAGACAATATTCATATCTCCTAGGCAAGCTTGGCGTCTTGGACATATACAAGCCACCAACTTGAGGGGGAGTGTTGGAAGATATGATACTAATCTGGAGATAATTTATTTTAGTCAATTTAGGATTAGATCTGATACACTTAGATTTAAGAAATATAATCATTCTTTATTTATTATTCTCCTTGTATTATATAAAGATTGATCTGTACATCACAATACACGACAAATCAATATACACAAAAATCTTCCCACGTCTTCTTCTTGCTGTTGTTCTTTTCTTCAACAGATTTTGACACGTCTCATTCTTTTAGTATATTCAACTAATTATGAGGAGCATGAGGATCATATTGTATGTGTGATGTATCCATGGTTCCTCTTTATGTTTGGTTAGCTGTGCCCGTATTTTACCTATTGATGCAGGTTAAGCAATCTTATGTAGTTGCTCCTCATGACATGCATTTTCAAGTTGTTCATCATTTTCTCAAGGAGCATATTTTGGAGGCACCTGATTACAAGGTATCAGTGGGAGTATTCTTTATTTTAATGATGTCATTTTGTACCCGTTTAACAATATCACTATGCTCAGGTCATTGTATTTTGGTACAATGGCGATGACAAAATCGCTTCTATATTTATTTCTTCGCAAAATGAGGATGAGCACTAGAGAGATGCATTCCAGGAAGTCTCAACTTTACATAACTCGCACATATGATGATCTTTGGGAATCAAAGCTAGAATCCCATTCTAGCTGTACCATTGATAGAGTGTTTCCTAAATGAAGTGAAAGATCTGCCCATCGATAGAATCCTTGTACCATCTGTGGATCCAGATGTCAAAGTCATGGTTTTCATCTACCCCATTCTTCTTTTGCTACTTGTATGCTTATACGTAAATGTTGCCGATGGAACCTAATTGGAGTAGCTTTTACTTTTGTTGTCATGCTTGATAAGTTGATGTTTAAATATCCTAATATATGTTGTAATGTTAATTATATTTTTCTCCTTAAGTAGAAAATAAGTGATCAAAGTGACAATATAGGCTTTTTTTTAGGAAGGGAATCATCTTTGCAGGTAAAACTACAGTATCTTCCTTTTTTCTTGGGAGGAGTAATATGATGGTTTCACTCAATTTCGTGAGTGCTTCTCTTCTGGCTTTTGACACTCTCGTTGATAACAAAGTTTGGCTTGCCTTTTCTTTTTTCATGCTTAAGATTCTCTCTGTTGTGGATGGAGGACTGAATGGCAAAGGTCGATAGAAGCGTCAAAGAAGCGACATAACAAAGTTTGGCCTCCCTTTTTTTATTTTTAGAAAAAAACCACCGAAAATTCTAAACTTTATCTAATGTGATAAATTCATCATAACTTTTTTTTTGTGATATAAAAAACCTCAAATTTACTAGTTGTAACACATTTACCCAAACTCTATTGTTGAAGGGCATTTTCGTCTCTTAATTTTTAAAGTTTTTTTTTTTCTTTTCTTTCTTCTTCTTTGAAGAGAGGAGAAGAAAAAAAAAGAAAAAGAAAAAAAATTAAAAGGTAAAATATGAAAATACCCTATAATTTGGAGTAAATATGTCATGCGAATATAAGTTTAGGATTTTTATAATAAAAAAATTTAAGATAAATGTGTTGCAGTTAATAAATTTAAGGTTTTTTGTATTATAAAATAATTCGGGATAAATTTATTATATTGGTTAAAGTTTAGAATTTTTAGTGGTATTTTTTTTTTTCATGTTTGAGATTCGTGCGGGCTGGGTGAGGATAAGACGTGCATTCAATGAAGGGAGAGACAATTTTGACAGAGGGGGAGGGCGCTTCTTCGTGTAAATGGCCAGAGAAAGTACGAAGCAACTGAGGAAGGGAGAAACGGGGGGAGACAAAAGTGTGACTCCAAATAAAAGTGGGGCCCCGGCTTCAAGTGGAGCCACGTGTTGCCTCATGATTGGGCTGGCCCGGTCAACTCGGCGTGACTGGCGCCGCCTGATATTTTCTCCGCGTTGCCCAAGCCCAAACGCGGGGCGGATGCCCAGAAGTCGACTGTCTAGTTCATGTATCAAAGGCATCTGATGTCTATAGACCTCCTAGGCCTCTGAGAGAGAGAGAGAGAGAGAGAAGCCACGTGTTGCCTCATGATTGGGCCGGCCCAGTCAACTCGGCGTGACTGGCGCTGCCTGATATCGTCTCCGCCGCGTTGCCCAAGCCCAAACGCGGGGCGGATGCCCAGAAGTCGACTGTCTAGTTCATGTATCAAAGGCATCTGATGTCTATAGACCTCCTAGGCCTCTGTGAGAGAGAGAGAGAGAGAAGCCACGTGTTGCCTCATGATTGGGCCGGCCCAGTCAACTCGGCGTGACTGGCGCTGCCTGATATTGTCTCCGCCGCATTGCCCAAGCCCAACCGCGGGGCGGATGCCCAGAAGTCGACTGTCTTGGTCATGTATCAAAGGCATCTGATGTCTATAGACCTCCTAGGCCTCTGTGAGAGAGAGAGAAGCCACTTGTTGCCTCATGATTGGGCCGGCCCGGTCAACTCGGCGTGACCGGCGCCGCCTGATATTTTCTCCCCGTCGCCCAAGCCCAACCGCGGGGCGGATGCCCAGAAGTAAACTGTCGTGGTCATGTATTAAAGGCATCTGATGTCTATATATAGGCCTCCTGGACCTCTGCGTGTGTGTGAGAGAGAGAGAGAGAGCTGGCCGTGGATTCGAGGACGGCAAGACTATCTCAGGTGTTTCTTTTTCTCAGAATGATTGTTGTTGCAGTTCTCATTTTCACAGTGCGATCGAAGAAGGCAACACTGGCTGTGGTGTTTCTTTTTCTCGGAATGATTGTCGTTTGAGTTGTTGGTTTCGCAGTGGGTTCGACGAAGGCAAAAGTGGCCGTGGTGTTTCCTTTTCTCGGAGTGACGGTTCTTGCAGTTGTTGATTTCCCAATGGGTCCGACGGGGAAAAAACTGTGTACGGTGTTTCTTTTTTTGGGAACGTTTGTTGCTGCAGTTGCTGTTTCCGTCAAGGGTTCGATGGCGGCAACAGCGTCCATGTGGTTTCTTTCTCTCGGAATGATTGTTTTTGCAGTTGTTGCAGTTGTTGCAGTTGTTGTTTTCAAATTGAGGAGAACTAGAAGAAACTGGGTTAGTTTTCTCTGCATCTTTGGGATTTGTATTATCATTTAGAACTTCTTCGACATGCGTACGTTGGAGTGGGTCCTCTGCTTGTAGTTCGACCCACTAAATGCTAAAAATCCTCTGGAATGGAGCAAAACTTTTAAACATGAACGATAAGACCCCCTCAATGTCAAAAATCACGACGCTATCGAAAGTCCAAGCACTGTTGATATTGTACGCCGGGCCTGTTTAGTAGAAAATTACGAAAAAATTGCAAACTCACATATCAACATTTTGAGTGTTACTAAAGTTCCAAGAATTTTTTATATAAAAAAAAGTCGATGTATGAGTGGCAAGATTCAGTTGCATCTTGTTTGCCGTGTTGGGTAGGTCTCCATCAGAATCACAAAACTTTGTTTTACTTCTTTTATTTGGGCAAAAGTATGAGATTTCATTTTACAGAAAACAATTTTCAAAAAAAAATGTTTCCCGAGTTTTCCACCTTCGTTTTACGGAAAAATAAACCAATTGATTGGGAAAAACATTTTTCACCAAGAGAAAAATTCTTTTAAAATGGGGAGAAAATATTTTTCACTTTTCAAATAAAAGAAAATATTTTTTTCACTCACTCTTTCTTATCTCACATCCTGCTAACCCCCACTTCTTTTTATTTTTATTTTTTTATTTTATTCATTTTTTGAGAAATTAATTTTTATTTTCTTTTTATTTTTTTTCTATCCTTTTGCTTTCCTTCTTTCTCGACCAATCGCCACCATGACAACGGCCAGCAATCAACCATAGGCGAGCCTCAAGCTCATCGATTTGGCAAGGCTTGAGGCCGATGAGCATGAGCCTCCCCATAGGATTAAGCTCGTTGACCTCGGGCCTCGCTAGATCGGCTAGCCTTTTTTGAGGCTAGCAAGCTCAAGCTCACCTTTGGACGATCATCGTGGTTGGCAATCGACTAAAGAAGGAGAAGAAAAAATAAAAGGAAAAAAGAAAAAAAGTAGAAAGAAAATAAAAAAAAAAAATCTATTTATTGGAAAAATAAAAATATATAAAAAGATAATAAAATTTTTATTAAAATGAGTGCATAGAGGAAAATCGAATAGAATTTTCTATATCAAACGACGAGAAATATTTTTTAGTTCATTGTTTCAGCTTAACATTGAAAAATATTATCATTTTCTTGAAAATGGCTTTATGGAAAACATTTTCTAGAAACGTCACATCTTCCATGAAACAAACAGAGTCTTAGTCTGAAATGCTAATTCACTATATGAAGTGGTTTAGTTTTCTTGATTTGACAGGAATCATCTTCGACCTCATCGTCATTGTCCAGAACCAATCATGAAGTGTTCTTGAGTTTTAGAGGTGCAGATACTCGCAAAGGATTCACGGATCACCTTCATTGCAAATTGGTAGATGCAGGGATCGAGGTCTTTAAGGATGACGAGAATCTCCATGCTGGAGAAGAGATCAAGCCGGCGCTAAAAGAGGCGATCAGGCAGTCGAGGATCTCGATAGCCATCCTCTCCAAAGACTATGCTTCCAGTAAAAGTTGCCTCATGGAGGTGGTACAAATGTGGGAGTGCAGAATATCTAATGGACAGACTATTATCCCGATTTTCTATGACATTAGTCCCTCCGATGTAAAACACCAGGCTGGGCATTTTGAAACATCCTTCCGTCAACATGAGAAGGCCAGAGTCAGCTCAAATACCATCAAAAAATGGAAGGAGGTTCTTCGACAGATTGGGGGATTAAGCGGATATCATCTAGAGAACGTATATGGGGGGTAATTCTTCTACTTCTGGTTTCCATTCTCTTTCCTGGATAAAATGGAAAAAAAAATGGTTTAAGGTGATGTGAAAATGAACCCAAACCTTTGCGTATAAATATTATATGTAATCATATCATTCATGATGCATGCTCAAGAGGTTTTTGAGGTTATTTATTCTGATGAAATCGGTCGATGATTTGACAAGTTGTAGTTCGATGTGCCTATTTAAAAACTGGTGACTCGATTACACCGGCCATTTGAAAATGACTAGACTCATGAACATAACCGCGAGCTAGACCAGATGTACAGGTCCGTCGCCCCCTATTCTTTTCCCCTTCGCTAGAAATTTTGTTTTGCAGATGGTATGAAATCGATGTCATGATTGCTATGTGCATGAAAGGGAAATAGACCACGCATTAAAACTTGCTGTCTATTTTAATTGAAGATTCCCCCTGCCCCTGTTGGTTGTTTCAATTTTCACCGCTTCATTCCCCACTTGATTTTTGTTTAGTTTTTAATACTTTTGGTAACTTTGTTGTCATTTTTGTGCCTCATCACTTATGTTTTGCAGGCACGAGTCCCAGCTTGTAAAAGGCGTTCTCAGACGGGTCAGGCAGTTGTTGAAGAAGGATGACCAAGTTGTAACCGATAAACTAGTTGGAATTGATCTTCATGTTCGAGAGATGATGAGAAAGCTTGGTGTTGTCTACAACGATGGACGGGCGATCGAAGTATGTGGACAAGATGTACGTGTCGTTGGAATATGTGGAATGCCAGGTGTCGGAAAGACTACACTTGCAAAGATTGTCTTCAACAAGATGCATCTGTTGTTTGATGAATGTAGCTTCCTTCCAGGTATTAATTCAAAAGGAATCACGTTTTCACAAGAAATGTTGATTGCTGACCTCCAGAAAGAAAAACCTGCACCACTTAGATCTTCTGATGAAGGTACTAAAAAAATAGCCAGTCTATTTAGTAGAATGAAGGTTCTCATTGTCCTAGATGATTTGCATGAGGTTGAACAAGCTAAAGCATTAGCCGAGAAACTTAGTTGGTTTGGTCCAGGAAGTAGAATAATTGTGACCACAAGCATGAGGAATGTTCTAGATGGATTTGACGACGGACCAACCAAAAATACAAGGTTGAACCCATGAGATATCACCATGCTCTTCAACTCTTTCGTAAGCATGCTTTCCAAGGGGATGCTCTCCAAGATGTCTCTGAGTATGATTGCCTGTCCATAGACATCGTCAAAGCTACTGGAGGGCTTCCTTTAGCTATTGTGGTTGCGGCCTCATATTTATGCAACAATAAGGATGATATACGAATATGGAGAAATACTTTGGAATTCTTAAAAGATCACCAAGCAAATGAAGTTGAAGCTGCCTTTAGGGTTGGTTACGACTCTTTAGATGTTCCTACAAGAAAGATATTTCTCGACATAGCGTGCTTTTTTATTGGAAAGCATGAGAGGATTCTCTCTTACATGTGGGAGGCTTGTGATTACTATCCTGCTAGAGGAATAAAATGCCTTCGTGAGATGCATTTCTTGGAAATTGGAGAAAATAATGAATTTAGAATGCATGACCTGCTAAGAGACTTTGGCAGGAAACTTGTCGAGAGAAAAGATCTTCATGAGCGCTGCAGGATTTGGAATCACAGTGATGCAGTTTCCGTTCTAAAGGATAGTAAGGTAAGTTTCAGAACCTCTTGAAAGCATAAACTTACTTTTCTTTTCTCAATCTCGAATGGAAAAGAAACGGATTTGTTCTTAACCCAATTTATAATGCGTAGTGGATACCACTGATTTTGTAAATCTGATTTGCTCCATTTCATTGAATGGAGTAAGATATTAAAGTTCTCAAATTACTCACACATTTTTCCCCCAATCGAGGTTGACAGGGTACTAGAAACGTCGAAGGTATAGGTCTTGCGGTTGAAGAGGATTGCATCGTCTGTTTTACATGTGAAGAATTTCATAAAATGTCGAATTTGAGGTACCTCAGACTGGACCGAGCTAACATTCAAGGAAACACCGAGAATCTTCTTCCAAATTTGAGATGGCTTGAATGGTCAGCATGCCATTTGATTTCTGACCTAGCTAATATGCATTTGAAGAAGTTAGTCATTCTCGATCTGTCTTGGAGTCCAGTCACTGAAGATTCGCAAGTCTGGAGACAAATCATGGAGGTATGTCGGATATTTGCTTTTTAAATCTTGTGTTAGGATGATATATACGAGTGGTTAAGGTCTGAATCTTCTTTTCCACATTGCAGAAGGTGGATGAATTGAAAGTCTTGAACCTGCAAGGATGTGTTCAGTTACCTGCGTCGTTGAACTTTCGAGCTCCAATCAATTTGGAGATTTTGATACTGGAAGATTGCACTCAGTTATCTCAAATTGGGCCATTCATTAGTGATTTGAAGAACTTGAGTTCCTTAAATATGAGAAAGTGCATTGGAGTCAGGCAGTTGCCCCAAGAACTGTGCTGCATGAAATCTTTGAGGGAACTCCTGATTGATGGAACTGGCATTTATAGTATATGTTTCCCAGAAGGTTCTTTGGAGAATCTTCAAATACTCAGTGCTTGTGACTGTCAATATTTGCAAGATATATCCACAATTGGCCGCCTAAGGAGTCTCTCAAGTCTTGCTCTCGATGGTGCTGATATCGATGGGCTTCCATATACTGTTGAACTTCTTCAGAAACTTCGGAGACTTTCTTTAAGGAATTGTTGGAAGTTGGGTAAACTTCCGACTTCCATCGGGAAGCTCGAGCTGCTGGAGGTAATGGACCTTTCATACACTGGAATCATGAAAATGCCATGGTCAGTTAAGGATTTGAAGAACTTGAAGACACTAAAGATGGCGCACACTCCCCTACGAAAATTTCCTGAAGATATGGTGAACTTAAAGAACCTGGAGGAGATAGATTTCTCCTGCTGCAGAAATTTGGAGGGTGAAGTTCGCTGTGATATTTCAGGATTATCCTCTTTGAGAATTTTGAGATTATCATCATCCGATGTGGCCGGGCTGAGTCCGAGTATTGGCCATCTCTCACGCCTCCAAACCCTGGACCTACTCGATTGCGACCAACTTCAAGCTCTACCGAAGTTGCCCTCCAGTTTACTCAGCCTCGTCTGGGGATCCAAACAAATGATAGTCCCCGACTTGTCATATCTGACGAATCTAAAAGAGCTACTTTTGAAAGATGTTGAGCAGCCAGAAGCTGAATGGCGAATGAGGTTATTGAATCTAAAGACTCCGAATATTGGGTGGATCACGAGGTTACCAAGTCTAGAGACCTTGCAATTGTCCCTTCCATTGGTCACCAATCTCCCGGGGAACTTTGGTATCCTTACGCAGCTCCAGGAGCTCTCTTTATCCTACATGAAGGAGCTAGACCTCACACGACTTCCCTTAACTTCAAGCTTATTGACTCTGCGTCTCAAACATTGCACGATTCAAGAGCCAAAATTTTCTGGTCTGAAGTATCTGTCAGAATTGGAACTAGACAACTGTGATTTAGCAAAGATTGATGGTCTTGAAAATTTAAAGTTTTTGGAAGTCCTGAAAATTTCTGAATGCAGCATAACGAACCTTGATGGGCTCAGAGATTTACCCCGTCTCAAGAAGGTGCAAGTTTTCTCTTGTGATCTCGCCAGTCTATCAGAATTATGCGAATGTGAATGTGAAGTGGACATTCGCAATATTGCATTTGTCTCACAAATGTGAATGTGAAGTCAACATTTTGAGTCTTCGACAGGATATTTCCTTTAAGTCTAAGAAACTGGAGGGCGACCTCTCTAAGGTACATGCTCCAGCTCTGTTTACAAGTCTTTTTAATCGAAACGAAGTTGGATTTTACCATTTCTGCGCATCCCTTATGTGTAAATTGCATTGGATCAGTGCAGGGCCACAAAAAAGACCAGGCAGTTTCTTCGCGTCTGGCAATTGGTAGTGGCATCAAGAATCTTGTCAAGGCAATTGCTGAAGGTAAATGCCTACGCTCGAATTGCTGCATATTTTGTCAGTGTTCTGTTTCTCCCGTTTTTCTATGAAGGCACGATTCACCAAAACACCATTTACCGTTATTTGTAGCCTGTAGGATGCATCCAAAAGCCATCCGCTGCCACTCAACTCTTCGATCACGATGAAAAAGAGGCGAGGAAGGAGAAAGTAACATCCAGGATCCACGGGCGACATTGCAGGGACTCAGCAATTGTGAGCCCGTGTTTTCGTCGACTCTGCTGGGAAAATTCATCCTGAGCACCGCCTTCAGTGTTGCCATTCTCCGTTCGAGTTAATCAAGTTGTCGGGTTCCCGAATATCCTGGAGTTGATTGTAGGATGGTGATGACGAAAGTTTCACCAAGACGGAGGCTTTTGTTTTCTTTTCTCAATTTATTGCACATGAATTTTTTAACTTCTGTAATAGACATAATGTTCTATCTAACAAGCTAAAAGATGTCCAGTCTGTTCCTTATTCATTTTCTGCATTTGCTATCAAAGCCTCTCCTTCTTAAGGATGAAAAAAATTGGAAAAATCACAAGAATAAATGAGACCTTTCTTTAAGGCAATTTTAGAATCAACCGGCCAAACATATAACCAAAACTTGAAAGTGAGCAAAGATTATGACTTCTCAATTCGTGAAAATTTAGGTTTTACTAAAGTTGAAATAAGGATATCAGAAAGACAAGCGCATTCATTGCGTAAAATGATTTAGGAAGAAATTCTGAAAATGACCGAATTACACGAGTGCCAGTGGTTTGGCGGAAACGCCCATCGCCTGTGTCTCTGTTATGCTTCTTTAGCTACACATAAAGCTCCCTTGTAGTAATAATTAGGCCCGCGGCAAAAATTGTTTGGACGATCGTCAACTCTTTGACCAGACCGAACGCCAAGATTACTGCACATCTCTCTTTGGACGATCGTCTTCTACATCCGATCCGAAGCGAAGACCGAGCTGACCCATGATCGCGATGAGGTTCAAGTTCATCCCGCATGCGCCGTGTCGTTCTCCGACCACGTTCGGCTCTTCCTTCGTGTGGTGCTCGTCTTGCCAGCCGCCACCGCTCGGCTACCGCCGCACGCCCCGCGGCATGTCCGCCATGTTCGCCGCCATGATGCTCGGCGGACTGTAAGCCGCTCTCTTACTCTTCCTTTTTCTCTTCCGCCTCAAAGCTCAACAACCCAAAAGATAGAAATGAAAAAGCCAGTCTCCAAACTTCGTCGCATCTTTGTCAGGGCCTTGGGAATGCTCGCTCCGACCGTGCTCGCGTTCGTCAAATCGAAAGCGTCCAAAATCTTCCGCAAACCCACCGCGACGGTCAAGCGGGAGGCGACGAACAACCCGGGAGCCGCGGCGAGTGGCAGTGACGCGTCGGCGCCGGCCGGCGAGGAGTACGAGGTGTTCCTGAGCTTCAGGGGGCCTGATACTCGCACGGGGTTTACCGATTGCCTCTACCACGACATGCTCGGCGCCGGAATCCGTGTCTACCGAGATGATGAGGAGCTCCGCGTCGGCAGGGAGATCGGCGGCGAGCTCATGCGGGCGCTCAACGTGTCCAAGATCTACGTGCCCATCTTCGAGGTCCAAGGACTACGCGCCGAGCTCGTGGGGTGCCTGCCGGTGTTCTTCACGAGGTCGCCCGGATGTGGTGGACTGCGTGGCTCAGTCGAAGGGGAATAAGGAGATCTTGCCGGTGTTCTTCAACGCGTCGCCTTCGGATTGTGAAGCATTTATCAGAACTGGCTGTATTAGAAGGAATGCCATGGCCAAGCACAGCAAGAAGTTTGGGGTTGAGGAAGTGAAGAGGTGGGAGGATGCTCTTGTTGAAGTTGCTGAATTGAAGGTTGGATGCTAGTATATTCTGTGTCTGGCGTGGTCATTGATGTATAGACTCATGAAATCTGGCAGGCTCCATTTTAGTAGTCAACAACCAGCTTTCAAAATTAATGAGCCTGGATAATCTCTATTTTCGTCCTCACTTTGATGGGCCTTTCATCAGTGGTAAGTGATAATCGATAGGAGAAAACTGATGAGTTAATTAACTCTCTATTTTTGGTCATGCTCACTCGTATACCAACCAAATCAGGAAGTTCCGCAAAAAAATTTCATTCATTTGGCTAGTCTAGAATGCAATTTCAAACATCAGACTACATTTTAAACAGAGACCAAGCAAAAAACATCAGGTGGGTAAATGAAAATTAAGCATCATATCAAGAAGGCATTTGCAATGACATAATATTGCACACCTCCTCTATCATACACGTGGATTCCGTAGATCTAGAACCTACATATACTCGAGGGTGTGTTAAGTTCCAAGATATTCAAAGTTTTGTTTGTATGTTATTTGCCTTGTCTGAAATATGTTATCACAAATTTACTCTGATGTTTTAAGGAGTGAAGCAACTAGTGGTTTCTGAGGAATGCTTCATTTTAGCAAGCCTCCTTCTTTTCTTTGCCCCTCGTTTACCCTTCACTAGATATTTTTCACTCTTTTTCTCCGTCTTCTTTTCATCAATTCTTCTTCTTAAGTTTTCTTTCTGCTCTGGCTCAACTCAATTTTTTTTAATTTAACCTGTAAGTCCAGTTATTTATTCCATCCTGCTCAATCTAGCTTGGAAATCATTCATGAAGCAGGAAGAACTTTAAGCTTAAGTTGCATTTCCTATTGATAGTATAAAAAGAACTAAAAAAAAAAAGAGAGAGAGAGAGAGAAAGCTTGAAGACAGATTTACATTGTTAGGAAAGAGGTATAAAACATTGGAACTCTGTCTCATGTGTAAAATTTTAGCTTCGTATCATGTGTATGTTTCTTGAACTAACTCCTTGTTTGCGAATCATCTAGGCATAAATCCAAATACTTTTGCTTTGACTTGAAAGAAACGATAACATCTCTATTTACCGTCTTTTTTCAACTAAGGCAGTTCGTATGTATGGCAAGCATGGGGAAGCTATTAAGTTGATCATCCGAGAGGTTTTGGTAAAGTTGAAGATAAAGCATAAGTATGTGAAAAATCAGCTGGTTGGAGTGGATGATCGTGTAGAAGGCATAATGAAGCTGTTCGATGTTGACTGTGAAGGTGTTCGTTTTGTTGGTATTCACGGGATGGGCGGTGTTGGCAAAACAACTCTTGCGAAGGTTGTCTTCAACCAGGTCTATTCGTATTTCAATGATTGCTGCTTTCTTGGAGATGTTCGAGAATCATCAGAAAAAGAGGGCCTAGTAAATTTGCAGAAATAGTTGTATTCTGACATTCTTGACTCTAGATTCGTGGACAACATTCATGACATTGATGATGGGATTAACCAGATTGGGACAAGATTTCGTAGCAAAAAGGTCCTCATCATTTTGGATGATGTTGATAAGGAAGAACAACTAGAGAAGTTAGCAGGGGAACAATATTGGTTTGGTTCAGGAAGTAGGATAATCATTACAACCAGGAATGAAGCTACTCTAAAAGTCCTAGATGAGGATTTGATATACGAATTAAAGGAATTGAATTTTGATCAAGCTCTTATACTTTTCTGCATACATGCTTTTAGAAAAGATTCTCCACCATATCAATACGATATTCCTGCATCAGAAATTGTTGTCACAACCAGAGGGCTTCCTTTGGCTCTTGAGGTCATAGGCTCATTTCTCTATCGCCAACCAAAAGAGATATGGAAAGAGACTGTGGAGAGGCTAGCAAGAATACCTCATAAGGATGTTCGACAGCAGTTGATGATCAGTTATGAAGCATTAGAGGATGAGGAAAAGGAGATTTTTCTTGACATTGCTTGCTTTTTTGTCAACAACACCAAAAAGACGAATGCAATTTACATGTGGGAAGCTTGCAATTTTTTTCCTGAGACTGGGATACAGGTTCTTATGCAAATGTCTCTGTTAAAATTGTTGATGGTGATGTATTATGGATGCATGACCAGCTCAAAGATCTTGGGAGGCAAATTGTTTAGAGGGAGTGCTTGCATGATCTTGGAGAGCGTAGCCGGGTGTGGATTTGTGAGGAAGCTGTGGACATTGTAAGAACAAAGCAAGTAAACAAAATTCACTGCTTTCATGAGTTGGATACATGTAGAAAAGAGTTTACATACCCACTTAGAGGCCTCTCCATTATTTTACCTCAAACGAGAATCTGACAATTTGTCAAATTCTTACTAATATATATATTCAAATTCATGCTTGTTCATTTGTGTTCGCTTTGGTAGAGAAAAAAAAAGTTCAGGCACTCATATTAATTGGAAGTGATTATCAATCACTTGTAATTACCCATGACGAACTTAGTAGATTGCCCAACCTAAGGTTCCTTGAATTAGAGGAGGGAACCTTTGCCGGAGACTTTGGGGATGATTTTTCGAAGTTAAGGTGGATTTCTTGGTATTCTCCTAGGCCCCTTGATCTTGAGGTAACCAATCTATCTATGAAGAATTTGGTTGTCTTTGAGATCGTTGCAGGCAGCATCACAAATGACTGGAGCGGATGGAGCCTAATCAAGGTATGATATACATTCGCTTTGATTCTAATTGGCATATGATGTAATTTATACTATTTTCTTCTCTTGATGGTGAATCATTTTTGTTAGATGGCAAAGAATTTGAAAGTTCTAAACCTCAGAGGTTGCGACGGCATAACTAGAACACCAAACTTCTCTGCATGCTTCAGTCTAAAGAGGTTGAGTTTCTACAATTGCATAAACTTGGTTGAGATTGATCCCTCCATTGGGAAGCTAAAGCGCCTTATTCACTTAAATCTTAAAGAGTGTCTCTCTCTTAAGGATTTGCCCAAAGAAATTGGAAGGCTTATGAATATGAAGCTCCTTGCTTCTAGTGGATGTTTTATGAAACTCCCGGGTTCATTTGGGAAATTGACATCATTGAAGGAGTTGGATCTGTCAAACATACAAATTGAATGCCTTCTTGATTCTATTGGTGATAAGAAGTTTCTTTCTGTCCTTAATCTAAGGTACACACAAATTAGCACGCTTCCAGAGACTATTGGGAAGCTTGTGAAACTTTAGTCTCTCTCTCTCTCTCTCTCTCTCTCTCTCTCTCTCTCTCTCTCTTTGGGTGCATTAAGTTGAGAAAACTCCCAGATTCAATTGGGAAGCTAGAGTCTTTGCAAGAGTTGAATTTATCTAGTACTAAAATTGCTGAGTTACCAGATTCAATTGGAAATCTGAAGAAATTGAAAGTGATATCGATGGAGAATACTCCAATAAGGAAATTGCCCAGTACTATTGGAATGTTAAAGAATCTGGAAGAGCTCCATGCTAGTGATTGTGAAGAATTAACTGGTGAAATTCCAATTGAAATTGGCGCATTGTCCTCTTTGAAAATTCTCGAACTATCAGGTGCCCATATTTCTGGAGTGCCGACAACAATCAATCATATTCTCCACCTTGAAAGACTAGAGTTGACAGGTTGTAATGAGGTTCAAGAATTGCTAGAGCTTCCAAAAAGTTTGATCTATCTGCATTTTCAATCATCGGCATTGGCATTAGTTCCGGATCTCTCAAACTTGACTAATTTGGTCGATTTGCTCTTATATGATGGCTCTGAAGATGTGCTTCAAGCTTCATCAGATATGTTGCCAAGTTCCAGCTTAGGGTGGATTAGGAGGTTATCCAAATTGAAGAAGTTAGAACTGTCTCTTTCTAGTGTCCCTGCACCACCTACTGAATTTGGTTCTCTTCCTCGTCTAAATGAGCTTATTTTATCCGGACTAGACTTGCAATGCATCACGAAGCTTCCTCCCTCCTTATCAGAGCTGCAACTTGTTAATTTCAACTCAATAATATCTTAATCAATCTTTTCCAACTTGAAAAACTTGTCCAAGCTACGACTTTCTCAATTTCAGCTTCAAGAAATTGAGCTCAGTGGACTCGAAGAACTGAGAGCATTGTCAGTGACTAAATGTGAACTCCTCAAGAGGTTATTCATCCCGGCAAGCTTAAAGAAACTTAAAGAATTGTGGCTATCAGAATGTCCGAATCTAGTTGAGATTGAAGGTCTGGAGGCCCTAGAGTCCATGGAAGAAATGAATGTACAGTACTGTGGTTCCATTGAAAGGTTATACGACCTGTCAAACTCAAAGTTGCTGAAGCTTTTGGTTATATCAGATTGCTATGAGCTCCGTACTGTTGAGGGCCTCAGCAGTTTAGAATCTTTGAATGCATTACTTGTTTATGAGTGCAGTTCACTGGAGAAACTAATTATTCCATCGAACTTAGAGAAGCTAACACATTTGGAGGTTTCAAGATGTGAGAAGCTGATTGAGATTCCAGGTCTTGGTGCATTGGAATCATTGGAGACTTTAACCAGTAAAAATGTCCTATTAGCAAAATATGTGAGTTATCAAACTTACAAATGCTGAAGTCTCTGTCAATCGTTGGATGCCATGAGCTACAATCTATTGATGGTGTTGATGAGCTAGACTCTTTGCGCGATTTCTATGTTTCTAGCTGTCGAAAACTGGAAGCTCTGATGGACATATCTAACATGAAGTTGTCTGATGAATGCCTAATAACAATTTGGAAGTGTTGGAAATTACAAAGCCAGGGCTATCCTAATGTCAATGGCCTTCCCTACAAGGATTACAAGGACATGATTGTTGCAACGGCAAACTCTCCTACGGGGTCACTCCCTTTAGAGACATCAAACGAGGTATCCATATTCTTCTTCACAAGTAGAAGCATAGCCCTTGCCCCTTTTTATTATCCTCTATAATAACATAAACAGTCTGGTCTTGAAGACCATAAGATCTGACTTGTTTACTAATTCCACCTTCACATATTACATTTCTTCATCAAATCTATCAGGAAAAACTCAAAACATGGAAAGCCAAATAATACAATTAAGTATGATGATATTTAATTGGAGAAAGTAGCGTTTTAAGATGCAGCAAATTTGCATTTCTTGTAGGATGAAGATGAAATGAACGATGAAGCGGAAGAGCTGGAGGTGGATAGAGACAGCTTTGACGATAATAGCTCACCTACGATCGTAACTTCTCACGAACCTCATACTGAGGTTTGACTCCGAATTCTTTCATCTGAGAGTTCTCAAGATGAAGAGATTCCCATTGTCAGCTATGGTGAATGAGGGACCCCAATATGACCACAATATTTTTTGATTGCATCAGGGATTTTTGCGATTTTCATCTTTAGTTTCTTCCTACTCAGGAAAAAAGAAGGGATAGAGTCACCATAGGCCCCTAAACTTTTCCAACTTGTTGAATCGGATTTCTGAATTTTTCTGTGCAATTGGATCCTTAAAGTACATGTTTTTTCTTTTGTTTGAGTTGATCATTTTGTTAAATTGAAATGGAAATGCTGAAGTGGACTGACCCATTGGTTCCTCATGAGCACTGACTAGACAAGTTGGTACTTACGTGTAATTTCGTACAAGAGAAAAGCGAAGAAATTGGATGCCACAGGGGCAGGTGCATTGGCAAGGGCCATCAAGTCTTTGTCGGCTGTCACATGGCTCATGTCAAGGGCGGGCGATAACTAGGGTTGCTTGACCCAACTGTTGATTGCTTGAGTCTTGCGATTAGGGTATTGGAGATTAATTTGTTGTTTTAAGTAATGCTAGGTAAAATGAATTGCTATAGAGATATGAAGAAAAAAAGAGGCGGTAAAATATCTTCAATCTTGAGGTGCCCCACATCATAGAAAAAAGTGTGAATGGAATGGATGAAACATCAAGAAAAATGATGTAATTGCAAATAAATGTGGGAGAGGTGGAAATTAAATGCAAAACTAGAGCTTTGGGCAAGAAAACTAAAGGAGATCAAAGTGGTGCAGAAACTAAAGGCATTGTGAATCTATTAAAGAACGATCCGACGAAAATGCAGTAGAGATTCTGCATAATTGAGCATGTCCTCTTGCTTTTCTTTACCACTCAGCGTATTTCATCACATTCTGCTTCAATCTCTCCAGTGATAAAAAATATGATTTAAATTTTCGTTTGATTTATTGCTCATTTTTCCTTTTTCTTTGAAATCTTTCAATTATATTTCATCTTGAGACTTTTTTTTTTTTTTTTTTTTTTTTTTTCTTTCAAATCTTTCAATTATACCAGAGTCATCGGGTGAGTTGACGACCATGGGGATTTCATCTTCGATAGAGGGATTGAGCGCAAACCACGTGACCACCAATGGGATGGGTGTCATGTTGAGACATTTCATCTCGAGACATTTTTTCTTAGTTCTATCTTGTCCCCCTTCTTTAAAAGCCCGCCCACCTATATTCTCCGTGGCCACATGGAGAAATCTGAACGGGTGTACGTGGACCCTCCCTGACCTTTAACCTTTTTTTCTATTTGAAGAAAATAGCAACTTTTTAGCCTTCTTTCCTCAAACGGCTATGATTATTCAGACCGATTCACAACTATGAGATTAGAAGGAGATCCAACGGTCGAAATTGAAGGAAAGATGACCGTTGCAAGCCAAGCACTGTCAGCTTCATAAAGGAGAAAGGAGAGACGAGAGTTCTTATCATCATCTCTTATTCCACAAGATCTCACTTTGAGAGAGAGAGAGAGAGAGTTTTGCCTTGCCCATCAGATTCGAAGAAGCTTGTTCTTTGGTCAAGAATGGCTTTAAGACTCATCGAGTTCCAATGCAAGGTATTTAGATTTTGGGTGACTTTGCCCTCCTCTTCTTCTTCGAACAGTATGCAATCTCTTTCTGCAACAATTTTTGGGTTGATTTGCTTTAGGAAAATCCCTGTTGGATTCACAGGATTTTCTGGGCTTTTCTTGATGTCCTGTTCTTGGTGATCCTCTCACTGTAGTCTTGAAAAAGTAATAGCCCTATGCGCATCTCCTTGGTAAATGATCTTATGATCTATCAAAGCCATTGTGTGATGTCGGCTGATCCTTGTGATTGCATACAAATGGGTCAGGGATGAACCCCTCCCTGCGCTTCATGGACTTTCAACTTTCGAGGGAAGGGACAAATCGTGTTTCACCAACCGTACTTATAGCTTACTCATCGCCTCATGATTCATACACTAAATTATTATGTCGATTGCCTAATTTTGAATTTTCATCTTATTTATTAGTGAATTTCCAACCTCTTTTTTGTCCACATGCCTACCCCAAGCTCGACCAAGAAAAACACAATTTTAGAAGCTCTGAGGCCTGTCATGTGTGGCAACTGCATATTATCTTGTGTTTAATGGAATCAACTCTGATGCACTGAAATAGAATGTCCATCCTCTTGAAATTGACAGGACTGATGAGGCCAATGCGAACCGTTTAGAAGTGGAAAAACTCAAAAACTACTCGACATGGACCGACGAAGTACTGATGTTCCTAACTTCTTTGTCATATAGCTAACACAATTTCTTTAATGTTTAGATACCTTAAACTTACTAGCAATGTTAGTAGTACAATTGCAAAGGGTGTTTAGTTTGGAATCGTGTCCACTAGGTGACATTTTGATATTGCATTGCATATCTGACAAATGTTTTCTTTAATTTGTTACAACTGTTTTGCATGCATTTTTCCTGAAAACAAGGATTTTCTAGTTGTATGTGTGGTGTGATATATATGGAAGTACTAGTTATATGAGAAATTTTCGAGGTGTCATGGGTCCTAACATCTTCATGTTCGTCTCTATCTATCAGCAAGTTTAGCAATGGTTGTTGGTTCTCATATATGTATGGTCCCCAACATTACCGTTTAGAATATATTGTTAAGATGGATTCTCCCATCATGTGGGTATGTTTGCCGGTTTTATCCTACTTTCTTGATCTCCAGCAACGGTGCTTATGTCCACTTGGTGGGGTTTTTATGACTTAGAGATTGCGAGTCAAATTGTAATTTTTTTTCGGCTACAATCGTCATTGGTTTTCGTTTGTTTTTGTAGTTCATCTATTTTGAAGCTAGATTTCCGGTTAATTTGTTCTAATTTTGGCTAAATCTTAAATGATTTTAGCAGCGTATTTTTTAACATTATATGATTAGATACATCATTATCTCTCTGCTTCAAGCAGAGAGACTCGATTCCTTTGTATCTTTCTTTTCTTAATTAAGGAACAAGCCACCATTTTCTTGATTATCAAACCCTAAGTGGTGATATTTATTTCCAAAGCTGAAAACTCTCTTCCTGGAGAGCTTCCCAAAACCCTAAACCTTAAAATCCTTTTTACCCGATCTTTCCACCTCATTCCCTCATTCTTTACCTATGAAAAACAGAGGAAACCACACTTCTTCCCATCCCCTGGCTCCTCTGCAAAGTCATTGGTGAGTGCTCTCCTTGCCACTAGAGGAGAAATCATAAATCTTTGTTGATTATTTGGCTTCTAGCCTCTCGGTTAAAATCTAGCTATGATAGAAACTAGGTTGGCATTCTTCCCTTCCTCGGTCCCTACTATTATGCGCACCGGCTCTTCTACTATTATAATGGTGCTTCACCTGGAGGGCTGGGGTGAGTTTGAGCAATGGATTGTTATCCACTACTCAAACTCACCTCGGAAACCCCTCTATATCAAACACTAATCCTCGAAACCCCTTCTACCCAAACATAGAGCTCCCTTCATCCACAAAACTATGACCTCACCCTCTTGGCCACAATCTTGTCCCTGCAATTCCTGTGCAACTGCTAAACTTTGGGTCCAACCCTTTTTGTGACTTGGCTGTTGTATTGCAAGTAGGTCGATTGTTAGCTTTTCCGCAGCTTATTCTCTTGTCGGCCTTTATTGATTGTAGTTGTCCTTAACCTGTAAACCAAAAATGGAGGAGTCAAGTGAAAACTCATTAAGAGCGACAACTCTTTATAAAAAGGTTGGGTAATCATTGGTCGGAAAATGATGAAGAGGCGGCAGATGAGGAAATACCAGAGGAAAGAATGCACGAACGCAATTGAACCTTTATGGGGAAACTTTACTCAAAACCTAATAATGAAGAGGAGAATAAAATAGTGTTAGAATTGGGTTCTTGGCCTTTCTCTAGCAACCTGTTAGTCCTCAAACAATGGGAACCTAACACGTCGTTACATTGTCTCAACTTCACGCAATGTGCATTCTGGGCCCACATCCTTGGCCTTCCCCCAAGGAATGGTAATTAAAAAAACTGTGGTTGACATGACTTCCAAAATTGGGGATGTTTTGGAAGTGAGACTATAAGTGAAAGGGAATAGCAGCTATAGGGAGGATAAATTGAGGATAAACATGGAATTGACGGCCTCTTTCAAAATCAGGAACCTTTATTAATGCGGCATGCAAAAAAATCTAGCTTGACTTTAAGTATTATAGGCTGCCACACTTCTATTATTCTTGTGGGGTTGGCTATTATGCAACCTATTGCAAGGAAGTGACTTATGAGGAGTCAAGCTTGAATAGCAGCTACAGGGAAGGTAAAATGAGGATAATCATGGAATTGGCAGCCTCGTTAAAATGAAGTACCTTTGTTAATACGGCATGCCAAAAAATATGGCTTGACTTTAAGTATTAAAAGCTGTCACACTTCTATTATTCTTGTGGAAGCATCGGCTATAGTGCAACCTATTGCAAGGAAGTGGCTTATGGGAGTCCTGCTTGAAGGAGAACACCAAAGGAAGGTTTGGGCAGTGGCTAAATAAAAGCAGAGGCTAGAGAATACAGTCCTTATTGGGACCTGGCATTGGTTTCATGCATTGACAAGATGACCCAAAATTTGTCCCAAGATGTTGTTAAGGAAGGTTTGGGCAGTGGCTAAATAAAAGTGGAGGTTAAAGTATATAGTCCTTATTGGGACCTGGCACTGGTTTTATGCATTCGCAAAATGACCCAGAATTTGTCCCAAGATGTTGCCGAAAATGATCCAGTAGAGATAGCCTCAGAATAAAAAAAGAACAACAAAAATCCCCCGAACAAGAAAGTCCTAAGATATATTATGCCATGTGAGACTTAAAGGACTAGCGCACACCTTGGTTGAATCCTTGCTACTTGAAACTCCCATACTTATGGTGGATGACATGAAGGAATGTGTTGTGGTGGCTAGCCCTAATAAGTCACTAGGGTTCAAATGAAGTTATTATCGGAATTGTCAGGGGCTAGAAACACCTTTGACATTCCAAGCATTGTGAGTCCTCGTAACTCATGAAAGGCCTAATATGGTGTTCTTGATGTAAATAAAAAAAAAAAAACAAGGAGGAAGAGTTAGTATGAAGAGACGACTTCAATTTCATAACCTAGTAGTTTTCAATCCATCAGGGATTGTAGGAGGATTAGCGATAATGTGGAGGGAAGAGGTTGCCTTTAAGATAAAATTGAGTTCTAAAGATTTTTTTTATATCACTTGCAAGGATCCGGGGAGTGGAAGGATGATGAAGGTCACCTTCTTATATGCATCGATTGTTTTTCAAGAGAGTGTAGCTATGGCAACGGCTACACTTAATTCACTCTAACAATCTTCAACGGGTGTGCATGGGGGACGTCAATGAGATCTTATACCAATGGGAAAAGGTAGGAAAGATAACGGTAGATCATTATAGGTTAGCAACCTTCCATGAGTTTATGAAAGCAAAAGGTGTGCTAGGCAAATGCTAAGGAGGGAGAGGACTATGTCAAGAAAAGGTTAGATAGGGTCCTTTGTAATTTCGAGTTTAAATGTAAACCGTATTGGCTGGAGGATGATGAATATAACAACATCGTGAGAGATGCATGGAAGGATCCAACTTTGAAATAGGGAGGAATAGTTAGAAAATATGAAAATAGCTAGGATATAACAGTTTGAAGTAAGAAGAAGTATTCTAATGCCTGCCAAATCTGAAAAATCAACTCACAGAGCTCGCAAACTAAAAATCAGAACCTAATGATAGAGAGGCAATACTAGCATAGCAATCACTATACAAATTGCAAACTTATGGAGGCATGAAGAAATATATTGGAGCATAAGATTGCGGTTTAGATGACAATTGGTGCTGTGAACCCATGGTATTAAAGCAACATGATGTTGACTTTTATCGGTAACTGTGTTGGAGCGGTCCTCTTGCACCGTACAGGACATAACAAATGAAGCTTTGATGGCTCTAGTCATGTCAAATGAGGTCAATGAAGCAGTGTTCCAAATTGTGCCAACAAAAGCATCAGGTCCTAATGGACTCAATGGGCAATTTTACCAACACCACTAGGTTGATTTTCAGCAGGATATTTTCTAGATGGTCAGCAACTTTTTTAGATAAGTAACTTGGACCTAGCACTAGATATGACACGTATTTCTCTTATCCTCAAGGTCTCTAATCTAGAATGTATGAGCCAATTTAGACAAATTAGCCTGTGCAATGTCAGCTATAAAATTATCGCAAAGTATCTAGCAAATCGTCTCAAACTCTGGCTTCCTGAGTTGATTGTGATCGAACAATGTCCCTTTATTGGTGGACGACAGATACAAGACAACATTATGATTGTCCAAGAAGTTTTGCACCAACTGTGTCACGCCCCGATCCTCGGGCACGCGTCCATCCCTTACCTTGGTCGATTTTAAAGTGCGATATCCCAGGACTAAGTATCGCCGACACTTTCTTTTTTTTTTTTTATTACGCATGCGGAAGCAGTTATAAATCCCCAGACAATAAAATAATGGGATAGAAAAGCATGCCATATTTTTTCATATTGAAATTCACAACCACACTTTTATTAACAGCATAACTCATAGTATATTTACAATACTATTTTCAGCATATTAGGCTCACACCTATCTACACTAAGACAGGGTTCACAAAAGGGATGGGATCTCAATCCACATCCGGGTTGTACTCAAGATCCCTCTTTGGATCATCTTCTTCTTCGAAAATCTTTCTCCTCCTCAGGATTCACGTCAGTGCTCTCATTCTCAGGTTCCTCCTCTTCAGCTCTTACCGGGGTCCCGAAATGTTGTCCCACAACCGAGATGAGACTACGTCTCAAAAGTTCTACCCCTAAGACTCGATTAGTAAGCCAATACACTATGGGCTACCTAAACACGCATAGGTCGAGGACTTACCTTGGCCTCAGCTCCACCTCCGCAAAACCGCATAATTCATAATAGGCACCCAACTACTCATAACAAATCGAACCAGTCGACACATGTCACAAAGACACGTGCATTCTCTAAGCGCACTAGTTCACCAAAGTGATGCATCAAATCATCGAACCCACGTGTCTCTCCCAAGATGCCTCACTTAATTTCCTGGGCCCACGTGCATTCTCTAAGGCACTAGTTCACCAAAGTGATGCATCAATTCACCGAGCCCACATGCCATTTTTACGATGCCTGGGGCCACGTGCATTCTCTAAGGCACTCGTTCACCAAAGTGATGTATCAATTCACCGAGCCCATGTGCCCTTTTAGATGCCACACTGATTCACCACTCCACCGTCGATATTGACAATTGGTACCCAGATATTTGCCCATCACGTAATTGAAATCAACCAATTAGGAACATGTCCTAAAATTCACAATTTAAATCAATTCCATATAAATTAAAGCTCAATTAAATAAATGGACTGCACTACGACAATCAACACGAAATTCCGGTCATGCCATCCCGATTGAATTTCGGAAAAATTAATTAAATAATTAATTTCGAAAATTAAATAAATAATTATTAAAAATCCAATTTAGGCCCATAATGCCCGATTGGAACCCGAGACAAGTCTGGAAAATTACCGAGACCCGTTCAATAAATAACATGGCATGTCTACTTGCTAATGTCTATTTCTAACCACCTAACATGCATCATTAAGTCTCTAATTTAATTTATCTAACTTAATCTAACCACCTAATTGCATTTAATTAAATCTAACCAACCCTAAGTATAATTAGCAGACTAAGAAAGCATTAGTGAGTAAAACTCACTTGGTAAAAGCGGAGACCGAATCACCGTAATGGCGACGCAACGACGGCCGAATTCCAAAATTTCAGCGATGTCAATGGACCCTCGGGCCGGGCCCAAAGACCTTGCCTCATGGGCTTGGGCTTCAAAATTGGACTGGACTGAAAATCGTCGTTGGGCTGAACTGTGTCTTATTTGGGCTTGCTGACTTGGGCTCAAAGACTTGCTGCTGGATTGATGGGCTCGAAGACTAAAATTTGGGCCCGAATTGCTGTGAAGATGGGCCTCCAAAAACTAACTGAAATTGACTTGCGTGGGCTGGATGCTAGGCCGTGTTTGATGGAGATGGGCTCACGAACTTCGTTGGATGGGACTGCACGAATTCGTGGGACGTCGCGGCGAAGAACGGAGCTATTTCGGTGGATTTTGCTTCGCGGAGATGGGATGCTTGGTCAACAAGGAGCTTCGATTGGTGCTGTGCGACTTCGGTGGGATGAAATTCCGTTGTTGCAGGACGCGTGGAGGACAACTTCGGACGGGGACAGCAGCTCCGCTTGCTGTCTTCATGCAGGAGGAGTCAACACGGCTGGGAAGAGTTCCTTCGGTTGACCGAGTCAAGACGTGGCAACGACTGGCAGCTCGGTGGATCTCGTGGCTTCCTTCGGCGGTTTCAAGGAATTTCGGTGGCCCGTTTGTTGACCAAAGCGGGCCAAGAAGGTGGCAGGTGGCAACGGAGGAATCAACAAACCGAAATTAGCTTCGGTGGAGACCCTGCAGACGCGAGCTGGTGGAGGGCACTCGTGAGTGGGCTGCACGAGGGAAGGTCTTGGGTTTTCGGTGGGGTTGAACAAGGGCGAGATGAAGATGGCACTCGTGGGCTTGCTCCTTTTTGCTTGCTGTTTCTTCGATCAATGCAGCCGCACGAATGGGGGGAAAGTGAGGTGCTTTGGTCGGCAGCTAGAGGGGATAGGGGAGAGATGAGTGAGGGGCTCCAAGGCTTGATATTTTACAAAAATATCTTCCAAAAATTCATTAGTACGCACATATACTGGGCCTTCTGATCCACCAAGACACCCTCTTCAGAAGACAAAGTGGTCCAAAGGTTGTGGCTTTGTGGGGTACACGAATTTTGGCACAAACCCTTCTCAATTGGACATCGATCTTTGCTCGATTTAATTTCATTTGACCTCTACAAAAATCAATTGGCACTTCAATGCCTCAATTGACAATATTTCTCACCCTTGAATCTCTCTCGCACCTCCATTTTGCCACCAAATTTAATCCCCAGGCTATAATTGCACAAAAACTTTGACCAAGCGACAACTTTTTCCCAAAAAGTGTCGGTGTCGAAAAATCTCCGAGGCGAGTCGATACTCCTAAAATTTATTGTGACATGACGTAAACTTCAATTTCGAAATCGGACTCGAATTGGCGGTTAATTTCTATTCGGCGTGTTTTTAGCGTGATCTAGGCTATCGGGTAACTTTCGGATATTTTTAAGTGCAATTGACCCGTGGTCGATTTTCTTCGAGCCACTATGAACCCACTCGACTCATTGGCGACTCTCGATTATCGTGAAAATCCCGAGGATTCAAATACGGACATAGGGTACCAAAACAATAAGAAAATCAATCTAGTGCCGATCGACGAGAATTCTCTAATTTAGTGGTGTCATCCACGATTAGTCACACATCTCTGTCGATCCAGTCTATCTCTGATTTCAAATCGATTTTTAACTGTGCCGTAATGGCCTCTAAAGATGGACACGGTCGAAAAGCCGATTCCTGGTCGAATTCTCAAGTCTATTTGCCTTAAAATTCCTAATAATTCCCCAGATAGTCTAGTTATCTCAAGAATGATCAGTTCTGAGAATAGCCCTATAGACACGTCAATGAAACGCCCGATTCATTCAGAAGAAAATAGAATTAAAAATTTGGGATGTCACAAACTGAGGATTAGGAAAATGAAGAAGAAATTCCAAGTAGTCTTGAAACTCGACATGCAAAAAACTCACAACAGAGTCGAGTGAGACTTCATAAGTACTTGTATGATCAAGATGAAGTTTAATGAAAAATAGGTTGCATTGATTATGAAGTGCATCTCTTCAGTCACCTTTAGTGTAAAATTCAATGGGAAATCTTAATAGTACTTTTTACCGTCCCAAGGAATTAAATAGGGAGATCTACTTTTCCCATATCTATTTAAATTGATGGCTAATGCACTCTCCTTCCTTATTAACAAAGCACTCCAGGATGGCAGTATAATAGGAATACAGCTAAACAAATGATGTCCTACTTTCTCACATTTATTGCCATTTTCTTTTTGGATGGAAAAATCAGGGAGTGTCAAAATCTAGTCAGAATGTTGAACCAATATTGCTTTACTACAAGACAAGGCCTAAACTTGAATAAGTGAGGCATCTACTTTAGTAATGGCAACCCTTAGAGTTTGAAGGAAAACATGGCAAGAGAGCTAACAGTTCATATCATTGAAAATACAGGGAAATATATGGGCATTTTGTCGAATTGGAGACATGCAAAGAAGCAACTTTTGCTTGGATTCTTGTAAGTGTAAACATGAAATTAGAGATGGAAGGAAAAATTAATGACAAAAGCTGGGAAGGAAATCTTGATCAAAATAATAGTGTAAGCACTACCTCAATACACAATTTTCATCTTCAAGATCCAAATCTTAGTTTGTAAAGCCATCGAGCAGAGAGTAGCATCATTTTGGTGGAGACAAAAGAATTAAAATTAGGCATTCACCGGAGGAGATGGAAAACCCTTAAGAAAAGGAAAGAAGAGGGAGGTCAAGGCTTTAAAGACTTCATTACAAAGCGATGTTAGGAAAGCTAGCATGGAGACTCATACAATCTCCTTTAGCTTTGTGAAGTCAATTATTAAAAGGAATCTATTTTCCAAGAGGGAATTTTTGGATGACGGGGAAAGGTTCGAGACCGTTATGGGATGGCAAAGTTTACTAATGGGCATAGAAGTGTTATCTCCAGGCATATGCTATTCAGTGGGTAATGGTAAGAAAATCAATATCTGGGAAGATAAGCGGCTCCCTGGTGGACCCATTGGTGGACCAGTGATTTGGGATGATCCATAACTTGCGGAAGAGTTGATTAACCGGAAGGAAATTGCTTGGAAGAAAACGGGTTAAACAGCCTTTTTGAGGAAAATACAATGAAAGAAATCATGGCAACCCCTATAAGCTCTAATCAAAAGGAGGATGAGATTGTATGGACTGGACACAAGTCGGGTTGCTACTAAGTTAAAAGTGCTTGTCACATAATCATCCTACTTGACCAGCAAGAAACTACAAGCCAGTCATCCAGCTCATACCAACCACCAAAAGCCCTCTGAAGAAACAAAAAAACCATGGGAGTGCATATGTACCCAATCATCAAAACTTTTATGTGGAGCCTATTTCAGAAAACACTTCCTACTCGAGAAAATTCATTCAAGAGAAAGGCCGTACTAGACCCATTATGCTTGTTGTGTCATCAAGCCTCAGAAATAGTAGAGCACGTTATCTTGTTAAGGGAAATCTTATCAGACCCACACGAGTATCAAGAATCGAACAATGGGTACTGAACGTCATGGAGCAAAACGACATATGTGCTTGCTATAAGAACCCTAACCCTTTGGTCATTTGTTGACCAAATCTAAAGGATTCTATTTAGTTAATTGACTCATAAGCCTTTTCAAAAAAAAAATGTTCAATTGAGTCCTAATCTCCCCGTTGGTGACATTTACTCATCGCTAAATTATGTCCTTTTAGTTTTTCCACAAAATTAAACATTATTTTGACAATAATGAAGGAATAAAACATTTAAGCATTGTTGAAAGTTGAGTAACTTTTTTTGTAACTTTATGTGAAAGAAAATGAAAATCATATACTTTGAGTTTTTCCTATATGTTTAAGTAAAAGATTGAGTGATATTTTTTCTATAGGAAAAATGACACAAATGGTCAATGACCTTTCGCTCAATATGCAATGTTATTCCTAAACTTTTAATTTATTCAATATAATCCTTCAATTAATTTAAGTTTAGGACTATATTGAACATTTTTCATTAACCAAATTGAATGGAGTTAATGTAAAGATTTGATTGCACTAATTCGATAATTTTTAGAATTTGATAGCAATTTTTGAAAGTTTTGAAACACGATTGCACTTCCACGATAAAGTTTAGGGACTTTTCTTTTTCTAAAGGGCAATGCCATGTCCATGGCCTATGCGACTGCTTACTACAACAATGACTCCATATTCACGGAGAAACTACTGTTATTTACCAAAATAGCATATACTGTTATTCGTACTCTGTAGGATCCATCCGAAAGCCGTCTGCTGCCACTCAGCTCTTAGATCGCTATGAGAAGGAAAAAACGAAGAAGAAAAATGAGATCCAACATCCATGGGCGAAATTGCAAGGACTCCACGTTCGTGACTCGTCAGGCCTGCACTTTGGCCGGCTTCGTTGGTGAAATTCGTCCTCAACACTGCCTTCAGCATCACCATTCTTCATTTGAGTAGATCAAGTCGGCGGGTTCCCAAATCTCCAGGAGTTGATTACAGGATGGTGATCCAAAATGGATACGACGGAGATCTGGAATTCCAAGAAAGTTGCGCTCGTGATTATGAAATTGAATAGGGCGATTGCGGTGCTGAGAGAGGGGAGGAGGTCTTTAATCTGCTGCTAGGAAAATGAAACTTTTCGTCCATCGTTCTCTTCTCCTCTTCTTATTCATTTGCTTTCCTCGCATCTCTGGATAGAAATCCGGATAATGGTGATGGCTCAACTCTTCCAATTGGAAACGGTGCTTGTAAGTTACAAGAAAGTTTGCTAGAATGAACTTTTGTGGTTGAGTCGCTTTATCACGTCACAAGGTTTCGTTCTCTCCAATTTCTCCTCACATTACTTGAAAATACAACTTTGAAAAAATAATAAAAAATTAATGTGCCCACTAAGAATTTTTAAAATTAATTTAATAAAAAAAGGTTCTATTTTTTCACTTTACTAACATTCATTTCCCAAAACAATTGATGTGTAAAGATGTTATTAGTAATAAGTTATATATCTTAACATCAATTTTGTTAGTTAATCTTACAACACCAACATTTAATTAAGTAGGATAAAATTTGAGACGAAATAATAATGTAACCATCCATTAGCATCGCTTTTTGTTGTCATATAGATATTTTTAATACTTGGTATTTTTTATACACAAAAAAAAAAATTATGTTAAGTAGTGACATGTACATGTAAATAATTTTCATTCAAATCAATTGACTTTTAATGTAGATAGAATTTTTTTTAATAGAGATAACAATTAGAATGAATATGATTAATAACTTTCCATTTATCAATAATACTCAAAAATGTGATCTTATATATATCTTTGTTGCAAATAAGTTTTTACACGATCAAATAGTTTTTAAGGACCAACATAAAAATTCACAAAAAATAGTTTTAGTGGACATAAAAAAATTGGTTGAGTAAATCTCGTACATTTATTTGAAATGTTAAATCTGATGGACCTAGTATGTATTGTGTGTGTGTGTGTGTATTATATGTTATATATATGCATCTTATTTTCTTATATTTTTTTAGGGTAAAAGTCACCAAAATTTCAAAGTGTATCCACTATAACATATTTACCATAAACTTTATTCTGTAACATAAAAATTTTCAAACTTATATCTATGTGATACATTTACCCTTCATTAAAGTTCCGTTAATGAGGACTGTTAAAAATCTACCTACATTGACGTTGGAAACGTCATTAACATGATGCTTGTGAAACAATGTTATATTTAACTGAAAAATCATCTGATGAAATATTGATGGAGGATAAATATATTATATAAAAATAATTTTAAGTTTTTTTGTTATGTTATGAGAAAAAATTAATGGTAAATATGTCACGGTACGCATAATTTTGAGTTTTTTTATATCATAAAAAAATTCATTAAATGTGTTACAATATACATAGTTTGAAGTTTTTGGGTTAATATTATACTAGTGACAAATTGACCCATAACTAATTTTCTTTACTACAAAAAACTCCAAACCAATACACCCTCCCCTAAATTCATCAAATATTATAGTTAAATTGCTAATTTGGATGCCACAAGAAAAGTCCATAAATACCATGAAAAGCACAAAATTAGTACACATGTGACAAGTTTATCCCAAACCGGTACATATTTGATAAATTTACCCAAACGAATTTTTAGGTTATTAAAAACCTTAAATTGGTATACGCATGACACATTTACCCATAATTACCTTTTATCAATTTTTATTGTTAAATTCATTGAGTTCTTTGTCTTCTTTGTCTAAGGTTGTGGAAATTGCAAACATCATTTAGCAATGACTCTTTTGTGACACTTTTAGTAACTCTAGTATTACTCTTAATAAAATGGCTCAACCAAGTACCACTATATGGCCTAATCATTGTCTAATGTGGCATCTCGTATAAGAACATTAACAATGGATTAAGCCCTTGCGAGTTTCACTTGACTTTCCGCCGATATTCCTTCTTCAAGTGTTACATAGTAATTGTTGGAATTTCAAAAGAGGGCACTAAGCATTTGGAGTAACAATTTTTCTCAATAAATCTAGGTAAAATTTGACAGAAGCTAGTAGAGGGTAAGAATTTTGCCTATGACAATTTAACGATCGTTAACAAAGACCATTCTTTGTAACCCCAAACTAATTTTACCTATGACAAATTTTCAATTATGCAACTCTCCAAAAGCAATTTCCTAAATGTTTCTATTGTTTTTCCTAGTTAGCATGAATTTGCCCAGTACAATTCCCATGCTTGGCCTTGAAGCCTAAACTATGGTCATCAATAATGCTAAGTGACATAATTTTATCAAAATATACAAGTGCCTCGAAGCATAAAATTATGGGCATAGGTATGGTGCTCGAATAATGCGCGATGACATAACCTTTTCCCAAACATTTAGCATGAACGTGCTTTGAGGCACTTAATTATGTAGGTGAGATCATAATTTTACCTATGGCAATTTGACGCAAGCTTTCAGATACCAAAATTTAATGGTAAAATTTAACGGAAGTTAATAAAGAATAAATATGTGATGAATTTTTGGCAATATAAATTAGTTTTAAATAAATTTATCATATATGAATTGATTTAGAATTTTGATTACATCAAAGTCAGTAATTTAAGAGTGACATTTGATAAAACTTAACGAAAGATAAATATATCTAGATATCAACTCAAAGTCTTTTCGTGCCCTTTTTTTATTTTTTATTTTTTTACTTTTGTTCTTTTCTTAGTGAACACGTTAAGGGCGTGTTTGGTAACATTTCTGTTTAAAAATTGTTCCAGGAAACAGAAATAGAAAAAAGTGTTTCTGTTCCGGGGAACAATTTCTGAACAAAAAAACGCGTTTGGTAACTATATAAAATTTCTGTTTCTGAAATAGAAAAAGAACAGAAACACGTTTGGAGAATCGTACAAAATTTATGTTTCGGAATAGAAAAAGAACATAAACATGTTTGGAATCGCACAAAATTTCTGTTCCAATTTTTTTCAAGTGTTTTTTTTATAAATAAAATGTAAACTTGGTATTGAATTATCATTCTCATTAAATGCTCATCAATTTAATTATGTTCATAGTAAGTGAAAACAAACATTCTAAACATGATCATATTTGCTTACTTGGAAGAAAATTTTTTTAAGTTTGTACCAAAATTTTCCCAATTGTTTTTTTTTTTTTTTAAATAAAGTGTAAACTTGGTTTTGAATTGTCATTATCATAAAATGCTCATCAATTTAATTTTGTTCATGGTGAGTAAAGTCAAACATTCTGAACATGGTTATAAGTGCATACTTTGAAGAAAATTTTATAAATAAACTTTGTACCAAATTTTTGTCACGTGCCTTTTTTTTTTTAAATAAAGTGTAAACTTGGTATTACATTATCACTTTAATGAAATGCTCATCAATTTAATTTTGTTCATGGTGGGTGAAGACAAACATTCTGAACATAGTCATGTGCATACTTGGAACAAAATTTCGTAAGTAAAATTTGTACAATAAAAGCTAGCTAAAAGAAGAATATCTTATAGATCTCTACATAGACCCTTTCATACATAACATCACAATAATGAAGTAATATAGTTCATTGTTCAACTTCATCACATTGAATTTGATAAGTGAGTACTTAAAAACAAAATTACAAAAGTCGGAAACACAAAGTCATGAAATCTCAGGCATATTATGATCCTCGCCATTTTATTTGCAATCCTTGTCCTAAGCATGTTTATTCCAGGTGCATCATGCAATGTATCATCTGCAACCTCCACTTCTGTAGGTCCACATGGATACTCCGGATCTCCATATAGGGAAAAGTTTCTATCCATCGCATCTTGATCACGAATGTAATTATGGAGAGCACAACAAGCAATCACAATAAGTACTTGCTTCCGAATTTTAAATGGAGGCATCCGTCTCAAAATGGTGAAGCGATTCTTTAATGCCCCAAATGACCTCTCAATTACATTTCTTAGTGAAGAGTGCTTCTTGTTGAACAATTCTCTTGCTGTCCTTGGTCGTCCCCCATTCCCTCTATACTCGCTTAGATGATACCGCTCGCCTCTAAATGGAGTTAAAAATCCTGGAAGTGCTGCATAACCCGAATCTACCACGTAATATTTCCCTATAACATGATATATATAAATTTGTTGTGATATTCAACCATAATATATAATCATAAAATTGTCTTCATAAACAAAGTAAATACCAGGTGGTGGTCGGGGAAATTGCAGTTGAGGATTTTCGAGTGCTGCCGAAAGCACTCGACAATCGTTGGTAGATCCTTCCCATCCAGCATACACGAAAGTAAATTTCATATCAAAAGAGCAAATACACAGCACATTCTGGGTTGTTCTCCCACTCCTACCTCTATATGGAATCTGCTGAGACACAGGGACGGTAGCATCTATATGGGTGCCATCCATAGCACCTACGCAGCCCTGTCAATATATTAACAATCTAATATCATATAAGATTATCAACTACATGTATTTGACGGTATAAAATCAATATAAAAATCATACCTTGAAGTAGCATTTATGACTAGGATCAATAAGAATTTCTTGTGAAATGACGTCAAAAGACGGTGGTTTGATTATCTCATTTGAAAGTTTGATCATTGCTTTCAACACTTTGTTGAAATACTTGCCGATTGTTTCTCCCGAATGTTGGAATCTCTCACATAAATCTCTATTTGAGTTATTGTGAGTAACCACACTTAAGAATATCCCAACTTGTTCATCTATTTGAACATATCGACTATCTTTCAACCAACCCCTTACCCTCATTAAGTCACATAAATTCATAAAAACATGTCTCTCCATCCTAAATGCTTCATATATCCTATCTGAATGTCCATGAACAATCTCCCTTAGCCATTCTGCTCCTGATAATTGACTATCTCTAATAGGTTCTCTCGTATGTGGACGTGTCCATCGCAGCTGCGAGTAACCACGCTACCAATATGTCAATATCATCATCCAAGAGTTGTTCAACTGGTTGTACCTGCTCATTAGACACACTATTTGATCCCCCTTCCATAATACCTATACAATCACAAAAATGACCAAAACATCAATATAGATTTGAAGACACATCCCAATAACATTCAATAACATAAGTCATAAAATCTCAATAAGATATACCATTACATATAAGTGCAAGAGTCTCAACACTAATCATATTTGAATAAACTAAAGATTAATAGATAATATAAGTTATACAGTCTAGGGCAACTCCATGCAATTCATAATATATTTCCAAACATCTACTAAAGGAATTGAAGAAGTCCAATCCTCCTTTCAGGTGTGGATATAATGAAAGCCTCCCTCCATTGAGAACTGGCGCATGCTCGTTCCACAGCTTTATTGTAAACATCTTGCTCTATCTCAGGCATACTCAGTAGAATCTGGACCACAGCAGATACGGAGAAATCGTGTACAGGTGGTTGTGAAGTCCTTGAGCTCGCAGAGCCACCACCAGATTGACTTGATGACCTAACTCTCAGAAACTCTTGTATGGCTTGGCAAGTTTCAGCAATACCAGATTGGTTACTCCTTCTTCTCCTCTGCTTACCATTTGGAGTTCTATCCAATTTGTGCTTTCCACGAACTGAAGTTCTAGCATCGTGTGTTGTAAAGAGTCTGTCATCACTGTGGAATCCAATGAAATCATTTGCATTGCTACCATCATAGTCACCACCTGCATTGACACCATCTGTATCGCCACCACTGTTGTCACCACCTACATTGTCATCACCATTGTCATCATCATCCGACACATTCACATCTTGAGCACTTCCTATGGCGTGATCCCCGCAGCATATGTACCACCAAAAATAATACGAGCTCGGATACTGAGGAAATCCATTCTTCCTGAATCTTGCCCACTCGACATTATCCTACAATTTTCACAATAATGACATTTCAGCAATATAATCATACATTTTAAAATTGACATTTGTAATGATATCAAAATGACCACATAAGAAATACCTTGATATGAGATTCCCATATACTTGGATCGTCGACAACAACTCTTTTGTTCACATTATCCCAACCAAATCCGGACTGAGAAAGGAGTTTGTGAAAACTGGCATACTATTTTTTCAGTTTGTTAACCTTGTTCCTCACCTGTACCATGGTAAATTGGAATCCTGTCTGTCTACTGAGTACAGACAATACATTCCTCCACCCCGCTTTGTTGAAAGTGGAAGAGGTGCGGTTTCCTTTTTTACCTCATCCACCAATAAACCGATAAGTATATTGGTTACAGACTCCACTGGTCCACTTTGCATTGAATGAGTGTCTCTCGATGCCATTGAATCTTCGACCGGTTGAGCATCATATGAGTTATGAATTAAATCAATAACATAATACCATAAGAACTACACGCCATACACAAAATCAGCATGGTAACCTATATGGATCCGTATACCCTATCTTATTTTGTGCATGGTCCAACTAAATTATAAGATCTCTAAGATTAAGACAATGAAAAAAGAAGCCGAAAGGCCAACCTTAGCGTGCGGATAACTGTTTCCAAAGTCAGCAAATTGTGATTTATGTGGCAGGGACTGGCAAATTCCGAACAGAGCAAGGGAAAAAAATGTCTTCGTGGATTGGCACCGGCAAGGCGGAACTTTGGATGGATCCACCGAAGTTCTCAAAGCATCAGCGTCGATAATGGATCCACCAACACCAGCCTTGTTCACCTGGGAAGGAGACAACTAATTGAGATAGAGTGAGAAACAAGGAAAAGAGAAGCAAACCGTCACCGAAATGAGTGCAAATATGCAGTACCATACCTAAGATCTCTGCAAATTACGTTTAGGGTGTGCTCATCTAGAGGCATGACAAGTGTTTCTCTAATGCAAATTATGTTGTATTGATATCAAGGTGAACACCTTATTTTTTCTATAAAATGACTTCCTGAATATTTTTTAAAAATGTCACGTTTTTCAGAAACAAACAGAGGCCAATACCTATGTTCTCTTACAAGTCTTGTCCATGGTTTCACACACTACGTCCTCAAAAAAGGTTCAAATATCACCGCACGCCTATATCGACGATTGCTGGAGGATGCTCATCGGACCTGCATGAACACCCATTTGGTCAAGATCCAATGACCTCAATTTCCTTCAAACTAGTCATTGGAAATTAAATTACACACGACACGATGCACACAGAATTTTGATCTCGATGAATGAGTGTAATCATCTTTATCTGAGGAAATTAGGGGATCTGAAATTTCGAGGGCTTTGAACATCTTTAGTTCTTCACAATGTGCTGAAAACAAAAAATTTTGGGATCTTGCAAACCTTAATTACAGCAACTCCCTCAGGAAGATTGGCAATTCTTTCTGCATGCTTTCGTGAATGGTATCCACGCCGCCGTTTTGCTCTCGGCCGTCGCTCATGCTCGAGAGAGCACGCCGCGCCTCGTTTGAGCGTGAGCAGCAGTTGAGCGAGCGAGTGGCTCGCCGCTCCGCTCGCCGAGCAGATAAGCAAGCGAGCGACGCCGCCGCCGCCACGCGAGCGAGCGACGTCACTACTCGCTCGCTCGAGCGTGAGGAGCAGCGAGCGAGCAGAGGGCTCGCGCTCCGCTCGCTCGAGCAGAGAAGCAGCGAGCAAACGTCGCGCTTCGCTTGCTCGAGCGTGAGAAGAGCGAGCGAGCGACACGCCGCGCGAGCATCCGCTCACGCTCGAGCGAGCAAACAGCGAGCGTAGCAGCGTGGCTCGCTCGCTTCCGCTCGCTCGAGCGTGAGCGTGAGCAGAGCGAGCGAGAAGCAAGCGTTTTGCTCGCCAGCTCGAGGGGCTCGCCGCTCTACTCGCTGAGCAGAGAAGCAAGCGAGCGACGGTCGCGCTTTGCTCACGCCGAGCGAGCTACGAGCGAGCAGAGCAGCGACCATCTGCTCGCTCGAGCAGAGAAGCAAGCGAGCAGAGCAAGGGTCGGTGCAAGCAAACGCTCGATCTAGGGCATCGTTGCTCGCCAAATCTGGCCGAGCGTGCTCGTCTAGATCTCGAGCGAGCAGACGAGCCGCTGCTGCAGATCTGGCGAGCAACGGTGCCCTAGATTTGGGCGAGCAACGCTCGCCCAGATCTGCGAGACTCGCTCGAGCAAAGCGTCTCGCAGCGGGCAAGCCCGGCTAGAGCGAGCCCTCACGCTCGAGCCCGAGTAGCAGCCATCGCCCGCATCTGCGAGGGCCTCGTCAATCGGTGAAGGAGGAGCGGTGAGTGAGTTCACCGGGTGAAGGAGAGCGGCGGCTCTCGGCGCGCCGGAGACGACGACGGTGGAGAAGCCGGATGGTCTCGAGACAGAGGCGGCTGTCGGCGCCGAAGAGTGGGAGGCGCCGGAGAAGACGATGGTAGAGAAGATGCAGGAGGAGAGGCGGTGTTCGAAGGGGTTGAGCAAGAAATAGAAAAGAAACACGATCGATTTTGTTTTTGTTCCTTTTTGTTCTTCAAATGTGTTTGAAATAAGAAACAAATTTTTTTTTTTCTTATTTACGTTCCACATTTGTTTCTGAACAAAAAAAAAAAGGAACAAAAACGCACCCAAATGCGTTTGTTCCTTTTTGTTCCCGGAACAAAAAAAAAAAAGTGTTAAAAACAGAAAAAAGAAATAAAAACAAACGCAGCCTAAGAAGCCCGTACTTGGGGCAATGGGGGCATCGAAGCGATCTAGTTGCTTAAACCTTACAGCCGATTTGATGTTCTCCAATCCCCCTATTTCGGAAATATTTGCATGTACTCGAATACATTGGGACAAATGAATCACGACCGTTGATCTTATTAGTCCCACCCGCCGCACACAAGATGAAAGGCCGAGATCCCTCTCCCTTGTGCTGGACAGCATGCTCCGTCCCTATACCCATCGACAGCCCCCAAAGTTGACTCGCCGACGGAACGCTCCATCAAGAAGTGTAATAATATCTGACCAGACCGAACGCAAAGATTACACACGAGCTCTCTCTTCCATGATCGTCTCCTACATTCGATCCAAAGGGAAGAGCGAGCTCACCAGCGGTGGCAATGGCGTTCATGTCCAACCTCAACGCCCCATGTCGTTTCACGACGACGTGCGGCTCTTCCTTTGCATGGTGATCATCTTGCCAGCCACCACCCCTCGGCTACCGCCGCACCCCTAGCCGCGTGTCCGCCATGTTCGCCGCCGTGATGCTCGGTGGACTGTGAGTCGCTCTCTTCTCTTCTTTTCTCTTCCACCTCAAAACTCACCAACGCAAAAGACGGAAATGAAAAAATCCAGTCTTCAAACTTCGTTGCGTCTTGTCAGGGCCTTAGGACTACTCGCTCCGACCATGCTCGCGTTCATCAAATCAAAAGCGTCCAAATTCTTCCGCAAGCCCACCACGACAGCCAAGAGAGAGGAGACAAACAACCCCGAAGCCGCGACGAGCGGCGGCGACGCGCCGGCGCTGGCCGGCGAGGAGTACGAGGTATTTCTGAGCTTCAGGGGCCCGGACACTCGCACCGGGTTCACTGATTGCCTCTACCATGACATGCTCGGCGCCGGAATCCGCGTCTTCCGAGATGACGAGGAGCTCCGCGTCGGCAGGGAGATCGGCAGTGAGCTCCTGCGGGCGCTCGACATGTCCAAGATCTACGTGCCCATCTTCTCCAAGGACTACGCTTCGAGCTCATGGTGTCTCCGCGAGGTTGCGCACATGGTGGACTGTACGGCAAGGTCAAATGGGAATAAGGAGATCTTGCCGGTGTTCTACGACGTGTTGCCTACGGATGTCAAGCTCCGGACTGAGCGGTACAGGAATGCCATGACCAAGCACAGCAAGAGGTTTGGGGCTGAGGAAGTGAAGAGGTGGGGGGATGCTCTTGTTAAAGTTGCTGAATTGAAGGGATGGGACCTCAAAGCGAGAGGGTAATTACTACTTAGCCATTTTTTTTTTTATTTTTTTTTGTGTGTCGTTCATACTCAATCTGATAGTTTTATTAGAATGTACATGAAATCTAGCATACCCCAATTTTTTAGTCAACAACGAACTTTCAAGATCAATGGGTTTGAATAATCTTTGTCCCGTTCCCGACTCGATCGGCATTTCATCGGGGTAACAGTAAACTAATGAGTTGATTAACTTCCGTTTTAGTCATGCTCACTCATATTTCAACTACATCAGGAAGTTCGAAAAAAAAATTCTGTCATCTGGCTAGTCTAGAATGCAATTTCTAACTTCAAAAGGAGAACAAACAGGAAACATCTTGGAGTGAATCATAATGAGCAATTATATCTAGAAAGTCTTGGCAATGAGATGATATTGCACACTTCCTCCTCTGTCATCGTGTGGATTCCATTGATTTACAACCTATAAAAACTTGAGGTGCTTATAAGTGCGTTTCACACAGCTTTGCCAAAAGACTTTGAGGTCATAAAGGCCTTTGGCAGAATATTGAGGTGTTTGGTAACAAAATTGCAAAGGCCTTTGAGCCAAAACTAGCAATTTCCAAATTGTCAACTCGCATTAAATAAAGAAGAGAATTAGCGAGAGGTAGTTGGTTTTCTGACCGATCTAACTGAAGTGACATTATGTAACCTAGTCATCTTAGGATATAATCTATATTGACCAATGGGAAAGTATCTGACTAAAATATATGATTGTCATAAAGTCAATGTGTACATTTTGATGATGGCCAAGTGACTCTGTTTTTAGTCCCTTTTGGCTCATGCATAGACTGCCAGAGGAAGAGTGTTCTTGGTTGAGATGAGATAGCATAACTTTGATGATTGTAATTTGTAAGGTGATTATTATAATCTGCTCAATCTAGCTTGGAAATCATTCAATACACATGAAGAACTTTAAGCTTGAGTCACATTGGCAGTATAGAAAAGTTCAAATAGAGAAAGCATGAAGAAAAATTAATTTTGTTGGGAAAAAGGTGTGGAACATTGGAATTCCATCTAGTTTGTAAAGTTTTGCCTTTGTACAAAGTTTGCATGATTCGTTGCTTGATCTGTCTTATTGTTATCTATGTTGAGCAAATCCAAATATTTGTGCTTCAACCTGAAAGTTATGACGACATCTCTAGTTACCATCTCATTTCAACTGCAGTAGCTCATATATGTGGCAGGCATGGGGAGGCTATTAAGTTGATCATCCGAGAGGTTTTTGTTAAGTTGAAGATAAAACATAAGAATGTGACAAATCAATTGGTTGGAGTGGATGATCGTGTTGAAGACATAATGAAGCTCTTGGATGTTGACTGTGAAGGTGTTCGTTTTGTTGGTATTCACGGGATGGGCGGCGTTGGTAAAACAACTCTTGCTAAGGTTGTGTTCAACCAACTGTGTTCGCACTTTGATGATTGCTGCTTTCTTGGCAATGTTCGAGAATCATCAGAAAAAGATGGCCTAGTAAATTTGCAGAAACAAATATATTCTGACATTCTCGACTCTAGATTCGTGGACAACATTCATGACATTGATGATGGGATCAACCAGATCGAGACAAGATTTCGCAACAAAAAGGTCCTCCTCGTTTTGGATGATGTGGATAAAGAAGAACAACTGGAGAAACTAGCAGGGGCACAAGATTGGTTTGGCTCAGGAAGTAGGATTATCATTACAACCAGGAATGAAAATACTTTAAAAGTATTGGATGGTAATTTAGTTTATGAATTAAAGGAACTGGATTATGATCAAGCTCTTAAGCTATTCTGTATACACGCTTTTAGAAAAGACTCTCCACTATATCAATATGATACTCCTGCATCAGAAATTGTTGTCACGACTGGAGGGCTTCCTTTGGCTCTTGAGGTCATAGGGTCATTTCTTTTTCGCCAACCGGAAGAGATATGGAAAGAGACTGTAGAGAGGTTAGCAAGAATACCTCATAAGGATGTCCGACAGCAGTTGATGATCAGTTTCGAAGCATTGGAAGATGAGGAAAAGGAGATATTTCTTGACATTGCATGCTTTTTTGTCAACGACGCAAAAAAGATGAATGCAACTTACATGTGGGAAGCTTGCAATTTTTTTCCTGAGACTGCGATTCAGGTTCTTATGCAAATGTCTTTGGTAAAGATTGTTGATGGTGATACATTATGGATGCATGACCAACTCAAAGATCTTGGGAGGCAAATTGTTCAGAGGGAGTGCTTGCATGACTCGGGAGAGCGTAGCAAGGTGTGGATTTGTGAGGAAGCCCTGGACATTGTAAGAACAAAGCAGGTAAACAAAATTCAAAATTTTCATGAGTTGGGTACGTGTAGAAAAGAGTTCGCATACCCACTTAGAAGCCTCTCAATTCTTTTACCCGAACGAGAATCTGAATATTTGTCAAACTCTTACTAATGTATATATTTGTCAAATTCATGATTGTTCATTTGTGTTCGTTTTGGCAGAGAAAGAAAAAAGTTCAGGCACTCATATTAATTGGAAGTCATTATCAACCACTTGCAATTACGCATGACGTACTTAGTAGATTGCCCAACCTAAGGTTCCTTGAATTAGATGAGGGAACCTTTGCCGGAGACTTTGCGGATGATTTTTCGAAGTTAAGATGGATTTCTTGGTATTCTCCTAGGCCACTAGATCTCAAGGTAACCAATCTATCTATGAAGAATTTGGTTGTCTTTGAGATCGCTGCAGGCAGCATCACAGATGACTGCAGCGCATGGAGCCTAATCAAGGTATGATATGCATTCACTTTAATTTCGATTGGCAAATGATGTAATATATACTATTTTCTTCTCTTGATGGTGAATCGTTTTTGTTAGATGGCAAAGAATCTGAAAGTTCTAAACCTCAGAGGTTGCGAAGGCATAACTAGAACACCGGACATCTCTGCATGCTTCAGTCTAGAGAGGCTGAGTTTCTATAATTGCATAAACTTGGTTGAGATTGACCCCTCCATTGGGAAGCTAAAGCGCTTGATTTACTTAAATCTTAAAGAGTGCCTCTCTCTTAAGGATTTGCCTGAAGAAGTTGGAAGGCTTACGAATCTGAAGCACTTTGCTTCTAGTGGATGTTTTCAGAAACTCCCGGATTCATTTGGGAAATTGACATCACTGAAGGAGTTGGATATGTCAAACATACAAATTGAATGCCTTCCTGATTCTATTGGTGATAAGAAGTTTTTGTCTGTCCTTATTCTAAGGTACACACAAATTAGCATACTTCCAGAGACTATTGGGAAGCTTGTGAAACTTGAGTCTCTCTCTCTCTTTGCGTGCATTAAGTTAAAAAAACTACCAAACTCAATTGGGATGCTTGAGTCTTTGCAGGAGTTGAATCTATCCAGTACTAAAATTGTTGAGTTACCAGATTCGATTGGAAATCTGAAGAAATTGAAAGTGATATTGATGGAAAATACTCCAATAAGGAAATTGCCCAGTACTATTGGAATGTTAAAGAATCTGGAAAAGCTACATGCTAGTGATTGTGAAGAATTAAGAGGTGAAATTCTGAGGGAAATTGGCGCATTGTCCTCTTTGAAAGTCCTCGAGCTGTCAGATGCCCATATTTCTGGAGTGCCAACAACAATCAATCATATTCCCCACCTTGAAAGACTGGACTTGACAGGTTGTAATGAGGTTCAAGAATTGCCGAGCTTCCAAAAAGTTTGATCTATTTGCATTTTCGATCATCGGCATTGCGCATTGTTCCAGATCTCTCAAACTTGACTAATTTGGTGGATTTGCTCTTATCTCGATGGCTCTGAAGATGTGCTTCAAGCTTCATTGGAACTGTTGCCAAGTTCCAGCTTAGGGTGGATTAGGAGGTTATCCAAACTAAAGAAGTTGGAATTGTCTCTTTCTAGTGTCCCTGCACCACCAACTGAGTTTGGTTCTCTTCCTCGTCTAACTGAGCTTATTTTATCTGGACTAGACTTGCAATGTATCACAAAGCTTCCTCCCTCCTTATCGGAGCTGCAACTTGTTAATTTCAACTTAATAATATCTTGGTCAATCTTTTCCAACTTGAAAAACTTGTCCAAGCTATGACTTTCTCAATCTCATCTTCAAGAAATTGAGCTTAGTGGCCTCGAACAACTTAGAGCATTGTCAGTGACTAAATGTGAACTCCTCCAAAGGTTATTCATCTCGGCAAGCTTAAAGAAACTTAAAGAATTGTGGCTATCAAAATGTCCGAAGCTAGTTGAGATTGAAGGTCTGGAGGCCCTAGAGTCCTTGGAAGAAATGAATGTACAGTATTGTGATTCCATTGAAAGGTTATACGACCTATCAAGCTCAAACTTACTGAAGCTTTTGGTTATATCAGACTGCTATGAGCTTCGTAGTATTGAGGGCCTCAGCGGTTTAGAATCTTTGAATGCATTACTTGTTTATGAGTGCAGTTCACTGGAGAAACTAATTATTCCATCGAACTTAGAGAAGCTAACACATTTGGAGGTTTCAGGATGTGAGAAGCTGATTGAGATTCCAGGTCTTGGTGCATTGGAATCGTTGGAGACTTTAACCATTAAAAAGTGTCCTATTAGCAAAATATGTGAGTTATCAAACTTACAGATCCTGAAGTCTCTGTCAATCGTCAGATGCCATGAGCTACAAGCTATTGATGGTGTTGATGAGCTCGAATCTTTGTGCGATTTCTATGTTTCTAGCTGTCGGAAACTGGAAGCTCTGATGAACAAATCAAACATGAAGTTGCCTGATGAATGCCTAATAACAATTAGGAAGTGTCGGAAATTACAAAGCCGTGGCTATCCTAATGTCGAGGGCCTTCCCTACAGGGATTACAAGGACATGATTGTCACAACAGCAAACTCTCCTACGGAGTCACTCCCGTTAGAGACATCAGACGTGGTATCCTTATTCTTCTTCATAAGTAGTAGCATAGCCCTTGCCCCTTTTTGGTTATCCTCTATAATAATGTAACTAGTCTAGTCTTGAAGACTAAAAGATCTAACTTGTTTACTTATTCCACCCTCGCATAATATCATTGCTCTTTGTTCAATCTATCAGGAAAAACTCAAAACATGGAAAGCCAAATAATACAATTAAGTATAATTTAGATTAGTTATGGTTCACTACAGCAAATTTGCATTTCTTGTAGGGTGAAGATGGAACGGACGATGAAGGGTAAGATCTGGAGGTGGATAGAGACAGCTCTGACGATAATAGCTCACCTCCGATCGTGACTTCTCACGAGCCTGATACTGAGCTCTGACTTCGATTTCTTTTCATCCGCAAGTTCTCAGGATGAAGAGATTCCCATTGTAAGCGATGGTGAAGAAGGTACCTGAATATAACCACAATCTTTCTTGATTTCACTGTAGGCCCTTAAACTTTTCCAACTTGTTTAATCGGGTTTCTGAATTTTTCCTTGCAACTGGATCCTTAAAGTATATGTTTTATTTTTGTTCAAGTTCATCTTTTCGTTAAAATGAAAACTAAAGTGCTAGCATGGATTGACACATTGGTGCCACATTGATATTGACTGGACAAGTTGGTATTTATGTGTAATTCCCTGAGAGAAAAAAAAAATAAAAGAGAGAGAGAGAAGAAAGGGAAGGCTGCAAGGGCAGGTGGCAATGCTGGTGCGCCGCTCGCGCGCTGACAAGGGCCATTGAGTCTCTGTCGGCTGTGACATCATAATGTCAAAATTAGGCGATTGTTGGGGCTACACAAACCAAGAGTTGATCGCTTGGGTCTTGCGACTAGGACATTGGAGATCAGCTAGTTGTTTCGAGTGATGCTTAGTAAAATTGAATTGCTATGAAGAATTATGAAAAAAAAAAGAAAAAAAAAAAAAAAAAGTGATGTGGTAAGATACCTTCAATCTTGAGGTTCCCCATATATTTGAATAAAGTGTGAATGGAATGGATGGAAATCGATTTAAACATCAAGAGGAATAAAGTTAATCGGAAATAAAAGTGGGAGAGGGGGAAATTAGATGGAAAGCGAGAGCTTTGGGCAAGAAAACCAAAGGAGATCAAAGTGGTGTAGAACCTAAAGG
Source organism: Eucalyptus marginata (assembly GCA_014182565.1). Lineage (NCBI taxonomy): Eukaryota > Viridiplantae > Streptophyta > Magnoliopsida > Myrtales > Myrtaceae > Eucalyptus > Eucalyptus marginata. The sequence goes on along the minus strand of CM024587.1, from coordinate 33,199,406 downwards.
TAAATGAAATGAGAGACTTGAAATTAACATACTTGAGATATAAATAACATTAGAATTAATTGGATTTAAAATTATAAATAAATAATGATCAGAAGTTGAAGCTAAAATTGAAAGGCATTGTAAAACTATGAAAGAATGATCGAACAAAAATGCAACAGTTGCATAATTGAGCACCTTTTGTTTTTCTTTGTCACTTGCATATCTCTTCATATTCTTCTTTGCTTCAATCTCTCTATGGTGTAATCACAAATTTGCCTTGATTTACTCATTTTTCGTTTAATGCGAGTAGATTGGTCATATTTGATAAGATTTTTTATTCCAAATTCTTCATTAATACCATAGTGATTTTGGGACATTTCATTTTTCCTACATTGCCTTGTCCCTATCCTTAAAAAGCACACTGCCTATATCCTCTGTGGCCACGTGGAAAATTCCGAAAGAGTTTTACATGGACCCTCCCTGACCTTTATGATGACACTAACAGCCTAAATAAATTAGGATTTTTTAAAATTTTTATTTGACGGAAACAGTGACTTTTAGCCCTCTTTATTCCAAAGGCTATATCCACCACCGTGAGATTAGAAGGAGATCCAGCGGCCGGAAGTGAAGGAAAGAAGACCATTGTAAGGGAAGCGCTGTAAGCTTTGCAAAAGAGAGACAAGAGTTCTCAAACTTATTTCTTATTCCACACGATCTCATTTTGAGATAAAGAGAGAGAGTTTTGCCTTGCCAATCAAATTAGAAGGAGCTTGTCCTTTGGTCAGGAATGGCTTCAAGACCGTTGTAAGGGAAGCACCGTTGGCTTTCGCATTCATCGCTACCTCCACGTTCGCTTCAACCTCGGTTGCCTCGGCCCCATGTTCACTGCGACCTCCCGGATTGCATTGGCCTCCCCATTTGCCTCGCACTCCATGCTCTCCGTCATATTCCAAGTCTCTTCTCTTCGAGCTTTGATGGGCTTTCAAATCCCTTGTCCATACAGCCCAACGTCATCTACGAAGTTATGTCCATTTGCCAGCATAATCTTTCCAACAGCTGGAGCTAAATTGGATAATTCAGGAGTACCCATAAAAGAGCTTTCGAGAATATGGATTGTAAACGGTAGCTCAAGGGTCCGAGAGTTTGATTCCCCTTTGCATTTAGGCTCCACATCCGGGATGATTGTTTCATGGTAGACCTTGAAGTCTTTTTCCCCATGCACAATAATAAGACTACCATTGGCCATAAACTGTACCTTCTAATGGAGGCTAGAGGGGATAGCAATTATAGTATGAATCCTCCCCAATAGGAAATTGAAGGCACTCGGTTTATCTAAAACCTAAATAGTACTAGGAATAGCACAGGACCAATCAGTAATTTCAACTCGATTTCTCCTATCACCTCCTTTCTCATCCCATTGAACGTGTAAATGGTTGACTTAGCAGGCAAATTCTCCAATCTCAACACCTAGGCGATGAAGCATAGCCAACATGCATATATTCCACATAAAACCGTTATCAATTAATGTTCTAGAGACAATAGTGCCATCATGTTTCATAGAAATATGTAGTGCCTTTATATGGTTACGACCATATAAAGGAAATCTACTCTTTCAACAAAATGATCCCCACGAATTCCTCTAATTGGGCGTCATCGATTGTTTTCGGAATGCGCACCTTGTTAAGGACCTTCAACAAGGTGTTCTTTTGCTTTTCTGAGGACTTAAATAACTCTAGCAAGGAGATTTGGGCCAGCATTTTTCGTAATTGGTTTACTACATTGAACTCACATGTTTTTACCATGCTCGGGAACTGTTTCGCATCTTCCTCATTATTGACTTCCTTTTCGATTCCTCCGATAGGTGCGTAGTAGCGACCTAATCGAGTGACGACATCCACTCCATTCATTTCGTAGTCCAGGGTAATACTTTAGCATCAAACTTAGAAGCAGATTCTAAAAGTATTACTTCATCTTCTTCCGGCAACGGTAGTTCGATCACGATTGGCATTGGGCCCTCTTTCACGATTTCAATTGTGCAGGGCCTTACTTGCAATCGGCTAGGGCACTGGTCAGGGCTCGGCAACCCCGGCCAACCTTCACCCCACTATAGCCAGCCCTTTCTGACAAGGGTGGGCCGACAACGGCAAGTGTCATGGAGGCCCCCCTAACTTCCTTAAAAAAAAAATGTCTTTTTAATTTAATTTAATTAATATTAAAATTCAAATTTGGGGACAAAATGATGTTGTTTTGGGACAATGATTACCGAGTGGACATTCCTACAAGCCACATAGACAAAGCTTTCTTCCCCTTCCCCATTCTTGAAAGATCTAGGCGAGGGCATGCACGGCTTCACCAGTGGTTGGCCATGGTTGCCGGCTCGCCCCCATCGTCACCAGACCCTTTCAACGAGGACAGTGGGGGTGGTGATAGCGAGGGTCACAGAGACCTTCATTGAATTTTTTTTAAAAATAAAATATAGTTTTTTAAATTTTATTTAATTAGTATTTATATTTAAAATCAAAATTTAGGATAAAATGGCATCGTTTTGGAACAAGAATTATTGAGTGGACATTCGGCAAGTCACTTAAACAATTTTATAAATAGAATAACACCGCGTCGGATTTCCGGCAAGTCTCGTCGAAGATGGCACTCAACTGTCCAATTTTTTTAAAAAAAAGTGACACTTAATTGTACCTCTTGAAAATTTTGGCACTAATGTATCTACCCATACCAAGTTTTGGCACTGAGATGTCTTTCTTTCCCAATAGGGCTATAGATATGGTCTGAATTGGATATATCCTGATGGTTGACCCCTATGGTTAATTCCTAGTGGTTTCTATGACTTTCTTCACAATTTGGGGTAGCCAAATACAAAAATTGCCTTAAAAAAAAAAAAAAATCAAAATCTTGTACGACGATATAAACGTCTCTTTTGCTACGCAAGCAAAAAGGTTCTTAATTAGCGTTGGGAAAATATTTATGTGTTTCTTTTTTTTTTTTTTTAGCTTCGATTAAAGATTTAATTATATTCTTTCATGGAAATAAATTATTTGAATTTTTTTCTAAAATGATCACTTATATCATTTGAAATAAGCGTTCAATGAAAATATTTTTGTTATCATTAATAACTTATTCTAAGGGTTAATTCGAAAAGATCTAATTATATTCTTTCATGGAAATTAATGATTTGAAATTTTTTGACTGAAAACGATCATAAAACCCTTAAACTAGTATATTTATGACAAATTTACCCCAAACTAATTTATTCAATTAAAATAATTAATCTAAAATTAATACCATAAAAAAAAAAATCACAAAAAGTTTTGTTATCATCATTTAACTTAATAATTTGATAATAAAATTTAATCTAAATATTTTCACAACGTTTAGAGTAAAAAATATACCAATTTGGGGTTTTTGGTGGTAAAAAAATAATTTTTGGTAAATTTTCACCAGGTTTAGGGTTTTTATTTTTATCTAAATAACGATATTGTTCATTCATTTATTTTTGTAAGCTTGAAATTTTTTTTGATTTTTATCTTTCAAAACAACAATATTGAGCCCTGGATTGATATCAATACCAAAGATAAATACTCAAACCGGGTTAATGATTATCAAATAATTGATCAAATGGATCAAAAAGGTCTTTTTTTTTGTTTTGTTTTGTTAGATGCCATAATTTCTCCATTTTAGAAAATTTTAAGATATATGAATAGTCGTGTTAGAAAAGGTTATTTTTTAAGTCATTTATTATTTACAAAATAAATGAAGCTTAAATAACAGAATTTAAGTTTGGCACAAGATGAACGATAAAATCAATCCAAATCAGTCGTATTGCCAAACAAGGTGATTCTTTCGATTTTTAGTCCTACGGACTCGGGAATTTTGGTCCACTTTCTTTAGTCGTAACTCGTAAGCAAAGCACACGTCATTAAACTGGGATTCTCTGCCTCTGGCCATGGCAAAGACGAGAAAGTGACAGAAGAAGACCTTCACTTCCTGTCCGGCAGCTTGTACGAAGAAGAGAGACCCAGTCGGTTTCAGATTTCCCTGGATTTTGTTGAAGTTCGTGTCAGCTCCGAGCATGGGCAAGCGAACCGACATCCTCTTGTTGGGTGACAACAAGGAGAGAGATGGAGAGAGGGACCGAAAACTGATGACGTCTGTGGCTGCTGACCGAGAACCTCCAATGCCCACCTCGGCGGCCGGAACGAGCAGCGGCGCCACCGTGCTAGGAGCCGGCTTCCAGGCGTTCCTGAGCTTCCGAGGGCCCGACACTCGCCGCGGGTTCACCGACACCCTCTACCACGCCTTGGTCGACGCCGGGGTCCGCGTCTTCAGAGACGACGACGAGCTCCGTGTCGGCGAAACGATCGGGGGAGCGCTTCTGCGGGCGATCGACGATTCCAAGCTGTACATCCCCGTCTTCTCCAGAACGTATGCTTCCAGTAAATGGTGCCTCCTCGAGCTCGCGCGCATCGTGGACGACACGTCTCGATCGAAGGGGGACAAGAAGATACTGCCCATTTTCTTCGATGTCGAACCCGACGATGTGAAGCTTAAGACCTCTCTGTACAGCGATGCTTTGGTGGGGCATCAGAAGAAATTTCCCGATGAAGTGAACGCGTGGCGAGAGTCTCTTGTAGAGGTTGGTAAAATTAAAGGATGGAGCTTGAAAAATTTTGGAGGGTAAACTCTGCAGATCCTTTAACTTTCTTTTGCATCATCTCTACGATAAATTGATAGACTAATTTCCACGTGTGTGCAAATGGGATGTCTAAAGAATGAAATTTCGTTCTTTTGTTATCCCATATTGTTAATTCAAACTTTCTCTTAAGAAACATTGACATTTGGTGAATTTGCTCCCCGTGACTTGATGAGCTTGGTGAATTTGCTCTTTGGTTTGATTCCGAGTCTTATGAGTTATCTTGCATTGTCAAATTATGTCCCGGGAGGTTGTGTTATGCATTTATGAATGTATAAGCCATCCTAATTTCGCAAGTTCAATGAAGGACACTGACCTGCACTTGACTCAGGACCTAGAGTTCTTCAGCTCAATTAACAAAGGATGAGCAAGAGTAATAAATTCCATTTGGTTATAGTTCCCCTGATACAATAATGTTACTCCAAACCGGGGTCAGTATTGCTTTAGGGACATATTTCAACCTGCTCTTGGTGTATTTGGACTATTTAAAGATCAGTAAGGAATGACAAGACCTACCCAATCTGATAAATTTTGAGGCAACCCGATTGGACATTGTCATGAGTTTCGTGATGAAAGCGGAGGGCCTAGCCGAACTAATTTTGTATTCCTTTTTTGAGTTCTGATATAAAAGTTCTCTTTGTTATTATAGAGAGTTCATATGTATTAAGGTATTGAGAGTACTTTTGTTTGTGTACTCTGAATTTGATAATGAATTCTATGCTCATTTGCCTGTGGATGCTGGCCAATGGTCATAACACATGGGTTATGATAGCAATTTCTCCCTCTGTCTATTTATTTTCTTGTTTATTTGTTGGTTTAAGATTGACAGTATCATATTCAGACTTCTTCCTCGAATCCTCATCAAAGACACATAATGTTGAAGTCCGATTGCATTCGGTCCTGTCATACACATGCTTGGAGGTTACAAGAATTTGCATATATCATTCTTTTCACTAATAAACATGTTTTCTGGTTGACAGCCAAGGAGAGCTTACGAAACTGGTTGTTGAGGAGGTGTTGGATGAGCTCAAGACTAAACACAGATATGTGACTGAACATCTAATTGGAATGGATGACCGAGTAGCAGCCATAAAAAAATCATTAGACATTCACGCTGGTGCTGTACGGCTTTTTGGGATTCACGGGATGGGTGGTATAGGTAAAACAACCCTTGCCAAGGTCATCTTCAATCAACTGTCTTCTGAATTTGGAAACTGCGGAAGTTTCCTTAATGATATCCGAGAAGAGTCAAAGAAGGATGGGTTAGTCAAGCTGCAAGCCAAATTAATATCCGACATTGTTAATTCTAGAGTTATAGGCAAAATTGATGACGTTGGTTATGGAATGAAGAGGATCGAAGAAACGCTTTGCAATAAGAAGGCTCTGATTATTCTTGATGACGTGGATAAGAGCGAACAAATTGAGAAATTGATCGGAAGTTCTTTATATTCGGGAACTAGAATAATTATCACAACAAGGAATAGAAGTTTGCTGCAGATTAGGGGATTTAAGTATGAAATTCTAGCTTATGAAATGCGGGAGATGAATTCTAAGGATGCGCTTCAGCTTTTCAGTCGGCATGCATTCTGTGGAGACTCACCGCCAGATGATTACAACCACCTTTCAACAGAAATTGTCTGTGTCACGGGAGGACTTCCTCTGGCTCTTGAAGTTATAGGCTCATTACTTTACTCTAAAGAGGAAGTAATATGGATAGAGACATTGGAAAAGCTAAGAAGCATACCAGAGGAAGAGGTCCAAAAGAAGTTGAAGATAAGCTTTGATGTCCTTGATGAGTTTCAACGGCATATTTTTCTTGATATTGCATGCTTTTTTATTAGTGAGGATATCACCGATCCCATTTACATGTGGACTGACTGTAGATTTTGCCCACAAAGTGGGATCAAAGTCCCTCATTAATATGTCCTTGATAAAGATATTAAAGAACAATAAGCTTTGGATGCATGATCAGTTAAGAGATCTTGGAAGGGAAATTGTTCGTCAAGAAAATCTGATAGACCCTGAGAAGCGTAGCAGGTTATGGATCAGTGAAGAGATACTCGATGTCATAAGTTCAAAACAGGTAAAGTGAGAAAAACTAGTACTTTTGGAAATGAAATATTATATTCCCTGTTATTAGAAATTCAATTGTCCGCTTAGTAGCTTTCTTTTCCTTGATCCTTTTATTTAAGCTATGAAACAGAATAGTTATTTGTCAACAAAACTCCTACTCATCATCCTAAGTCTTTATGGGCAGAGGAAGGGAAAGGTTCAAGGACTTGATCTAGATGGAAGGCATACTCAGATCTTACTTACAAATGACGAGTTTGAAAGGTTCCCACATTTAAGGTTTCTTAAATTATGCAATGGAACCTTTGTTGGGGACTTTGTGAATTGCCATACAAAGCTAAGATGGATATCTTGGGATTCCCCTCCTCCAGATATTAGGGTGGCCAATATGTATCTACAATATGTAGTCGTTCTTAAACTGTCTACAAATCACTTCAATGATCTAGATGTATGAAGCCTAATCAAGGTATGCTATACGTTTACTTCTACTCTATTATTCTCTTCTCAAAATCATTAGATGTTCCGTCATTTGGAAGCTTCATTTATTTTGGCAGATGGCATGCAAATTGAAAGTTCTATCTCTTCAAGATTGTCCTAGCATGACAAGAACTCCAAACGTCTCTGTATGTTCTACTTTAGAGAGGCTGACTCTTCAGTTATGTGAAAATTTGATGACAATTGACAGCTCCATTGGGATGTTAAAGTGCTTGGTTGACTTGGATATTTACCACTGCCCCCTCGAAGAGTTGCCTGATGAAATTGGAGGGCTGGTGACTCTTAAGCGCTTCCCTTTAAAAGGCTGTTTTAGGCTGAGGAAACTCCCCGAGTCTATTGGTAACCTAAGATGCCTATCAACTTTTGACATTTCATCTACCTTGATTAATGAACTTCCAAATTCTGTTGGAGGGCTGCCGAAACTTGAGTTTCTGTCCATGGAATTGACCAAGATAAAGGAACTCCCAAAGCCTATTCTTAACTGGGCATTATTGCTTGAGTTGGACTTGTCGAGGGCAAAAATCATTGAATTACCTGAATCAATCGGAAATCTAAAAATGTTGAAAGTGTTACGGGTGGGTTATAATCCAATAAAGAAGTTCCCTCATGCTCTTGGAACATTGAAGAATCTTGAAGAGCTACGTGCCCAGAGTTGTGAATTGGAAGGTGAAATCCCTACCGAAGTTGGAGAGTTGTCCATGCTGAGAATCTTAGATTTGAGTTTTAATGGAAGAGTTAGCCTGCCAAGGACAATTGTTATGCTTCCTCTCCTGCAAATGCTGGACTTACATACGTGTAATGAGATTCAAGAATTGCCAGAGCTTCCCTCTAGTTTGACCAATCTAGTGCTGGAGTCCCGTTCTCTGCGATTTGTCCCTGATCTCTCAAACCTTACTAACTTGGTTACATTGGTCCTCTCTGATATATCTACGGTTACAGGCACAACAAGCATAAGACAAACTTGTGACATGCGATGGTTACAGAGTTTATCCAAACTGAATGAATTGGACTTATGCCTGTTAAATATCCCTGCACCGCCTGCAGAACTGGGCTCCTTTTCTTTTCTGGAAAAACTTGCTTTGTATGGACTAGACCTGCAATCCCTCACAGAGCTTCCATTGTCTCTGTTGTACTTACGAGTCCATAGTTTCAACTCAGCAGTAATACCCATGTCCAACTTGAGACACTTGTCAACTTTCAGACTCTCACGATCAGAGGTGAAGGAAATTCAACTTGACGGGCTTCATCAATTGGCAAGTTTGAGTGTGTCAGACTGTGAACTCCTGGAGAGGCTATCCTTTCCACCAAACATAAATGAAATTTCTGTTATTGGTTGCCCAAAGCTAGTTGAGATTCATTTTCCTGGTGTTTTGGAATCGCTTGAGAGATTGGGTATCGAGAAGTGCGAATCTTTTGAAAGGTTAAGTTTTCTGCTGGAGCAAGGATGTGATGAGCTGACATTTTGTGAGGGAAGATTGTCCCTTTTATCAAGCGCCTTCAAGAAGCTCAAAGAATTCAGTGTTGTAGAGTGCCCAAAGCTAGTTGAGATTCAAGTTGTCGGTATTCTGGAATTATTGCAGATATTTTCTGTGGACGGGTGTCTGGCTATGGAAAGATTAGGTGGTTTATCAAACTTGAAGAACCTCAAGTCATTAAATATGAGAGAGTGCAGTGCTCTTCAAGCCGTTGAGGGCCTCAATCAATTGGAGTGCTTGTGTCGATTGCTTGTTGGTGATTATGGGTCATTGGGAAGGTGGATTGATGTATCAAGTGCGAAAATTCCAGATGAATGCGAGATGTTAATTTGGGATTGCAGTGGTTCATTAAGTGAGATTTGTCCACGTAAAATTGATTGCGTCTTATTCAATCACTACAGAGAGAGGATTCTTCTTGGACCAAACCAGGTGCACCTTCTCTTCCTGGCTTGTGCTTCTTCGTTGCAAGTGCAACTTGCCCTTTCCCCTCGACCTGTCATTTCTTCCATGTATCATATTTATTTTCTGTAGAGTATTTTACTCTGGTAGCACTTAGAGAGTATTTTTTGTGTTCTGATATCAATTGTTGGTTATGGTACTTTAACTGTTATGTTTATTGGGTGTTTAATTGATACCATTTCTCATACGCTGTGGTGGGTAATCAGAGAATAACTGTAATAGGAAAATCAAGACACTTGTACCATATTGTGGTGCACGTAAAATAAAACAACTTCATCTCACACTCTGTTTGTAAGACATTACTTTTTTTTGGACTACACAGAGACATTACTTTACCATGACAATCTGTTCACTCGTACTACACACAAAATACTTACCTTTCATGAATGAGCATTATTATGTGTACTACATAATTAATAGCATGCCTCAGTTATATTTAATGGGCCGTATTAATCCAACTGCAAAGAAACTTTTCTCAATAAAATTGAAGTATGAAGAACCTTCATTTCTCAATGCATTTCTTTAGACAAAGACTCCGTTTTTCTCTTTCCAGATGGTAGATATTTCTTAACATGTGATATTACGTCTTTATCATCTCAGAAAAGTAATTGTATTTTTTAAAATGGACTTATTGATTCAAAGCAAAGTTAGCTAATCAATCTACAGATAGATTGCTTTCATGTCTGCCCTGCTTCTGACTTGCTTCTTGTTTGAAGGAAGGTCTAGTAGGCATGTTGAATCAACTTTGCAGGCCGTTGTTCCTACCATATGGAAAAATTGAAAGGGGAAACCCATGATTCTGCTCATACAGAGGATGATGTAACTATAGAGCTAACATAAATCCAGGCCAATCACCAGTGTCGTTCCAGGGAAACTGCCCCACAAGTTTAACCTACTAGCCCAAGGCGAAACTCTGACCATTCAAATTGAATTAGAGGGAGAGAGTCTCTAGTTGACAACTTATTCTGCCACTCATTTGTCTGTAACCTCATTTGGATACTGCTGAATTTAGAGACAACATTTGAGGAATGTAGAATCCTTTTGAAACAACAGCTTATTCTGTAACCTTATTTGCAATCGAATAAGTGCTTGCACACTGATCTTCCTAACAGAAAGTCCCATTCAGAGTTGATAATATTTTTGCCATCTCCCCTATTGCGTCTAGTTAAAACCACCTATTAGTGTTTGAAGCAAAGAAGTGCTCATAAACTAACTTGACACGGGCTTCTCACTGAAGGACAATTCCTCAAGCAGTGAAGTAAAAAATTCAAGCTTGTTTTCATAGAACTGACAATCTGAGGATACCGAGAGTTTCTCACAAATTGTGCTTCATTTGTTAGAAGCTTTTTACGTACAACTATTGGATGTCACTACTTCTTCGATCACAAATTGTGTTTCTCAAGATTTTTCTGATACTCTTAAGGACCTGGCCTTTGAAAGCAGGCTTCTATTGGATGCCTTCTTTAAGGTTTTAAGTTTATGGACCCAAAGAAAATGTTTAGCTCTTAGAATCTCTTAATAGCATTTCTATGCTACATTAGTGTGAATGTGCTGACACCAGTCTTTTGTGTCTTTTCAGAGGAATTTAACTTCGAAACAGTTACTGAAATTAATCATTTAACAACTCTAATTACGTGTGTTGTAAATGCAGAACTTCTCCAATGTTGCTTATGCTTAGTTTTATGCAAAAATTTCACAACCCCGTTTTTTATTTCTATATGACAGTAAAACGTTGGACTGTTATTTATTTCTTATAATTTATCTGTTGCAGCGTCCATGGTATAGATTCCTGTGCTGTCTCTTATAGCTCAAGGAGACATCGTTATTGCTCGGAGGAAAATGAGGAGTCATGTCACTGATTCCATGCTTCATTGGTTTTAAGTATGTATTCCTTTTTATTATAAGTGTAGTAGGTCCTGTAGTGTAGCCCTTCGTAAGGAGTCCATGAAAGCCTCAATTTTGTTTTGCTTCTGTTTTCAGTGTGCTCTAATATGTTGCCGAAATACTGAAATTGTATGTTCACCCAAATATTTGAAGAGTACTTCGGTAAATGACTTCATTATACTTTATAGGTGCATTTTGCCAACAGATATGAAAGTTTGTTCTACTGGTCATATTTCTGTTCACAACTTCTGGTTTTCTGAATCTCATTACTATTTTCGTTTCTTTTTCTCAGTCAAGTTTTCTTTCATCAAGTGTCAAATGTTTGAAAGTATTATCATTAGAGTCGCTCAGCTTCTGGGCTTGTTATGATTTGATTGAAGTTTCTGGCATCAACATGCTCGAGATAATTGTGTATATTGCCATGTCTAATTCTTTGTCAAATGTTTTGATCCTGACTCTATTAACTACAAGGAAGAAGGCTAGGTACATACGCACTTGTAAGTCCAATGCTTTGCACTCTTAATGAAATTAATGACTAATTACTGAGTGTTGATTTCTGATAGTGGCAAAGAAAATTGAGTTTCTATTTGAAATTCCGAGCACAAGACTGATGGCACATGACACATGTAGAAATGCAATAGTTAAGGAGATGAGAGCCGTCTTCAGTTTTATCAGCTTGTTTACTTTCTCTTGAAATCTGATCTGCTTTTCACTAGGGTGGATTTGTTGCCTTTCCTTTCGTCATTGATACTTGTGTGTTGTGTAGTATTAACTTTGAGTCAAATGGGGGTTCCAAGCTCATAATGTCGATGAATGTTTGGTCTCAGCTGTTCAACACCTTGTGATGGGAGATCAAAATGGGAGCTCAAATTTGAACTTTTGAAATGCCAAGTGGGGCTAAATTTCACTCAATGACTCGAACTTGTTGAGTTATGAGCCCAATTTATATCCAACGTGAAATCATTCATTGCATTCACGCCTAAGCCACCCTAGTGCTTTCGCATGTGTGGTAACGAAGACCCACCTATAGAACCCAACATGAGTTTCAACTTTGGTTTCAGTCGTCATAATTTTCTTAAGAAAATGAGCCTTCCCTTGTAATTCAGTTTTGGATGCCATAGAAGAGAGTTCACCTCCTATCCTAGTCCTCCGGGAAAAAATAAGTGCAGACTCAATTCCTGCACTTCCGATGGTTCTAAAATGTTGAATTTACTGGGCATCATCTTGAATCTAGTACATAGATGAGCAGATTCAAAGATACGAATATATTTTTTATGACAGCTAATTTTTTTTCGATGTCGAACTTCCGGCCAAAAATATTTCTTTCTCCATCTTTTGCCGAAAGGAGAATCTAGTTCGTTCTTGCAAGTTCTATAATATTGAAGTCATATTATACGTTATCCTTGTGAAGAAACTTGTAGAAATTGACGACACCGGAGGCAAAAAGGACAAGGTCTCATGTGAAAGAAGCGAAGACTGACACTTAGGCCTCTTACTTATCGTCTCCACAGTGGATTCTTGGAAATTGCCTTTAAAGTTCATTGTCTTCCAAGGAGTCATTACAATTCTCGAAGACCGACCCACTTTATTCTTTCTTTCTTTTTTGGTCGGTCCTACACTAATCCTACTCCTAACACTCACACTCACTCAGACTTTTTGCCCCCCTTTCAGAGCGTGGGGTGAAACCCACTTCGAAATGAAATCCCCCACCCCAATCCGTCACATGAGAATGTGGGGATTTGAGCCCCAACCTCCCCTTCCAAGATGGAAGGGTGGCCAATGGCAGAAACCGGACCAGTGGTTGACCTACTTTATTCAAAGCCATCGATTCTGACCACTTTTCCTAGCATAATTAGTGAGGAACCCCTTGAACGGTTGCTGTGCTGCCAACGCCAGTCTTAAAATATTGAATACTGCTGGAAAAACAGTAATATCATAATCATGATTAAGCAAACCAAACAAGTTTGTCTGCATTAGTGCTTCAGCCATTATAATGGCGACTTTCGCTTGGCTGTCTTTAAGCTTAGGTATACACACCCATAATTTTTCTATAAGGACATCAAGAGGATCCATGACGACTAAACAAGATCAACGAGTTTTCAAGTGCCGGTCCCACTAATCTTAGACTTCCGGTTTTTCCAGTAGCGTTCACCCCAAAGTCCTTCGGAGATACCAAAACCCTAAAATTTCCTCAAGACTTTTAAAATGTTAAACCAAATGCATCTTAAAAAATATTGATACCAGAGATACAAATGCATTTATCGTGATTATTACAATCTACACGACCATCAGTGTTTGGCTGATGAAACTTGGTGAGAGATGCAAGTAAAAATCGAATTAGTACTTAGAAAACATGTGCCACACTCCTAAATTACTCAAAACATGGTCGAACTTTTATAGAAAACATGTGTCACACTCCTAAATTACTCAAAACATGGTCGAACTTTTATAAAAAAACATGTGTCACACTCCTGAATTAACTCACTTGAGAGGTATTATCTACTTAAACAAGTGGATTTAATTTGTAGTCAACCTTAAATAATGTAACGAGATGACTCTACATTCTAATAAAATAAGTTTCTTCTTCACAACTAATCATCATTATTATAGATTGGATTGCCATCCATATAAAGAGAATCTGATTTAGTCACGACAAATCTTTAACTTTGCCAATTGCAACACATTCATCCCAATCCTTTTTTTGTGGCACAAAAGACTCCAAACTTGTATCTATGTAACACATTTAACTTAAACTTGTATTCATGTAACATATTTAAAAATTTTGGAATAAATATATCACATGGATGTAAGTTTAAGATTTTTAATGTCACAAAAAGGTTTTTTACAATTGGCAAATTTTGAGATTTTTTGTGACTTTATACCATTTTTATTAATTTAGTTAGTGGAGAATATGATTACCGATTAGGTGCATGCTTGTTGTTTCTCATTTCTATTTTCTTTATTAATGGAAAAGCAAGTCAAGTCAAAAAGGCACTTGCGGAGGCTCCTTCCCCGCACCTCCCACGTACTGCTGTGGAAATTACGCATGTGATAATTTGCATCACAGCAGTTCGATCAGCATGAAGAGTCTTGGATCGTTGGATAGCAAGAACGCAACATTTTTCAAGCATACACAATAGAGTGCGTTATTATGTTGGTGATAAAGTGTCAAAGGCTTAGAATCAATGAAGATCACGACATTGATAAAGTATGTTATATAATTGTTTTTCGTGATGATGACTACTAGTTATTTTTGTTCGTCAAATATGAGATTGATCTTTTAACATTTATCATTTGTGAAATATAAGTTGAATGTGAGATATTATATCATGATAGGTTTCGCTACTTTGTTAATCTCGTTCAAAACCTCATCATAATCTTTGATGAAATCTAATTATTAATAAATAATTCTTCTAAACATTTATTCCCAAAATATTAAAAATCATGGAATATTATCTGTTGAACACTGAGATACGACTAAGTATCTCGATCTATTGGGTGTCCATACTTTTTTCAATCATAAGAGTCATCAAATATTACATGTTTCGACCACCGCCCTGGCAGAAGACAAATGGTGGCTGAGGCTTCTCTTCCTCACGAAGGGAGAAGTTCGAATCCAGAGAGGTGTCGTTAGGGATTTTTACTTGGGCAGCCTGTAACCTTACGAGGTTTAGAAAAAAATATTACGTGTTTTGTTCTTTGACCAGTCATGCCGCAGATTTCTCTTAAACATGTACTTTCTTCCATCTTCCTAAAATGAGGGGTAACTAGATTATATTCATTTATTTGTAAAGCATATTACATACTTTTTTTCAAATATTATATACTTCGTTAACTTAATTTAAAAATATATATAGTCATGCAACGGATTCTCTAAACATATAATACATTTCCTTCTATTTGTAACAATGGATGGGTAACTTCATTACATTTAGTAAAAGTGTGATTGACAATAACCTAATAATCCAATATTTAAACAATAAAATCAGCCCTGAATAATTAAAAAGTCATTGATCACCTAAATGTTATTTTCACGAGGGAAGGTTTTTAAATACTAGTGATAATTTGAAATTTTCGTTTTAGGTTCTAATTTTCTTATAATATGGGTGAATCACATTCACGCTTAATAGAAAAGTCATTGATAAGCTAACGCATTTTGTACTCTCTTCTCTTTTTGTTTACCCTTTCCCACCATCATATCTACTTAAATATTACAAGAAAACGTTAATCACATAAATATTAAATATTATAATGATGTGAATCGCGTAACACGTTTATTAAGAAAGTCATTAATGATCTAATCCGTTTTTCATATAGGTCTCTTTTGTTTTTCTGTTTACCTTTCTCCCACGGTCCACACAATCAAGTGAGGACCTATCAACTCTGGAAATGTGCAATTGGAGAAAACCAAAGGTTTCGCGAGTGATCCTCTTTCTTTGGATGGGGTAGTAGGAGCCAGGAAGATTTGGTTTGCTTTTAATATTTAAATTTGAAGATACTTGTTTTATATTTTTCTTTTTTTCTTTTCTCGGATAATTTTGCTGACGTCAAGCTCTAGGCCTAAAGCAATTAATTTAATTTAATTTAATTAATTTAATCAGTCAACACGACATGCCATCATCATCCACAAGGGACTTATAAATCGGATCGAGCATTGCCATCCAGCAAAAAAGAGAGAATATAATATTTTTATCGAATATAAATTAATAAAATATTTTTATTGAATATTAATTAGTGGAGAATGTGATTACCAACTAGCCGCATGCCATTGGTTCTCTTCTCTTTTCTATTCTCTTTATTAATAGTAAAAAGGCAGGTCAAGTCAAAGAAGCCCCTGCACTGCAGGGAATTACGCGTGCAATTATTTTGCACTTTTCCGTGCAGCATGCATAGCAGCCGTCCGATTGGCATGAGGAGTCTTGGACCATCGGATGGCAAGAACGCAGTGCAATTTGTGCTGAGGGTTTTATGACTGAGAAGATGGATTGCTTCTAACGAAATTACGATTGAGAAAATTAGTCCGACTAGAACAGTGCAAATTCAGATGTGGGTCCCATTTTTGTTCCCTCGTGACATTATTATAAATGGGATGGGACAGCGACCCACCCTGCACATCCCTCTCGCCTGCCAAAAGCGACTGGACATCATCACTATCTATATTTTAATTGAATTAGTTGGCGAAGAATGCACTTACCGACAAGGGGCATCTAGATTGCTCGTTGATTTTCTCTTTTATTTATTGGGTTAAGACAATAAAAAAATTTTAAATTGGTATATTTATGATAAATTTGTGATAAATTTATGGGTTAATACCCTAAAAAATCCCAAACCGGTACACCTATGACAAATTTATCCCAAACTATTTTTTTGACCACCAAAAAAAATGAAAATACGTATGTGACGAGATCATCTCCAGTTAACTTCCGTTCGATTTTGCCGTTAACCTTGCTGACGTGGCAAGTCATGTGGAAATTAATAAGTTTAATACCATTAAAAACCCCAAACTTGTATATTTATGACAAATTTACCCCAAACTGGTATATTTATGACAAATTTACCTCAAGCTGGTATATTTATGAAAAATTTACTCTAAATTAATTTTTCGATCATAAAAAACCTAAATTGGTACATGTGCGGCACATTTACCCTCTTTCAATTTTCCCAAATTTGACCGAGTTGCAATTTTATTTTCCGGATTACTCTAACATTGCCTCCATATCATTAATACTTGATTTTTTTTTTCTTTTTATTGGAATCATTATTAGAAAACTATTCAAAGACTACCAAATGTGCACTTCATTCTTGTGCCGAGAGGATGCCCATTAACTAAAAGATGGACATATAGCTTGGGCACATATACAAAAGAAGTGCACATATCGCGGTTGCTTCGCTCGTTTTTGGTTTGTGACAAACTTGGCTTTATGTTTATATGTCTCAGCCCCACATGGTTTACTGCTTGTCCGCAATTTGTTTGTACGCTTACATATTACTCTTGCTTTGCTAGTCATTCGTGTTAGTCCATGTCCTTATTAGCGTTACGTAGTCTTTCCTACCTTGAATCGTAAGTGTGTCAAAATTTTAACATGGAACTTGCATGTGAATGGTATGATTGACTCGTACATCACTTGCTCGTTGAAATGCCGGAACCAAAATCACTTATGTTTGTCACTGATTTCAGGTGTACTTTGAGTGTGATTCTTTTGTATATGTGCGCAAACAATTTGTCCATCTTTTAGTTAACGGGCATCCTCTCGGCACAAGAATGAAGTGCACATTTGGTAGTCTTTGAATAGCTTTCTAATAATGGTTCCAATAAAAAGAAAAAAAAAATAAAGTATTAATGATATGGAGGCAATGTTAGAGTAATCCGGAAAATAAAATTGATTGGACATCACAACTCAGTCAAATTTGGGAAAATTGAAAGAGGGTAAATGTGCCGCACGTATACCAATTTAGATTTTTTATGATCGAAAAATTTAATTTAGAGTAAATTTGTCATAAATATACCAGCTCGGGGTAAATTTGTCATAAATATACCAGTTTGGAGTAAATTTGTTATAAATATACCAGTTTGGGATTTTTAATGGTATTAAACTTATGAATTTCCACATGGTTTGCCACGTCAGCAACCACGTCAACAAGGTTAACGGCAAAATCGAACGGAAGTTAACGGAGGGTAGATCTGTCACATATGTACCAGTTTAGGTTTTTGGTGGTCAAAAAATAGTTTTGGGTAAATTTGTCATAAGTGTACTAGTTTGGGATTTTTTAGGGTATTAACCCTAAATTTATCTCAAATTAATATTAACACACTCATATCAAATTTACCATAAATTAATTTTTGTGATAAAATTAACCTTTTGATAGTTTCCATTGAATTAAATTAATATTACGAAAAACCATAAATTGGCACATTTATGACAAATAAAAGTAAAACCTTAAATTAATATACCTACTACCTGTCACGTGTAATTCAATTCAACAATTTTAAGGTAAAATTTAACGAAAATTAACGAGGATTAATTCGTCACCGGTATATTAATTTTGAATTTTTCGTAATATTAACTTTTATTTTTTTATTAATAGAAAAAGCAAATCAAGTATGTGTCCATATGTGTTGGCATTGCATGTGTGAATGTGAATATTGCTCATTGGGTTCCACACACCGTCCGCGCAATGCCGTAGAAATTACGCGTGCAACAGTTATCCCCCTACAATAATGGGGGTCGAACTTTTATATTTTCAATTGGTTTACCTATCTGCTGGGAAATTGTTGTCATTTGAGGAGCCAAAACGAAAAAAGATAGTGGTTGGGAGAAGACAAACTAGCTCTTGAAATGCGATTTTTGTTATTCTTCTTTTCCTTTATTTACATTAAGAAATTCTTACTTTGCACTTCATATGTGTACGCTATAATATTCCTCTCGCACTTTTTTCTGTCCTTCATGGTAACATTGGCACACCATTTGTATCGGTACATTTTTCGATCCGAATAGCAAGTGTCCATTAGTGTTGTTGGCCATGACTATTGACGGATTGATCAAGTCATTGTGTTTGTCTGAGAAGGTGGAGTGTAGAAGTAGAAGCATGGTGCAATTGATTGTTGTGCGAGCGAAGCTATTATAAAAAGAGTGTAGATAACGTTGTCAAACAGTGTGAGGAATTCGTCATGATCATGATCTTGATCTTAGTCTTCCATTATTTTCACGATTTGAGAGAAATTTACTAGTAAAAATAATAGCTATAGGTGAGATCAATACATAATCATGAGCATTCGTCGGACTCTTTGTTATACTCATAAGCAACAGGATTATGAGACATATAATTGCCACTGTCAAAAAGAAGCAAAATTAAATGATAACACAATAATCGAGGAACAAACCCTTGCATATTGCTTACAATATTTTATGACTTTTGCAAGATTGTTTTCGTGGAACACAATTAGTATATAATTGTGCGTGTTTTTTTAATATTCTGACTATTTGATTCATTGTGAATTTACATTAAGCATATCTGAATATTGCAAAAAGGCAAGTATTTTTTAAGTAACACACACACACACATATATTTTCATTATTCACTTTACTCGATAATTGAATAAAGTAAACCATTGTGTATAGTGTGATGTACCCACTTAACATAACAAGCTATAATCAAATTATACTTGATTTAAAATAACAATCCATTAAAAGTTATTGCATATCATGCAATTTGTTTTCGTAATTTCTCATTGTTATGGGAAGTCTTCTACAAAATCACTCTAGGGCGTCGTATAGGCTTATGTTAAAACTTAGAAGATTAACCGACACGCTTCGATGGCAAGTTAGGAAATCCACAAAAGTCACTCTAGGGCTTTTTTTTTTTTTTTTTTTGGTCGAGTCTACGCTAATCCTATTCTAACACTCACTCTCGGACTTTTGCCCGCCTCCTTACAGGGCGTGGGAGTCGAAACCCACTCCCCGAAATGAAATCGTCCCCACCCCAACGTCCCCCCGAGAAGGTGGGGATTTGAACCCCCAACCTCCCCCTTCCAAGATGGAAGGGTGGCCACTGGGGCGAACCCCCAGTGGTTACTCTAGGGCTTCATAAAGGAGAAATTCTTTCAAAATGTAGAGTCAGAAGTAATGAACGGATGAACGGACATCTCAGCTGCAATAGAAAAGTATTTGTGAAGATTATATCAGTTCCTAACTCACGTTGTACGCAAAGGAATTAATTTAATAAATAAAAAATCGTTGCTTAAAGATTTTTACAAATTCCAAAAAAAAAAAATGTCCATCAATAACTATGACAAAAACATTATGATCTGCTTTTCCACGCATATCCTGTCATGCATACGGCTGCTGCAGGGAATAACGCGTGCAATTATTTACGCTTTTTGTGTAGCGTGCATTGTAGCGGTTCGGTCAGCATGAAAAGTCTTGGACAGTTGGATGGCAAGAATGCAGCATTGTTCAAGCATGCATGATAGAGTTAGTCATATTCTAAATTTATTATATTCTTATTATTTTAATTTTAATTTTTTTTTTAATTTTATCGATTGAATTATATATTTTTTCTTTTTATCAATTGAGTTTGTCCAATCAATTTTAATCGGAATTGTCTATGTAAATAGTGATTATTGTATGTACATAAATAATTTTTAATAGTATTTTAATTATTTTTTCAATTTTTCTTCCCTTTCTCGTTTCTCCTCTAACCTCGCTTTACACTAGCCAGTAATGGAGGGCTGATGATCGGCTGAAGGAGGAAGAAAGAAAGAATAAAAAGAAAAGAAAAATGAGACGAAAAAGTCACTGAAAAGACGATCCATGACGACAAAATAAGATCAAAGAATTTTCAAGTAGCGGTCCCACTAATCTTAGACTTTTATTTTCCAATACTAACTTTTACTCGAAATCCTTCGGAAATAGTAATCAAACACCCTAAAATTTCCTAAAGACTTTCAAAATGTTAAATCAATGCATCTTAAAAAACATTGATACCAAAGATACAAATGCATTTATCATGATCATTGGTGTTTGACTGATGAAATTTGGTCAAAGGTGCAAGTAGAAATTGAATTAGTACTTAGATATGTTCTCTCACTCAAAATATGGTCGAATTTTTATAAAAAACATGCTCACACTCCTGAATTAACTCACTTAAGAGGCATTATCTACTTAAATAAGTGGGCTTAATTTGCAATCGACCTTAAATAGCGTAATGAGATGACTCTACATTCTAATAAAAAAAGTTTCTTCTTCACGACTATATGGTAACAGACATATCATCATCAAAAGAGAATCTGATTTTTATTAAGGATAAAAGTCATTAAAAAATTCAAACTTTTCCAACTGCACTACATTTACCCAAAACTTCTTTTATGGCACAAAAAACTCAAAACTTGTATTTATGTGAGATTTACCATAAACTTGTATTCCTATGACATATCTAAAAATTTTAGGGTAAATGTGTCATATAGGTATAATTTTAGGATTTTTTTGTATCATCAAAAAAGTTTTAAAGTAAGTTTAAGATCTTTAGTGACTTTTTCCCATTTTTATTAATTTAGTTAGTGGAGAAAATGATTACCAACTAGGCGCGTGCTTGTTGTTTCTCATTTCTATTTTCTTTATTAATGGAAAAGCAAGTCAAGTCAAAAAGGCATCTGCGGAGGCTCCTTCCACTCAGCTCGCACGTACTGCTGTGGAAATTACGGATGCAATAATTTGCATCACAGCGGTTCGATCGGCATAAAGAGTCTTGGATCGTCGTATGGTAAGAACGCAACATTTTGCACGCACAATAGAGTGCATTATTGTGTTGGTGATAAAGTGTCGAAGGCTTAGAATCAATGAAGATCACGACATTGATAAAATATGTTATATAACTATTTTTCGTGACGATGACTGCTAGTTATTTTTGTTCGTTGAATATGAGATTGATCTTTTAACATTTATCATTTGTGAAATATAAGTGGAATGTGAGATATTATATCATGATAGGTTTCACTACTTTGTTAATCTTGTTCAAAACCTCATCATAATCTTTGACGAAACATAAATATTAATAAATAATTCTTTTAGACATTTATTCCCAAAATATTCAAAATCATGAAATATTATCTGTTGAACACTGAGATACAACTAAATATCTCGTTCTATTGGGTGTCCATACTTCTTTCAATCATAAGAGTCATCAAATATTATGTGTTTCTCGTCCTTTGAAATTCACCCAGTCATGCCGCTGATTTCTCTTGAACATGTACTTTCTTCCATCTTCCTAGAATGAGGGGTAACTATATTATATTCATCTATTTGTAAAGCATATCATATGCTTTTCTTCAAATATTATATACTTCGTTAACTTGTTTTGAAAATATATATAGTCATGCAACGGATTCTCTAAACATATAGTACATTTCCTTCTATTTGTAATAATGGATGGGTAGCTTTATTACATTTAGTAAAAGTGTGATCGACAATAACCTAATAATCAAATATTAAAACAATAAAATCAGCCCCGAATAATTAGAAAAGTCATTGATCACCTAAATGTTATTTTTGCAAGGGAAGTTTTTAAATACTAGTGATAATTTGAAATTTTCGTTTTAGTTTCTAATTTTCTTATAATATGGGTAATCACATTCACGCTTGTTAGAAAAGTCATTGATAAGCTAATGCATTTTTATACTCTCTTGTCTTTTTCTTTACCCTCTCCCACCATCATATCTACTTAAATATTACAAGAAAACGTTAATCATATAAATATTATAATGATGTGAATTGCCTAACGCGTCTATTAAGAAAATCATTAATGATCTAACGCGTTTTTCATGTACGACCTCTTTTGTTTTCCTGTTTACCTTTCTCCCACAGTCCACACGATCAAGTGAGGACCTATCAACTCTGGAAATGTGGGATTGGAGAAGACCAAAGGTTTCGCGAGTGATCCTCTATCTTTGGATAGGGTAGTAGGAGCCAGGAAGATTTGGTTTGCTTTTAATATTTAAATTTGAAGATGCTTGTTTTATATTTTTCTTTTTTTCTTTTCTTTGGGTAATTTTGCTGACGTCAAAGTCCAGGCCTAAAGCAATTAATTTTATTTAATTAATTTAATCAGTCAACACGACATGCCATCATCATCGAGGAAGGGACCTATAAATCGGATCGAGCATTGCCATCCAACAAAAAAGAGAGAATATAATATTTTAATCGAATATTAATTAATATAATATTTTTTTATTAAATATTAATTAGTGGAGAATGTGATTACCAACTAGCTGCTAGGGGTGATCGGTTCCGGTTCGGTCCGGTTCCACCCCGGGAACAGGGAACCGGACCGGGAGCATCGATTCCCAAAATTGCGAACCGTGGACCGGACCATTTGGTCCTGGGACCGGGAACCGGACCGGACCATCGGTTCCGCCCGGTCGGTCCGGTCCAACAAAATTGGCCCTACTTTTTGCACTAAAGAGTGACCGCGTTTTGGTTCCGATCAATCCAATTCGATTCTCGGGCACGTGCAAAATATTTAAACTTCACTTGTGTGATTCACATTTCATGTGTTTCACACTTAAATTTAACCATAAAGGCCATGAACAATTTGGCTAAAGGTTGTGCTTGGCTTAGATTTTATAGATAATCTCTCTTCTACTCTTTGAATGTTTAGTCGATATGGGACTTTTGGAGGCTTGAAGTGCCTCGTGAATCTTTTGGAGCCTTAGTCCCACATTGAGTAGAAGATGAAACTAATAATGAGATTTTTTCTATAAATAAAAGAGTAACAAAAAAAGTTTTAATGGTCTCTTGGCTTCTTATCTCAAATAGCAATTTTAGTTGCAATAAGTTGTCATGTTTATATATTTTATTAATTTTATGTATATAAATTATATATAAAAAAATTTGGTTTGTTAGGTTTGGTCGGTCTGGTCCGGTTCCCACCTTAGAACCGGGAACCGGATCGACCGGCCACCGGTTCCAAGATTAGGAATCGAACCGGACCGCTGACCGCCCAAAACCAGCCGGTTCGGTCCGGTCCGGCCGGTTCCCAGTTCGGGCGGTTCCCGTTGCACATCCCACTAGCTGCGTGTCATTGGTTCTCTTCTATTTTCTATTTTCTTTATTAATAGAAAAAGGCAGGTCAAGTCAAAGAAGCCCCTGCACCTGGAGAGGTACTTTTCCACGCACCTCCCGCGTTCGGCCGTAGGGAATTACGCGTGCAATTATTGTGCACTTTTCCGTGCAGCAGGCATAGCAGCCGTTCGATCGGCATGAAGAGTCTTTGACCATCGGATGGCAAGAACGCAGTGCAATTTGTGCTGAGGGTTTTATGACTGAGAAGATGGATTGCTTCCAACAAAATTACGATTGAGAAATCTAGTCGGGCTAGGAAAGTGCAAATTCAGATGTGGGTCCCATTTTTATTCCCTCGTGACATTTTTATAAAGGGGATGGGACAGCGACCCACCCTGCACATCCCTCTCGCCTAGTGAAAAACGACTAGACATCATCACAATCTATATTTTAATTGAATTAGTTGGCGAAGAATGCACTTCAAGGGGCATCTGGATTGCTCGTTGGTTTTCTCTTTTTATTTATTGGGTTGAGATAATAATAAAAAATTAAATTGATATATTTATGATAAATTTATGATAAATTTATCCCAAATTAATATTAATATACTCATGTCAAAATTTATCATAAATTAATTTTTGTGATAAAATTAACCTTTTGATAGTTTCCATTGAATTAAATAATATTACGAAAAATCATAAATTGACACATTTGTAACAAATAGAGAGTAAAACCTCAAATTAATATGCCTACTAATTGTTACGTGTAATTCAATTCAACAATTTTAAGGTAAAATTTAACGAAAATTAACGAGGATTAATTCGTCACCGGTATATTAATTTTGAATTTTTCGTAATATTAACCTTTTATTTATTTTTTTATTAATAGAAAAAGCAAATCAAGTATGTGTCCATATGCCATATGTGTCGGCATTGCATGTGTGAATGTGAATATTGCTCGTTGGGTTCCACACACCTTCCGCGCAATGCCGCATAAATTACGCGTGCGACAATTATCCCCCTCCAATAATAGGGGTCAAACTTTTATATTTTCTATTGATTTACCTATCTGCTGGGAAATTGTTGTCATTTGAGGAGCCAAAACAAAAAAAAATAGTGGTTGGGAGAAGACAAACTAGCTCTTGAAAGGCGATTTTTGTTATTCTTCTTTTCCTTTATTTACATTAAGAAATTCTTACTTTGCACTTCATGTGTGTACGCTATAATATTCCTCTCGCACTTTGTTTTGTCCTTTATGGTAACATTGGCACACCATTTGTATTGGTACATTTTTCGATTCGAATAGCAAGTGTCCATT
The DNA here is from genome assembly GCA_014182565.1 of Eucalyptus marginata. NCBI lineage: Eukaryota > Viridiplantae > Streptophyta > Magnoliopsida > Myrtales > Myrtaceae > Eucalyptus > Eucalyptus marginata. Next base: position 33,174,465 of record CM024587.1, on the reverse strand, counting down.
TGCCTTTGTCCATTAGAGTTGTTAGCCATGACTATTGACGGATTGATCAAGTCATCGTGTTTGTCTGAGAAGGTGGAGTGTAGAAGTAGAAGCACGGTGCAGTTGGTTGTTGTGCAAGCAAAACTATTATAAAAGGAGTGTAGATAATGAAGCATGATATCGTCAAAGAGTGCGAGGAATTCATCATGATCATGATCTTAGTCTTTCATTATTTTCACGAATTTGAGAGAAATTTATGAGTAAAAATAATAGATATAGGTGAGATCAATACATAATCATGAGCATTTGTCGGACCGTCTGTTATACTCATAAGCAACAGGATTATGAGACATAATTGCTACCGTAAAAAAGAAGCAAAATTAAATGATAACACAATAATTGAGGAACAAACCCTTGCATATTGCTTGCGATATTTTATGACTTTTGCAAGATTGTTTTCATGGAACACAATTAGTATATAATTGTGCGTGTTTTTTCAATATTTTCGCTATTTGATTCATTATGAATTTACATTAAGCGGATCTGAATATTGCAAAAAGGGTAAGTATTTTTTAAGTGGCACATATTTTTTTTTTTCATCATTCACTTTACTCAATAATTAAATCAAGTAAACCGTTGTGTATAGTGTGACGTACCCACTTACACAATAAGCTATAATCAAATTACACTTGATTTAAAATAACAATCCATTAAAAGTTATTGCATATCATGCAATTTGTTTTCGTGATTTCTCATTGTTATGGGAAGTCTTCTACAAAATCACTCTAGGACGTCGGATAAGCTTATGTTAGAACTTAGAAGATTAACCGACACGCTTCAATGGCAAGTCAGGAAATCCACAAAAGTCACTCTAGGGCTTCATAAAGGAGAAATTCTTTCAAAATGCAGAGTCAGAAGCAATGAACGGACATCTCAGCTGCAATAGAAAAGTATTTGTGAAGATTATATCAGTTCCTAACTCACGTTGTACGCAAAGGAATTAATTTAATAAATAAAAAATCGTTGCTCAAAGATTTTTACAAATTCCAAAAAAAAAAAAAAAATGTCCATCAATAACTATGACAAAAACATTATGATCTTCTTTTCCATGCATATCCCGTCCCGCATACGGCTGCTGCAAGGAATTACGCGTGCAATTATTTGCGCTTTCCGCGTAGCGTGCATTGCAGCGGTTCGGTCAGCATGAAAATTCTTAGATAGTTGGATGGCAAGAATGCAGCATTGTTCAAGCACGCATAATAGAGTTAGTCATGTTCTTAATTTATTATTTTTTACTGATTTTATTTATTTTTTTAAATTTTATCAATTGAATTATAAGTTTTTTCTTTTTATCAATTGAGTTTGTCCAATCAATTTTAATTAGAATTGTCTATGTAAATAGTGATTATTGTATGTGGTATGATTGACATTAATGTTGACGTAAATAATTCTTAATAATATTTTAATTATTTTTTAATTTTTTTCTTCCCTTTCTTGTTTCTCCTCTAACCTCGCCTTACCCTAGCCAGTAATCGAGGCCTGATGACCGGCTGAAGGAGGAAGAAAGGAAGAATAAAAAGATAAAAAGGAAAATGAGAAGGAAAAGTATCCTCTCTTTTCTTTTTTCTACACCTGCAGTGCTCCCTCCATCATTAAACGAGGAGCATGCTCGTCGGTTGCCTTATCTGTTTTCTTTATTAATAGAGAAACCCAAGTCAAGTCAAGTCAAGGCGGCCACTGCAGAGGTCCTCTCCCACGCGCCTCCCGTCCCGCGTACTGTTGCTGTGGGGAATCGCGCGCGCAATTATTTCGCGCTTTGCGTGCAGCATGCGTAGCAGCCGTTCGATCGTCACGAAGAGTCTTTGGGCCGTTGGATGGCGAGAGAGCGGTGCAATTTGAGTTTTAGGGTTTTATGACTAAAAAGATACATTGCTTCTAACAACATTTACGATTATGAAATATATAGTCGGACTCGGTCGGGCAGTTGCGAATTCAGAAGCGGATCCAATTTTTTATTGCCAATATTATTACAAATGGGATGGGACAGCGACCGAGGGCCATCTAAAGCTTATTGGTGGATTGCAAGAACCTTCATGTCCAAGCCAAGAGTGTCTTCATTCAACGTCGCCCACGAAAAGCCAATCAAGTCGGATTGTTAGAACCACTGAATAGTGAATTGTTATAGATATATCAATTTAAGATTCTTCGTGATTTTAATTTTTTTTATTTATATTAATAAAAAAAGCAAATCAAGTATGTGTCAATATTGCATGTGAGAATGTGAGTATTGCTCGTTGGGTTCCACGCACCTTCCTCGAAATGTCGCGGAAATTACCGCACTATAATTATCCACCTCCAAGAATGGGGGTCAAAGTTTTATATTTTCAGTCGATTCACTTGTCTACGGGGAAATTGTTTTTATTGGAGGAGCTGAAATGACTACCACACCATTTGGAGAGAAGACAAAATAGCTCTTGAACAGCGATTTTTGTTAATTTTTCTTTGCCTTTATGACATTAAGAAATTCTCACTTTGTACTTCATATATGCACCCTATTATATTCCCCTTGCACTTTGCTTTGTCCTTTATAATAACATTAGAACAAATTTTGTATCAGTACATTTTTCAATCCTAATAGCAAGTTTCCATTTGCCCTTGTCCTTTAGAGTTGTTGGCCATGACTATTTGACGAATTCATTGAGTCATTATGTTTGTCCGAGAAGGTGGAGTGAAGAAATAGGAAGGATGGTGCCCTTGGTCCCGTCACACGCGAGCACAGCTAATCTAAAAAAAAGTGTAGATAATGAAGCATGAGATCTTCAAAGAGTGCGAGAAATTTGTCATGAACTTTCCATTATTTTCAGAAATTTACATGTAAAAATAACAAACGCAGGTGAGATCAATAAATAATCACAAATATTCTTCGGATTCTATGTTATACTTGTGTGCAAGAGGATTATAAGACATATAATCGCAATTTGCCACCACGAAAAAGAAGCAACATTTAAAGAGGAAATGATGATTGAGGAACAAATCCCAGCATTTTGCTTTAAAATGATTTAACAATATTTTATGATTTTCGCAGGATTGTTTTAATGTAACACGACTACTCCGGTTAAAAGCATAGACATAAAGATTTCTTGAAACTTTGGTTAATGGGTATTATCAATAAAGGCTGGACATTCTTTGGTTTGAAATATTGAGTGAGCTAAGATTGCCCTTTATCCGTAGTCATGTATTATATTCCAAATGTGTGTGGTGGGTACGACACAACCATGAGTATTAATAATGGACTAATTTACTATTATATTTATTTCACGTCTCATTCTTTTACTATTTTCAACTAATTATGAGGAGCATGAGGAGCATGAGGATCATATTGTATGTGCGATGTATCCATGATTCCTCTTTATGTTTGGTTAGCTGTGCTCGTATTTCACCTATTGATGCAGGTTAAGCAGTCCTATGTAGTTGCTCCTCATGACATGCATTTTCGAGTTGTTCATCATTTTCTCAAGGAGCATATTTGGAGGCACCTAATCACAAGGTATCAATGGGAGTATTCTTTATTTTATTGATGTCATTTTGTACCCGTTTAACAATATCACTATGCTCAGGTCATTATATATATATTTACGATTGAGGGACCGCGGGAGATCACTCTTCGGGGATCACACGATCCTCCGGTGCTCGGTAGCACTGGTAGGGTCTCGCCATAAGCCGCTATTTAGACGTAAACCTTGGGGAGACTGGCCCAGTAAACCATCCTGAGACCTCCACTTAAGTCACGAGCATCCGGAGATTCAAACTCATTCCCTCTGTGATGAGGTAGTGAAGCCCAACCATCACGACTACCTACGGGTGGGTCTCTGGTCATTGTATTTGGTACAATGGGGATGACAAAATCGCTTCCATATTTATTTCTTCGCAATATGAGGATGGGCGTTAGAGAGATGTAGTCTCAACTTTACAGATATCGCACATATGATGAGCTTTGGGAATCAAAGCTAGAATCCCATTCTAGATGTACCATTGATATAATGTTTCCTAAATGAAGTGAAAGACCTGCCCATCGATAGAATCCTTGTACCATCTGTGGATCCATATGTCAAAGTCATGGTTTTCATCTGCCCCGTTCTTCTTTTGCTACTTGTATGCTTATATGTAAATGTTGCCGATGGAACCTAATTGGAGTAGCTTTTACTTTTGTTGTCATGCTTGATAAGTTGATGTTTAAATATCCTAACATATGCTGTAATGTTAATTATACTTTTCTTGTTAAGTAGAAATAAGTGATCAAAGCGACAATATAGGCTTTTTTAGGAAGGGAATCATCTTTGCAAGTAAAACTACAATATCTTCCTTTTTTTCTCGGGAGGAGCAATATGATGGTTTCACTCAATTTCGTGAGTGCTTCTCTTCTGGATTTTGACACTATCGTTAATAACAAAGTTTGGCTTGCCTTTTCTTTTTTTCATGCTTAAGATTCTCTTTGCTGTAGATGGAGGACTGAGAATGGCAAAAGTCGATACAAGCGTCAAAGAAGCCACATAGCAAAGTTTGGCCTCCCTTTCCCTTTTAGAAAAAAAAAAAGCCACTAAAAATTCTAAATTTTATCTAATGTGACAAATTTATCCTAACTTTTTTTTTTCTGTGTAATACAAAAAATCCCAAACTTTACCTGGTTGTAACACATTTACCCCAACTCTATTGTTGAAGGGCATTTTCGTCTCTTAATTTTTAATTTTTTTTAATTTTCTTTTTTTTCTTCTTCTTCGGAGGGAGGAGAAGAAAAAAAAGAAAAATTAAAATAAAAAATTAAAAGGTAAAATATGAAAATACCCTATAATTTGGAGTAAATGTATTATACAAATATACGTTTGGGATTTTTTATGATGAAAAAAATTTAAAATAAATGTGTTACAGTTAACAAAGTTTAAAGTTTTTTGTATTATAAAATAGTTCGGGATAAATTTATTATATTGGTTAAAGTTTAGAATTTTTAGTGGTTTTTTTTTTTTTTTCATGTTTAAGATTCGTGCGGTTTGGATGAGGATAAGACGTGCATTCAATGAAGGGAGAGACAATTTTGACAGAGGGGGAGGGCGCTTCTTCGTGTAATTGGCCAGAGAAAATACGAAGCAATTTTTTTTTTTTTTTTTGTCGGTCCTACGCTAATCCTGTTCTAACACTCACTCTCAGACTTTTCGCCCGCCTTTAGCGCAGAAGCCGAAAACCCACTTCGAAATGAAATCGTCCCCATGGCCTCCAAGAAGATGGGGATTTGACCCCCAACCTTCCTCTTCTAAGATGGAAGGGTGGCCACACGGGACGAACGAACCCCAGTGGTTAATAAACGGGGGAGACAAAAGTGTGACTCCAAATAAAAGTGGGGCCCGGCTTCAAGTGAAGCCACGTGTTGCCTCATGATTGGGCTGGCCCGGTCAACTCGGCGTGACTGGCGCTGCCTGATATTTTCTCCCCGTTGCCCAATCCCAACAGCGGGGCGGATGCCCAGAAGTCAACCGTCTTGGTCATGTATTAAAGGCATGTGATGTCTATCCTCCTGGGCCTCAGCGTGTGAGAGAGAGAGAGAGAGAGAGAGAGAGAGCGAGCTGGCCGTGGATTCGAGGACGGCAAGACTATCTCGGGTGTTTCTTTTTCTCAGAATGATTGTTGTTGCAGTTCTCATTTTCACAGTGCGATCGAAGAAGGCAACACTGGCTGTGGTGTTTCTTTTTCTCGGAATGATTGTCCTTTGAGTTGTCGGTTTCGCAGTGGGTTCGACGAAGGCAAAAGTGGCCGTTGTGTTTCCTTTTCTCGGAGTGACGGTTCTTGTAATTGTTGATTTCCCAATGGGTTGGACGTGGGCAAAACCGTTTTTTTCTAAATGGGCAAAACCGTTTATGAAGTTTGTTTTTGGCGGAACGTTTGGTGCTGCAGTTGCTGTTTCCGTCCACGGTTCGTCGAGGGCAAAACTGTCCATGTGGTTTCTTGTTCTCGGAATGATTGTTGTTGCAGTTGTTTTCAAAATGAGGAGAAGAAACCGGGTTAGTTTTCTCTGCATCTTTGGGATTTGTATTATTTTTTAGAACTTCTTCGACATGCGTACGTTGGAGTGGGTCCTCTGCTTGTAGTTCGACCCACTAAATGCTAAAAATCCTCTGGAATGGAGCAAAACTTTTTGACATGAACGATAAGACCCCTTCAATGTCAAAAATCACGACGCTATCGAAAGTCCAAGCAGTATTGATATTGTACGCCGGGCCTGTTTAGTAGAAAATTATGAAAAATTGCAAACTTTACATATCAACATTTTGAGTGTTACCAAAGTTCCAAGAGTTTTTATATAAAAAAAAGTCGATGTATGAGTGGCAAGATTCAATTGCATCTTGTTTGCTTTGTTGGGTAGGTCTCCATTGGAATCATAAAACTTTGTTTTACTTTTTTATTTGGGCAAAAGTATGAGATTTCATTTTACAGAAAACAATTTTCAAAGAAAATGTTTCCAGAGTTTTCCACCTTTCATTTTACGGAAAATAAACCAATTGATTGGGAAAAACATTTTTCACCAAGAGAAAAAAAGTCTTAAAATGGGAAGAAATTTTTTTCACTTTTCAAATAAAGGAAAATATTTTTCTCGCTCACTCTTTCTTATCTCATATCCTTCTAACCCCACTTCTTTTTTATTTTTATTTTTATTTTTATTATTCAATTTTTAAGAAATTAAAATTTTTTTTTTTTCTTTCTTCTTTTTATTTTCTTTTCTATCCTTTTGCTTTCCTTCTTTCTCGACCGGTCGCCACCATGGCAACGGCCAGCAACCAACCATAGGCGAGTCTCAAGCTCATTGATTTGGCAAGGCTTGAGGCCGATGAGCATGAGCCTCCCCATAGGATTAAGCTCGTTGACCTCGGGCCTCGCCAAATCGGCTAGCCTTTTTGAGGCAAGCAAGCTCAAGCTCGCCTTTGGCAATCACCGTGGTCGGCAATTGACTGAAAAAGAAGAAGGAGGAGAAGAAAAAATAAAAGGAAAAAAAGAAAAAGTAGAAAGAAAATAAAAAAATAAAAAAATCTATTTATTGGATAAATAAAAATATATAAAAAAGATAATAAAAATTTTATTAAAATGAGTGCATGGAGGAAAATCGAATAGAATTTTCTATATCTAACGACGGGAAATATTTTTTAGTTCATTTTCAAGTTTCAACTAAGCATCGAAAAATATTATCATTTTTTTGAAATGGCTTTATGGAAAACATTTTCCGAAACGTCACATTTTCTAGGAAACGAACGGAGTCTTAGTCTCGAAACGCTAATTCACTATATGAAGTGGTTTAGTTTCCTTGATTTGACAGGGAATCATCTTCCACCTCATCGTCATTGTCCAAAACCAATCATGAAGTGTTCTTGAATTTTAGAGGTGCAGATACTCGCAAAGGATTTACGGATCACCTCCATTGTAAATTGGTAGATGCAGGGATCGAGGTCTTTAAAGATGATGAGAATCTCCATGCTGGAGAAGAGATCAAGCCGGCGCTAAAAGAGGCGATCAGGCAGTCGAGGATCTCGATAGCCATCCTCTCCAAAGACTATGCTTCCAGTAAAAGTTGCCTCATGGAGCTAGTACAAATGTGGGAGTGCAGAATATCTAATGGACAGACTATTATCCCGATTTTCTATGACATTAGTCCCTCCGATGTAAAACACCAGGCTGGGCATTTTGAAACATCCTTCCGTCAACATGAGAAGGCCAGAGTCAGCTCAAATACCATAAAAAAATGGAAGGAGGTTCTTCGACAGATTGGGGGATTAAGCGGATATCATCTAGAGAACGTATATGGGGGGTAATTCTTTTACTTCTGGTTTCCATTCTCTTTCCTCGATAAAATGGAAAAAAAAATGGTTTAGGGTGATGTGAAAATGAACCCAAACCTTTTCGAATAAATATTATATGTAATCATATCATACATGATGCATGCTCAAGAGGTTTTTGAGGTTATTCTTATGAAACCGATCGATGATTTGACAGGTTGTAGTTCGACAAGCCTATTGAAAAATTGGTGACTCGATTACACCGGCCATTTGAAAATGACTAGACTCATGAACATAACCGCGAGCTAGACCAGATGTATTGGTCCGTCGCGCCCTATTCTTTTCTCCTTCGATAGAAATTTTGTTTTGCAGATGGCATGAAATCGATGTCATAATTGCTATGTGCATGAAAGGGAAATAGACCACGCATTAAAACTTGCTGTCCATTTTAATTGAAGATTCCCCCTGCCCCTGTTGGTTGTTTCAATTGTCACCGCTTCATTCCCCACTTGATTTTTGTTTAGTTTTTAATACTTTTGTTAACTTTGGTGTCATTTTTGTGCCTCATCACTTATGTTTTGCAGGCACGAGTCCCAGCTTGTAAAAGGAGTTCTCAGACGGGTCAGGAAGGTGTTGAAGAAGGATGACCAAGTTGTAACCGATAAACTAGTTGGAATTGATCTTCATGTTCGAGAGATGATGAGAAAGCTTGGTGTTGTCTGCAGCAATGTACAAGCGATCGAAGTATGTGGACAAGATGTACGTGTCGTTGGAATATGTGGAATGCCAGGTGTTGGAAAGACTACACTTGCAAAGGTTGTCTTCAACAAGATGCATCTGTTGTTTGATGAATGTAGCTTCCTTCCAGGTATTAATTCAAAAGGAATCATGTTTTCATAAGAAATGTTGATTGCTGACCTCCAGAAAGAAAAACCTGCACCACTTAGATCTTCTGACGAAGGTATTAAAAAAATAGCCAGTCTATTTAGTAGAATGAAGGTTCTCATTGTCCTAGATGATTTGCATGAGGTTGAACAAGCTAAAGCATTAGCCAAGAAACTTAGTTGGTTTGGTCCAGGAAGTAGACTAATTGTGACCACAAATAGGAGGAATGTTCTAGATGGATTTGACGACAGACCAACCAAAAAATACAAGGTTGAACCCATGAGATATCACCATGCTCTTCAACTCTTTCATAAGCATGCTTTCCAAGGGGATGCTCTCCAAGATGTCTCTGAGTATGATTACCTATCCATAGACATCGTCAAAGCTACCGGAGGGCTTCCTTTAGCTATTGTGGTTGCGGCCTCATATTTATGCAACAATAAGGATGATATACGAATATGGATAAATACTTTGAAATTCTTAAAAGATCACCAATCAAATGAAGTTGAAGCTGCCTTTAGGGTTGGTTACAATTCTTTAGATGTTCCTACAAGGAAGATATTTCTCGACATAGCGTGCTTTTTTATTGGAAAGCATGAGAGGATTCTCTCTTACATGTGGGAGGCTTGTGATTACTATCCTGCTAGAGGAATAAAATGCCTTCGTGAGATGCATTTCTTGGAAATTGGAGAAAATAATGAATTAAGAATGCATGACCTACTAAGAGACTTTGGCAGGAAACTTGTCGAGAGAAAAGATCTTCATGAGCGTTGCAAGATTTGGAATCACAGTGATGCAGTTTCCGTTCTAAAGGATAGTAAGGTAAGTTTCAGAACCTCTTGAAAGCATAAACTTACTTTTCTTTTCTCAATCTCGAACGGAAAAGAAATGGATTTGTTCTTAGCCCAATTTATAATGCATAGTGGATATCGCTGATTTTGTAAATTTGATTTGCTCCATTTCATTGGATGGAGTAAGATATTAAAGTTCTCAAATTACTCACACATTTTTCCCCAATCGAGGTTGACAGGGTACTAGAAACGTCGATGGCATAGGTCTTGCGGTCGAAGAGGGTTGCATCGTCGGTTTTACATGTGAAGAATTTCATAAAATGTCGAATTTGAGGTACCTCAGACTGGACCGGGCTAACATTCAGGGAAACACCGAGAATCTTCTTCCAAATTTGAGATGGCTTGAATGGTCAGCATGCCGTTTGATTTCCGAGCTAGCTAATATGCATTTGAAGAAGTTAGTCATTCTCGATCTGTCTTGGAGTCCAGTCACTGAAGATTCGAAAGTCTGGAGACAAATCATGGAGGTATGTCGGATATTTGCTTTTTAAATCTTGTGTTAAGATGATAGATACAAGTGGTTAGCGTCTGAATCTTCTTTTCCACATTGCAGAAGGTGGATGAATTGAAAGTCTTGAACTTGCAAGGATGTGTTCAGTTACCTACGTCATTGAACTTTCGAGCTCCAATCAATTTGGAGATTTTGATCTTGGAAGATTGCACTCAGTTATCTCAAATTGGGCCATTCATTAGTGATTTGAAGAACTTGAGTTCCTTAAATCGAGAAAGTGCATGGAGTCAGGCAATTGCCCCAAGAACTGTGCTGCATGAAATCTTTGAGGGAACTCCTGATTGATGGAACTGGCATTTATAGTATATGTTTCCCAGAAGGTTCTTTGGAGAATCTTGAAATACTTAGTGCTTGTGACTGTCAATATTTGCAAGATATATCCACAATTGGACGCCTAAGGAGTCTCTCAAGTCTTGCTCTCGATGGTGCTGATATCAATGGGCTTCCATATAATGTTGGATTTCTTCAGAAACTTCGGAGACTTTCTTTAAGGAATTGTTGGAAGTTGGGTAAACTTCCGACTTCCATCGGGAAGCTGGAGCTGCTGGAGGTAATGGACCTTTCATACACCGGAATCATGAAAATGCCATGGTCGGTTAAGGATTTGAAGAACTTGAAGACACTAAAGATGGCGCACACTCCCTACGAAAATTTCCCGAAGATATGGTGAACTTAAAGAACCACGGAGGAGATAGATTTCTCTTGCTGCAGAAATTTGGAGGGTGAAGTTATTTGTGATATTTCAGGATTATCCTCTTTGAGAATTTTGAGATTATCGTCATCTGATGTTGCCGGGTTGAGTCCGAGTATTGGCCATCTCTCAAGCCTCCAAACCTTGGACCTACTCGACTGTGACCAACTTCGGGCTCTACCGAAGTTGCCCTCTAGTTTACTCAGTCTTGTATGGGGATCCAGACAAATGATAGTCCCCGACTTGTCATATCTGACGAATCTGAAAGAGCTACTTTTGAAAGATGTTGAGCAGCCAGAAGCTGGATGGCCAGTGAGGTTATTGAATCTAGAGACTCCAAATATTGGGTGGATCGCGAGGTTACCAAGTCTAGAGACCTTGCAATTGTCCCTTCCATTGGTCACCATTCTCCCCGGGAACTTCGGTATCCTTACGCAGCTCCAGGAGCTCTCTTTATCCTACATGGAGGAGCTAGACCTCACACGACTTCCCTCGACCTCAAGCTTATTGACTCTGTGTCTCAAACATTGCACGATTCAAGAGCCAAAATTTTCTGGTCTGAAGTATCTGTCAGAATTGGAACTAGACAACTGCGATTTAGCAAATATTGATGGTCTTGAAAATTTAAAATTTTTGGAAGTCCTGAAAATTTCTGAATGCAGCATAACGAACCTTGATGGGCTCGGAGATTTACCTCGTCTCGGGAAGGTGCAAGTTTTCTCTTGTGATCTCGCCGAGTCTATCAGAATTATGCGAACGTGAATGTGAAGTGGACATTCGCAGTTAGCCTATGCCTATAAGTCTAAGAAACTGGAGGGCGACCTCTCTAAGGTACATGGTCCAGTTCTGTTTACAAGTCTTTTTAACCGAAACAAAGTTGGAATTACCATTTCCGCGAATCCCTTATGTGTATAATGCCTACGCTCGAATTGCTGCATATATTGTCGGTGTTATATTTGTCCTGTTTTTTATGAAGGTTCGATTCGTCAAAACACCATTACCGTTATTTGAAGCCTGCAGGATGCATCTAAAAGCCGTCCACTGCCACTCAACTCTTCGATCACGATGAGAAAGAAACGACGAAGGAGAAAATAAGATCCGGCATCCATGGGCGACATTGCAAGGACCCGGCAATTGTGAGCCATCACAGGCCCGTGTTTTCGTCGACTCTACTGGGAAAATTCATCCTGAACACCGCCTTCAGTGTTGCCATTCTCCATCCGAGTTGATCAAGTTGTCGCGTTCCTGAATCTCCCGGAGTTGATTATAGGATGGTGATGACGAAAGTTTCACCAAGACGGAGGCTTTTGTTTTCTTTTCTCAATTTATTGCACATGAATTTTTAACTAATGTAAAAGACATAATGTTCCATCTTACAAGCTAAAAGATGTCCAGTCTGTTCCTTATTCATTCTCTGCATTTGCTATCAAAGCCTCTCCTTCTCAAGGATGAAAAAAGTCGGAAAAATCACAAGAATAAATGAGACCTTTCTTTGAGGTAATTTTAGAATTAACCGGCCAAACATATAACCTAAACTTGAATGCGAGCAAAGATTATGATTTCTCAATTCATGAAAATTTAGATTTTACTAATGTTGAAACAACGATATGAGAAAGACAAGTGCATTCATCACGTAAAATGATTTAGGAAGAAATTCCGAAAATTACCAAACTACACAAGCCCCGGTGGTTTGGCAGAAACGTCCATCGCTTGTGTCTCTGTTATGCTCCTTTAGCTGTACATAAAGCTCCCTTGCAATAATAATTAGCCTTGCGGTAAAAATTGTTGCTTAGCTAATGAATGGCATAGTGATGTGAGCAACATGATGGCATCAAAATGAGTCAAGAGGTGGAAGAAAAAATGAATTTGGTACTTAAATATGCTCTCTCCTAAAGTATTGTTGAAGCCTTGTAAAAAGCTTGTAGTGCACTCCTAAATTAACTCACCTGAGAAATTGTCCACGCTAATCGATTGCACATTGAGCGCAACTGATTTTGTGCTTTGATACACATGTAAACATTTTCTCCAAAGGTTGCCCGAGCTTCATCTACTCTAGAAATAAATTGAAATTTCAACGCTGAATGATACCACCACACGTTAGTCTCTTGTGAGTTGATTTCAATGTCCCACATATGATCTAGGAATGCTCCCATCCTGTTCGGTGTGCAAATCAGTCCATCATGTTCCCTTCACCGTCTTTAAAATTCGCTAGAAATGACACCTTATTCAAATCCTATTGTCCTACTCTCATTGACCAAGTCGTTGCGACATGAAAATATAAGGATGAGAATCCTATAGACTTATAATTGAAGCTCATTTGGTCCATTCATGCACATTGTTCTCGGCTAGAAAGAAGTAAAATCCACTGAGGAAAAAAAAAATAAGAAAGGAACGCCGAGATGAATGATTTGAGACTCTAGATTTCGATTTACTCCGGGGAGGAGAACCAACATGGGTCCTATGCATACCTGAGAAAACCTGAAAAAAAAAAAAACACCACATAAGGCAATATAGCTAATCGGTTCATAAAAGAAGCCAAAATAAAATATTGATAGCATTTTGGGAAGAAAGATGGTAAGAGATGCAGTCCTGTAGATAAATTATAAGGTCATTAATATAAATCCATACAAAACTCTGTGTATTTCATATTGCAATTTTTAATGCTCGGTTATTTTTAATACAAAAAAGTAACAAACTTTCATGTATTTAAGGTGTTTTTGATTCACTAATAATATTAACTTGCAAATAACAAATATTTTCTTTTAAATAAAATTGAATTTTAATGTGCATAGTAAGGTTTTATAGACAATTAAGTATTTAGATAACGAATAATAACTCACTATATATTTTTATGAAGTTTAAAAATTCACTTGCATAAGATTTCATCGATTTCTCGACTAAAAACAAATAAGTCTGATGGACCTCACCCCTTATAATGATCCTGGTTCAATTTATCTTATGATTATTTTGCAAACTCTGTGTATTTCAACGCTTGGTTATTTTTTATACAAAAAAGTAATAAACTTTCATGTATTTAAGGTATTTTTGACTTACTGATAATATTAACTTGTGAATAATCAATATTTTCTTTTAAATAAATTTCAATGTGCAAAAGTAAACTTTTTATAGAGAAAAAGTATTTAGATAAATACGAATAATAACTCGTCATATATTTTTTTGAACTTTAAAAAGTTATTACTATCAGATTTCATGGAGTTCTCGATTAAAAAAAAAAATCTGATGGAGCCCACCATTTGTAATGATCCTCATTCAATTTATCTTATGATTATTTTGTGGACATGTATTTAAAAGCCCGTATTTATGGAAAATTATAGACTTGTATAAAATGCAAGTTGCTTTTTAATTCTCAAAATCCATTTGGCTGTCTCTCTTTTTCCCCCCCAACTCTTTGAGAAATATTTACCTGGGATTCGGATGCAATGTACCGAATGAATCACGGCTCTTAATCTCCAAGTGTGGACCAGGCGGGCCCCACCTGTGTGCCCACAAGATCAGCGGCCGAGATTCAATTGGTCCAAGAACCAAATTCCCCCGACCCGCCCTTCCTTCGTGCTGGACAGATTGCTTTGTCCCGAAGCACATCGACAGTCCCAAAGTCAACTCTTTGACCGGACCGAACGCCAAGATTACTGCACAATCTCTCTTGGGACGATCGTCTTCTGCGCATCCGATCCGAAGCGAAGACCGAACTGACCCGTGATCGCGATGGGGTTCAAGTTCATCCTGCACGCGCCGTGTCGTTCTCCGACGACGTGCGGCTCTTCCTTCGTGTGGTGCTCGTCCTGCCAGCCGCCGCCGCTCGGCTACCGCCGCGCACCCCGCGGCGTGTCCGCCATGTTCGCCGCCATGATGCTCGGTGGACTGTAAGCCGCTCTCTTACTCTTCTTTTTTCTCTTCCGCCTCAAAGCTCACCAACCCAAAAGATGGAAATGAAAAGGCCAGCCTCCAAACTTCGTTGCATCTTTGTCAGGGCCTTGGGACTGCTCGCTCCGACCGTGCTCGCGTTCGTCAAATCGAAAGCGTCCAAAATCTTCCGCAAACCCACCGCGACGGTCAAGAGAGAGGAGACGAGCAACCCCGGAGCCGCGGCGAGCGGCGGCGACACACCGGCACCGGCCGGCGAGGAGTACGAGGTGTTCCTGAGCTTCAGGGGGCCTGATACTCGCACGGGGTTTACCGATTGCCTCTACCACGACATGCTTGGAGCCGGAATCCGCGTCTACCGAGATGACGAGGAGCTCCGCGTCGGCAGGGAGATCGGCGGCGAGCTCATGTGGGCACTCGACGTGTCCAAGATCTACGTGCCCATCTTCTCCAAGGACTACGCGTCGAGCTCTTGGTGCCTCCGCGAGGTCGCCCACATGGTTGACTGCGTGGCTCGGTCGAAGGGGAATAAGGAGATCTTGCCGGTGTTCTTCAACGCGTCGCCTTCGGATGTGAAGCTCCGGACTGAGCTGTACAGGAATGCCATGGCCAAGCACAGGAAGAAGTTTGGGTTTGAGGAAGTGAAGAGGTGGGAGGATGCTCTTGTTGAAGTTGCTGAATTGAAGGGATGAGACCTCAAAACGAGAGGGTAATTACTAATTTTCCGATTTTCTGTTATTTTGATATTATTTTCGCATCATCTATACGCAATCTGATTGTTGTATTAGAATGTGCAATTTGAATTCCTCAGTCTTTGCCATTTTCTGCATAGGTAAGATTTATGGGAATTTCGACGGTTTGAAATGTGGGAAGAAGTTGGCAGTAATTGTATATTGTCTGGGTTCTCTGGTGGATGCTAGTATATTCTGTGTCTGGTGTGGTCATTGATGTATAGACTCATGAAATCTGGCAGGCTCCATTTTAGTAGTCAACAACCAGCTTTCAGAATTAATGAGCCTGGATAATCTCTATTCTGTTCTTGACTTTGATCGGCCTTTCATCAGTGGTAAGTGATAATCGATAGGAGAAAACTGATGAGTTAATTAGCTCTCCATTTTGGTCATGCTTATTCGTATACCAACCAAATCAGGAAGTTCCGCAAAAAAATTTCAGTCATTTGGTTAGTCTAGAATGCAATTTCAAACTTCAGAGTACAGTTCAAACAGAGACCAAGCAAAAAACATCAGGTGGGTAAATCATAATTA
The DNA here is from genome assembly GCA_014182565.1 of Eucalyptus marginata. Lineage (NCBI taxonomy): Eukaryota > Viridiplantae > Streptophyta > Magnoliopsida > Myrtales > Myrtaceae > Eucalyptus > Eucalyptus marginata. The sequence goes on along the minus strand of CM024587.1, from coordinate 33,158,584 downwards.
AGCATCATATCAAGAAGGCATTTGCAATGACATAATATTGCACACCCCCTCTATCATACACGTGGATTCCGTAGATCTAGAACCTACAAAAACTCGAGGGTGAGTACAAGTTCCAAGATATTCAAAGCTTTTGTCTGTATGTTATTTGCCTTGTCTGAAATCTAATATCACAAATTTACTCTGATGTTTTAAGGAGTGAAGCAACTAGTGGTTTCTGAGGAATGCTTCAGTTCAGCAAGCCTCCTTCTTTTCTTTGCCCCTCGTTTACCCTTCACTGGATATTTTTCACTCTGTTTCTCCGTCTTCTTTTCATCAATTCTTCTTCTTAAGTTTTCTTTCTGCTCTGGCTCAACTCAATTTTTTTAATTTAACTTGTAAGTCCAGTTATTTATTCCATCCTGCTCAATCTAGCTTGGAAATCATTCGTGAAGCAGGAAGAACTTTAAGCTTAAGTTGCATTTCCTATTGATGGTATAAAAAGAACTAAAAGGAAAAAAAAGAGAGAAAGCTTGAAGACAGATTTATATTGTTGGGAAAGAGGTATAAACATTGGAACTCCATCTCATGTGTAAAATTTTACCTTCGTATCATGTGCATGTTTCTTGAACTGACACCTTGTTTGCGAATCATCTATGCATTAATCCAAATACTTTTGCTTTGACTTGAAAGAAATGATAACATCTCTATTTACCGTCTTTTTTCAACTAAGGCTGTTCATATATGTGGCAGGCATGGCGAAGCTATTAAGTTGATCATCCGAGAGGTTTTGGTTAGGTTGAAGATAAAGCATAAGTATGTGAAAAATCAGCTGGTTGGAGTGGATGATCGTGTAGAAGACATAATGAAGCTGTTGGATGTTGATTGTGAAGGTGTTCGTTTTGTTGGTATTCACGGGATGGGCGGTGTTGGCAAAACAACTCTTGCGAAGGTTGTCTTCAACCGAGTCTGTTCGTATTTCGATGATTGCTGCTTTCTTGGAGATGTTCGAGAATCATAAGAAAAAGGGGGCCTAGTAAATTTGCAGAAACAGTTGTATTCTGACATTCTCGACTCTAGATTCGTGGACAACATTCATGACATTGATGATGGGATCAACCAGATCGGGACAAGATTTCGTAGCAAAAAGGTCCTCATCGTTTTGGATGATGTTGATAAGGAAGAACAACTAGAGAAGTTAGCGGGGAACGAGATTGGTTTGGTTCGGGAAGTAGGATAATCATTACAACTAGGAATGAAGCTACTCTAAAAGTCCTGGATGAGGATTTGATATATGAATTAAAGGAACTGAATTTTGATCAAGCTCTTAAGCTTTTCTGCATACATGCTTTTAGAAAAGATTCTCCACCATATCAATACGATATTCCTGCATCAGAAATTGTTGTCACAACTGGAGGGCTTCCTTTGTCTCTTGAGGTCATAGGCTCATTTCTCTATCGCCAACCAGAAGAGATATGGAAAGAGACTGTGGAGAGGCTAGCAAGAATACCTCATAAGGATGTCCGACAGCAGTTGATGATCAGTTATGAAGCATTAGAGGATGAGGAAAATGAGATTTTTCTTGACATTGCTTGTTTTTTTGTCAACAACACCAAAAAGACGAATGCAATTTACATGTGGGAAGCTTGCAATTTTTTCCGAGACTGGGATACAGGTTCTTATGCAAATGTCTCTGGTAAAGATTGTTGATGGTGATGTATTATGGATGCATGACTAGCTCAAAGATCTTGGGAGGCAAATTGTTCTGAGGGAGTGCTTGCATGATCTTGGAGAGCGTAGCCGGGTGTGGATTTGTGAGGAAGCCGTGGACATTGTAAGAACAAAACAGGTAAACAAAATTCACCGTTTTCATGAGTTGGATACATGTAGAAAAGAGTTTACATACCCACTTAGAGGCCTCTCGATTCTTTTACCCCAAATGAGAATCTGAAAATTTGTCAAATTCTTACTAATATATATATTTTTCAAATTCATGCTTGTTCATTTGTGTTCGCTTTGGCAGAGAAAGAAAAAAGTTCAGGCACTCATATTAACTGGAAGTGATTATCAACCACTTGTAATTACGCATGACGAACTTAGTAGGTTGCCCAACCTAAGGTTCATTGAATTAGAGGAGGGAACCTTTGCCGGAGACTTTGGGGATGATTTTTCAAAGTTAAGGTGGATTTCTTGGTATTCTCCTAGGCCCCTTGATCTTGAGGTAACCAATCTATCTATGAAGAATTTGGTTGTCTTTGAGATCGTTGCAGGCAACATCACAGATGATTGGAGCGGATGGAGCCTAATCAAGGTATGATATGCATTCACTTTGATTCCGATTGGCATATGATGTAATATATACTATTTTCTTCTCTTGATGGTGAATCATTTTTGTTAGATGGCAAAGAATCTGAAAGTTCTAAACCTCAGAGGTTGCGAAGGCATAACTAGAACACCAGACTTCTCGGATGCTTCAGTCTAGAGAGGCTGAGTTTCTATAATTGCATAAACTTGGTTGAGATCGACCCCTCCATTGGGAAGCTAAAGCGCCTGATTCACTTAAATCTTAAAGAGTGCCTCTCTCTTAAGGTTTTGCCCGAAGAAATTGGAAGGCTTACTAATTTGAAGCTCCTTGCTTCTAGTGGATGTTTTCTGAAACTCCCGGGTTCATTTGGCAAATTGACATCATTGAAGGAGTTGGATCTGTCAAGCATACAAATTGAATGCCTTCCTGATTCTATTGGTGATAAGAAGTTTCTGACTGTCCTTATTCTAAGGTACACACAAATTAGCACGCTTCCAGAGACTATTGGGAAGCTTGTGAAACTTGAGTCTCTCTCTCTTTGGGTGTGTTAAGTTGAGAAAACTCCCGGACTCAATTGGGAAGCTAGAGTCTTTGCAGGAGTTGAATTTATCCAGTACTAAAATTTCTGAGTTACCAGATTCAATTGGAAATCTGAAGAAATTGAAAGTGATATCGATGGAGAATACTCCAATAAGGAAATTGCCCAGTGCTATTGGAAAGTTAAAGAATCTGGAAGAGCTCCATGCTAGTGATTGTGAAGAATTAACTGGTGAAATTCCAATTGAAATTGGCGCGTTGTCCTCTTTGAAAATTCTCGAACTATCAGTGCCCATATTTCTGAAGTGCCGACAACAATCAACCATATTCTCTACCTTGAAAGACTGGAGTTGACAGGTTGTAATGAGGTTCAAGAATTGCCAGAGCTTCCAAAAAGTCTGATCTATCTGCATTTTCGATCATCGGCATTGCGCATAGTTCCAGATCTCTCAAACTTGACTAATCTGGTCGATTTGCTCTTGTCTGATGGCTCTGAAGATGTGCTTCAAGCTTCATCAGATCTATTGCCAAGTTCCAGCTTAGGGTGGATTAGGAGGTTATCCAAACTAAAGAAGTTAGAATTGTCTCTTTTGAGTGTCCCTGCACCACCTACTGAGTTTGGTTCTCTTCCTCGTCTAACTGAGCTTATTTTATCCGGACTAGACTTGCAATGTATCACGAAGCTTTCTCCCTCCTTATCGGAGTTGCAACTTGTTAATTTCAACTCAATAATATCTTGGTCAATCTTTTCCAACTTGAAAAACTTGTCCAAGCTAGGACTTTCTCAATCTCAGCTTCAAGAAATTGAGCTCAGTGGCCTCGAACAACTGAGAGCATTGTCAGTGACTAAATGTGAACTCCTCCAGAGGTTATTCATCCCAGCAAGCTTAAAGAAACTTAAAGAATTGTGGCTATCAGAATGTCCGAAGCTAGTTGAGATTGAAGGTCTGGAGGCCCTAGAGTCCTTGGAAGAAATGAATGTACAGTACTGTGGTTCCATTGAAAGGTTATACGACCTGTCAAGCTCAAAGTTGTTGAAGCTTTTGGTTATATCAGACTGCTATGAGCTCCGTACTGTTAAAGGCCTCAGCGGTTTAGAATCTTTGAATGCATTACTTGTTTATGAGTGCAGTTCACTGGAGAAACTAATTATTCCATCGAACTTAGAGAAGCTAACACATTTGGAGGTTTCAGGATGTGAGAAGCTGATTGAGATTCCAGGTCTTGATGCATTGGAATCATTGGAGACTTTAACCATTAAAAAGTGTCCTATTAGCAAAATATGTGAGTTATCAAACTTACAGATCCTGAAGTCTCTGTCAATCGTCAGATGCCATGAGCTACAAGCTATTGATGGTGTTGATGAGCTCGAATCTTTGCGCGATTTCTATGTTTCTAGCTGTCGGAAACTGGAAGCTCTGATGAACAAATCAAACACGAAGTTGCTTGATGAATGCCTAATAACAATTAGGAAGTGTCGAAAATTGCAAAGCCGTGGCTATCCAAATGTCGAGGGCCTTCCCTATAGGGATTACAAGGACATGATTGTCACAACAGCAAACTCTCCTATGGAGTCACTCCCGTTAGAGACATCAGACGAGGTATCCTTATTCTTCTTCATTAGTAGCGTAGCCCTTGCCCATTTTTTGTTATCTTCTATAATAACGTAACTAGTCTGGTCTTGAAGACTAAAAGATCTAACTTGTTTACTTATTCTACCTTTGCATAATATTATTGCTCTTCGTTGAATATATCAGGAAAAACTCAAAATATGGAAAGCCAAATGATACAATTAAATATGATTTAGATTAGTTATGGTTCACTGCAGTAAATTTGCATTTCTTGTAGGATGAAGATGGAACGGACGATGAAGGGTAAAGATCTGGAGGTGGATAGAGACAGCTCTAACGATAATAGCTCACCTCCGATCGTGACTTCTCATGAGCCTGATACTGAGCTCTGACTTCGATTTCTTTCATCCGTGAGTTCTCAGGATGAAGAGATTCCCATTTTAAGCGATGGTGAAGAAGGGACCCGAATATAATCACAATCTTTCTTGATTTCACTGTAGGCCCTTAAACTTTTCCAACTTATTTAATCGGGTTTATGAATTTTTCCTTGCAACTGGATCCTTAAAGTATATGTTTTATTTTTGTTCAAGTTCATCTTTTCATTAAAATGAAAACTATAAGTGCTGGCATGGATTGACACATTGGTGCCACATTGATATTGACTAGACAAGTTGTTATTTATGTGTAATTCCCTGAGAAAAAATAAAAGAGAGAGAGAAGAAAGGGAAGGCTGTAAGGGCAGGTGGCAATGCTGGTGCGCCGCTCGCGCACTAACAGGGGCCATTGATTCTTTGTTGGCTCTGACATCATAATGTCAAAATTAGGTGATTGTTAGGGGTACACAAATCAAGAGTTGATTGCTAGGTCTTGTGACTAGGACATTGGAGATTAGCTAGTTGTTTCGAGTAATGCTTAGTAAAATTGAATTGCTATGAAGAATTATGAAAAAAAGAAAAAGAAAAAGAAAGGTGATGTGGTAAGATACCTTCAATCTTGAGGTGCCCCATATATTTGAATAAAGTGTGAATGGAATGGATGGCAATTGATTTAAACATCAAGAGGAATAAAGTTAATCAGAAATAAAGGTGGGAGAGGGGGAAATTAGATGGAAAGCAAGAGCTTTGGGCAAGAAAATCAAAGGAGATCAAAGTGGTGCAGAACCTAAAGCTAAATGAAATGGGAGACTTGAAACTAACGTACTTGAGATATAAATAACATTGGAATTGAAAATGGATTTAAAATTATAAATAAATAATACTCAGAAGTTGAAGCTAAAATTGAAAGGCATTGCGAAACTATGAAAGAATGATCCAACAAAAAGGCAATAGTTGCATAATTGAGCACCTTTTGCTTTTCTTTATCACTTGTGTATCTCTTCATATTCTTCTTTGCTTCAATCTCTTTATGATGTAATCACAAATTTGCCTTGATTTAGCTCATTTTTGTTTAGCACGAGCAGATTGGTCATACTTGATAAGATTTTTTTATTCCAAATTCTTCATTAACACCATAGTGATTTTGCGACATTTCATTTTGCCTTGTCCCTATCTCTAAAAGCACACCGCTAATATCCTTTGTGGCCACGTGGAGAATTCCGAAAGAGTGTAACATGGACCCTCCCTGACCTTTAAGATGACACAGACAACCTAAATAAATTAGGATTTTTTAAAATTTTTATTTGATGGAAACAGCAACTTTTAGCCCTCTTTATTCCAACGGCTATAACTCCACAGACCAATCCACCACCGTGAGATTAGAAGGAGATCCAGCGGCCGAAAGTGAAGGAAAGAAGACCTTTGTAAGGGAAGCGCCGTAAGCTTTGCAAAGGACAGACAAGAGTTCTCAAACTCATCTCTTATTCCACACGATCTCACTTTGAGATAGAGACAGTTTTGCCTTGACAATCAGATTTGAAGGAGCTTGTCCTTTGGTTAGGAATGGCTTCAAGACCGTTGTAAGGGAAGCGCCATCGGCTTTCGCATTCGTCGCTACCTCCACATTCGCTTTGATCTCGATTGCCTCGGCCCCACGTTCACTACGACCTCCTGGATTGCCTTGGCCTCCCCATTCGCCTCACACTCCATGCTCACTATCATATGCCAAGTCTCTTCTCTTCGAGTCTCTTTGAGCTTTCATGGGCTTTCAAATCCCTTGTCCATACAGCCCAAGGTCATCTACGGAGTTGTATCCATTTGCCAACATAATCTTTGCAACCGCTAAAGCTGAATTAGATAATTCAAGAGCACCCATAAAAGAGCTTATGGGAATATAGATTGTAGACGTAGCTCAAGGGTCTGAAAGTTTGATTCCCCTTTGCATTTAGGCTCCACATCCAGGATGATCGTTTCATGGTAGACCTTGAAGTCTTTTTCCCCATGCACAGTAATAAGCCTACCATTGGCCACAAACCGTACCTTCTGATGGAGGCTAGAGGGGACAACAACCACAGTGTGAATCCCCCCAATAGGAAATTGAAGGCACTCGGTATATCTAAAACCTAAAATAGTACTGGGAATAGCACGGGACCAATAAGTAATTTCAACTTGATTTCTCTATCACCTCCTTTCTCATCCCATTGAACGTGTAAACGGTTGACTTAGTAGTGCGAATCTCTCCATCTCAACACCTAGGCGGTGGAGCATAGCCAACATGCATATATTCAATGTAAAACCGTTATCAATTAATGCTCTAGAGACAATAGGACCATCATGTTTCATAGAAATATGTAGTGCCTTTATATGGTTACAACCATCGGTAGGGAAGTCTTCGTCAGCAAAGAAAATCTAATCTTTCAACAAGATGGTCCCCACAAATTCCTCTAATTGGGCGCCGTCGATTGTTTTCGGAATGCGCACCTCGTTAAGGACCTTCAACAAGGTGTTCTTGTGCTTTTTTGAGGACTTAAATAGCTCTAGCAAGGAGATTTGGGCCAGCATTTTTCGAAATTGGTTTTCTACATTGATCTCAATTGTTTTTACCATGGTCGGGAACTATTTCGCATCTTCCTCATTCATGACTTCCTTTTTGATTCCTCCAATAGGTGCGTAGCAGTGACCTAATCAAGTGACAACATCCACTTCATTCGTTCTGTAGTCCAAGGTTCTACTTTAGCATCAAACTTAGGAGGAGACTCTAAAAGTATCACTTCATTTTCTTCCGGCAACGGTAGTTCGATCACAATTGGCGTTGGGTCCTCTTCCACAATTTCAATTGTGCCAGGCCTTGCTTGCAATCGGCTAGGGCCGCCGGGCACTGGCTAGGGCTTGGCAACCCCGGCCGACCCTCACCCCACTATTGCCAACTCTTTCCAACGAGGGTGGGGCGACAATGGCAAGTGTCGTGGAGGCCCTCCCTGATTTCCTTTAAAAATATATATAATTTAATTTAATTTATATGAAAATCAAATTTGGGGGCAAAATGACGTTGTTTTGGAACAATGATTACGGAGTGGACATTCTTACAAGCCACATAGACAGAGCTTTCTTCCCTTCCCCATCCTTGAAAGATCTAGGCGAGGGCATGAAGGGCTTCACCTATGGTCGGCCATCATTGTCAGCTCGCCCCACTGTCACTGGACCCTTTCAGCGAGGACAGTAGGGTGGTGACAATGAGGGTCGCTGGAGACCTTCATTGTTTTTTTTTTTTTTTTTTAATAGTTTTTTTAATTTTATTTAATTAGTATTTATATTAAAAATCAAATTTAGGATAAAATGGCGTTGTTTTGGAACAAAAATTATTGAGTAGACATTCTGACAAGTCAAGTAAACAATTTTATAAATAGAATAATGCCGCATCGGATTTCTGGCAAGTCTCGTTGAGTTGACATGATGAAAGATAAGCGATGCTTAAATAACAGAATTTAAGTTTGATACAAGATGAAAGATAAAATCAATCCAAATCAGTCTTATTGCCAAACAAGGTGATTCTTTCGATTTTAGTCCTACGGACTCGGGAATTTTGGTCCACTTTCTTTAGTCGTAACTCTAAAGCAAAGCACACGTCATTAAACTGGGATTCTCTGGCTCTGGCCATGGCAAAGACAAGAAAGTGACAGAAGAAGACCTTCACTTCCTGTCCGGCAGCTTGTACGAAGAAGAGAGACCCAGTCGGTTTCAGCTTTCCCTCGATTTTGTCGAAGCTCGTGTCAGCTCCGAGCAGGGGCAAGCGAACCGACATCCTCTTGTTGGGTGACAACAAGGAGAGAGATAGAGAGAGGGACCGGATACTGATGACGTCTGTGGCTGCTGACCGAGAACCTCCATTGCCCACCTCGGCGGCCGGAACGAGTAGCGGCGCCACCGCGCTAGGAGCCGGCTTCCAAGCGTTCCTGAGCTTCTGAGGGCCCGACACTCGCCGCGGGTTCACCGACACCCTCTACCACGCCTTGGTCGACGCCGGGAGCTCCGCGTCGGCGAAACGATCGGCGGAGCGCTTCTGCGGGCGATAGACGACTCCAAGCTGTACATTCCCATCTTCTCCAGAACCTACGCTTCCAGCAAATGGTGCCTCCGTGAGCTCGCGCGGATCGTGGACAACACGTAGATCGAAAGGGAACAAGAAGATACTGCCCATTTTCTTCGACGTCGAACCCGACGATGTGAAGCTCAAGACTTCTCTATACAGCGATGCTTTGGTGGAGCATCAGAAGAAATTTCCCGACGAAGTGAAGGCGTGGCGAGAGGCTCTTGTAGAGGTTGATAAAATTAAAGGACGGAACTTGAAAAAGTATCGAGGGTAAACTCTGCAAATCCCTTGGCTTTCTTTTGTATCTTCTCTATGATCGATAGATAGACCCATCTCCATATGTGCCAATGGGACACCTAAAAGAAGGAAATTTTGTTCTTTTTTGGTCCTGTACTGTTTATTCAAACTTTTGGGTAAGATTTATTGACAATTTGTGAATTTGCTTCCCGTACCTTGATAGGATTGATGAAATTGCTCTTTGGTTTGATTTCCGAGTCTAATGAGTTGTTGAATTATGTCCCAGGAAGCTGTGTAATACATTTATGAATGTGTATGCCATCCTTAATTCTCAAATTCAGTGAAGGACATTGACCAGATAGACACTTGACTCAGGACCTACGGTTCTTCAGCTCAATTAAGAAAGGAAACCAAATATCTGGTCTTACACATTGGTTTTGCAATTCTAAAGTTACATGAGGTTGTGAAACTAGTTTTGGTGGGTTCTGTAAGCTTGCTGATTTCTCTCATATGTCTCAGATCCTTTATAAGTTCAGCAAGAATAATAAATTCCATGTGGTTATTGTTCCCCTGATACAATAATGTCACTCCAAACCAGGGTCAGTATTGCTTTAGGGACATATTTCAACCTGCACTCAGTGTATTTGGACTATTAAAGATTAGTAAGGAATGACAAGACCTACCCTGTCCGATAAATGTTGAGGCAACCCCATTGAGAATTTGTCATGAGTTCCTTGATGAAAGCGGAGGTCCTAATCGAACTAATTTTGTATTCCTTTTTTGAGTTCTGATATGAAAGTTATCTTTGTTCTTATAGAGAGTTCACATGTACTAAGGTATTGAGAGTTCTTTTGTTCATGTACTCCGAATTTGATAGTGAAGTCTATGCTCATTTGCCTGCGGATGCAGGCCAATGGCCTTACCACATAGGTTATTGCAGCAATATCTCCCTCTGTCTATTTATTTTCTTGTTTATTTGTTGGTTAATTGACAGTATCATATTTGGACTTCTTCCTCAAATCCTCATCAAAGACACATGATGTTGAAATCCGATTGCATTGGGTCCCGTCATATACATGTTTGGAGGTTACAATAACTTACATATGTCATTCTTTTCTACTTAAAAAATGTTCTTCGTGACAGTCAAGAAGAGCTTACGAAACTGGTTGTTGAGGAGGAGTTGGATAAGCTCAAGACTAAATGCAGATATGTGACTGAACATCTAATTGGGATGGATGACCATGTAGCAGTCATAAAAAAATTGTTAGACATCCACACTGGTGGTGTACGGCTTGTTGGAATTCATGGGGGTGGCATAGGTAAAACAACCCTTGCCAATGTCATCTTCAATCAACTATCTTCTGCATTTGGAAACTGTGGAAGCTTCCTTAATGATATCCGAGAAGAGTCAAAGAAGGATGGTTTAGTCAAGTTGCAGGCCAAATTAATATCTGACATTGTTAATTCTAGAGTTATAGGCAAAATTGATGACATTGGTTATGGAATGAGGAGGATCGAAGAAACACTTTGCAATAAGAAGGCTCTGATTGTTCTTGATGATGTGGATAAGAGCGAACAAATCAAGAAATTGATTGGAAGTTCTTTATATTCAGGAACTAGAATAATTATCACAACAAGGAATAGAAGTTTTCTGCAAATTAGGGGATTTAAGTATGAAATTCTAGCTTACGAAATGCGGGAGATGAATTCTAAGGATGCCCTTCAGCTTTTCAGTTGGCATGCATTCTGTGGAGACTCACCGCCAGATGATTACAACCACCTTTCAAAAGAAATTGGGACTTCCTTTGGCTATTGAAGTTATAGGTTCATTACTTTATCGTAAGGAGGAAGCAATATGGATAGAGACGTCGGACAAGCTAAGAAACATACCAGAGAAGGAGGTCCAAAAGAAGTTGAAGATTAGTTACGATGTCCTTGATGAGTTTCAACAGCACATTTTTCTTGATGTTGCTTGCTTTTTCATTAATGAGGATATGAACGATCCAATGTACCTGTGGACCGACTGTAGATTTTTCCCACAACGTGGCATTGAAGTCCTTATCAACATGTCCTTGATAAAGATATTAAAGAACAATAAGCTTTGGATGCATGATCAGTTAAGAGATCTAGGAAGGGAAATTGTTCGTCAAGAAAGCCCAATGGACCCTGAGAATCGTAGCAGGTCATGGATCAAAGAGGACATACTCGATGTTATAAGTTCAAAAGAGGTAAAGGTTCCTTGTTACTAGAAATTTACTTGTCCACTTAGTAGCTTTCTTTTCCCTATTCCTTTGACTTAAGTTGTGAAACAGAATAGTTTAGTTGTCAACAAAACTTGTACTCATCATCCTAAGTCTTTATGGGCAGAGGAAGGGAAAGGTTCAAGGACTTGATCTAGATGGAAGGCATACTCAGATCTTACTTACAGATGAAGAGTTTGAAAGGTTTCCGCATTTAAGGCTCCTTAAATTATGCAATGGAACCTTTGTTGGGGACTTTGCGAATTGCCATACAAAGTTAAGATGGATGTCTTGGGATTCTCCTCCTCCAGATTTTAGGGTGGCCAATATGAATGTAGTTGTTCTTAAACTTTCTACCAATCATTTCAATGATTCGGATGTATGGAGCCTGATCAGGGTATGCTATATGCTTACTTCTTCTCTAATTGTCTCTTCTCAAAATCATTAGATGTTCCGTCATTTGGAAGTTTCATTTATTTTGGCAGATGGCACGCAAATTGAAAGTTCTATCTCTTCAAGATTGTCCTAGCATAACAAAAACTCCAAACGTCTTTGGATGTTCAACTTTAGAGAGGTTGACTCTTCAGGAATGTGAAAATTTGATGACAATTGACTGCTCCATTGGGATGTTAAAGTGCTTGACTGACTTGGATATTGACAGCTGCCCCTCTCTTGAAGAGTTGCCTGATGAAATTGGATGGCTGGGGACTCTTAAGCGCTTCTCATTAAAGCACTGTTATAGGGTGAGGAGACTCCCTGAGTCTATTGGTAAGCTAAGATGCCTATTAACTCTTGACATTTCGAGTATCTCGATTAGTGAACTTCCAAATTCTATTGGAGGGCTGCCGAAACTTGAGTTTCTGTCCATGGCATCAACAAAGATAAAGGAACTCCCAAATCTATTCTTAGCTGGGCATTATTGCTTGAGTTGGATTTGTCATTTGCAGAATCATTGAATTACCTGAATCGATTGGAACTTTAAAAATGTTGAAAGTGATACGGGTGGGTCATAATCCTATAAAGAAGTTTCCTCATGCTCTTGGAAGATTGAAGAATCTTGAAGAGCTACATGCCCCTGATTGTAAATTGGAAGGTGAAATCCCTGCTGAAATTGGAGAGTTGTCCAAGGTGAGAATCTTAATTTTGAGGTTTAACGAAAGAGTTATTGTTCCAAGGACTATTGTTATGCTTCCTGTCTTGCAAATGCTGGACTTAAATCCATGTAGTGAGATTCAAGAATTGCCAGAGCTTCCCTCTAGTTTGAGCTGTCTACTGCTGGAATCCCGTTCACTGCAATTTGTCCCTGATCTCTCAAACCTTACTAACTTAGTTAGATTGGTCCTCTCTGATGGGTCTCTGGTTAGAGGCACAACAAGCTTAAGACAAACTTGTGACATGCGATAAAAAATGGAATTTATCCAAACTGAATGAATTGAACTTATGCCTGTTAAATATCCCTGCACCGCCTACAGAACTGGGCTCTTTTTCTTTTCTGGAAAAACTTACTTTGTATGGACTAGACCTGCAATCCCTCACAGAGCTTCCATCATCTCTGTTGTACTTACGAGTCCATAATTTCAACGCAGCAGGGTTACCCATGTCCAACTTGAGAAAGTTGTCAACTTTCAGACTCTCGCGGTCAGAGCTGAAGGAAATTCATCTCCATGGGCTTCACGAATTGGCAAGTTTGAGTGTCTCAGACTGTAAACTCCTGGAGAGGTTATCCTTTCCATCAAATGTAAATGAAATTTCTGTTATTGGTTGCCCAAAGCTAGTTGAGATTCAATTTCCAGGTGTTTTGGAATCGCTTGAAAGATTGGGTATTGAGAGGTGCGAATCCTTTGATAGGTTAAGTTGTCTGCTGGAGCGAGAATCTGATGAGCTGACATTTTGTGGGGGGAGATTGTCCCTTCTATCAAGCACCTTTAAGAAGCTCAAAGAATTCAGTGTTGTAGAGTGCCCAAAGCTGGTTGAGATTCAAGTCGTGGGTATTATGGAATTACTGGAGATATTTTCGGTGGATGGGTGTTTGGCTATGGAAAGATTAGGTGGTTTATCAAACTTGAAGAACCTCAAGTCGTTAAGTATGAGAGAGTGTGGTGCTCTTCGAGCTGTTGAGGGCCTCGATCAATTAGAGTGCTTGTGTCGATTGCTTGTTGGTGATTATGGATCATTAGAAAGGTGGATTAATTTATCGAGTGTGAAAATACCAGATGAGTGCGAGATGTTAATTTGGGATTGCAGGGGTTCATTAAGTGAGTTTATTCCACGTAAAATTGAGTGCATCCCATTCAATCGCTATAGAGAGATGATTCCTCTTGGACCAAACCAGGTGCGCCCTCTCCTCCTGCCTTATGTTTCTACATTGCAAGTGCAACTCGCCCTTTCCCCTCTACCTGTTTATTTCTTCCATGTATCGTAGTATTTTCTGAAGAGTATTTTCCTCTGGTAGCATTTAGAGAGTATTTTGTGTTCTGATCAATCGTTGGTTATGGTTTTTTAATTTAACTGTTACGTTTTTTGGGTGTCTAACTGATACCATTTCAAAAAAGAAAAAGAAAAAAATGATACCATTTCTCATACACTCTGGTTGTAATTGAAGAATAATTGTAATAGGAAAGTCAAGACATACTTGTACCATATTGTGGTGCACGTAAAATAAAATATTTCATCTCACACATTGTAAGACATTACGCTTTTTAGGATAACGTAGAGACATTACTTTACCATGACAATCTATTCACTCTTACGCTTAGCACACACAGAGTACTTAATGTTTCATGAATGAGCATATTCTGTGTACTCCATAATTAATAACATGTATTGGTGAAATTTTATGAGCCATACAAATCCAACTGTATAGAAACTGTTCTCAGTAAAAATTATAGTATGAAGAAACATCATTTCTCAATGCATTTCATTAGACAAAGACTCCGTTTTTTCCTTTTTTCGGATGGTAGATATTTCTTAGAACATGTAATTTAACATCTTTATCATTTCAGAAAATGACAAATATACCTTCCGTTAAATTGGATTAATACTACAAAAAACCTCAAACTAATAAATTATGATAAATATATCTTCCGTTAAATTGGATTAATACCGTAAAAAACCACAAAACTGGTATTTTGACTAACGGAGTAAAATCCCGAATTGGTATACTAGTTAACCGTCATATGTTATCCAACTCAACAGTTTGATAGTAAAATTTAACGGAAACTAGCAGAGACATAAATTTTTCACAAATGTACTAGTTTAAGGTAAATTTGTCAAAGGTATACTGGTTTGAGATTTTTAGTAGTCAAAAAATTAGTTTTGGGTAAATTTGTCACATGTGCATTTGAGATTTTTGTGGTATTAACCCTTTTTATAATGGACTTATTGATTTGAAGTAAGGTTAGCTAATCGATCTGCAGACAGATTGCTTTCGCATCTTCCCTGCTTCTAACTTGCTTCTTGTTTGAAGGAAGGTTTAGGAGGCATGTTGAATCAACTTTGCCATCCGTTGTGCCAATCATATGAAAATTTTTTAAAAGGAAACCCATGATTCTACTCATACGGAGGAAGAAGTAACTATAGAGCTGACATAAATCCTAGGCAATCACCAGCTTCATTGCAGGGAAACTGCCCCACAAGTTTAACCCCCCAGCCCAAGGCGAAACTCTGACCATCCAAATGGGATTAGAGAGGGAGAGTCTCTAGTTGACAGCCTATTCTGCCACTCGTTTGTCTGTAACCTCATTTGCATACTGCTGAATTTAGAGACAACATCTTGAGGATGGTAGAATCCTTTTGAAACAACAGCTTATTCCGCAACCTCATTTGCAATCGAATAAGAGCTTGCACCCCAATCTTCCTAACAGAAAGTCCCATTCAGAGACGATAATATTTTTGCCATCCCCTCTTATTGGGTTTAGTTAAAACCACCGGTTAGGGTTTGAAGCAAAGAAGTGCTCATAAACTAACTTGACACGGGCTTCTCACTGAAGGACAATTCCTCAAGCAGTGAAGTAAAGATTCAAGCTTGTTTTGGTAGAACTGACAATCTGAGGATGCTGAGAGTTTCTCTCAAACTGTGCTTCATTTGTTAGAAGCTTTTTACGTGCAACCAGCCCCAAGATTTTTCCGACATTCTTAAGGACCTGGCCTTTGAAAGCATGCATCTATTGGATGCCTTCTTTAAGGGTTTAAGTTTATGGACCCAAAGAAAGAAAATGTTTATCTCTTATAATCTCAAAAGCATTTCTATGCTACATTAGGGTGAATGTGCTAACGCCAATCTTTTCAGAGAATTTGACTTCAAAGCAGTTACCAAAATAAATCATTTAACAACTCTAATTACCTGGGTTGTGAATGCAAAAATTCTCCAATGTTGCTTATGCTTAATTTCATTCGAAAATTTCACAATCCTATTTTTGCTTTATTTATGACAGGAAATCCTTGGACTGTTATTTATTTCTTATAATTTTTTTGTTGTTGCAGCGTGTTGCAGCGTCCATGGTATAGATTCCTATGCTGTCTCTTATAGCTCTAGGAGATATTGTTATTGCTCCAAGGAGGAAGAGGAGTCATGTCACTAATTCCATTCTCCAATGGTTTAGGTATCTTTTCCTTTTTATTATCAGTGTAGTAGGTCCTGTAGTGTAGCTCTTGATAAAGAGTCCATGGAAGCCTCAATTTTGTTTCGCTTCTGTTTTCAATGTGCTCTAATATGTGTCCATAGTACTGAAATTGTATGTTCACCCAAATATCGAACGAATACTTTGGCAATAACTTTATTATAATATATAGGTGCATTTTGCCATTATGGATACGAAATTTCATTCCACTGGTCATGTTTCTGTTCACAACTCTTGTTTTCTGAAACTCATAACCAGTTTCGTGACTTCTTTTTCTCCGTCGATTTTTCCTTCATCAAGTGTCAACCGTTTGAAAGTGATATCATTAGAGTCACTCAGCTTATGGGCTAATTATGATTAGACTAACGTTTCAAGTTTCAACATGCTAGAGATAATTATGTCTGTTGTCATGTCTAATTCTTTGTGAACTGTTTTGATCCCAAGTCTATTAACTAGAAGGAAGAAGGTTACGTGCTAATTGCTGAGTGTTGATTTCTTATGGTGGCAAAGAAAATCAAGTTTTTACTCGGAATTACAAGCGCAAGACTGATGGCACAACACATGTAGAAGCGCAATAGTTAAGAAGATGATGAGCGTCTTCATTTTTATCATTCTGCTTTCTCTCGAAATCTGATTTGCTGCATATTTGACTTAGATTTGTTGCCTTTCCTTTCATCATCAATACTCGCGTATTTTAGAAGCTGCGGCTATCAACTAAAGAATCTGTCAAGTACTTAATATCTCTGCAGGACTCTGGTGTTAACTTTGAGTCAAATGAGGGTTCCAAACTCATAATGTCCTTACTCAGATTCATACGGAGATTCTTTCAATGAATGTTCGGTCTCAGCTGTTCAACACCTTGGATGGGAGATCACAAGAGGAGCTCAAACTCTTGAATTGCCTAGGTGGACTTTCACCCAATGACTCCAACTCGTTGGGTTATGAGCCAACCAAATATGTCAATCGGCCCAATTTTATATCCACTGCGAAATTAGTAACTGCATTCACACTTCATGCATGTGTAGTAACGAAGACCCACCTACAGAACCCAACATGAGTTTCGCCTTCATCATAAATTTCTCAAGAACATGAGCCTCCCGTTGTAATTCGATTGAGGATGCTATAGAAGAGAAAAAAATAATTGCAGACTCAATTTCTTCTTCACTTCTGGTAGTTCTAAAATGTTGAATTCAGTGAGCATCATCTTGAATCTAGTATATCGATGAGCAGATTCAAAGATACGAATAAATTTAATGACGCTAAATTTTTTCTCCATGTTGAACGCCTGGCCAAAAATATTTTTTTCTCATCTTTTGCCAAAAGGAGAATTCAGTTCGTTCTTGCAAGATCTATAATACTCATAGAAATTGACGGACGACAGAGACAAAAGAACAAGGTCGCATGGCAAAGAAGGGAATGACTGAGAGACAGGCCTTATCGTCTCCCCATTGGATTCTTGGAAAGCACCAATTGCCTTTGAATTTTATCGTCTTCCAAGAGCCATTATAATTTTCAAAGACCGACCCACTTTATTCAAAGCCATTGATTCTATGTATAAACCACTTTTCCTGAACACGAGAATAATTACTGACGAACCCCTTGAACGGTTGCCGTGCTGCCAGCGCCAGTCTTAAAATATTGAATACTGCTGGAAAAACAGTAATATTATAGTCTTGATTAAGCAAACCAAACAAGTTTGTCTGCGTTAGTGCTTCAACTATTATAATGGTGACTTTCACTAGGCTGCATTTATTGAGAATCTCTAGCTCTAAGCCTAGGAATACACACCCCTAATTTTTCTATAGGGACATCAAAGAGAGAGAGAGGGAGGGAGGTAAAATAAGCTCCCATGGCGAAGTTAGAGACCAGAACGAGCAGTGGTGGTGCACTGGGAGGTGAATACCCAGTGTTCCTAAGTTTTAGAGGAACTAAGGGGGTGCATGACAAATCAGAATTTCTGTTCTAGAAACAATTTTTCTATTCCGACTGTTTTTGGAATAGAAATCCGTTTAATAAACTTACTCCGTTTTCTATTTCGGAATAGATTTCATTAGAAATAGGTTTGGAATAGAAATCAGAAGTATAAATATTCTACTTCTCTATTTCTGGAACAGAAATGAGAAATAAAAATTTTTCTCATCGTTCGTCAACCGATCCTTCATCCATTGCCGCTGACCACCGTCCGTCGGTCACTGACCGCCTAACCCCCCGCCGTCGCCGGCGGTCACCTTATCCGATACCGTCTGAAAGGAATAAATTTTATGTCATTATCAAACGAATTTCTATTTTTAGAGTAGAAATTTTATGTCGTTATCAAACGATTATTTTTGCTTAGAAACTCTTCTAGAAATAGAAATAGAAAAATCTATTTTTGTTCCAGAAACTATTTCCGGAACAGAATGGTTGTCATGCGCGCCCTAAACACTCCTTATGGATTCACCGACTCCGTCTACCTCACCTTGTTAGAGGCAAGAGTTCACGTCTTCAGAGACAAAGATGAACTCCATGTAGGGGAAGTGATTGGTAGAGAGCTACTTCAAGCTATCAATAACCCCATACTCTACAAAGTTATCTTTTCTTGAAATTATGCTGTCAATAAATGGTGCCTCCTTGAGCTCGCTATGATACTCCCATTTTTTATTTTTTTTTATTTTTGACATGGAACCTCCTGATATCAAGCTTAAAACATCCTTGTATAGTGATACCCTCTTTGAACACGAGAAGAAGTTCCCTAAAGTGAAGGCTTGGCGGAAGGCTCTTGTGGAGGTAAATGAAATCAACGGATGGAACCTCCCGAAGGATAAAGGGTAAACTCTATTCCTTAAACTCATTTTTTTTTTTATTTGAGGGGAAAATAAGAACACGATTTCATGTCACTGTTTGGTTTTATTTTCATTTTTTAATATAAGTTTACTTGATCATGAAAATATTTTTGCAGAGGAAATAACTGTACTTTATTTAATATTTTCGAAGTAAGTTTTTTGTACTAGATTATGAGGAATTCATTACTCTTTAACTTTCATATTTGGAGAATACCAATGATTAACCATTGTTAATTCCGTTTCAATGATGTTTTTCTTATATAGAGTTCTACAAAAGTGCGCATGGTAAAATTTCTTGGCTGGGGAAGACTTTTTTTTTTTCAGAAATAGTTCTTTTCTATTTTTATTCCGAGAGCAGTTTCGAAGCAAAAGAACCCATTTGATAAGCCGCATAAAATTTCTACTCTTGGAATAGAAAAAGAATAGAAATGCGTTTGGTAACGCAACGATTCTTTTTGTATTTATTTGTTTTTTTATTTGTTCTTTTTATTTGTTTTATTCTTTTTTGTATTTATTTGTTATTTGTTTTTTATTTTTTTATTCTTTTTTTATTCTTTTTTTTTTTTTATATTTATTTGTATTTATTTGTTTTTTATTTGTTTTTTTTTTTTTTATTTTCTTGCGTTTGTTTTTTATTTGTATTTATTTTTTATTTGTATTTATTTGTTTTATTTGTATTTTTTTTATTTTCTTGCATTTGTTTTTTATTTGTATTTATTTGTATTTTTGTATTTATTTATTTTTTTGTATTTTTTGTATTTTTTTTTTACTTTTTTTATTTTCTTGCGTTTGTTTTTTATTTGTATTATTTGTTTTTTTGTTTTTTTGTTTTTTTTTGTTTTTTATTTGTTTGTTTGTATTTATTTGTTTTTTTATTCTTGCTCACGGTGGCGGCGGCAGCGGGGCAGGCGGCGACCGGCGGTGGCGACGGGCGGCGGTCGACGGTGCCTCGAGAATGGTTGGAGGTGGCCACGGCAAGAGAAAAATAAAACAAAAATAAAAAAGAAAATTTGCTTATTCTAGAAATTGTTCTGGGACAAGAAGGAATTTTTTTTTTTTTGTTTTCGTTTATTATTCCGGGCTAACTTTTCTATTCTCAGGGAATATAAATCAACTTGACGATACCAAACGGGTTTCTGTTCTTTTTTTGTTCCAGGGAACAAAAAAACATGATCGATATTGCTTTCTCTTGTGCTACAATTACGTGATTTTCTGTGGAAAAATGATTGCAAGACCGATATATTAATTTATCTAAACAGATCAAATCACAAATCCACAAAGTTGCAGGAAAAATGAAAAAACATTGCATCTGGCTTGAACTCTAATCAGATTATCTACATATAGTTAGATCTATTTCCATCCTAAAATTTTATTATCACTTTTTTGTCATTAATGAAATAGAAGGGTTCTCTTTTTGATGGCCATGGACAAATTGAAGATAAAGCATAAACTTGTGACTGGGCATTTAGTTGGACTCACTGGTCGGGTAGAAGTCATGAAGTTACAAGACATCGATTCTGGTGATGTGCAACTCATCAAAATTCATAATGGGTGGAATAGGAAAACTGGCAGCAGCCAAGGTTGTCCTCAACAATGTTCACACTTTGCAAAGCGATGCAGCTTCCTTGAAGACATTTGAAAAGGGTAGACGAATGATGGCTTAGTCAAGTTGCAAAAGAAATTATTGTTGGACATGGTTAATTCTAGAGCAATAGGAAGAATTACTGATTCTAACGATGATATGAGGATAACCAAAGAAATAGCTTACGAATACATACACCTACTTGGATGTCCTTGATAAAGATATTAGATAATAATAATTTATGTATGCATGACCAACTAAGATATTTTTGAAAGGGAATTTTTCATATAAAAGTTTGACAGACCCTAGAAAGCGCAGTAGGTTGTGGATAAGTGAACAAATCCTCGAAATATTTACAACGAAAGAGGGTAAAGTAGGAACAATTACTAGTTTGCAAGTAGAAATTAGACATTCTAGTATTGAAAATTGCCTTTTCTACCAAGAAACATTTCTTTATATGTGATAAAATAAACATATTTGATGATTAATGATCGTTTACTTACAATTAGTTGGCAGAGTAAGAAGGTTCAAGCATTTGATCTAGATGGAAAATATACTCCCATCTTGATCACAAATAATAGCTTGAAAGGTATGGAAGTTTAAGGTTCCTAAACGTATCTAACGTAACCTTTATTAGAGACTTCTCAGATTGTCTTCCAAAATAAGATGGATTACTTGCATTCTCCTCCTCAAATTTTTGAGGCAGTCAATATGCATTCAACCAATATTTTGTTCTTGAAATTTCTGAAATCCACTTTACAGATGATTTGGAGGTGTGGAGCTTAATCAAGGTATCTTAACTTATTTTCCCTTGTATTTATGTCTGATAGTTTTGTATTTGAAACAGAATACCGTTTGGAGATGGCAACCGGATTAAAGGTTCTAGCTCTCAAAAAGTGTCTCGGCATTTCCAGTACTCTAGACTTCTCTAAGTTCTTGACGTTAGAGAAGCTGACTCTTGAAAGATGTGCAATTTGACGGAAATTGATAGTTCAATTGGAAGACTGAAGTGCCTGATTGCCTTGAATATGAACAACTGCTTACTACTTGAAGAGTTGCCTAAAGAGATCAGAGGGCTAGTGAAACTTAAGCTCCTCTTCGACGGATTGCTTTGGGGAGAGCAAACTTCCCAACTCAATTGGAAAATTAGGTCTTATTTGATAGCATTTTTGTTTCTCCCAATTTCTATTTTTTTGCTCTCTGGAACAAAAAAAGAATATGTTTAGTAACATCAATTAATTTTTCTATTCCTCGAAATAAAAAAGTAGCCAGGGAATAAATTTTGAACAGAAACAAGAAATAGAAAAAAGTAGCTTCTTGTTTTCCGAGAATAATTTCTAGAAATAAGTTATTTTCTTCTTTCTTTTTTTCTTTTCTTCTTATTTGCCGGCTACCACCCCCCTTTGCATACTATCCACGACTGATTGCCACCGTCACCAACTGCCGTTGTTGCCGCCCTTCGGTTGGCTTACCGACCGCCGTTGGCAACGACCGTTGCCGCCGTCGCCTACCGATGACCACCGCGACCCTAGCCACCGATGATCACCAATGACGCCGACGACGTCGACCGCCGTCTGTCGCCACCCACCACGGGGCCGACACCGCGGTGGTTGGCGATGAGTGGAGATCGGTGTCATTGGCAATCATCGCCGGCTAGGGTTGGTGGCGGGCGGTGACTCACCCATCAAATGGGTGAGTCGAGTCGAGTTTGGGTCGGGTCGAAAATGGGTCGATCCATATTTGACCTATTTAACCCATTTTGACCTACATTCATATAATGTAAATCTAGTGATCCATACTCGACCCGACCTTTATTACTAAAACCTATTAATATTCTAGGAAAACCCACACCTACTATATGTTAATTGGATTAAAACTTCAAATTAAATTAAAAATAGTAAATAAAATAAAAAAAAGGTTAAAAAACCTATAAATTGAAATATTTATAAAGAATTAGACCATGCACATGCTTCTATTGTTTGAAGTGAACATACTATTGAGTAATTGAAAACGCAACATAAAAAATCTTTAACTAAATCCAAGAAAGCTCATTTTTATTATATTTTTTTATAAAAAAAATATTGCTAAAACACTTTTATACAATACAAATTTAATAGAAATTTTTTATAATTCTTTTTAAAATATTTTTTTTAAAATCGAATTTTTAATTATTTTTATTTTTAGAAAATATACTTTTTTTATTATTTTATTTTTTAAAATATAATTTTTATTTATTATTTATTATTTTTCTCTTTTCTTTTTTTTTTTTTTCTTCTTCATTCTGGCTGCTGGCCACGACAACAGCTGGCGATCACCATAGGTAAGCTCGAACTCACTGCTCGAGCCTCGCTTGACGCTAGAGAGCTTAAGTCTTGCTAGATTCGGCAAGGCTCGAGCCTCGCCAATCGTTGGCGAGGCAAAGGCCTCGCTAGCGTTGAGCAAGGCTCGATCTCGCCGATTTGGCAAGGCGAGGCCCCACCCGACACCGGCAAGGCTCGAGCCTCACCAGTCATCGGTAAGGCCGAGGCCCCGCTAGCATTGAGTGAGGCTCGATCTCGTTGATCTAGCGAGGCCGAGGTCCTGCTTGATGCCGGCGAGCTCGAGTCTCGCTAGATTCGGCGAGCTCGAGTCTCACTAGATCCGGCGAGGCTTGAGTCTCGCTAGTTGTCGGTGACCACGAGCTCGAGCCTCGCCTAGCCTGTCACCGTGCCGGCCACAGGTTAAGGAAGGAGGAAAAAGAAAGAAAAAAAGAAAAAGAAAAGAAAGAAAAGAAAGAAAATTGAAATATGAAAAATAATTATAATTTCGATTTTTTATTAAAAAAAAACATTTTTATAAAGTTAAAGAGGAAAAGATTGTGTGGAGCTTGGGTTGGAAATTTAGAAATGGGTTCTAAGATTCTAACTCACTTGATATTTTAAATGGATCGAAAATGGGTCATAAGTTCTAACCCATTTTTGATCCATTTAAATAAGACTCACTCTTTTGACCCATTTTTAGTTGGGTTTTTTTAAAAGCCTATGACTCATATATAACCCATATAAATAAAATATGAGTCCAAAAATGGGTTCATGGCCCATTTTGACAAGGTCGGCGGCGGTAAGGAAGAATAAAAAAAATTTAAAAGAAATTTTACATTATAAAAAATTTTGTAAATCGTATCAAACGCATTCCTATTATTTTTTTTTTCATTCCAAAAATAGAAATTATATATGGTTACTAGACGTGTTCTTTTATTGAGAAATTGTTTCGGGAAAATAGAAATAGAAAAAACTATTTCTAAAAAGAAATTGTTCCCCAGACCAAAAGCCTTACTAAACGGATCCTTAGCATCCTTCATGGAGTTGTTTTCATCAAACATGAGAGCTACAAGCTTACCTGATTCAGTTTGTAGACTAAAAATATTTGTCCACTCTCCATGTATCAAGAATGTCAATCATCGAACTTCCAGAAGTGCGTTAGTGAAGATCAAGCCTCTCTTTCTGATAAACGTAGATTGGAGAGTTTCCTATGTCAATCGGAAAGCTGAAATCAATGAATGGGTTGGTTTTCCGTCTAAGATGATACCTATATCAACCGGAAAAAGTTGGAAGTTACCTAATGCTACTGAGCGTTATAAAGAGTTGGAAGGTGAAATTCCTAATGAAGTTGGAAACTTGCTCCTGTTCAGAATCCTAAATTTATCAGGTACACAAATAGACACCATGCCTAGCATAATCAGTATGCTTCCTCACTTCCAAAGCTGGACTTAAGTAGATGTCACGAGATTCAAGAGTTGCCGAAGCTTCCCACAATCTTGATCTGTTTACATGTCGAATCTGGCTCGTTACTGCTGGTCCCTAATCTCTTGAAGTTGAATAATTTGGAGGAATTGTTCCTTTCTGAAGGCTCCAGATATACAAACAAATCGGATCTAATGCAGACTTCTAATTTATCGTGGATTGTGAGGTTATCCAAATTGAACAAGTTAGAACTGTGCCTCTGGAGCAACCTTGCACCGAGTACATAGTTAAGCTCCTTTTCTCTCATGGAAGAACTTATTTTGTCCCGTCTGGACCTGCAGCCTCTCGTGCAGCTTCCGTCTTCGTTGTTGGAGTTGCGACTTGATAACTTCAACTTGACAAGATCACTATCATCCAACTTGAGAAGTTTGCTGATGTTAGTGCTCTAGGGATCGCAAGTGAAAGAAATATGACTCCATGAGCTTCCACAGTCAACAAATATGACGCTGGAGTGGTGTGAACTCCTAGAGAGATTGTTCATTCTATCAAGTTTAAGGAACATGATCCAAGCCCGGATGTGAAAATGCTCAAAGTGTTAGAACTAGTACGAGCACCTAGAGGGGGGTGAATAGGTGATTAATATGATTTTGTAAAAATAACAGAATGTATAGACAATTTCTTTGATGAAAGACTAAGGATTTAAAAACAATAATCGATGTAAGTGAAAGCAATTTAAAGTAAAAGGATTAGGGATAGAGAATCAAGACTCCAAATTTATAGTGGTTCGGCTTAGACCAAGCCTATGTCTACTCTCCCGCACGGACATCCCACTAGCTGGATTTCACTAAGAATCAAAAAGAGAATTTACAGTCTCACGCCTTTGATTCCACAGTATAGAGATTCTACTACACTTCCTCAAGGTCTTACCACACTTCAGTCTCTCTTTTGATTACAAGTATAGCTCGAAGGATAAGATCACAAAATAACAAAGAGATTTAGACTTTGGAATTCTTCTATCTTCCACTCTTGAACAACTTGAGCGTCTCCCTTTAAATACTTCTGCATGCATTCATTACCGTTGACACCTTTCAAAGAAGTTCTTCCAATCAACCCGTTGGACATAATCAATTTAGAGAGATCTCGAGCTCCTCAAGGAAAATGTTGATAGCCCATCAATCCCTGCTTTCGCCCATACAATCGGGATCTTAGTTTTCATAAGTAGAACCTTCCAAGTATAAGTTGCGAATCTAGAAAATCTAGATTATTCGAATACGAACAAAAGATCTTGAAGTGCTAATTCCAGTCGTGAGATATTCCTTAACCGTTTGAGTCAAAACTACATTAGAAGTAATCAGAATAGAAGTTTTAACTTTGTTGGTCTGGAATCTGTCCATGAGAGTTAGACTTTGAAACTTGAGTCTTGATGTCTTCAGACTTTGGTCTTCAGACTTTGCTAGTAGAGTCTGCAAGTCTTCAGACTAGACTGAAGGAAATGTTTTGTCAATTTCAAAATACGTTAAGAGGATTTTTCTAACAATCTCCCCATTTTTGATGGTGACAAAACTTTCCTACAGATTTGGATACAATTGCCCTGCAATACAACATTTAAGCTAGCAATAATATCTCATAAAAGATTAGAGTAAAGATAGTGAAAGTTGTCCTATACACAGATTTGCCCTGTACACGAGATCTACATCCACGTAAAACAAGTTAGTCCCTGCATGGATATTAATCAACTATATTTATCTAACTTAATAGCTTTAAAGTATTGCAATAATAAGCAAGCAATCAAAAGCTCAAGATAAAGCCATAAAGTCAATCACAACCAAAAAAAAATATTGAATCCAAAGTTTGTTCAAAAGTTGAAAGAAGTTTGGAATAGAAATCTGCAAAAACTTCTCCCCCTTTTTGTCAGCATAAAAAAGGTGAGAAAGTCAGGGAGCTCGAAGAAGGCGAACAAGTTGAAAATCTCCCATTAACTTGACAGTTTCCTCCAACTTCTTCAAATCCTCCTACAGTTGAGCGAGAGTTGTGCCTTTGGCAGTGGCCTGAATCTGAAGATTAATATTCTGAATCTGTTCTTGCAAGGAGATGGACATGGCACGATTCTCATTTTGCAGTGTCTAGAATTCGCATCCTAAAGCATAAACCTGGCCATTGAGCTCCAAAAGAATTTCAAGCACTCTTCCAAAGTCTCTTCAATGTTCTGTCTACGTGCTTGCTTCAGCATGGTATGATTGTGGAGTTAAGCCAGTGGAGCGAATATCAGCAGGAAGATCAATATTTGGAGATGTTGCCTCTTCCTCAGGAAAATGAGAAGCATGGACATCCTCTACACCAGCAGGTGAACGACTGACACTTGCACTGGTAAAGGTTAAAAGAGGAACACTCTCTCTTTGAATATCTCCCCCTGTTTCAATGCCTTCTGGAGGAGAGAAGTATTCTTCTTACTGAGAAACTTCTTCAGTGTCAAGATGTCTTTGATCCTCCTTTTCTGCTGGAGAATCTGCATGACTTTCTTCGGCATGTTGTTCTTCCAGCTATTGCTATGAGTCTGTTCTGGCTGTTTCTTCTTCTTATTCTTCTTCTTCTTCTTCTGTCTGCATGAATTCCTTCTCTTGGTTCCCTTTCTCAGTTTCTTCTTCAACTGGATGTTCTTGTTCTATTGACTCAGTAACATGATGCTCGGAAACAAAGGCAGAGATAGGAATATCATCCTCATCATCTTCATCCTGCAAGATGATCGCTCGCCTTCTCTTGGTAGGACCAGTCATAGGATCTTTTCCTTTCCTCTTTGCGAGATGAGTCTTGTCCGGGTCTTGACGGGGTTTCCTCCTTGAACTGCTCAAGCTTTTTGCTGAGTTCTTTCAGACACATTTTCGTAATCATCCTCAGCCCGATGACCATTTGATCAATAGTCTTCACACATAGAATGTTAGGAGGCTGAATGTTCAAATGTTTGAATAAACGAGTGATGAGAGCAGCATAAGGGAGTTTGCCATTGTCCTTCGCCATAGACCGATACATGTGGAACATGATGGTATGGGGCAAGGAAAAGTTATGACCGATCTTGATAGCATACATCAGTTTTGCTTCAGAAATGGATACATCTGTCTTCAATGTTGACTTAGGTCTGAGACAGTTGATCACAATTTTATGAAGCAAAATGTTTGAAGCACTCATCCTCGAATAGGAGAGACGTCCTTCTGCGATTCTATCTCTTGCAAGCTCTAGAGTTGCATGGCTAATAGACACATAAATTGATTGGAAAGCTCCTCTTTCCACACCAATAACGTCAGCCAGAGTATCTGTGTCAACCACATACTCTTTATCCCTCACACTAAATGAAAAACTGTTTGCATCAAGAAAACTGAGGTTAGAGTAAAAATAAGCTGTCGGTTCAGAATAAGCAACCTCGCTCTCAGTACAAAATTGATGAAGTTGAAACTTCTCAAACTTCTCCCTTAAATTGATGCTTAACAGTTCGAGAAAATCAAAATCCACAGTTCGTGGGTTCATCACCCCACGCTTCAGCAATCTTGCATACACCTGCTTATGTTCCTCCGATCGAAACAATTCTGCTCTCTTTCCCCGAAGAGTTGCAGCCACACCCATCATTAGCTTAAAATGCACAAACATTTTCTCATCATCATTTTTCCCCTCAGGCTGATTGACACTACCAAAACGAGGGTCACTCAGAAAGTTTGCAAAAGTCTTTGCCGTTGTTCCAACAGGAACAACACCCGATCGTTCCATCACAGTCAGAAAATGAGTCTCATTTTTATAGCCATTCTCTTTTAAGAACTCGTCAATAAAAGTCATTGCAGAACCCCATTCCTTCAAAGCAGAATAAAGCCTATAAACAAATACTGGCTTAAGAGACCCTACTGGTTCTACATCTTCAATGATGTTTTCCTCTGCATATTGAGGGTTACGATCATGTGATCTAGTGGAAGAAATGCGCTGTTGAGAATGTTGATGCATCTGTCCACTTGGAGAGTCTCCTTCTTCAGTAAAATCAAAGTGCGTAGGCCCCTCACCCAAGCCTTGTGGTCCCCTGCTTACTAATCTGGAAGATTTCCTTTGGTGTGACATTGTCACTGTCTTTAAGAGAACTTTCACACTTGTATCGCAAGAAAGGTGAAAACTTGAAGAGATGAACTTGCGAAGGAAAATCTCTAAGAGTGAAAATTTTTAATCTAGGGTTTTTGGGAAAAATGAGAAGAGGAAGAGAAGGAGTATAAAAGGCAATCGATACGGGGTATATGAAACGTAACAAAAAGGAAAAAATAAATATACATTTTCAAAATAACTGCCTTTTTAAACAAATCGATATCCACTCTTTTAAAAAAATAACTGCCTTAAAAATATCAATTAGAGATTAACAGGCGGTCTTACCTTTTCGAGATATCAGTTTAAATGAATAAATGAACTGTAATTGAAATAACTTACAGTCGTGACGTTTGGACTTCTAAGTCTAAACTTTTGAGTCCGATGCTTTTCAGATTTAGTTTCTGAGTCTGAACTTCAACAGTCTTCAGGAGATAAAATGTTGAGTCTTGAACGAATAGACTCAAATAAACTTTTCTCAATAGGCTTTGTGAAGATGTCTGTCAGTTGATTCTTTGAGTCAATAAATTATATCAAGACTTCTCTATTCGAACATGATCTCTTATAAAATGATGTCGAATCTCAATGTGTTTTGCTCTTGAGTGAAGAATAGGATTCTTTGTAAGATTGATTGCTTATTTGGTGTTGTCACATTTGATCTCGGTACAAGAGTCTTCAATACCAAAGTCTCGTAATTGTTGTTTTATCCAAAGTATTTGAGAACAAAGCAACTTCCAAGAGCTACATATTCTCGTTTGTTGAAAGAGCTACGGTACTTTGCTTTCTTGAAAACCAAAAATGCCCTGTTACCGATTAATTGACAAGTGCTAGAAGTGCTCTTTCTTTCAACTCTACAACCTGCAAGATCTACGTCTGAATAACCAAGAAGAGTAAAGTCTCATTCTTTGGGATACCATAGACCAATCTTAGCAGTAGTTGCAACATATTTAATGATACGTTTAGCAGCACTTAGATGAGATTCCTTAGGATCCGATTGAAACCTAGCACATAAGCAAACACTAAATAATATGTCGAGGTCTAGATGGTAAGATAAAGAAGTGAACCAATGATACTCCCGTATAGTTTTTGGTCGACTTTCTTCCCCGATTCATCTTTGTCTATCTTCAAAGAGTTTGACATAGGTATGTCGGTCTTTTTGCAATTCTCCGGACCGAACTTTTAACAAGTTCTTTTGCATATTTTTCTTGATGAATAAAGATTCATTCTTTCAGTTGTTTCACTTGTAGACCAAGGAAGAAGAATAGTTCACCCATCATGCTCATCTCGAATTCATCCTGCATAGACTTAGAAAATTTCTTGCACAAAGTCTCATTAGATGATCCAAATATAATATCATCTATATAAATTTGAACGAGTAAAAAGCTTTTACCTTCCTTTAGTGAAACCACTTTGAATTAAAAAATTACTTAGCCTTTCATACCAAGCTCGAGGAGCTTGTTTTAATCCATATAAAGCTTTTTTTCAGTCTGAACACTAAGTCTGGTTTCTTTGAGTCTTCAAATCCAGGAGGTTGTTCCACATAGACTTCTTCTTGAATAAATCCATTCAAGAATGCACTTTTGACGTCCATTTTGAATAACCTGAAATTCTTATAGCATGTAAAAGCAAGTAATAATTTGATTGCTTCTAACCTTGCTACAGGAGCGTAAGTCTCATCATAGTCTATCTCTTCTTCTTGCATGTATCCTTTAGCCACGAGTCTTGCTTTGTTTATTGTCACTTTGCCTTTTTCATTGACTTTGTTCCTGAAAACCCATTTAGCTCTAATAACAGATTTACCTTTTAGTTTAGGAGTTAACTCCCAAACGTCGTTAATACTGAATTGTCTGAGCTCTTCTTGCATTGCTTCAATCCAGCTTTCATCAGCTAAGGCTTCTTCAATGTTTTTGGGTTCTATTTCAAAAATGAGCGCAACGGCACTAGATTCTTCTCGCCTTTTGGATCTTGTTCGAATTCCCTCATTAACGTTTCCAATAATGAGTACTTCGGGATGACTAGACTTGTGCTTCCAGTTACTGGATAGTCTAATAGGTTGTTGATCTTTTTCTTGAGTTGATTCTTCATTAGTAACTTGTTGTACCGCTTCTTCTGAATTTTGAACCGCTTCAAGGGAGGTAGATCTAGTAGAGTCGGAGCATATTCGATTCTTCGATCCGAATTGGCTGAATTTGTGGAGAGTCTTGAAATTTGATTTCATTGATTCTTCCACAGTCTCCGAGTCTTCTTGTTGAATACTACGTAGGCTTTGCTTGCGGTTGAGTAACCAAGAAAGAATCCTTCATCGATTTTTCTTCAAACTTACCAACTCGATCATTTGCATTCTTCAGAATAAAACATTTACAACCAAATACTTGAAAATAAGAAACAATTGGTTTCTTACCTTTAAAAATTCCATAAGGAGTTTTCTCAAGAATTGGCATTAAAAATACTCTGTTAATAATATAGCAAAATAAACTTGACTTCAACCCAAAATCTTGAATAAATATTACTTTCAATTAAAAGAGTCATTGCCATTTCTTGTAAAGACCTATTATTCATTTCCACAACTTCATTCTGTTTTGGTGTATATGGAGAAGAGAATTTATGTTGAAAACTAGACTCATCACAAAATTTAGTAAAGTCTCGATTTTCAAACTTACCTCCATGATCTATACGAATACTTGAAATGGTGTGACCTTTTTTTCATTCTGCACCTTCTTAGCAAATTTTGAAAAGTGAGAGAAAGTCTCAGACTTACTTGTAAGAAAGTAGACCCAAGTAAATCGTGAATAATCATCAACTATTACTAGGTAGAACCTTTTTCCACCAATACTTTACATTCTTGTAGGTCCAAATAAATCCATATGCAGAAACTGTAATACACGATTAATAGAAACTTTATTTATTGGTTTAAAAGAGTTTCTAACCTGTTTACCCAGTACGCATGGTGTGCATAGATTAGACTTTAGGTAATTGAGAATAGGCAATCCTTGAACAAGTTTCTTGGAAGAGATCTTAGCAATTTGCTTCATGTTGGTATGGCCAAGCTTTCTGTGCCATAGATTAGCTTCATCTTGTACTGATATTAAACAATGTGATCTTTTTTGATTCACATCAAGAAGATAGATATTTCCATGTCTACGTCCAATAAAAGATTGAGTAAAGTCTTTACTGATTCTGAGCACGTTCCTTCCTGGAAATTGATCTTGAATCCAGTATCGCACAATTGGCTTATTCTAAGCAAATTGTAATTTAATCATTCCACTAAGGAAACATTGTTGATTGATAGACTTCCAATTTTTACTGTTCCGCGACCGATAATCCTTCCTTTGTTGTTACCACAAAAAAAAAACTTTTCCTCCATCTATCTGGACAAGTTTTATGAAGCAACCTGAATCTCTTGTCATATGTCTTGAGCAGCCACTATCTAGATACCATTTTATCTTCCTTTTGATAGTGACTGCAATTAAGAAGAATTCAAGCTTTCTTTGGTACCCACATCATTTTGGGTCCTAAGAGTTAGAATAATAAACAGTCTTTTGCCCAATTCCTTTTAACAAGTCTCCAAACCAAATGACATTCTTTCTCAAAATGTTCTGAGCTTTGACACTTTGAACATTTTAGAGCATTTCGGCCAACAGGTTTTACAAAGACTTTCTGGAAATGATTTTTATAAACAACTCTCGTTGGTCTTTGTTTGATTCTTTCCTTTACCTTTGGGAAATCAATTAGTGAAATAGTTTCAGAAGTCATACCGAGACCTAACTTATCAAAGTAGGGTCTTTGTATAGAAAGAATCTTATCCAATTTTTCAGAACCATTTGAAAATCTTTTTTATATGTTTGAAATATCATTTTTCAAATGAGTATTTTCTTTGAAAACAAAATTTGAGTTTTCTTTCAAGATTGTAAAGTTCTTATCTAATTTTTCAAACTTTTCTTTCCAGATTTTCTCATGTTGCTTCAATGTAGAATTCTCCCTTTTTAATTCGGAGATCCTCTTAAGAGAGGTTTTTAAACCAAGACATAATTCATCAATATATCTCGAAACTTTGACAGGAATTTTTATATTACTAACCTCAAGCTCACTGCCGAGTCTGTATCTGTCTCAAGGTCTGAGTTCGAGTAAGATTTTGCCATCAAACAGATATTGGCATAATCATCATCACTTTCTTCACATTCAGTATCACTCCAAACCTCTGCTTTGAGTGCCTTTCTGTATTTCTCAGCATTTCCTTTCCTTTTCCTTAACAGAGAACAGTCGGTTTGATGTGTCCATTTTTCTTGCATTCAAAGCAAATCACTTCTTTGTTGGAATCATCTTCCTCTATTGATTTATTCTGAAACCTTTGTGAGCTTTATTTCTTCCAATTGAATTTTCTTCCCTTTCTGTTCAGCTTTCTGAATCTCTTTATCATGAGTGTCAGTTCTTCATCATCTAAATCTTCTTCAGAGTCTGTAGCATCATAATAATCATTAGACTTTAAGGCAATAGATTTCTTACCTTTTGAATCTTCTTCTTCGTTGGTGTGCTCTACTTCGTAAGACTGAAGAGTTCCAATCAGTTCATCCACAGAGAGTGGTGCAATCCTCTGTGTCTCCCTTATTGAAGTCTTTATGTAATTCCAGTCTTTAGAGAGTCCACGCAGAAGCTTGTTGACCTTCATATGTCCTGAGATTGGATGTCCCTGATATTCAAGACCATTCACAATTTCAGTAAAACGGCTAAACATGTCAGTTATTGATTCTCCTGATCTCATCTTGAAAACTTTATATTGTCTCAAAAGAATGTTGATCCTTGTCTTTTTCACTCGATCAGTTCCTGCATAGGTGATGTGAAGCCTATCCCAGACTTCTTTTGCTATATCATAAGAGGATATTCTGCTATACTCAGTAGGGGATAAAGCACAATATAAGGAATAAATGGCTTTAGCGTCAAGAGTCTGTCTCTTGGTTATTTCTTCTTGAGTCATTTCGATAGGACCAAAGAACTTCTTTTCCTCTCTCTAATTCGATGCAGAAGAGGAATGATTCATTTGTCTACCACTTCCCATTCCAAGGGATCTTTCGATCTTAGGAATGCTTTCATCTTGTTTTTCCATATGTGTAGTCTTTTCCATCAAAGTATGGAGGTCTGGTGTTGCTTTGACCTTCAACCAACCCTGTAGGCAACATACTAGCCATAGATCTTTAACTCATAAGTAAAAACACTTCTAATAATCGAGTACATGAGCTCTGATACCAATTGTTAGAACTAGTACGAGCACCTAGAGGGGGGTGAATAGGTGATTAATATGATTTTGTAAAAATAACATAATGTATAGACAATTTCTTTGATGAAAGACTAAGGATTTAAAAACAATAATCGATGTAAGTGAAAGCAATTTAAAGTAAAAGGATTACGGATAGAGAATCAAGACTCCAGATTTATAGTGGTTCGGCTTAGACCAAGCCTACGTCCACTCTCTCGCACGGACAGCCCACTGGCTGGATTTCACTAAGAATCAAAAAAAGAATTTACAGTCTCACGCCCTTGATTCCATAGCGTAAAGACGCTATTACACTTCATCAAGGTCTCACCACACTTCAGTCTCTCTTTTGATTACAAGTATAGCTCGAAAGATAAGATCACAAAATAACAAAGAGATTTAGACTTTGGAATTCTTCTATCTTCCACTCTTGAACAACTTGAGCGTCTCCCTTTAAATACTTATTCATGCCTTCATTACCGTTGGCACCTTCCAAAGAAGTTCTTCCAATCAACCCATTGGACAGAATCAATTTAGAGAGATCTCGAGCTCCTCAAGGAAAATGTTGATAGCCCATCAATCATGCTCGCCCATACAATCAGGATCTTGGTTTTCATAAGTAGAACCTTCCAAGTATAAGTTGTGAATCTAGAAAATCTAGATTATTCGAATACGAACAAAAGATCTTGAAGTGCTAATTCCAGTCGTGAGATATTCCTTAACCGTTGGAGTCAAAACCACATTAGAAGTAATCATAATAGAAGTTTTAACTTTGTCGGTCCTGGAATCGTCCATGAGAGTTAGACTTTGAAACTTGAGTCTTGATGTCTTCAGACTTTGCCAGTAGAGTCTGCAAGTCTTCAGACTAGACTGAAGGAAATGTTTTGTCGACTTCAAAATACCTTAAGAGAATTTTTATAACACAAAGCTGGTGTGATAAAATCACTGCAGTACTTGTCAATCAAGGATTGGCGGTATGTACAAAGGTTAGGTGCTAAAGTCCCAACGATTTAGTGTCTTTGAGTGAGTTCAACTTTTGTGGGGGAGAGAGTGTCCGTTCAATCAACCGCCCTAAAGAAGCTAAAGGAATGCAGTTTAGTAAGTTGTGGAAAGCTACTCAAGATTCAGGTTGCCGATATGTTGGAATCATTGGAGTACTTTCTTCTTTACTATTGCTATGCTATGAAAAGGCTCGGCAGTCCGCCAAACACAAGAATCTGCACCATTTAGTCATTGGGAGGTGTTCTGGATTAAGGGTTGTCAAGGGTACCAATTAGAGATTTTGTATGAGTTGCGTAATAATGGGTGTTGTAGACTGGAAAGGCCGACAGATGCGTGCGCCCCAAAAAACCAGATGAGTGCCAAATATGTTTTAGCAACTGCAGGGAGTTACTTTAATCCAGTCCAGACAAAGACAGACATCTGATTCGAGCACTATGGAGAGGTGGTTCTTCAAGTAACAGCAGAAAACAAATCAGAGATGAACTCTGAATTGGAGACTGAAAATGTATGCCTCCTCCTTGGACTATTTGATAATAGGCAATGGTATCGTTCTTTCCTTTCCAATTTCTTTGGTCTTCTCTCCTTG
Organism: Eucalyptus marginata; assembly: GCA_014182565.1. NCBI lineage: Eukaryota > Viridiplantae > Streptophyta > Magnoliopsida > Myrtales > Myrtaceae > Eucalyptus > Eucalyptus marginata. The sequence continues at coordinate 33,123,563 of CM024587.1, read as the reverse complement.
GTCATAATCTTCCATTCATTGACTTCATCTACAAAATTTGTTCATACAGACATAAAAATGGAACTTCCAACTCATGGATTGGATTTCTGACACTAACGTAACGGATTATGGTAGATTTCCATATAATGCATAATTAAAGCTGAAATATCAGAATGTGCAAAAATAGGTAGATTTCCATATAATGTATAATGTCACCAGGCATGATTGGTGAGTATATCGGAATGTGCCTGCAGCCATGACTTTCCTAGCATTAAAGCTGAAATTCTTTGAGTTCGGAACAGAAAAAGCAAATGAAGAATAATTCAGAAATCATGGAGATGGAAAGACCAAGTCAAGTCTCGCCATGTTAATTGATTGAAGAGCTAAGTGATGGCATCAAAAGATAACTTTCAGGCTCCTCTTGATCAATCTCAAAGGCAACTACAATTGAGGCACAAGTCCTCCAGGAGCAAGAACTCATGTTGCATAGGATTTTCCTCTGCGCTGGGGATTAATCGTCCATTTGTCCAAGGTAAGTCGATCTGCAGGTGGAGTATAAATTGATTTCCATATGGTTTAAATGACTAGGTATTCTCCAATATTTGGCTTGCTTATGACAGTTTCTTCAACCATTGACGTGGGATAAACCAACCAATGCACCTAAAGGCAGTTGATTGGCGCTTGTATACATTTTCGGCCAATGATTAGGTGGTCGGTTAGCAATAATCTCTGTGAACATTCATTGACCGAGATTTAATAGAAGTTGCCTGATATTGGAAGCAACGACTTCCTAGAAACTGGACTTTACGCATTTTGCATTATATGCACTTTCGATTGATAATGGAATCATTCTCTGAAGTTTGATAATATGGTAGTTCTTCGATATCTGCTAAGTTGCTCTTGAATTGCTTGGTCATAGCAAGCCCGCCCTGAGAAAGGATTTCACTTGTGCCATGAGTTCTAGGGACCCTAGTTTCAAGCTTTCTCTTGGCTCGTTCCCATGTCAGAACCAGAAACAACTTTGGCCGAAATAGGAAGATTTAAACTCTCTTAAGGGATCACTGTTGCTACTTTTGAACCTACCATCACATCATACTGATAGAAGTGTGTTGAACATATTAATTCTAGCCTAACTTTGCAGGTTTGGATATATTTCCCCACACCAACTCTATAGATCTTTGCGGAGGTTTGAGATCTATTTCGTAACAGGAAAAGTAATTGGGGTTTTATTTTTGAATTCTTTAGAGAGGGCCTCGATTTTGTTGCATCCCGTCATCTCTTTATGTGTATATCAAAGATAACTAACAGGTTAGAGTTTGGTGATGATAAGTACAACAAAGATAAAAAGTTGATAGATATTAGATTGTGTTCAAAAGTTATTTTTCTTAATTATACTTAATAATTAATCCACGAATTTACTCGACGACGTGAAAACAATTATTTTTCTTGAAAATCTCTCTTCGACAAAGCTATGTTGATAGAGATATAAACTGAAGATACAAAAGGGATGCAATGTGCTTTTGATGTGCATGGTGATTGCACATGGCCTAACTTCCTCTCCCACGCTACATGTTTGCGTGTTTCGCGGTTCCGTCTCAGATCGATTTTGTTTTCATTTTATGTTCTTAGGAATAACATTTAGGTAGACTGTTTGGCATCTTAGCAATCGATGTATCCTCTGAAATTTGCCGTCCATACGCATCGTCTATCCAAGAACCCGCTCCTCCCAAAGATCTGTTCTTGATGCTCAAAGAGCAGCGAAACTGCAAAAAACACGTCTTATACTCAAAAAGCACCTTCACATATTACTATTTTTCTAATTTAAATTCCCTAGACACACACCTTTCAAATACCCGAAGCTCTTACAGCATTGAAATCTTAACATATAAGTTCGCATATAATTTTTGACATTTCCAATAACATTTTAACCGTGATGGTATACGAAAGGTTGTTGTAGGCTTTTGATCGTTCATTTGTTCAAGATAATGATAAAAACACTGCAACAAGGGAGTTATCCCTTGGATCCCCTTTGTTGCTTCGAGGTTGTTGGTGACCTCAAAGCGGCACGCTTTGTACTTCTGGCCGGGTTTGAAGGCTTTAGACCACTGGTTGCAACTTTGCCACGTGACCCTCGATTGTGATTGATGTGACCTTTCCAGAAAATACGAAGGGAAGTAGTTGTGCGAAGACTTTAGGGATTCAAGTGAGACTGGGAGTCTACCTACGTAACATCGTGTATTTGATGCCCAGCCAGTCACGTCGCCTGTGTGGAGTGTGAATATTTACTGTGAGTACATGGCTGATAGCTGGAGTTCAGCACTTTAGAGTGCGCTTAATAACGTTTTTATTAAAAATTATTTCTTTTCTAAAGAATAATTTTTTAATAGAAAAACGCGTTTAAGAACTATATAAAATTTATATTTCTAAAATAAAAGAAAAAAAAAAAGAAACATGTTTAGAACTTATATAATTTTTTTATTTTAATTTTTTAATATTTTTTAATATATTTTTCTTTTTTTTTTTTTTCTTTGGTTGGTCGTCGGCCACGGCTATGCGACATCCGACGAGCTTGCTTGGAGGCCAACCCGGCCCCGACGAGCCTCGCTAGTGTCCTAGAGGTGGCCGGGCGAGGCCAAGGTGGCTGGGCGAGCTCGGCCTCGCCTAGCTTAGGTGAGGCCGAGCCTCACGCGCCATGGCGAGGCTCAAGCCGACGAGCCTTGCTATGGCTCGCCTTTCCGAGATCGGCAATGCTGGCAGGTTGCCGGCCCTCGTCCGGCCTGGGCCGCCGACACCTGGTCATAGCTAAGGCAATGGACCTGAAAGGCAAAGAAGAAAAGAAGAAGAAAAGAAAGAAAGAAAGAAAAATAAGCGAAAACGGAAGGAAAAAAAAAAAGTGTTTCTTGAAATGCTCTTGAACAATAAATAAGTTTTTTTACTTGTTTATGCTCCAAATCTGCTTCCCCAAAATAAAAGTGTAAATAAACGCATTGCATTCTTTTTTTTGTTAAGAACAAAAAGAACAAAAATTTGTATTCCGAGGAACATAAACACATTTAAACAAACATGCCCTTAAAGGACTAAAAAGATGTTTGGTGCGACGTCGTGAAGTTTTCTATGATGCCTAATGTTACTTAGGATAATAAGAAAACCAACGGTTTGCAGGGGTTAACGGAGAAGTTCGGCGAAAATACAGATCAGCTAATTAAATTTGTTAACTCGAATGTAGGGCCGTGATTGTTAAGCATGTGACTTTGTAGAGGGTTACGAAATTTATGGGAGTGTCAAGAAGGGCTATGAAGAGTATAGCGTGACAACCATCGCATCGAAGAAACTCAATACCTACAACTTCGGTAGATCTAAAATGTCAGATTTAGTGGGCATCATGTTAAATTTAGTGCATAGGCGAACAGAATCTCAATGTCCAACTCCAGCTAAGTATATTTCTTTCTCATCTTTTGTAAAACGGAGAGTTTAGCTCATTCTTGATGACGCCTATAATTACGCCTCTTTTGTGCTTCAGCTATTATACTGGTGACTTTCCCTTGGCTGTCTATGTTGAAAATCTCTCCCTTACCTTCGGTGCACGCACGCCCATAATTCTTCTGTAGGGACATCTGAGAAAGAGAGATCTGGTAAAATAGGCTCCCATGGCGAACCTAGAGGCTGGAATGAGCAGCGATGGTGCAGCAGGTGGGGAGTATCAAGTCTTCCTGAGTTTTAGAGGACCGGACACTCGTCATGGATTCACCGACTGTCTCTACCATGCCTTGGTAGGTGCAGGAATCCGCGTCTTCAGGGACGATGATGAACTCCGTGTTGGGGAAGTGATCGGTGGAGAGCTACTTCGGGCTATCGACAACTCCATACTCTACATACCTATCTTTTCTCGAGGTTACGCTACTAGTAAATGGTGCCTCCGAGAGCTCACTAGAATAGTGAAGAACACAGACGCCTCTAATAGATCTGAGGGGATTAAGAAGAAGATACTTCCCATTTTCTTCGACGTGGAACCTGAAGATGTGAAGCTTAAAACGCCATTGTATCGTGATGCCCTGCCGGAGCATGAGAAGAAGGTCCCTGAGGAAGTCAAGGCATGGCGAAAGGCTCTTGTGCAGGTAGATGAAATCAAGGGATGGAATCTGAACAAGGATGAAGGGTAAACTCCGTTTAACATCCTTAAACTCATTTTCTTTTCATTTGAGGTGAAGAAAAGAGCACAAACTCATCTCGCTGTTTGGTCTTATTTTCAGTCGTTAATATAACTTGATCATGAAAACGGACTTTCAGAGGAAATAACTGTACTTCTTCAATATCCTTGAACAAGTTCTCGTATCAGATCCTGAGGAATTCAAACTCTTCAATTTTATGTTTGGGGAAGTCCAATGAATAACCATTTTTAATTCCATCTCAAACAATGTTGTTTTTCCTTAATACAGTTTGTGATCTATATTGCTTTGTCTTGTGCTGCAATTATGTGATTTTCTGCAAATTAATGATCGGAAGAATGACGGATTAATATATCTAAACATATCAAATCACAAATCCACAAAGTTGTAGGAAAAGCGGGAAAACATTGCATCAGGCTTGAACTCTAATCAGATGCATTTGCATTTAGTAATGTCAAATTACATCCTGAACATCTCATTATCGTTTATTTCTGATTAATTAAATAGAAGGGCTTTTCTTTTTGGTAGCCAGGGACATCTTATCAAGTTGGTTGTTGAAGAGGTTCTGGATAATTTGAAGATAAAGCATAAACCTGTGACTGAACATTTAGTTGGACTCCCTGATCGGGTAGTAGATGTCATGAAATTACTGGACATCAACTCTGGTGATGTGCGGCTAATTGGAATTCATGGAATGGGTGGTATTGGTAAAACAACGCTAGCCAAGATCGTCTTCAACCAACTATCTTCGTACTTTGGAAAGCGATGCAGCTTCCTTGAAGACATTCGCGAAGAGTCAAGGAAGGATAGCTTAGTCAAGTTGCAGGAGAAATTGCTGTCCGAAATTATTAATTCTAAAGTAATAGAAAGAATTCCTGACGCTGATTATGGCATGAGGAGGACCGGAGAAATTCTTTGCAATAAGATGGTTCTCATAGTTCTTGATGACGTTGACAAGGGCGAACAAATCGAGAAACTACTAGGAAAATACTCTCTGTATCCAGGAACTAGGATAATTGTTACAACTAGGAATACGGGTGTGCTGCAGATAAAGGGATTTAAGTATACAGTTCTACCTTATCAGATGAAGGAGCTAAACTTTAATCATGCACTCCAGCTTTTCGAAAGGCATGCATTTGGTGGAGACTCTCCTTCACATGATCATCGTATCCTTGCTAGGGAAATTGTCTCTACTACCGGAGGGCTTCCTTTGGCTCTTGAAGTGATAGGTTCACTCCTCTATCGAAAGCCGAGAGCAATATGGAGCGAGACATTGGAGAAGTCAAGAGAAATACCTGAGAATGAGGTCCAAAGGAAGTTGAAGATTAGCTATGATGCGCTAGACGATTATCAGCAACAGATTTTTCTTGACATTGCATGCTTTTTCATTAATGAGGATACGAATAATGCAATTTACATGTGGACTGAGTGTCGGTTTTTTCCTGAAGGCGGAATCGATGTCCTTATTAGCATGTCCTTGATAAAGATATTAGATAACAGAAGATTTTGGATGCATGATCAACTAAGAGATCTTGGAAGGGAAATTGTTCATAAAGAAAGCCTGACAGACCCTGGAGAGCGTAGTAGATTGTGGATAAGCGAAGAGATCCACGAAATATTAAGAACGAAGGAGGTAAAGTAACAACAATTGCTGGTTTGCAAATAGAAAACTAGACATGCTAGTGCTGAGAATTGCCTTTTCTGCTGAGAAATATTTCTTTATATGTGATAAAATAAACTTAGTTGATGATTAATGAATGTCTACTTACAATTGTAATTATTTGTTGGCAGAGCAAGAAGAAGGTTCAAGCATTTGATCTAGATGGAAAGTATACTCCGATCTTGATCACAGATAAACAGCTTGAAAGGTTTCGAAGTTTAAGATTTCTAAAGTTATGTGATGTAACCTTTATTGGAGATTTCTCAGATTGTCTTTCAAAGATAAGATGGTTTTGTTGGCATTCTCCTCCACAAAGTTTTTGGGCGGTCAATATGCATTCAAGAAATATAGTTGTTCTTGAACTTTCTGACAATCACTTTACAGATGATTCAAATGTGTGGAGCTTAATGAAGGTATCTTCTCTTATGTGTTTATCACTTCTACTGTAACTTTCTCCTTGTATATATGTCTGATAGCTTTTCCATCTGGAATATTATTACTTTCTGTAGATGGCAACCAAATTAAAGGTTCTTACTCTCAAAAAGTGTTTCGGCATTACCAGAACTCCAGACATCTCCAAGTGCTTGATGCTAGAGAGGTTGACTCTTGAAAGATGTGACAATTTGACAGAAATTGACTGTTCAATTGGAAGATTGAGGTGCCTGATTGACTTGAATATAAACGGCTGCTCACGTCTTGAAGAGTTGCCTAAAGAAGCTGGAGGGCTAGAGAACCTTAAGCACTTCTCTTTGACAGATTGCTATAGGGTGAGCAAACTTCCCGACTCAATTGGGAAATTAGCATCCTTGACGGAGTTGTTTCTATCAAATATGAGAGTTACAAGCTTACCTGATTCAATCTGTAGACTAAAATATCTGTCAAGTCTCAATGTATCAAGAATGCCAATCACCGAACTTCCAGACTCTATTGCAGCACTAGTGAAACTCAAGTCTTTGTCTCTGATTAGCACTGAGATCAGAGAGCTTCCTATCTCCATCGGAAAGCTGAAATCATTGCATGTGTTGGATTTTTCATGTAAGATGATACCTATATTAACTGGAAAAAGGTGGAAGTTTCCTAGTGCTATTGGAATGTTGGAGAATCTTGAAGAGATACATGCTGAGCGCTGTGAAGAACTGGAAGGCAAAATTCCTGATGAAGTTGGAAACTTGCTATTGTTGAGAATCCTAAATTTATCAGATACAAGAATAGATGCCGTGCCTAGCACAATCAGCATGCTTCCTCGCCTCCAAGAACTGGACTTAAGTAGATGTCATGAGATTAAAGAGTTGCCAAAGCTTCCCACAAGCTTGATCTGTTTACGTGTTGAATCTCGCTCGCTACTGTCGGTCCCAAATCTGTCGAACTTGACTAATTTGGAGGAATTGCTTCTTTCTGATGGCTCTAGATATTCGAACGGATCAGATTTAATGCAGACTTCTGACTTATCGTGGATTGGGAGGTTATCCAAATTAAACAAGTTGGAACTGCGCCTCTGGAACAACCCCACCCCGCCCACAGAGTTAAGCTCCCTTATTCTCCTGGAAGAACTTACTTTGTCTAGTCTGGACCTGGAACCTCTCGAGCAGCTTCCATCTTCCTTGTTGGAGTTGCGGCTTGATAACTTCAACTCAACCAGATCACTATCATCCGACTTGAGAAGTTTGTCGATATTAGTGCTCTGTGGCTCTCGAGTGAAAGAAATACAACTCCATGGGCTTCTACAATTGAGAAATTTGACCGTGGAGTGTTGTGAACTCCTAGAAAGATTGTCCATCCTATCAAGCTTAAAGAACCTGATTTATATCCGGGTGTGCAAATGCTCACAGCTGGTTGACATTCAATTCCATGGTGTGATGGAATCGCTGCAGTACTTGTCAATTGAGGATTGTGAGTCTGTCGAAAGGTTACATGCTGAAGTCTCCAACGATTTAGAGTCTACGAGTGAGTTGGCTTTTTGTGGGGAGAGAGTTTCCATTCTATCAACCGCCCTAAAGAAACTGAAAGAATGCAGTTTGGTAAGTTGCGGAAAGCTACTCGAAATTCAAGTTGTTGGTATGTTGGAATCATTGGAATACTTTCTCCTTTACCATTGCCATGCTATAACAAGGCTAGGTGGTCTGGCAAACATAAAGAACCTGCGCCATTTAGCCATCGGGATGTGTTCTCAATTAAGGGTTGTCGAGGGACTCGACAAATTAGAGATACTGGATGAGTTGAATATTTTTGGATGTTATTCACTGGAAAGGCCGATAGATGCGTGGACCACAAAAATACCAGATGAGTGCCGTATATATTTTACTAACTGCGGGGAGTTACTGGACTCTGATCCAGTCGGAGACAACAATGTCCCGTTCGAGCGTTATAAAGAGATGATTCTTCGGGGAACAGCAGACACCCAATCAGAGACCAAGAACTCTGAATTGGAGACTGAAAAGGTATGCCTCCTTTGATTATTTGATAGTAGGCAATGGTAACGCGCTTTCTTTCCTTTTTCTTTGGCCCCCTCGCTTTGGTCATGTTCTTCCATTGATTGACCTTATCCACACGATCTGTTTATACAAACATGAAAACGGAACTCCCAACTAGTAGACCGAATTTCTGACACTAATGTAACTAATTGATGTTATATTAAATTGAAAGATAAATCGTTGCTCACTGTCTGCAGTGATAGATGTTTTGTTCCATATAGTACACATTAGTCTCAAATTCCTGTAGTAACAATGTCATTTCCTTTTGCTTCTTTCATCAATAATTCCAGTTTAGTCACCGGAATGTAAGAAATTCAGGTTAGAGATTTTTACTTCTGGACATTCTGAGTGATTTGGAAGGTCATAATGTGCTTCATAGAGGAAGGAACTTAATTTGGCCAAGTAAAACTGACATTGAACGAAGAAAAAGGGGAGATTCTACACTACTTTGACTACTATATTGACTCATGATGTCTTGCAAATAGGAAACATGAGTTTGCTGCACCCTTGTTTGGGAAACAGGCAAAACCAATGTGAAGAAATAATTTATTTGATGACACCTGCATTTTCTCATCCCAGAATACTGGCTAAAAAGAATTGTATTTTTCCTGTAGGAGGCTAAAATGAAAGGGGATGCCGAAGAGCACGAGACTGAGCTTCAGCTACAGTTCCAACCATCTGCAAGTTCTCGGGATCATGAAATTATCGAAGAGCCTCCTGTTGACCATGTCAGAGAAAGGACTTCGGCTGGAGAGCAAAACCAGACCACGGAGCAAGACTCGAACCCTATAAGTATTTCACTGCTATTGTCCATGTTTGGATCTACTGTTATCATGTCATACAGATTAAATGTATGTATTGAACTTAATTGCAACCTTTTTTTCCAGGTCTAGATGAACTTGCTCCACCACGAACATTTTCTGATAGGTTCAAGACATGCTTAGTGAGCATATTGGAATGTATCTGCAACCGTGACTTTCCTAGATTTAAAGGTGAAATTCTTTGAAGGTCATAACATAAGAAGCATATGAAGGATAATTCAGAATAAGTGGAGACGGAAGACGAAGTCAAGTCTTGCCATTTTGGTTGATTGAAGAGCTAAGTGATGGCATCAAAAGAAAACTTTCGGACTCCTCTTGATCAACCTCAAAGGCAACTATAGTCAAGGGACAAGTGCTCCAGAAACAAGAACTCATGTTGCACATGATTTTCCTCTGTGTTGGGGATTCATTATCCATTTGTCTGAGGTAAATCTATCTCCTAGTGGAGTACAAATTGATTTCCACATGGTTCAACTAACAAAGTATTTTCCAATATTTGGATTGCTCATGACAGTTTCTTCAATCATTGACAGCATGGGATAAACCAAGCAACGCATGACAGGCAGCTGAATGGCACTGATATACATTTTCAACCAAAGATTAGGTGGTTTGGTTAGTTGTAATCTCTATCAATATTCATTGGCCAAGATTTAATAGAAGTTGCCTAATATTGGAAGCATTGTCTTCCTAAAAACTGGACTTAAGACACATTTTGTATATGTCAGTTTTCATCTTGTATTCACCTTTAGATTGATGAGGGAATCGTTCTACAAAGTTAGATAATTTGGAAGTTCTTCAATGCCTTCTGAGTTGCCCATGAATTGCTTGGTCATAGCAAGAAACCCAGAGAAAGGATTTCACTCGTGTCCATGAGTTGCAAGGACCCCTGGTATCAAGCTTTCTTTTGGCTCGTTCCCACGTTAGAACAAAGAACAACTTAGCCAACATAGGAAGATTGAAACTCTCTAATGAAATGCTTTAGCACTGACATAGGCGAAGAAATTATTCATCCACTAGAAAGTTGGACTAGATGGCGGACACCAGGCTCTTATCTTTATATTGACTTAGGATTGATTGCATTAATCCCGAGTCAATAATAAAATATTATAAATACATATAAAATGGTCATGTGAATGGCATATGAGCCTAGGGCCAGGCGAGCATTGCCCACCCCTAGGCAAGGGCCAACAACCCTTACCCAAATTTGGGGAAAGGGTCATGCCTCCTGGCATGCACTAGCAGGCCCTCTCCGTGGGCTGACGAGGCCTCACTCAGGCCCGGACAAGTTGCCGACCATATTTGAGGCTCTGGCGACCTCCGTTAGTCCTTTCTAGTGGTAGCAGCTACCAGCAACGGCCCCTTGCCAGCCGTGGTGGGGGTTTGCGTTTTTTTTCAATCTAATTTAGCTTGTATTTCTAATAAAATTTTGAATATTTTTCTGGCGTGGTGCTTGCTAGGTATTGTTTCGTCGTCGTGTCTTTAAAAAGTAATAAAATAAAATAAGTCAGCATTTTCCATTAGTATAATTAAACAAAATTAACGAAAGGATTTGATTGAATCAATTTGATAAATTAAAACTTGATTGTATTTTTTGAAAATCTCAAAACTTAATGTAATAAGTTGTAAAACTTCCGGTATGAGGATCAACTCGCTTGGATGGCAAGTGCGGAAATCTTTTCGCTCGAAGCCCAACGCTGCCGTTTCGCCACTGGCATATCACTTTTGACGAGGACGCTATTTCCAACTTCAATTAGTGCTCTTAGACTCCAAGCTGCAACGTTATTTTTGACGGTGACAATTTAGTTGGACTTGGCGTTGATTTTGGGGATTTAGCTCTCTTTGTAGAACGATTTTACCGTCAATTTGGGACATCGTTCGAATTAGAAGTCTGGGCGCCTATGAAATTCTTCATCGTTCAATCGGATTTGATTTTGGGGTGAGTAGTAATTATTCCAAAAAGCTTCAATGCGGCATTTTTTTCTTAAGCATGGATGCAGAATCGCACACTTCCTCCTCTGTCATTGTGTGGATTCCATTAATTTACAACCTATAAAAACTTGAGGTGCTTATAAGTGTGTTTCACACAGCTTTGCCAAAAGACTGTGAGGTCATAAAGGCCTTTGGCAGAATATGGAGGTGTTTGGTAACAAAATTGCAAAGGCCTTTGAGCCAAAACTAGCAATTTCCAAATTGTCAACTCGCATTAAATAAAGAAGAGAATTAGCGAGAGGTAGTTGGTTTTTCGACCGATCTAACCTGAAGTGACATTATGTAACCTAGTCATCTTAGGATATAATTTGTATTGACCAATGGGAAAGTATCTAACTAAAATATATGATTGTCATAATAAAGTCAATGTGTACATTTTCAAAATGTGTCGTTGATGATGGCCAAGTGACTCTGTTTTGAGTCCCTTTTGGCTCATGCATAGACTGCCAGAGGAAGAGCGTTCTTGGTTGAGATGAGATAGCAAAACTTTGACGATTGTAATTTGTAAGGTGATTATTATAATCTGCTCAATCTGGCTGGAAATCATTCATTACACATGAAGAACTTTAAGCTTGAGTCACATTGGCAGTATAGAAAAGTTCAAATAGAGAAAGCATAAAGAAAAATTAAATTTTGCTGGGAAAAAGGTGTGGAACATTGGAACTCCATCTAGTTTGTAAAGTTTTGCCTTTGTACAAAGTGTCCATGATTCGTTGCTTGAACTGTCTCATTGTCATCTATGTTGAGCAAATCCAAATATTTGTGCTTCAACCTGAAAGTTATGACGACATCTCTAGTTACCGTCTCATTTCAACTGCAGTAGCTCATATATGTGGCAGGCATGGGGAAGCTATTAAGTTGATCATCCGAGGGGTTTTGGTTAAGTTGATAATAAAACATAAGAATGTGACAAATCAATTGGTTGGAGTGGATGATCGTGTTGAAGACATAATGAAGCTCTTGGATGTTGGTTTTGTGAAGGTGTTCGTTTTGTTGGTATTCACAGGATAAGCGGCGTTGGTAAAACAACTCTTGCTAAGGTTGTGTTCAACCAACTGTGTTCGCACTTTGATGATTGCTGCTTTCTTGGCAATGTTCGAGAATTATCAGAAAAAGATGGCCTAGTAAATTTGCAGAAACAAATATGTTCTGACATTCTCAACTCTAGATTCGTGGACAACATTCATGACATTGATGATGGGATCAACCAGGACAGGATTTCGCAACAAAAAGGTCCTCATTGTTTTGGATGATGTGGATAAAGAAGAACGACTGGAGAAACTAGCAGGGGCACAAGATTGGTTTGGCTCAGGAAATAGGATTATCATTACAACCAAGAATGAAAATACTTTAAAAGTACTGGATGGTATTTTAGTTTATGAATTAAAGGAACTAGATTATGATCAAGCTCTTAAGCTTTTCTGTATACACGCTTTTAGAAAAGACTCTCCACCATATCAATATGATACTCCTGCATCAGAAATTGTTGTCACAATTGGAGGGCTTCCTTTGGCTCTTGAGGTCATAGGCTCATTTCTTTATCGCCAACCGGAAGAGATATGGAAAGAGACTGTAGAGAGGTTAGCAAGAATACCTCATAAGGATGTCCGACAGCAATTGATGATCAGTTTCGAAGCATTGGAAGATGAGGAAAAGGAGATATTTCTTGACATGGCATGCTTTTTTTGTCAACGACGCAAAAAAGACGAATGCAACTTACATGTGGGAAGCTTGCAATTTTTTTTCCTGAGACTGCGATTCAGGTACTTATGCAAATGTCTTTGGTAAAGATCGTTGATGGTGATACATTATGGATGCATGACCAGCTTAAAGATCTCAGGAGGCAAATTGTTCAAAGGGAGTGCTTGCATGACTCTGGTGAGCGTAGTAGGGTGTGGATTTGTGAGGAAGCCCTGGACATTGTAAGAACAAAGCAGGTAAACACAATTCACAATTTTCATGAGTTGGGTATGTGTAGAAAAGAGTTCGCATACCCACTTAGAAGCCTCTCAATTCTTTTACCCAAATGAGAATCTAAATATTTGTCAAATTCTTACTAATGTATATATTTGTCAAATTCATGATTGTTCATTTGTGTTCGTTTTGGCATCGAAAGAAAAAAGTCCAGGCACTCATATTAAATGGAAGTCATTATCAACCACTTGTAATTACGCATGACGTACTTAGTAGGTTGCCCAACCTAAGGTTCCTCGAATTAGATGAGGGAACCTTTGCCAGAGACTTTGGAGATGATTTTTTGAAGTTAAGATGGATTTCTTGGTATTCTCCTAGGCCACTGGATCTTGAGGTAACCAATCTATCAAATTGCGGACACCTAGAGTGCCAAAACTTGGCACGATGGGACACTTAAGTGCTAAAAGTTTGGAAAGTGACACTTAAGTGCTAAAATCGGAGCAAAATGGATCATTTAAGTGCCACGGCCAAAATCTGGCCAAAATGCCAACGTGACGATTTTTTGACAAAGGAAATGCAAAATGACATTGTTTTACGAGCCGACGTGGTAAAAAAATTAATTAAATTTAATTTTAAATTATATTTATTTAAAATATTTAAAAATATAATAAAAATATTAAAAACTAAAAATTCAAAAAGTGAGGGGGAGGGGGGCGGCCGAGGGCTAATCCCTCACCGCCGTCGGAAGGGCCGGCGCAGAGGGGGAGGGTCGACCAGGGGTTGTTGGGCCTTGGCCGCCAAGGGTCGGCGGCCCTCATGCGGCCGGGTGAAGGCAGCCGACCCCTGCCAAAGCTGGGCGAGGACCGCGACCCTTGCCCAGATCTAAGCGAGGTTCGCGGCCTTTGCTATTGATCGGCCAGTGGTCGCCGACCCTAGCCGTGGCCCGGCGACCCTAGTCGACCCCCTCCCACCGCCGCCGGCCCTTCCGGGCGGCGGCGGTGAGGGATTAGCTCGCCTGCCGCCCCCTCCCCATTTTTCTTTTAATATTTTTTTTGAATTTTTTGTTTTTTAATATTTTTATTTTATTTTTAAATGTTTTAAATAAAATAAAATATAAATAAATATAAAAATAATTTAATTTTTATATTAATTTTTTTACCACGTCAGCTTGTAAAACGGCGTCGTTTTTGTATTGTCTAGCTACGTCGGCGTGCAAAACGACGCCATTTTACACTTGTTTCACCGAGAAAATAGCCACGTCGGCATTTTGACCGGAGTGGCACTTAAGTGATCTATTTTGCTCCGATTTTGGCACTTAAGTGTCACTTTCCAAACTTTTGGCACTTAAGTGTCATCTCGTGCCAAGTTTTGGCACTTGGGCTGTACTTCTTCCCCAATCTATCTATGAAGAATTTGGTTGTCTTTGAGATCATTGCGGGCAGCATCACGATGACCTGGAGCGCATGGAGCCTAATTAAGGTATGATATGCATTCACTTTAATTTTGATTGGCGAATAATGTAATATATACTATTTTCTTCTCTTGATGGTGAATCGTTTTTGTTAGATGGTAAAGAATTTGAAAGTTCTAAACCTCAGAGGTTGCGAAGGCATAATTAGAACACCGGACATCTCTACATGCTTCAGTCTAGAGAAGCTGAGTTTCTATAATTGCATAAACTTGGTTGAGATTGACCCCTCCATTGGGAAGCTAAAGTGCCTGATTTACTTAAATCTTAAAGAGTGCCTCTCTGATTTGCCTGAAGAAGTTGGAAGGCTTACGAATCTGAAGCACTTTGCTTCTAGTGGATGCTTTTAGAAACTCCTAGATTCATTTGGGAAATTGACATCACTGAAGGAGTTGGATCTGTCAAACATACAAATTGAATGCCTTCCTGATTCTATTGGTGATAAGGAGTTTTTGTCTATCCTTATTTTAAGGTACACACAAATTAGCATACTTCCAGAGAGGGAAGCTTGTGAAACTTGAGTCTCTCTCTCTCTTTGGGTGCATTAAGTTAAAAAAAAAAAAAAACTACCAGACTCAATTGGGACGCTTGAGTCTTTGCAGGAGTTGAATCTATCCAGTACTAAAATTGTTGAGTTACCAAATTCGATTGGAAATCTGAAGAAATTGAAAGTGATATTGATGGAAAATACTCCAATAAGGAAATTGCCCAGTACTATTGGAACGTTAAAGAATCTAGAAGAGCTACATACTAGTGATTGTGAAGAATTAAGAGGTGAAATTCCGAGGGAAATTGGTACATTGTCCTCTTTGAAAGTCCTCGACCTATCAGATGCCCATATTTCTGGAGTGCCAACAACAATCAATCATATTTCCCACCTTGAAAGACTGGACTTGACAGGTTGTAATGAGATTCAAGAATTGCCAAAGCTTCCAAAAAGTCTGATCTATCTACACTTTCGATCATCTGCATTGCGGATAGTTATGGATCTCTCAAACTTGACTAATCTGGTGGATTTGCTCTTATCCGATGGCTCTCAAGATATCCTTGCTTCATTGGAACTGTTGCCAAGTTCCAGCTTAGGGTGGATTAGGAGGTTGTCCAAACTAAAGAAGTTAGAATTGTCCCTTTCTAATATATCCTTGCACCACCGACTGAGTTTGGTTCTCTTCCTTGTCTAACTGAACTTATTTTATCCGGACTAGACTTGCAATGTATCACGAAGCTTCCTCCCTCCTTATCGGAGCTGCAACTTGTTAATTTCAACTCAATAATATCTTGGCCAATCTTTTCCAACTTGAAAAACTTGTCCGAGCTACGACTTTCTCAATCTCGGCTTCAAGAAATTGAGCTCGGTGGCCTCGAACAAGGCGAGAGCATTGTCGTGACTAAATGTGAACTCCTCCAGAGGTTATTCATCCCGGCAAGCTTAAAGAAACTTAAAGAATTGTGGCTATCAGAATGTCCGAAGCTAGTTGAGATTGAAGGTTTGGAGGCCCTAGAGTCCTTGGAAGAAATGAATGTACAATACTGTGGTTCCATTGAAAGGTTATACGACCTGTCAAGCTCAAAGTTGCTGAAGCTTTTGGTTATATCAGACTGCTATGAGCTCTGTATTGTTGAGGGCCTCAGCGGTTTAGAATCTTTGAATGCATTACTTGTTTATGAGTGTAGTTCACTGGAGAAACTAATTATTCCATCGAACTTAGAGAAGCTAACACATTTGGAGGTTTCGGGATGTGAGAAGCTGATTGAGATTCCAGGTCTTGGTGCATTGGAATCGTTGGAGACTTTAACCATTAAAAAGTGTCCTATTAGCAAAATATGTGAGTTATCAAACTTACAGATCCTGAAGTCTCTGTCAATCGTCAGATGCCATGAGCTACAAGCTATTGATGGTGTTGATGAGCTCGAATCTTTGCGCGATTTCTATGTTTCTAGTTGTTAGAAACTGGAAACTCTGATGAACAAATCAAACACGAAGTTGCCTGATGAATGCCTAATAACAATCAGGAAGTGTCAGAAATTACAAAGCTGTGGCTATCCTAATGTGGAGGGCCTTCCCTACAGGGATTACAAGGACATGATTGTGACAACAGCAAACTCTCCTACGGAATCACTCCCGTTAGAGACATCAGACAAGGTATCCTTATTCTTCTTCATAAGTAGTAGCATAGCCCTTGCCCCTTTTTTGTTATCCTCTATAACAACGTAACTAGTCTGGTCTTGAAGACTAAAAGATCTAACTTGTTTACTTATTCCACCTTCGCATAATATTATTGCTCTTCGTTGAATCTATCAGGAAAAACTCAAAACATGGAAAGCCAAATAATACAATTAAGTATGATTTAGATTAGTTATGGTTCACTACAGCAAATTTGCATTTCTTGTAGGATGAAGATGGAACGGACGATGAAGGGTAAGATCTGGAGGGGGATGGAGACAGCTTTGACGATAATAGCTCACCTCCGATCGTGACTTCTCACGAGCCTGATACTGAGCTCTGACTTCAATTTCTTTCATCCGCGAGTTCTCAGGATGAAGAGATTCCCATTGTAAGCTATGGTGAAGAAGGGACCCGAATATAACCGCAATCTTTCTTGATTTCAATGTAGGCCCTTAAACTTTTCCAACTTGTTTAATCGGATTTCTAAATTTTTCCTTGCAACTGGATCCTTAAAGTATATGTTTTATTTTTGTTCAAGTTCATCTTTTCGTTAAAATGAAAACTAAAATGCTGGCATGGATTGACACATTGGTGCCACATTGATATTGACTGGACAAGTTGGTATTTATGTGTAATTCCCTAAGAGAAAAAAATAAAAATAAACGAGAGAGAGAGAAGAAAGGGAAGGCTGCAAGGGCAGGTGGCAATGCTGGTGCGCCGCTCGCGCGCCAACAAGGGCCATTGAGTCTTTGTCGGCTGTGACATCATAATGTCAAATTAGGCGATTGTTGGGGCTACACAAATCAAGAGTTGATCGCTTGGGTCTTGCAACTAGGACATTGGAGATTAGCTAGTTGTTTCGAGTAATGCTTAGTAAAATTGAATTGCTATGAAAAATTATGAAAAAAAAAAAAAAGAAGTGATGTGGTAAGATACCTTCAATCTTGAGGTGCCCCATATATTTGAATAAAGTGTGAATGGAATGGATGGAAATCGATTTAAACATCAAGAGGAATAAAGTTAATCGGAAATAAAAGTGGGAGAGGGGGAAATTAGATGGAAAGCAAGAGCTTTGGGCAAGAAAACCAAAGGAGATCAAAGTGGTGTAGAACCTAAAGGTAAATGAAATGGGAGACTTGAAATTAACGTACTTGAGATATAAATAACATTGGAATTAATTGGATTTAAAATTATAAATAAAAATGCTCAGAAGTTGAAGCTAAAATTGAAAGGCATTTTGAAACTATGAAAGAATGATCGAACAAAAATGCAGCAGTTGCATAATTGAGCACCTTTTGCTTTTCTTTGTCACTTGCATATCTCGTCATATTCTTCTTTGCTTCAATCTCTCTATGGTGTAATCACAAATTTGCCTTGATTTACTGATTTTTTGTTTAACGCAAGCAGATTGGTCATATTTGATAAGATCTTTTTTATTCCAAATTCTTCATTAATACCATAGTGATTTTGGGACATTTCATTTTTCCTACATTGCCTAGTCCCTATCTCTAAAAGCACACCGCCTATATCCTCTGTGGCCACGTGGAAAATTCCGAAAGAGTGTTACATGGACCCCCCCTGACTTCTATGATGACACTAACAGCCTAAATAAATTAGGATATTTTAAAATTTCTATTTGACGGAAACAATAACTTTTAGCCCTCTTTATTCCAAAGGCTATATCCACCACCGTGAGATTAGAAGGAGATTCAGCGGCCAAAAGTGAAGGAAAGAAGACCGTTGTAAGGGAAGCGCCGTAAGCTTTGCAAAGGAGAGACGAGTTCCCAAACTTATCTCTCATTCCACACGATCTCACTTTGAGATAGAGAGAGAGAGTTTTGCCTTGCCAATCCGATTTGAAGGAGCTTGTCCTTTGGTCAGGAATGGCTTCAAGACCATTGTAAGGGAAGTGCCGTCGGCTTTCGCATTCGTCGCTACCTCCACGTTTGCTTCGACCTCGGTTGCCTTGGCCCCATGTTCACTACGACGTCCCGGATTGCCTTGGCCTCCCCATTCGCCTCACACTCCATGCTCTCCGTCATATTCCAAGTCTCTTCTTTTCGAGTCTCTTCGAGTCTCTTTGAGCTTTGATGGGCTTTCAAATCCCTTGTCCATACAGCCCAAAGGTCATCTATGGAGTTGTACCCATTTGCCAACATAATCTTTCCAACCGCTAGAGCTGAATTGGATAATTCAGGAGTACCCATAAAAGAGCTTATGAGAATATGGATTGTAGACGGTAGCTCAAGGGTCTGAGAGTTTGATTCCCCTTTGCATTTAGGCTTCACATCCGGGATGATTGTTTCATGGTAGACCTTGAAGTCTTTTACCCCATGCACGATAATAAGCCTACCATTGGCCATAAACCATACCTTCTTATGGAGGCTAGAGGGGACAACAACCGCAGTATGAATCCTCCCTAATAGGAAATTGAAGGCACTAGGTATATCTAAAACCTAAAATAGTACCAGGAATAGCACAGGACCAATTAGTAATTTCAACTCGATTTCTCCTATCACCTTCTTTCCCATCCCGTTGAACGTGTAAATGGTTGACTTAGCAGTGCGAATTCTCTCCATCTCAACACCTAGGTGGTGAAGCATAACCAACATGCATATATTCAGCGTAAAACCATTATCAATTAATGCTCTAGAGACAATAGTACCATCATGTGTTCATAGAAATATGTAGTGCCTTTATATGGTTATGACCATCAGCAGGGAAGTTTTCGTTGGCAAAGGAAATCTAATCTTTCAACAAGATGGTCCCCACGAATTTCTCTAATTGGGTGTCGT
Source organism: Eucalyptus marginata (assembly GCA_014182565.1). Classification (NCBI taxonomy): domain Eukaryota; kingdom Viridiplantae; phylum Streptophyta; class Magnoliopsida; order Myrtales; family Myrtaceae; genus Eucalyptus; species Eucalyptus marginata. The sequence continues at coordinate 33,104,133 of CM024587.1, read as the reverse complement.
CGATTGTTTTCGAAATGTGCACCTTGTTAAGGACCTTCAACAAGGTGTTCCTGTGCTTTTCTAAGGACTTAAATAGCTCTAGCAAGGAGATTTGGGCCAGCACTTTTTGTAATTGGTTTACTACATTGAACTCCCTTGTTTTTACCATGCTCGGGAACTGTTTCGCATCTTCCTCATTCATGACTTCCTTTTCGATTCCTTCGATAGGTGCGTAGTAGTGACCTAGTTAAGTGACCACATCCACTTCATTCGTTTTGTGGCCCAGGTTACTACTTTAGCATCAAACTTAGGAGCAGACTCTAAAAGTATCACTTTGTTTTCTTCCGGCGACGGTAGTTTGATCACGATTGGCGTTGGGCCCTCTTCCACAATTTCAATTGTGCAGGGCCTTGCTTGCAATCAGCTAGGGTCGCCGGGCACTGGCCAAGGCTTGGCAACCCCGGCCAACCCTCACCCCACTATTGCTAGCCCTTTTCAACGAGGGTGGGGTGACAAGCGGCAAGTGTCGTGGAGGCCGCCTCGACTTCCTTTCTTTCTTTCTTTTTTTTTTAAAAATTGTCTCTTTTATTTAATTTAATTAATATTAAAAATCAAATTTGGAAACAAAATGACGTCGTTTTGGGACAATGATTACCGAGTGGACATTCCTACGAGCCACGTAGACAAAGCTTTCTTTCCCTTCCCCATCCCTGAAAGATCTAGGCAAGGGCATGTAGCGCTTCACCTATGGTTGACCATGGTTGCCGGCTCACCCCACTGTCATTGGACCCTTTCAACGAGGATAGTGGGGGCAGTGACAACGAAGGTCATGGAGACCTTCATTTTTTTTTTTTTTTTTAAATTAGTATTTTTAATTTCATTTAATTAGTATTTATATTAAAAATAAAATTTAGGACAAAACAGCATCGTTTTGGAACAAGAATTATTGAGTGGACATTTCGGCAAGTTACGTAAACGGTTTTATAAATAGAATAACGCTGCGTCGAATTTCCGGCAAGTCTCGCGGAATTGGCACTCAACTGTCCAATTATTTTTTTAAAAAAGAAAGTGCTACTTAATTGTACCTCTTGGAAATTTTGGCACTTATTTGTCTGTCTATGCCAGGTTTTGGCACTTGAGATATCTTTCTTTCCCAGTAGGGCTATAAATATAGTCTGAATTGGATATATCCTGATGGTTGACCCCTATGGTTATTTCCTAGTGCTTTCTATGACTTTCTTCACAATTTGGGGTAGCCAAATACAATAATTCCCTTCTAAAAAAGACAAAATCAAAATCTTGTACGATGATATTAACTTCTCTTTTGCTACGCAAGCAAAAGGTTCTTAATTAGCGTTGGGAAAATATCTGTGTGTTGTTTCTTTTTTTCTTTTTTAGCTTCGATTAAAGATCTAATTATATTCTTTCATGGAAATAAATGATTTGAATTTTTTTGAAAACGATCACTTGTATCATTTGAAATAATTAGTCAATGAAAATATTTTTGTTATCATTAATAACTTATATCTAAATATTTTCATGGATGATAAAATATTTTTCATTCATTTAATTTTGTAAGCTTGGAGAATTTTTCGATTTTTATCTTTGAAACAACAATATTAAGCCCTGGATTGATATCAATACCAAAGATAAATACTAAAACCGGGTAAACGATTATCAAATAATTGATCAAATGGATCAAAAAGGTCTTTTTTTTCTTTTTCTTTTTTTGTTAGATACCATAATTTCTCCATTTTGGAAAATTTTAAGATATATGAGCAGTCATGTTAGAAAAAGTTATTTTTCAAAACATTTATTATTTACAAAATAAATGAAGCTTAAATAACAGAATTTAAGTTTGATACAAGATGACCGATAAAATCAATCCAAGTCAGTCGTATTGCCAAACAAGGTGATTCTTTCGATTTAGGCCTATGGACTCTGGAATTTTGGTCCACTTCCTTTAGTCGTAACTCGTAAGCAAAGCACATGTCAGTAAACTGGGATTCTCTGGCTCTGGCCATGGCAAAGACAAGAAAGTGACAGAAGAAGACCTTCACTTCCCGTCCGGCAGCTTGTACGCAGAAGAGAATCCCAGTCGGTTTCAGCTTTCCCTCGATTTTGTCGATGCTCGTGTCAGCTCCGAGCATGGGCAAGCAAACCGACCATCCTCTTGTTGGGTGACAACAAGGAGAGAGATAGAGAGAGGGGCCGGATACTGATGACGTCTGTGGCTGCTGACCAAGAACCTCCAATGCCCACCTCGGCGGCCGGAACGAGCAGTGGCGCCACCGCGCTAGGAGCCGGCTTCCAGGTGTTCCTGAGCTTCTGAGGGCCCGACACTCGCCACGGGTTCACTGACACCCTCTACCACGCCTTGGTTGACGCAGGGGTCCGCGTCTTCAGAGACGACGAGGAGCTCCGCATCAGCGAAATGATCGGCGGAGCGCTTCTGCGGGCGATCGACGACTCCAGGCTGTACATTCCCATCTTCTCCAGTACGTATGCTTCCAGCAAATGGTGCCTCCGCGAGCTTGCGCGGATCGTGGAGGACACGTCTAGATCAAAGGGGAGCAAGAAGATACTGCCCATTTTCTTCGATGTCGAACCCGACGATGTGAAGTTTAAGACCTCTCTGTACAGCGATGCTTTAGAGGGGCATCAGAAGAAATTTTCCGATGAAGTGAACGCGTGGCGAGAGTCTCTTGTAGAGGTTGGTAAAATTAAAGGATGGAGCTTTAAAAATTTTGGAGGGTAAACTCTGCAGATCCTTTTAACTTTCTTTTGCATCATCTCTACAATGAATTGATAGACTAATTTCCATGTGTGTGCAAATGGGATGTCTAAAGGAATGAAATTTCGTTGTTTTCTTATCCCGTATTGTTAATTCAAACTTTTTGGTAAGAAAAATTGGCATTTAGTGAATTTGCTCTTTGGTTTGATTCTGAGTCTTATGACTTATCTTGCATTGTTGAATTATGTCCTGGGAGGTTGTGCTATGCATTTATGAACGTATAAGCCATCCTAAATTCGCAAGTTGAATGAAGGACACTGACCTGATAGACACCTGACTTGAGAACTGCAGTTCTTCTTCCCATTTAACAAGGAATCGAGACGTCTGGTCTTACACATTGGTTTTGCAATTCCAAAGTCGAGTAAGGTCGTGGAACTAGTTTTGGTGGGTTCTGTAAGCTTTTCTCTCATACGTCTCACTTCCATTATAATCTTAGCAAGAATAGTAACTTCCGTTTGGTTATAGTTTCCCTGATACAATAATGTTACTCCAAACAGGGGTTGATATAAATTTAGGGACATGTTTCAACCTGCACTCGGTGTAGTTGGACTATTAAGGATTAGTAACTAATGACAAGACCTACCCTGTCCAATGAATTGAGGCAACTCAATTGAGAATTTTTTATGAGGTCCGTGATGGAAGCAGAGGGGCCAGTCAAATTAATTTCATATTCCTTTCTAGAGTTCTGATATGAAAGCTCTCCTTATAATATACAGAGAGTGAGAATTCTCAGATGTATCAGTAGCTAGAGTATTGAGAGTTCTTTTGCTCATGTACTCCGAATTTGACCAGTGAATTCTATGCTCATTCACCAATGGATGCAGGCCAATGGCCATACCACATAGGTTGTTGTAGCAATTTCTCTGTCTGTCTGTTTATGTTCATGTTCATTTGTCAGTTAATTAGCAGTATCGTACTCCGAATTTTCCCTCAAATCCTCATCAAAGACATATGATGGTGAAATAGGATTGCATTGGGAAGTAATCTTGCCATTTACATGCTTTGAGGTTACAAGAACTTGTATATATTGTTGGATAAATTCTCCTCAGAGGTTTTGAAGTTGACAAAACATTTCTCTCAGTCTAATCTGAAGACTTGCAGACTCTACTGGCAAAGTCTGAAGATCAAAGTCCGACGTCAACAAGACTCAAGTTTCAAAGTCTACTCATGGACAGATTCCGGTAATCGACAAGATAATAACTTCTATTCCGATTCTATATAGCTTTTATCTCAATGGTTAAGGAATATCTTTCGACCGGATTCAGCACTACAAGATCTTACATTCGTATCCGAATTGATATAGATTCTCTAAGATTCGCAACTTATTTGGAAAGTTCTACTTATGGAAACCAAGATCCCGATTGTATGGGCGAGCGAGGATTGATGGGCTATCTACACTTACCTTAAAGAGCTCGAGATCTCTCCAAATTGATTCTGTCCAACGGGTTGATTGGAAGAACTTCTTTGGAAGGTGCCAACGGTAATGAAGGCATGAAGAAGCGTATAAAGAGAGACGCTCGAGTTGTTGAAGTGTGCTGGATAGAAGAATTCCAAAGTCTGAATCTCCATATTTTGTTTGTGATCTTATTCTTCGAGCAATACATGTAATCAAAAGAGTGATCATAGAGTAGTGAGACCTTGAGGAAGTGTAGCAGAAGTTCTACATTGTGGACTCAAGAGCGTGATACTGTAAACACTCTTTTTGATTCTTAGTGAAATCCAGGTAAGGGCTGTCCGTGCGGGAGAGTGGACGTAGGCTTGATATAAACCGAACCACTATAAATGAGTCTTGATTCTCTCTCCCTAATCCTTTTATCTTTCATAACTTTCATTTGCTGCGATTGTTGTTTTTAATTCATTAATCTCATATTCGGATTTGATTGTTAAAATCGCTTTAATCACCTATTCACCCCCCTCTAGGTGCTAATTATAGTCCTAACAATTGGTATCAGAGCTTGTGTACTCGTTTATAAGAAGTGTATTTACTTCTGAGTAAAAGATCTATGGCTAGTATGTTATCTACAGGGTTGGTTGAAGGTCAAAGCAATACCTGGACTCCATACTTTGATGGGAAAGACTACAAAGATATGGAAGAACAAGATGAAAGCATTCCTAAGATCGAAAGATCCTTTGGAATGGGAAGTGGTAGACAAAGGAATCATTCCCGCTGCAAAGATCGGGATCTCGAAAGAGGAAAAGAAGTTGCCGATCCCACTCTAATGACTCAAGAAGAAATCACCAAGAGACAGACTCTTGACGCTAAAGCCATTTACTCCTTATATTGTGCTTTATCCCCTACCGAGTATAACAGAATATCTTCTTGTGGTACAAAGAAAAGAAGTCTGGGATAGGCTTCACATTACCTATGAAGGAACAGATCGAGTGAAAGAGACAAGGATCAACATTCTTTTGGGAAAATATGAAGTCTTTAAGATGAGATCGGGAGAATCAATAACCGACATGTTTAGTCGCTTTCTTGAAATTGTGAATGGTCTTGAATATCGTGGACATCCAATCTCGGGACATATGAAGGTCAACAAACTCCTACGAGGACTCTCTAAAGACCGGAATCACATAAAGACCTTAATAAGAGAGACATAGAGGATTGCTCCACTCTCTGTAGACGAATTGGTTGGGACTCTTCAATCTTATGAAGTAGAGCAAACCAACGAAGAGGAAGATTCAAAAGGTAAGAAATCAATTGCCTTAAAGTCTAATGACTATTCGATGCTACGCATTCTGAAGAAGATCTAGATGATGAAGAGCTGGCACTTATGATAAAGAGATTCAGAAAGTTGAACGAAAGGGAAGAAAATTCAACTGGAAGAAAAAAGAGCTCACAAAGGTTTCAGAACAAATCAACAGAGGAAGATGACTCTAACAAAGAAGTGACTTGCTTTGAATGCAAGAAAAGGGACACATCGACCCAACCGTCCTCTCGTTAAAGAAGAGAAAAGCAAAGACCGAGAAATACAGAAGGCACTCAAAGCGAGACCACGGAGTGATACCGAATGTGAAGAAAGTGATGATGACTATGCCAATATCTGTTTAATGGCAAAATCGATTCGGACTCGGACCCCGATTCGGATACGACTCGAACAGTGAATTCGAGGTTAGTAATCTAAGAATTCCTATCAAAGTTTCAAATACATTGATGAACTTTGTCTTAGTCTAAAAACTTCTCTTAAGAGGATCTCCGAATTGAAAAAGGAAAATTCTACATTGAAGCAACAGGAAAAATTTTGGAAAGAAAAGTTTGAAAAGTTAGAAAACAACTTTACTGTCATGAAAGAAAACTCAGACTCTGTTTCTAAAGAAAATAATCTTTTAAAAATGATATTTCTAATATATCAAAAAGATTTTCAAATGGTTCTGAAAAGTTGGATAAGATTCTTTCGATACAAAGACCCTACTTTGATAAGTTAGGTCTTGGTATGACTTCGAAACTATTCCTCTAATTGATTTTCCAAAGGTGAAGGAAAGAATCAAACAAAGACCAACCAGAATTGTTTATAAAAATCATTTTCATAAGGTCTTTGTAAAACCCTGTTGGCGAGAAATGCTTTAAAATGTTCCAAGTGTCAAAGCTCGAACATTTTGAGAAAGAATGTCCTTTGGTTTGGAGACCCGTTAAAAGGAATTGGGCAAAGACTGTTTATTGCTCTAACTCTTCTCGGACCCAAGATGATGTGGGTACCAAAGAAAGCATGAATTCTTTTTAATTGCGGGTCACTATCAAAAAGAAGATTAAATGGTATCTAGATAGTGGCTGCTCAAGACATATGACGGAGACTCGAGTTGCTTCATAACACTTGACCGAAAGACGGAGGAAAAGTTTCCTTTGGAGGTAACAACAAAAGAAGAATCATTGGTCGTGGAACAGTCAAGATTGGAAGTCTGTCAATCAAGAATGTTTCCCTAGTTGAAGGATTAAATTATAACTTGCTTAGCATAAGCCAGTTGTGTGATATTGGATTCAAGATCAATTTCCAGGAAAGAAAGTGCTCAGGAATCGGCAAAGACTCTACTCAATCCTTTACCGGACGAAGACATGGAAATATCTATCTTCCGGATGTAAATCATGAAAGATCACAAGTGCTTGATATCGTACAAGATGAAGCTAATCTATGGCACGTAAAACTTGGCCATATCAATATGAAGCAAATCAGCAAGATCTCCTCCAAGAAACTTGTTCGAGGATTGCCTATTCTCAATTACTTAAAGTCTCGATCTATGCACACCATGCGTACCGGGTAAACGGTTAGAAACTCTTACAAACCAATAAGTAAAGCTTCTACTAATCGTGTACGCAGCCTTCGCATATGGATTTATTTGGACCTACTAGAACGCAAAGCATTGGTGGAAAAAGGTTACGCCTAGTAATAGTGGATGATTATTCACGATTTACTTGGGTCTACTTTCTTTCAAGTAAGTCTGAAACTTTCTCTCTCTTTTCAAAGTTTGCTAAGAAGGTGCGTAATGAGAAAGGTTACACTATCTCAAGTATTCGTACAGACCATGGAGGTGAGTTTGAAAATCAAGACTTTACTAAATTCTCGTGATGATTCGGGTCTTCAAAGCACAAATTCTCCTCTCCATACACACCGAACAGAATGGGGTTGTGGAAAGGAAGAATAGGTCTTTACAAGAAATGGCAAGAACTCTTTTAATTGAAAGTAATATTTCTTCAAGGTTTTGGGGAAGTGTTTCAACCGCTTGTTATATTATTAACAGTATTTTTAAGACCAATTCTTGAGAAAACTCCTTATGAAATTTTTAAAGAAAAGAAACCAACTGTTTCTTATTTTCAAGTATTTGGTTGTAAATGCTTTATTCGAAGAATGCAAATGATCGAGTTGGTAAGTTTGAAGAAAAATCAGATGAAGGATTCTTTCTTGGTTACTCAACTGCGAGCAAAGCCTATAGAGTATTCAACAAGAAGACTCGGATCGTGGAAGAATCAATGAACGTCAAATTTCAAGACTCTCCACAAGTTCAGCCAATACAGACTGAAGAATCAGAATCTGTTCCAGACTCTGCTAGATCTATGTCCCATAAAGCAATCCAAAATTCAGATGCAGTACAACAAGTTGTCAATGGAGATTCAGCTCAAGAAAATGATCAACAACCCATCAGACCATCCAAGAATCGGAAACACAAGTCCGGTCATCCCGAGGAACTCATTATTGGGAACATTAATGAGGGAATTCGTACAAGATCCAAAAGGCGAGAAGAGTCTAGTGCGGTTGCACTTATTTCGAAATAGAACCCAAAAACATTGAAGAAGCCTTAGCGATGAAAGCTGGATTGAAGCAATGCAAGAAGAGCTCGAGACAATTCAAGTATTAACGACGTTTGGGAATTAACTCCTAAACCAAAAGGTAAATCTGTTATTGGAACTAAATGGGTTTTCGGGAACAAAGTTGATGAAAACGGCAAAGTGACAAGAAACAAAGCAAGACTCGTGGCTAAAGGATACACGCAAGAAGAAGGGATAGACTATGATGAGACTTATGCTCCAAACTAGCAAGGTTAGAAGCAATCGATTACTACTTGATTTTGCATGTTATAAGAATTTCAGGTTATTTCAAATGGACGTCAAAAGTGCATTCCTGAATGGATTTATTCAAGAAGAAGTCTATGTGGAACAACCTCCCGGATTTGAAGACTCAAAGAAACCAGACTCAGTGTTTAGACTGAAGAAAGCTTTATATGGATTAAAACAAGCTCCTCGAGCTTGGTATGAAAGGTTAAGCAACTTTTTAATTCAAAGTGGTTTCTCTAAAGGAAAGGTAGACACTACTCTGTTTATTAAAAAGGAAGGCAAAAGCTTTCTACTCGTTCAGATTTATGTTGATGACATTATATTCGGATCATCTAATGAGACTTTGTGCAAGAAATTTTCTAAGTCTATGCGGGATGAATTTGAGATGAGCATGATGGGTGAACTATCCTTCTTCCTTGGTCTACAAGTGAAACAACTTAAAGAATGAATCTTCATTCATCAAGAGAAATATGCAAAAGAACTTGTTAAAAAGTTCGGTCCTGGAGAATTGCAAAAAGATCGACATTCCAATGTCAAGTTCTTTGAAGATAGACAAAGACGAAGCGGGAAGAAAGTCAACCAAAAATTATACGAAGTATCATTGGTTCACTTCTTTATCTTACCGCATCTAGACGACATATTATTTAGTGTTTGCATATGTGCTAGGTTTCAATCAGATCCTAAGGAATCACATTTAAGTGCTGCTAAACGTATCATTAAATATGTTGCAACTACTGCTAAGATTGGTCTATGGTATCCCAAAGAAGGAGACTTTACCCTTCTTGGTTATTCGACGCAGATCTTGCAGGTTGTAGAGTTGAAAGAAAAAGCACTTCAGAACTTGTCAATTACTTGGCAACAGGGTGGTATCTTGGTTTTCAAGAAAACAAAGTACCGTGGCTCTTTCAACTGAAGCGAATACGTAGCACTTGGAAGTTGCTGTTCTCAAATACTTTGGATAAAACAACAACTACGAGACTTTGGTATTGAAGACTCTTGCACGTAGATCGATGTGACAATACCGCGCAATCAATCTTACAAAGAATCCTATCCTACATTCAAGAGCCAAACATATTGAGATTCAACATCATTTTATAAGAGATCATGTTCGAACAAAGAAGTCTTGATACAATTTATTGACTCGAAGAATCAGCGCGCACATCTTCACAAAGCCACTTGAGAAAAGCTTATTTGAGTCTATTCGCTCAAGACTCAATATTGTATCTCTTGAAGAATGTTGAAGCTCGACTCGAGAATCTTAAAATCGACGGAGTATCGACTCAAAAGGGTATAGACTGAGAATACCAATCGACACGACTGTAAGTTCATTTACTTAAACTTTTATCTCGAAAAGGTAAGTTTGTCTATTTATTTATGTATAATCGTGATTAATAAGGCAGTTTATTTTATAAAGGGTGGTTATCGATTTATTAAGGCAGTTATTTTTCAAAAAGGAATTTATTTTGCGTCGATTCAATTACCACGATTCGATTACCTTTTATACTTCTTCTCCTTCTTCGTTTTAAACTTTACCCAGAAACCCTAGTTCAAAAGCTTTTCACTCTCGGAATTTCTCTCCTCGATTTCTACTTCTCAAGTTTTTAACTTTCTTGCGACACAAGTGTGAAAGTTTCTCCAAGAAAGCGACAATGTCTCACCAAAGAAAATCATCAAGGCTTGCAAGCGGGGGACCACGGGGCTCGGAGAGGGGCCTACGCACTTCGATCTCACGTAAGAAAGCGACTTTCCAATGAACAGTCTCCTCAACGATCTCAACGAGCGCTCCTCCTCAACTAGACCTCATGATAGTCGCCCTCAACATGCGTAAGAAGTGCTTGAAAATGTTGAACCAAGAAGATCACTCAAGCCTCGCTTTTGTTTATAGGCTTTACTCGCATTGAAGGAAGGTGGTTCGCAATGACCTTCATTGATGAATTTCGAAAGAAAAAGGTTATAGAAATGAGACGCACTTTCTCACCGTGATGGAAAGATCGGGCGTTGTTCTGGCTGAACAAAGCAAAGAAAAGTTTTTGCAAACTTTCCCAAAGTGACCCTAGGTTTGGTAGTTTCAATCAACCGAGGGAAATGATGATGATGAGAAAATGTTTTTACATTTTAAACCTTGGATGGGTGTGACTGCAAACCTTCGAGGAAAGAAGGATGAACTGTTTCGATCGATGGACACGGGAAGATGTATGAGAAACTCTGGCAAGCGAGGTGATAAATACACGAACGGTGGACTTTGATTTTCTGGATTTACCGAGCATCAATCTCGAGAGAAGTTTGAGAAACTTTAACCGCACAAGTTTTGCACCGAATGTGATGTGGCTTATTCGAATTAATCGCATATTTTTACTCTAATCTCGGTTTCCTTGATGCGAATGCTTTTCATTTAGCGTGCGAGATAGAGAATATGTTGTTGATACAGACACTGGCGACGTAATTGGTGTGGAAAGAGGTTCTTTCCAATCAATTTCGTGTCTCGTGAGTCATGCAACCATGGAACTTGCAAGAGACCGAATTGTGAAGGTCGTCTCTCCTACCTCAGAATGAATGCAACAAATATTCGCTTCACAAGATTGTGATCAACTGTCTTAGACCAAAATCAACATCAAAGACAGATGTATCCATCTCCGAGGCAAAGTTGATGTATGCAATCAAGATCGGTCTTAATTTCTCTCTGCCACACACTATCATGTTTCACATGTACAGGTCGATGGCAAAGGACAAGGGACAACTCCCTTATGCTGCTCTCATTACACGTCTTTTCAGACATCTGAACATCCAGCCTCCCCACATTATCTCTGTGAAGACTATTGGTCGAATGGTCATCGGACCGAGGATGATAACAAAGATGCGTCGAAAGAACTCAAAGAAGAAGTCGGGAGCAGTTCAAAGAAAAACCCCGTGAAGACCAGATTAGACTCTTCTGCGGCAAAGAGGAAAGGAAAGGAACCTGTGACTGGTCCTATAAAGAAGAGGCGGGCAATCATCTTGGAAGATGAAGATGATGAGGACGATATGCCCATCTCAGCCTTTGTTTCTCAGTTTTCTGCTCCTGTATCAGCTCTTCCAGAACAACAGTTTGCAAAAGAAACTGAGAAAGGAAACCAGGAAGAGGAATCCTTGCAAAAGGAAGAAGAGACAGAGAAAGAAGAAGAGAAAGAAGAGAAAGAGGAAGAGGAAGAAAAAGAGGAAGAAGAGAAAGAGAAAGAAGAAGAGAAAGAGGAAGAGAAAGATGAAGAGGAAGAGTCAGCCAGACGGACTCTCAAGATAAACCATCGACTCACAAGCCAAGTCGATTCTCCAAAGTAGAAAAGGAGGATCAGCACAACCTTGTCACTGAGGAGACTCCTCAGAAAGAAGAGTTCTTCTCCCCTCTAGAAGGCATGGAAACAGGGGGAGATATCCAAAGAGAAAGTACTCCTCTTCTCCTGACATTTACAAGTGCAAGTGTGAGCAGATCGCCACCGATGCGTAAGATGTTTATGTTGCTCATAACCCGAGGGAGAGGCATCATCTCCAAACATTGATCTCCCTTCGACATTCACACCGGCTTAACTCCACCATCAGACCGAGTTGACGCAAGCACACAGACTGACAATTCATGAGATTTCAGAAGGTTGCTTGACATCATATTGGAGCTCAAAGGCCAAATATATGCTATGGGGTGTGACTTTCAGACTATTCGAGAATGAGAATCATGCTATGTTCATCTCCTTACATGATCACCTGAAAGATGTTCAAAGTAAGGTTCGGGACACAAAGAAAAGGCACGCTTTCTCTCGCCGAACTACAAGAAGACTTAAGGAAGCTGGAAGGAACCGTCAAGTCTATGGAGGACTTTCAACTTGTTCGCGTTCCTCGTGCTCCTTGATTTTCTTACTTTTTAATGCCGACAAAAAGGGGGAGAAGACTTTGCGGTGCAGATTTTCACTCTATTCTCAAACCAAACTCAAACCTTAAACTTTCATTTCTATTTTTTATTTTTTTTGGATTTAATGGTTTGTTTGTGATTGATATTTTGACTTTATTTTGAGTTTTTGAATGATTGCTTACTATTGCATTACCTTAAAGTGTTAAAATTAGATATAGATAGTAAAGTCTGCACTGACTAATGAGGTTTCTGTGGATGCAGATCTGTGTACAGGGTAAGTCTGTGTACAGGACATCTGTGTACAAGACATCTTATACTATTCTTATTCTAATGATATCTTTGCAAGCTTAAAAGTTGTTTTGCAGGGCAATAGTATTCAAATCTGCAGGAAAGTTTTGTCACCATCAAAAAGGGGGAGATTGTTGGATAAATTCTCCTCAGAGGTTTTGAAGTTGACAAAACATTTCTCTCGCCTAATCTGAAGACTTGCAGACTCTACTGGCAAAGTCTGAAGATCAAAGTCTGACGTCAACAAGACTCAAGTTTCAAAGTCTACTCTCATGGACAGATTCCGAACCGACAAGATAATAACTTCTATTCCGATTCTATATAGCTTTTATCTCAATGGTTAAGGAATATCTTTCGATTTGGATTCAGCACTACAAGATCTTACATTCGTATCCGAATTGATATAGATTCTCTAAGATTCGCAACTTATTTGGAAAGTTCTACTTATGGAAACCAAGATCCCGATTGTATGGGCGAGCGAGATTGATGGGCTATCTACACTTACCTTAAAGAGCTCGAGATCTCCAAATTGATTCCTGTCCAACGGGTTGATTGGAAGAACTTCTTTGGAAGGTGCCAACGGTAATGAAGGCATGAAGAAGCGTATAAAGAGAGACGCTCGAGTTGTTGAAGTGTGCTGGATAGAAGAATTCCAAAGTCCGAATCTCCATATTTTGTTTGTGATCTTATTCTTCGAGCAATACATGTAATCAAAAGAGTGATCATAGAGTAGTGAGACCTTGAGGAAGTGTAGCAGAAGTTCTACATTGTGGACTCAAGAGCGTGATACGTAAACACTCTTTTTGATTCTTAGTGAAATCCAATGGAAGGGCTGTCCGTGCGGGAGAGTGGACGTAGGCTTGATATAAGCCGAACCACTATAAATCTGGAGTCTTGATTCTCTCTCCCTAATCCTTTTATCTTTCATAACTTTCATTTGCTGCGATTGTTGTTTTTAATTCATTAATCTCATATTCGGATTTGATTGTTAAAATCGCTTTAATCACCTATTCACCCCCCTCTAGGTGCTAATTCTAGTCCTAACATATATATCATTCTTTTCTACTGAAAAAATATGTTCTTGTTGACAGCCAAGGAGAGCTTACGAAGCTGGTTGCTCAGGAGGTGTTGGATAAGCTCAAGACTAAACACAGATCTGTGACTGAACATCTAATTGGAATGGATGACCGGGTAGAAGCCATAAAAAAAATTTTAGACATCCATGCTGGTGGTGTACGGCTTGTTGGAATTCATGGGATGGGTGATATAGTTAAGACAACCCTTGCCAAGGTCATTTTCAATAAACTATCTTCCCAATTTGAAAACTGTGGAATACATATCTTAAATGATACGTATGTTCTTTTATTTTTTTCATTATCTATTTTATTCGGTATTTGAATTAATTAAAAAACTTTGCACTATGCAACTTAAGCACTCAATGCCTATTTAAATTATAATCAATTTAAAATGACAATACCTTAAAAGTCAGTGCATCTCATGCGACTCGTTTTCGTCATTTTTTATTGTGATGGGAAACATTTCCAAAATCTCTCTAGGGCTTCGAATGAGTTTATATTAACGATTAACCGACTTGATTGGATGGCAAGTGAGTACATCTTTTCGACGGTGACAATTTAACTGGACTTGGTATTGATTTTAGGGAGTTAGCTTTCTTTGTTGAACGATTTTACCGTCAATTTGGGGCATCGTTCAAATTAGAATTCTCAGTGCCGTATGAAATTCTACATCGTTCAATTGGAGTTTATATTGGGGTCAATAGTAATCATTCCAAAAAGCTTCAAGCAATTCTTTTTTTTAAGCATTGATGAACTGATTGAATTAACCAACCAAAGTTAGCTTCAGTCATTATGTATTGAACAGAAGCAAAAGCCTCAATAACAATTGGCCAGTAGTAAAAAGTCATAGCAAACACCATAGCCCTCCCAAACATAGCTTACAACTTTCATCGCTCTCCAAAGAGCAACTCTTCTCCAAATCTCAAATGGTGCCGAGTTAGAATCCCATGCAATTGCAGCCAAAAACAATCATGAAAAAAGAAACGAATATTCATGGGAGTCAGATTTCATAAGAACCAGTTCCCATTTGCATCGTTCCTCTGATTTATTGAGTGACGCAAAGGAATTAATCTAGTTAATAAAAAAATTGTTGCTTGAAAATTTTACAATGTTAAAAGATGTTTCATCTATAAGTGCGTTGGACTCAATTTGCAGATACCATAACTTTGAAAAAAAAGTTTACTACTTTCTTGTAGAAAACCTCATGTCAATAGCCAAAATACGAAACCTGTGTAAGGCACACGGTACATAGTCGAGTAATTACACCATCAAATTTAACCAATATTGGATCTTGAATTCTATACTACATGATTCATAAAATTAGCCAAGCTATTTAATTAAAACGCAATTGATAGTAACCTAATTTAAATGTTATTTATGATTACAATTTATTATCATCTGATATTTAGACGATACTATCTATCCAAATAGTTAAAAAAAAAAAAACTAAAGTTATTGATTATCTAAATGTTGTTTCTCTGGTCGAATCTAAATGCTGTTTTAGTGAGGGAACTTTTTGACTTTTAGTTAAAAATTAAATTTTCTTTTTTTTTCCAACTTTATTATAACGTGGATCACCTGACGCATTATTGAAAAAAAAAATCATTAATTGCCTATTGAGTTTTATGTATTGTCTCTTTTGCCATTTATTCACCTTCTTTGTCCATCATATCTACCTCATTAATTAAAAAAAAAAAAAAAGTCCTTGATTATCTAAATGTTGTTATAAAGTGGATCACTCAATGCATTTATTAGAAATGTCTTCTTCTTTTTTGTCAGTCCTTTTACTCCTACTCTAACTTTCACTTTCAGATTTTTGCCCTGCCTCCTTGCAAGACATAGTAGTCGAAACCCACACTTGAAACTAAACCGTTTAAAAAAGTCATTTGATTACCAAAAATTTTGGATTGCTCGTTGTTAATGGCTTTGTCAATCAATTTCTCTTAAGTCTTAATGAAAGCTCTCATCAATAACTTTCACCACACCGTGTTGTCAATTTTCTTCACCGTCAACAATCTTGTAGGGGAAAATTACTAAAAAAGTTTTTAACCTATTGTAATTATGTCAATTCAGTTCTAAACACCTTTTTTGTTAATTCAATCCATTCAACTAATTTTAGCCCACCGACACTAATGCTGACAATTTTTAACAATATTTTATTTTTAAGAATTTTTATTCTTTTTCATTTTCTTTTTCCTTTTCTTTCATTTTTATCCATAGTGGCCAGCCGGACATTGGGTGAGGGCCATGGAGCACTCGCTAATTGCAAGCAAGGGTCATGGGCCCCAAGCCACGTGTCTAGATCGCAAGGTGCAGCCACAGGCAAACGATGGGCACCTTCACCTGCAACCTGCAAGGCCCTGGCGAGGCTAGCCTCGGCCCTAGTGGCTAGCAAGCCTCTAGCAAGGCTTGCCAATCATTGTGGGAAAAAAAAGAATAAAAAAAAGGAAAAGGAAAAGATAAAATAAAAAATTAATAAACAATTTGAACAAAAATTATAAAAAATTATCTACATTAGTGTTGGCTAGCGCTAATCACATAAGATGGCTAGCGTCTGCTAGCGCCAATCAGCATCCACGTTAACTCCGGTAGGCCAAAATTCACCAAATGAACTGAATTAGCACAAATGCAAAAAGTTTGTGATTAAATTAGCCCAAAAAAAAAATGTCAATAACTAAATTGGTATAATTGCAATAGGAGTAAGACTTTTTTGGGTAATTTTCCCATCTTGTAGGTCATATATACATACATATAGTTATTAGTTTCTTTCAACCTAATCGTGTCATTATTGGTTTTAAATATTTAACGTCAGAAGGCACATTCCGGGAAGTTCTTGGAATATGCCATGGTTCATCGTTGACAATTTTCTATGAGACTTGGTTGACCTAGGATAAGAACCTGTACTGTTATAAGTCGGACTTTTCTTGTTGGTCTTTTAAAATCTTCTCTCACAGAACATCATAAATCAATGCGACGAAAGCAGTATTCTAAATCAACATCCTTCCTTGGCAAGCTAATTATCAAACAAGAAATTCATAGCTCACACCCTTTTCGAAGAGAAGAACGACATTTTCAAGATTTTTCCCTTTCCAAGCTGGTCACTGCGTGATTGACCCTAATTGCCATCTAATTACTAGTTGTCCTTCGATCAATTCATTATTTACCTCACACCGCGAGATAAGTTCTCTTTTTTCTTTATTCAGGACAACAGCGTAAAATTGGTTCTATTGTCCAAAAAAAAAAAAAAAAACATTTCATCAATAAGTATGTTGTGCTCAATTTGCGAATACAACAACTATGGAAAAAAATGTAGAAAACCACATGTTAACACTCATGTAACAAAATTTTGTTTGTGAATTAGGTGCACGGTATATATTTGATTATTTACACTATCGAATGAAACAAATATTAGATCACTCAATGTGATTTTCAATCCTATACTACATAATTCATTAGGTTAGCCAGGCTATTTAATTAAAATTTGATTGACAATAACCTAATTTTAAATTTATGAAAATAATTCATTATCAACCAATAATTAAACAATCATGGCTACTCAAACAATTAGAAAAGTCATCGATTGCCGATATGTTATTTTAGCGAGGGAATTTTTTAACTTTTAGTGAAAATTTGAATTCTTTGTCAACTTTATTATAATGTTAATAACCTAACGCATTTATTAAAGCAGTGATTGATAAGTAAGTCGTTTTCATCTGCAATCTCTTTTGGTTTTTTTTTTCTTTACCCTATCCCTCCATTGTATCTACCTAAATTACTAAAAAAAGCCCTTGAGTACCTATATGTTGTTATAATGTGATCACCAATATGCGATGTGTATATTTAAAATTCCAACTTCTATTTGTCGCACTATTGAGAAGCGAATAGCCTCCTTTTGGTGGAAACAGAATGTTGCAAGAAGAGGAGTCCATCAGAAAAAGTGGGAAGATTTGAAAATGAGGAAGGACTATGGTGGCCTAGGCTTTAAGGATTTGGTGGATTTCAACAAAGCTATGTTGGGGAAGCAAGTATGGAGAACTATCCAACAACCGAACGCCTTATGGTGTCAAGTTCTTAAAAGTATATATTATCCTAGAAGTGATATTTGGACAGCAAAGAAAGGTTTCCGGCCTTCGTAGGGATGGCAAAGCTTATTGGTGGGGAGAGACGCAATAGAACCAGCAATTAAATGGGAGGTTGGTGATGGAAAGTCCATAAGACTAAGAGAAGATGTCTGGCTCCCTTCCGAAAACTTATAGGCCCAGCCAATAGAGATGATTCTAGAATGGTGGCTGAATTAATCGACCATGAAGCAAGGGCTTGGGAAATACACAGAATAACTGAACTATTTGATGAAAATGTGGTGCAAGAAATTATCGCTCAGCCTCTTAACCTACATCCCTGTTCAGATAAGCTCGTATGGACAGCTAACAACTCGGGTTCCTATACTGTGAAGAGCAGCTATAACCGACTACAGAGCAGAGTTGATTTATCCACCAAACATAACCCATCCTCCTCTTACCAGGTTCCAAAGGTCCTCTGGAATGAGATATGGAAACTCCCGGTTACAAAAAAAGTACGATTCCTTCTAGCAAATATGCAGCAACTCTCTCCCAACAAAAGTAAACTTGCACAAAAGGCAAATGATACCTGATCCAACCTGTTAGATCTGTGGCGAAGCACCTGAGACAACTGAGCACTTATTCCTCCTATGCGGCTGGTAAAAAACGGTATGGTCAGGCCCGGGCTTCAAGCTGATGTATCTCCAACAAGAATCACTCAAATAGACAAGTGGGTATTCGAAAATCTTACCTCAAGAGCCAACGCAAACGAAAAGACCCTCTTTGCCAGTCTATTATGGCAAATCTGGAAGGCCCGAAATTCAGCAGTCTTCCAAGGAAGGATACCCGATCGGTTCAACATCCAAGATGTAGCCCAAACAGCCGCAGAGCTATACACGAAATGGGAAGCTAAGGGGCAGAACCGAAGAGGCAAACAACAAGCAAATCCAAAAACGTCGAAGAAATGGAACTCACCCGGTCTGCATGTGACATCCCAAATTTTCAATTTTGTTTTCTTCTGATTGAATCGGGCGTTTCATTGAAGTGTTTATAGGGCTATTCTCAGAACTAATCATTCTTGAGATAACTGGACTATCTGGGGAAATTATTAGGAATTTTAAGGCAATAGACTTGAGAATTCGACCAGGAATCGGCTTCTCGACCGTGTCCATCTTTAGAGGCCATTACGGCATAGTTAAAAATCGATTTGAAATCGAGATAGGCGGATCGACGTAATGTGTGGCTAATCGTGGGTGACACCACTAAATTAGAAAATTCATGTCGACCGGCACTAGGCGATTTTCTTATTGTTTTGGTACCCTGTGTCTGTATTTGGATCCTCGGGATTTTCACGACAACCGAGAGTCGCCAATGAGTCGAGTGGGTTCATAGTGGTTCAAAGAAAATCGACCACAAGTCAATTGCACTTAAAAATATCTGAAAGTTACCCGGTAGCCTAGGTCACGCTAAAAACGCGTTGAATATAAATTAACCACAAATTCGAGTCCGATTTCAGAAATTGAAGTTTCGGTCATGTCACAATAAATTCTAGGAGTGTCGACTCGCCTCGAAGATTTTCGACAACCGACACTTTTGGAAAAAAAGTCGTCCCAGGTCATTTTGGTGCAGAAAATGCCGAAGGTGGTTTTTTGATTGCGAAATTGAGAAGCATGAAGGGTTATTCGATGAGAAAAAAAATAGCAATTGAGACATTGAGGCGTTGATTGATTTTATGAGGGCCGATTTGAGTAGAATTGATGACCGATAGGTAACCAATTGAGGGAAAACCTACGTAATTTCGTATGCCCCGTGGACAAGACTTATGGACCAATTCAATTGGATTCTAGAAGAAATTATTGAGGCCAATTGTGACTAAATCAAGTGAGTGTGATGGTCCAATTGGAAGAGGTGGTCTTCAAATTCGTAACCCCCTTGAGCTTAGCAAGATTTGACCAATTTATAAGTTGTGAAAGGTGTGGGTGTGGCCTAATGAAGGCCAATGGATAATACTTGGCCTAGAGTGATTGTGAGAGATATTTTGTGGAAAGATCAAGCCTTGGTGGAGCCCTCACTCATCTCTCCCTTATCCTCTCTAGCTGCCTGTCCAAGACTTGCTGTCCATTTTCTTCGTGCAACAACCCCGTTACGCCCGAATTACCGTCGCTTGAAGACCGAGAGGCCGGCAGGGAGCAAGATCCAGCAACCGAAGCTGCAGCACCACTTGTCCACTTGTCCGCGTGATCTTCTTCAGCTGAATTGAAGACCCAGCGAGCTGCCAGGCGTCCCTTTTTTCCCCCGTGCAACCCCTGCGATCGTGCCTCCCATCCACGCGTCCAAGCAGTCAACCGAGGCTGCTTCTTGCAATGTGTTGACCCAAGCAACGACGTGATCCCCTGCCTTGCGTCTCCACCGAGCGAGATCAACGAAGCCGGTGAATCTCCACGTCGTTTGCTCCACTTGAATTCCACCAGAAGCCCTGATCAAAGTTCGCGGCTTCTCTGTTTCGCCCCTCACGCACCCACGGCAACGCCCGAAGCTGCGTCTCCCTCTCCTTGTTCTGTTCAATCGAGCGGACAGCGAAGCAGCGTCCCTGAGCAATCTTCGGCCTTCCCCAACAGCTTTCGTCTTCACAGCTTCAACGAAGCAGCCCCTTCGTGCGTCCAGTGGCGTGCCCTCAGCCCTTACGAATTTGTCGAGGCCCATCTCTGCCTTGGTTGGCCCATCTTCATCAGCCCAGCAATTTTAGTTATTGAGCCCAGCAAAGGCAGACCCAATTCAGCTTTATTTCAAGCCCATCTTCAGCAGTAACAGCCCAGTCTTTTTGGGGCCCAATTTCAGCAAATCAATTGAAGACCGGCCCGCGAGGACAGCCCATTCTAGGCCCGTTCAGTCAAGTGAAGCTCAGCCCAGTACAAGAACAAATCTCAATTGGGCTGAGATTTGTTGGGCCAAGTCTAAGCCTGGCCCAAGCCTGCCGGTGTCGTGGAAAGTCCGATTTCGGCCGCCGTCGCGTCGCCGTTGCGATGATTCGGTCTCCGCTTTCTGTCAAGTGAGTTTTACTCACTAATGTTTTCTTAGTCTGTTAATTATACTTAGGGTTGGTTAGATTTAATTAAATGCAATTAGGTGGTTAGATTAATTTAGATAAATTAAATTAGAGACTTAATTATGCATGTTAGGTGGTTAGAAATAGACATTAGCAAGTAGACATGCCATGTTATTTATTGAACGAGTCTCGGTAATTTTCCGGGCTCGTCTCGGCTTCCAATCAAGCATTACGGGCCTAAATTGGATTTTTAGTATTTATTTATTTAATTTTTCGAAATTAATTATTTTTCCGGAAATTCAAGGGATGGCCGGTGGCTCAATTTCGTGCGATCGTCGTGGTGCAGTCCGTTTATTTATTTGAGCTTTATTTAGTGCCAAAGTAATTTATGAGTGAATTTAAGATTCATTCCTAAATTGAATCTGGAAAGGGTCGGGTGGGACCGTAAAGTCACTAGTTCTGGAAAGGGTCGGGTGGGACCGTAAAGCCACTAGATCTGGAAAGGGTCGGGTAGGACCGTAAAGCCACTAAATCTAAGGAAATTGCTTGGTGTGAGATGAATGACTTAGAAATGGTCCGACTGGCATGTAATCGACTAGGTCGATTTGATCGATGCTTCGATCGGTGATGTGATTGTTTGAGTACCTATTAAACTGTACTAATTTGCAGATGGAATCTGAGGCCGAGGTAAGTCCTCTGACTCATGATGTGCTTAGGCAACCGAGTAGTGTATTGGCTTACTAATCGAGTCTTAGGGAGTAGAACTTGCTGAGACGTAGTCTCATCCCGGTTGTGGGACATCATTTCAGGACCCTGGAGGAGTTGAGAAGGAGGAACCTGAGGAGGAGAAAGATTTTTGAAGAAGAAGATGATCCAAAGAGGGATCTTGAGTACAACCCGAATGTGGATTGAGATCCCATCCCTTTGTGAACCCATGTCTTAGTGTAGATAGGTGTGAGACTTGTTTCTTTGTAAATAGTATTGTAAATATACTATGAGTTGTACCGTTAATAAAAGTGTGGTTGTGAATTTCAATATGAAAAATATGGCGCTTTTCATCCCATTGTTTTATTGTCGGGGATTTATAGCGCTTCCGCATGCGTAATAAATTGAAAGGGTCGGCGATACATAGTCCTGGGATATCACACATTATTAATCGACCAAGATAAGGGATGGGCGCGTGTCCGAGGATAAGGGCATGACATCCCCTTTTTTGTGGTATCAGAGCGAAGTTCAAGATTGGAGTGATAAGGAGCGCTGACCTTGGGATAGTCGTTAGGAAAGGCCTTTAAATTCATGCCGGTGCATGTCCGTGTTAGCTGAGTGCTAAAATTGTTTGATGTTTGAATCACTTTGTTTCTAATTCGGTATTGAATTGGAAGCAGGTGTTAGTTGTCTAAAGCTACACTATGAGCGATCAGGAGCCGAGGACTCCTGCCCAGAGGACCAGTAGGGCCGTAACTCAGGGTAGCGCGTCGACTAGAGTCGGTACCCGAGGAGGCCGTGGTCGAGTGCCAGCACAGGCTAGCGCGAGTGGAGCGATTCCACCTGTTGTAGATGCCGGGGTAGCAGCCCCTGGTGATCCCAGGATAGACGGGATCATGCGAATTTTGGAAGTCATGGGAAATCGTATGGATCAACAAGCGCAGAACCAAGCCGCCGTTGCTGTAGTACCTACCGCTGTACCTGTCGTCGCCCCTGCTAGAGTGCTACCAGGAATTGTGGCCGCTGGGAGGCCAATCCACCAGTTAGTGGAACAGTTTCTGAAGCTAAAACCACCGAAGTTTATTGGTACTGGAGACCCCAAGGCTGCATCTCTGTGGATACAAGATCTAGAGAAAGCATTCACACTTCTAAGGTGCACCGAAGAGGAGAAGGTGGCACCGGCGTGTGTACCCGCCAGGGGGTAATGCAAATATCTCGGTGGAGAGCCGCCAAGGATACGGTGTTCCGGAAGGTGTGGTCCAGGCATGGGACACCTTCCTTAGAGACTTTAATGACCAGTATTTTTCGAGTACCGCTCGGGAACAAAAGATAGAGGAGTTCCATCGTCTCGCCTGGGAGTATGACGGTTGACCAATATGGGGTCAAGTTTGCAGAGCTGTCCCAGTATGCTCCTAAATTGATAGAAAACCCTGAAGAGAAAGCCCGGAAATTCAGAAGTGGTCTTCGTTCTGAGTTGAAGCAACCCCTACTACCATTGGATTTGACGACCTATCGAGAAGTCTATCGTCGAGCTCAGATGATAGAGCGAGGATTGAATGAGCAAGCTGCCTCGTCGGGGTCGAGATTTGGTGTTAACCGGGAAGCGATTAGGCAAGGAAAGAGGCCGATGTAAGGGAACAGATTCCAAGGTCCACCTAGCAAGAAGGGTGGATTTGGTAGGTCAATGGCCGATAGAATGGGACCGTGTCGCTCTTGTGGGAGACGACATGGGTCAACACCGTGTCCAGCTAGGATCGGTGTGTGTTATGAATGTGGCCAACAAGGCCACATAGCTAGACATTGTCCCAAAAAGCCAAGAGGACAATCGCAACTACCGCCACCACCGAGAGGACAGATAAGAGGGTGTGCCTCTCAGAGCGCACCACAAGGAGGACAGCAAAGACCTCCAGTTCAGGGCACCGTGTACGCGATTACCCAAGGTCAGGCGGAAGCTACGCCTGACGTGATAACATGTATGGTTTCGCTCAACGACCAACCTGCTTATGCTTTGTTTGATCCGAGAGCAACCCACTCAATTATTGCCGAGCAGTATGTTAAATTGATAGGAGTCGGTCCTATATTATTGGAGTCGGCAATGTGCATATCTACACCCTTGAAAGATAAAGTTATTGCTGCTTTGGGTTGTTCGGGGTGCAAGTTAGTGATTGGTGAGCGAGTGGGGAAGATAGATCTTTTAGTCCTAGCCATGTATGACTTTGATTTAATAATTGGCATGGACTGGCTCACCAACCAACGAGCTAAAATGGACTACTATCGTAAGACGATTCAGTTTGACCCGTTAGAGGGTAAGGGCTTCGAGTTTGTCGGGAATCGAGGAGGACCTTTGATTGTCTTGATCTCGTCGCAAGAGACAACTCGTTTGTTAGACGAGGGTTGCCGAGGATACCTGGCAACTATCGTGGACACGACAGTTGAGGAACTGAAAATGGAAGACATTTCAGTGGTACAGGAATTTCCATATGTCTTTCCAAAGGAATTGCCAGGATTACCACCAGAAAGGGAGATTGAGTTTGTAATCGAATTAGCACCAGGGACAAAACCGATCTCGAAGGCACCGTACAGGATGGCATTGTCAGAGTTGAAGGAACTGAAGGTGCAGATGCAAGAATTATTGGACAAAAGATTTATTCTTCCTAGTGCATCACCTTGGGGAGCACCAGTTCTATTTGTTAAGAAGAAAGATGGATCGTTACGTCTGTGCATTGACTACCGACAGCTCAACCAAGTAACCATCAAGAATAAATATCCCCTCCCAAGGATTGATGATCTGTTCGATCAGTTACAAGGAGCGTTTATATTCTTGAAGATTGACTTAAGGACGGGATATCATCAGTTGAGAATTAAGAAAGAGGATATTCCTAAGTCAGCATTTCGTACTCGGTATGGTCACTATGAGTTTACAGTGATGCCGTTTGGGTTGATGAATGCTCTAGCTGCTTTCATGGATATGATGAACCGAATATTCAAGGAATATTTAGATCAGTTTGTGATCGTGTTCATTGATGATATCTTGGTCTATTTGAAGAGTGATGAAGAGCATGAGAATCACCTGAGATTAGTGCTCCAGACTTTAAGGACGCATCAGTTGTATGCTAAGTTTAACAAATGCGAGTTTTGGTTGACTCGTGTTGCGTTCTTAGATCATGTGATTTCCGAAGAAGGAATTTCCGTCGACCCGAGCAAGATAGAAGCCGTGATCAATTGGCAGAGACCGACTATAGTGACAGAGATCGAAGTTTTCTCGGGATTGGCGGTTATTACGGACGGTTTGTGGAAGGCTTCTCAGCGTTAGCATCGCCTCTAACTAAGCTCACGAAGAAAGAAGAGAAATTTGTATGGTCAGACAAGTGCGAGCGTAATTTTCAAGAGCTGAAGGAAAAGTTGACTACCGCACTTGTGCTGACAACTCCATCTGGTCCTGGAGGATTCGAGATCTATAGTGATGCGTCATTTAGAGGGTTGGGTTGCGTGTTGTTGCAACATGGTAGGGTTGTTGCATACTCCTCCCGTCAGTTGAGACCGCATGAATTGAATTATCCGACGCATGACTTAGAGCTCGCAGCTATTAACTTTGCCCTAAAGATTTGGAGACATTATTTGTGTGGTGAGAAATTTCAGATCTTCACGGACCATCAGAGTCTCAAGTACTTGTTCTCTCAGAAGGAGTTGAACATGAGACAACGCCGATGGATGGAATTGCTGAAAGACTACGATTGTGATATCCTATACCACCCGGGAAAGGCGAACAAGGTCGCCGATGCTTTGAGTCGGAAGTCTTCAGTAGCGCAGATCTTGATTAAGGAATGGAACTTAATCGAGAGAGCTCGGGATTCGGAATTCAAATTTGAGGTAGGCCACCTTTCAAGTTTTATGGCCACCCTCGGGGTGAAGGATGTCCATGTTAGAATCAAACAACTCCAACCAGCGAGATCCGGATGTACGAAGATTCTACGGGAGGACACGAGAGAAAAGAAAGGCTGATTTTCAGATTTCGAGGATGGAATTTTAAGGTTCCAAGGGCGTTTGGTTGTACACGACGATGTAGAGCTTAGGGAAGATATTTTATCGAAGCACATCGTAGCGATTCGACGTTCACCCTGGAAGCACTAAAATGTATCAGAATCTACGTCAACACTATTGGTGGTCAGGTATGAAGGCGGACATCGCCAAGCATGTCGCCAAGTGTCTGACGTGTCAGCAAGTAAAGGCCCAGCATTGCAAGCGGGAGGACTTACGCAGCCTCTTCCGATCCCGAATGGAAATGGGA
The DNA here is from genome assembly GCA_014182565.1 of Eucalyptus marginata. Taxonomy (NCBI): domain Eukaryota; kingdom Viridiplantae; phylum Streptophyta; class Magnoliopsida; order Myrtales; family Myrtaceae; genus Eucalyptus; species Eucalyptus marginata. The sequence goes on along the minus strand of CM024587.1, from coordinate 33,078,477 downwards.
GCATATCACGATGGACTTCGTGGCCCGGGCTGCAAGAAGTCGAGAGGAAGTGATTCAATTTGGGTGGTAGTCGACAGACTGACAAAGTCTGCTCACTTCATTGCAGTTCGAAATGACCTCAGTCTTGATAGGCACGCAGACCTGTACGTGCATCAAGTAGTTCGAATGCATGGAGTGCCAGTTACGATAACCTCAGACAGAGACCCGAGGTTTACTGCTGCTTTATGGAAAAGCTTGCAGAGTGCTTTTGGTACAAAGCTTCAGTACAGTACGGCGTATCATCCTCGAGACGGATGGCCGATCGAGAGGACAATTCGAGACCCTTGAGGACATGCTAAGAGCTTGTGTAATAGACTTCAAGGAAGTTGGGAGGATCGATTTGCACTGGTAGAATTCGCCTACAACAACGGTTATCGGCCGAGCATTCGGATGGCTCCATTCGAAGCATTGTATGGCGGGGCATGCGAACACCGGTGTATTGGGATGAAGTTGGGGAAAGGAAGATCACGGTCGAAGTTGGTTCGGCGGTCGGTAGATGCCGTGACGGTGATCGAAAGCAGTTAAAGACCGCGCGGAAGCGAAAAAAAAAGTTACGTAGACAAGTGCCGAAGATCTTTGGAATTCCAAGTTGGTGATCACGTTTTCTGAAAGTGTCACCAATGGGGAACTTCGCTTTTTTTTTTTTTGGCAAAGAAAGGCAAGGCGAGTTCGAGGTACGTAGGTCCATTTGAGATTTTTGAAAGAATTGGGACTTTAGCGTATCGTCTTGCATTGCCGCCAAGGTTGGCGCAAGTGCATGACGTCTTCCACATGTCGATGTTGAGGAAATGCAGGCGACCCGACACACGTGCTCAATTTTGAAGAATTGGACGCGGATGACGAGTGTCATACGTGGAGAGACCCGATCCAGATTAGCCTTGTAGACGAAAGAGCAAGTGTTGCGTACAAAGACCATTCCGTTGGTCAAAGTGGTGCAGCAACACCACGGTACGGAAGGAGCAACATGGGAGGCGAAGAGTCGATGAGAGAATTGTACCCCACCTTTTTGCTTAAGTTTGTAAGGTTTAAATTTCGAGGACGAAATTTTTATAAGAGGGGAAGAGTTGTGACATCCCAAATTTTCAATTCTGTTTTCTTTTGATTGAATCGAGCGTTTCATTGACGTGTTTATAGGACTATTCTCAGAACTAATCATTCTTGAGATAACTGGACGATCTGGGGAAATTATTAGGAATTTTAAGACAATAGACTTGAGAATTCGACCAGGAATCGGCTTCTCGACCGTGTCCATCCTTAGAGGCCATTACGGCACGGTTAAAAATCGATTTGAAATTAGAGATAGATTGGATCGACAATGATGTGTGGCTAATCGTGGGTGACACCACTAAATTAGAAAATTCATGTCGACCGACACTAGGCGATTTTCTTATTGTTTTGGTACCCTATGTCCGTATTTGGATCCTCGGGATTTTCACGACAACCGAGAGTCGCCAATGAGTCGAGTGGGTTCATAGTGGTTTGAAGAAAATCGACCACGAGTCAATTGCACTTAAAAATATCTTAAAGTTACCCGTAGCCTAGGTCACGCTAAAAACGCGTCGAATAGAAATTAGCCGCCAATTCGAGTCCGATTTCGAAATTGAAGTTTTGGTCATGTCACAATAAATTCTAGGAGTGTCGACTCAGTCTTAGAAGATTTTTCTGACAACCGACACTTTTTGGAAAAAAAAAAGTCGTCGCCAGGTCATTTTGGAGCAAAAAATGCCGAAGGTGGTTTTTTGATTGCGAAATTGAGAAGCATGAAGGGTTATTCGATGAGAAAAAAAAATAGCAATTGAGACATTGAGGTGTTGATTGATTTTATGAGGAGCCGATTTGAGTAGAATTGATGACCGATAGGTAACCAATTGAGGAAAACCTACGTAATTTCGTATGCCCTGTGGACAAGACTTATGGACCAATTCATTGGATTCAGAAGAAATTATTAAGGCCCGTGTGGACATCAAATCAGTGAGTGTGATGGTGGGTGGAAGAGGTGAGTTGGTCTTCAAATTCGTAACCGCCCTTGAGCAAGCAAGATTTGGCCAAATTTAGAAGTTGTGAAAGGTGTGGGTGTGGCTGTAACGAAGGCCAATGGATAATCTTGGCTAGAGTGATTGTGAGAGATATTTTGTGGAAAGATCAAGCCTTGGTGGAGCCCTCACTCATCTCTTCCTTATCCTCTCTAGCTGCTGTCCAAGACTTGCTGTCCATTTTTCTTCGTGCGACAACCCCGTTCTGCCCAGAATTACCGTCGCTTGAAGACCGAGAGGCTAGCGGGAGCAAGATCCAGCAACTGAAGCTGCAGCACCACTTGTCCACGCCCCGCAGTTCTTCGGTCAACAGCCACGAGCTTCCTCCCATTTTAAAGACCATCGAGCGAAGTCGAAGCAGCCCTGTCCGCATGATCTTCTTCAGCTGAATTGAAGACCAAGCGAGTTGCCAGGCGTCCCTTTTTTCCCCCCGTGCAACCCCTACGATCGTGCCTCCCATCCACGCGTCCAAGCAGTCAACCGAGGCTGCTTCTTGCAATGTGTTGACCCAAGCAGCGATGTGATCCCCTGCCTTGCATCTCCACCGAGCGATATCAGCGAAGCTAGTGAATCTCCACGTCAGCTGCTCCACTTGAATTCCACCGAAGCCCCAGTCAAAGTTCGCAACTTCTCTGCCACCTCACGCGCCCACAACAACGCCCGAAGCTGCGTCTCCCTCTCCTTGTTTGGTTCAATCGAGCGGCCAGCGAAGCAGCGTCCCTGAGCAGTCTTTGGTCTTCCCCAGCAGCTTTCGTCTTCACAGCTTCAACGAAGCAGCCCCTTCGTGCGTCCAGTGGCGTGCCCTCAACCCTTACGAATTTGTCGAGGCCCATCTCTGCCTTGGTCGGCCCATCTTCATCAGCCCAGCAATTTCAGTTATTGAGCCCAGCAAAGGCAGACCCAATTCAGCTTTATTTCAAGCCCATCTTCAGCAGTAGCAACCCAGTCTTTTGGGGCCCAATTTCAAATCAATCAATTGAAGACCGGCCGCGCGACAGCCCATTCTAGGCCCGTTCAGTCAAGTGAAGTTTCGCCCAGCATGCAACAAATCTCAATTGGCTGAGATTTGTTGGCCAAATCTAGCCGGCAGCCCCCGCCGTAGATGTCGTCGTCCGATTTCGCCGCCGCGATGATTCGGTCTCAGCATTTTTGTCAGTGAGTTTTACTCACTAATGCTTTCTTAGTCTGCTAATTATACTTAGGGTTGGTTAGATTTAATTAAATGCAATTAGGTGGTTAGATTAATTTAGATAAATTAAATTAGAGACTTAATTATGCATGTTAGGTGGTTAGAAATAGACATTAGCAAGTAGACATGCCATGTTATTTATTGAACGAGTCTCGGTAATTTTAGGGCTCGTCTCGGCTCCAATCGGGCATTACGGGCCTAAATTGGATTTTTAGTATTTATTTATTTAATTTTTCGAAATTAATTATTTAATTAATTATTTTTCCGGAAATTCAACCGGGATGGCCGGTGGACCGAATTTCGTGTTGATCGTCGTGGTGAGTCCGTTTATTTATTTGAGCTTTATTTAGTGCTAAAGTAATATATGAGTGAATTTAAGATTCATTATTGAATCGGAAAGGGTCGGGTGGGGACCCAGTAAAGCCCACTAGTTCCGAAGGGTCGGGTGGGGCCGTAAAAGCCATTAGATCCTGGAAAGGGTCGGGAGGACCGTAAAGCCACCAAATCTAAGGAAATTGCTTGGTGTGAGATGAATGACCTAAAAATGGTCCGACTGGCATGTAATCGACTAGGTCGATTTGATCGATGCTTCGATCGGTGATGTGATTGTTTGAGTACCTATTAAACTGTACTAATTTGCAGATGGAATCTGAGGCCGAGGTAAGTCCTCCGACTCATGCTATGCTTAGGCAACCAGAGAGTAGTGTATTGAACTACTAATCGAGTCTTAGGGAGTAGAACTTGCCGGACGTAGTCTCATCCTGGGTTGTGGGACATCATTTCGGGACCCGAGGAGGAGCCGAGAAGGAGGAACCCGAGGAGGAGAAAGATTTTTGAAGAAGAAGATGATCAGGAGAGGGATCTTGAGCACAACCCGAATGTGGATTGAGATCCCATCCCTTTTGTGAACCCCGTCTTAGTGTAGATAGGTGTTGGACTTGTTTTGTAAATAGTATTGTAAATATACTATGAGTTGTACCGTTAATAAAAGTGTGGTTGTGAATTTCAATATGAAAAATATGGCGCGCTTTTCATCCCATTGTTTTATTGTCAGGGATTTATAGCTTCGCATGCGTAATAAATTGAAAGGGTCAGCGATACATAGTCCTGGGATATCGCACGTTATTAATCGACCAAGATAAGGGATGGGCACGTGTCCAAGGATCGGGGCGTGACACCGCAAGAGCTGAAGTTGAACATCGATGCATCCTGGTGTAGAACGTCGCTCACGGGAGCAGTAGCAGGGGTATGCAGAAACGCCGCTGGACTCTCGTCGCTGGATTTACCAAAAGCATCCATGCTTCGACGGCTTCTGTGGCTGAAACCCTAGCAATGCGTGAGGCGTTGACATGGGTGAAGGAAAGTAAAGCTGCTGCACGAACGGAACTCCAACTCCAAGTCTTCAACAAAAGTGATGTGCACGTGCAAATATCCTTTGATAACTCGTCTCTGGTGGAAAGCCTATCGGGCCGGGCCGAAGCACCTTGGCCGGCCCAAGCTATAATAGATGATTGCAAAAGCATTTTAGCCCAGCTCAGCAAAGTTTCGGTCATTTACGAACCGAGGGAAACCAACAAAGCCGCGGATTGGGTCGCAAAAGCTCACCGAGCTAACTCTCTCCCTACTAATTGGGTTTCATTTCCACCTCAGCCTCTCATTTCTATTTTATGTCTAGACTTTTCATCTAATGGTGCCCCTTTTATGGGTTAGTAATGAAATCAATTTCCTTCGGCAAAAAAAAAAAAATCGTTAATTAAAAAACTCATTAATTGTCTAACCCATTTTCATGTACCGTCTCTCTTGTTTTTTCTTTACCATCTCCCTCCATCAACGATCAAACGAGGTCTACGAACTTGAGGTTGAAAGTGAGTTTGCTTGATTATATGGATCTACTAATCACATCCGGCTTGTTTCATCATTTCTAGAATATATTAAAGAAATCCTCAACTCACTTCCTTTGGCATGGCATGTCTATAAGATATTTTTAATTGTATGAGAAGTACTATAGATTGTTTTTAATAGAACTCTAGTTTGGTTGTCAATTTCCATTTGCACATCGTATTGACATTTTCTTTCATGCTATTCCCCTAATAATTGTTCAAGTTTTTAATTATCTTCGATTAAATCGAAGGTCTGTTGGGAAAATTTCTTAATTTATAAGCAAAACGAATAACATTGCGGTTGGGTAGAAGAAAAAATGGTTCTTGAACATCGATTATTGTTTTTTTTTCTCTTTGAAATTGAGAGATAACATATTTTTATCACGGACATTATCCAATCAGCATTAACCCAATTATGTGGATCCTAATTCAGTTCTAAATTTTTCAATTTTGTAAATTTAATTTTAAACATTTGCACGAAATTTCAATATAATCATTTTGGCCAATTTTTGTCAAAAGTGGTGGATATGATAGTTTGTTACGTCGGACGGTTGATGATGATTGGACCACCGCATCAATGTTTTTCGGCGAAATTTGTTTAGAAGGACTACATAGGAGTTTTTGCGCAAAATTTTAAGATTAAATTGGTAAAATTAGAAAGTTCAAAATTACTCTAGCATTCATACAATAGGTTTAAAATTGATTAAATAATTTTCTCTATTCTCACTTGACATTATGTGTTCTCTGTTATCTTTCCTTGCACTTAGCTTTATCCTTTGTCTTAACATTTGAAAGGATATGTGTTGACACCTAAATTTTTGCCCAAAAACCATTTCCAAAAAAATGGGAACTTGTTTTTCCACAAAAATATTTCATGTCAAATTCGTGCGTATAGATTATCTAGGTGTTTAGTATAGTTTTTTTAAATGGAATATGTTTTTCATTCAAAAAAATTAAAAAAAAAATTAAATTAAATATATAAAAAAAAAAAGATTAAAAAAAGATTTAAAAAAAAAAAAAAAAAAAGAAAAAGTTGGGGCCAATGATCTAAATGTGACTAGCCAAGCCCGGGAGGTCAGATTGGAATTAAAATGGCAAGTGGGGCCAAAATGCAATTTCCAAAAGTTGAGGGACCAATTCGCAAATTTTGTAAAATTTTGCCCGAACCCTTAAACCATCATCTTGGTCACCAATTAAGTTGAAATTGAACTTGGGCCAACTCGAATCAATCAAATCGGGTGAAAAGGACCAAATTTGCATTGAAATGGGTATTTTCGGATAAGAAAATGGCCAACTTTGAGGGACTTTCTTGCAAAAATTGAGTGAGTACAATTGCGAAAAATGGCCAAGATCTTAAACTACTATACATGAGCTTGCTAATTGATCAAAAAATGCAGCCAAATTGATGGATTAAAGCACTCAAACGAGCTACCAAAACCCAGCCCACGGTTTGGTCTCAATTTGGAGCTACTGAGTAAGCAACTTGGTGGCCCCACCATATCCTCCTCAGCTGCCCAACCAGCCCGATCTCTGCACGTGATGGAAGACCATTATTGGCACTGCAAGTGGACAAACATTGGTCAGGGATAAGCTGCTGCAGGCACGGGAAAATCGCACCAAATCCGGACACTCAACAGCTGCAGAAGTTAGAAAAATTGGCTAAGTCAGAGAGTGGGTGAACTAGCTCAATTGGCAGGTTTGGTAGGTGGACAAAAGACCGACCAAAAATCCTCTAATTCGGTGGAGAAGATCAGGGAAGCAAGCTCTTTCAGGTCACGAGAGAGAGGAGACGAGAGAGAGAGGAGGGAGCTCGGAATCGTTCCCCAAAGAAGCCTTCGGAAGCAACTCAGAAAAGCGAAACCCGAAATTGAGACCAGAGCGCAGAGAGAAAATTCTTATTTTTGCAGATCTCATTTCCAGTTTGAAGGAGCCAACTTCCACGTGCTCCCCGAAGATAATTTCTTGGTTTTCTCGGCCAATAACCACTTGCAAAAGAAAATAGGAAGCAAGGTAAGTATCCTAGATGTATTTTTGTTCTATTTTGAACGTGTTTTAATAGTGAAAAATCAAGAGGAAAACCAGCCCGGAAAATTGATTTCTGAGGCTGAAATTTTTCTAAGTGTTGAAATCTCTTCAAAATTTTTGCATGTGTGCTTCTTGGAGAGGTTGTTTTGATGTTGTTCGGTGGGTCATTATCTATGATGTTTGCTGCATTTGAAAGCTCATGTTACCTACTTTCACTCAGAGTAAGTAGTGTTTCCCTTAGATCTCGTATGTGATGGGTGTCGGGGCTTGAATATGAGCATGCAACATGTTTGCTTGACTTGGGTTCAAACCCAGATTTGTGAAATCAGATCAAACCCGCATATTTGAGGATGATTTTAGCTTAGTTCTTTTGTGTTTTAAGCTATGATTTCTGTCTAATCTTGCTCCTTGCATGTGGTAGTACAATCTTGATACTTTATTTCCGCATGAGCTTGCTTGTGGGTTGAGATTGAAGGCCACAAACATGGCCCGACGAAGCTGATTTGGGATGATTTGATGCACGCCAAGTGTTCGACGAAATGCGCAAACCAAGTTTCGATCTTCAAACAGTCGATTTGAGCTTGATTATTGTGATATTCATGTGATGTGTTACTCCATGTTAGCATAGATCGGTTTAAGGAATTATTATTAATATTTTTTAAAAAATAATAAAAAAAAAAAAAATATGAAAATTTCAAAAATATCAAAAAATGTTGGATGTTATCAAATTAAGCCAAAAATGACATCTAGGAGATTTTCCTAATTTTATAAAGTCATTTTTCCTAATTAAATGATATTTTGGTATTTTAGAACCATTTTTGTAAACAATCTATTATGCGTAGATTAAAATTAATTAGAGTAATTGCATGCATCTAGAGTAATTCCATGCATATTTAAATTCCCATTTTGCTCACGGGGTCCCGTCCCGGGCGTGATAACAAGGCCATGTAATATTATTTGCCCGACTTGTATCGGGTCTTTCTTTTTCCGCATTACTTTCAAGTCCTTTCAATTTCTTGGATGTTTACTTATGCACTGCTTTTCATTAATTTGAGTGTAAATTTCTTTTCTAGATTATGTTAGGATTAGTCTAGTTATTAAAAAAAAAACCTACAAAAACATTTGCATGGACACTTAGCGGTTTCATAAAGATTATAATTAGTAATCAAGATTGTGTGACCATTTAGATTAAAACCTTCCAAGTTAGTGGTACCGCAAGGACGCTAATAGAAACATTGGCGTAAACAAGTCCCCGTTCCTAGAAATCTCTGGTTGCGTAGGAATTGAGACAACACTCCCGTGTCTTGATTGGTTTCTAGCCGACCCCAATAGGCTAGTGGCGACTCCTAGAAATACATAGGTTGTTAAGAACTAAAAAACAAAATCCAACGTTGCGCGAGGTATGGGCTTGGGAGAGCTGCGCCTAGTCTAGGGCCGTTGGTCCGCCTTTAGGCAAATACCCCAAAACCATTCTTTCTTTTCCCGAACGGAAAAAAAAGAGGTCGTGACAATATGTATCATGTTTTTAGATCTTGATAGCAAACTTGTCATTGCCTTTGTCCTTTAGAGTCCTTGGCCTTCACTATTAATGAATTGATCTAGTGATTATGGGAAAAATTGTTCAAAGAGTTCTAAATCACCACAATATTCCTCACGGCCGTCGCCAGTGTTACCGGAACCCCAAACCTCAGAGTTGCCACCAGAATAACTAGCCTCACAAACCTCTTCCGCTTCAAAATCACTGGTGACATAACCGAGCTGGAAATCAGGACCAAACTAGAAGTAGAAGACGAAGAAGGGTTCGAGAGGCCAGTTGACGATTTCTGGAGCTAGAGCCCAAAAGGCGACAAGGTTGAACGCGGAGGAGGAGGAGGAGAAGGGGAGGGCTTGAGGTGAGTGAGGGACAGAGAAAGAGACTCGGGAGGGAAAGAGAGTAGCAAAAGAGGAGAGATCGTGAAGGAGGACTTCAAATGAGTTCTTTTACAAAGAAGGGGTGAGAGAGAGAAGATGCAATAAATTCAGCATTTATCGTTGTATGTGTTAGTCCATTCAGCCAGGGAGAGAGAGGAAAGAGAGCTTCCAAGTCCCATTGTTTAATTTTACATTAGACGACACGTGTCACATTTTGAGTGGAGCCACCTAGGTTCACGCACGCCAAGTAGGCTAGTGATGTGGTGATTGAAACCACTGAATACTCAATTTAGTAGATTTGGAATCGATTTTGTGGATTTAGCTCTCTTTTCTTTGAACTATTTTATCTTCAATTTGTTGAATTCGGGGTGTCACTGAATTCTGGCCAAAATTGATGGAAATATTCACAACGGGAGTTGGGGAAGGGGGGACATTGAAGGGGTGCATGATAACCAAAATTTCTGTTCCAGAAATGATTTTTTATTCCGGCACCAATTTAACGAAACTTGTTTGATAACGCTTTATCAAATTTTCTATTTCTGGAATAGGTTTCTATTCCAGAAATAGAAATGGAGGAGAAATCAGAAGTAGAAATTTTCTACTTCGATTTCTCCTAAATCAATTTCTATTTCTCCCAACCCTAATTTTAAAATGAAATTTATTCGAATAAATAAAATGATATTTATTTTTATTTTTACGAATAAATTTAAAAAAATCCTTAAAAATGAATAAATAAAAATAAAAATTATTATAAAAATATAATTTATTCATTTTTATTTTTTATTTTTATTATAAATATTATTTTTATTTTTAATAAATAAATTTAATCGAAATAAATTTATTTATTAAAAATAAATTTAATTAAATATCATTTTATTAAAAATAAATATATTCATTTTATTCATTTAAAAATAAAAATAAATTTATTAAAATAGATTAAAAATAAATAAATTATTTTTATTTATCATTTTATTTTTAGTTTATTAAAAATAAATTTATTAAAAATAATTTATTTATGATAAATAAAAATAAATTATTTTTATTAAAATAAAATTATTTTTATTTGTCTTGAGTATTTTGCCAAATATTTTTTTTTTATTTTTTTATTCATTTTAAAATAAATTTATTCGTAAAATAAAATAAAATAGAATAAATAAAATAAATTTATTTTTAAGGATATTTTTATTTTAAAATAAAATGATATTCTTATTTTATTTTTTATGATTTATTTATTTATTTTTGTTAATAAATCATTTTTATTTTTATTTTTATATTAAATGTCGCCGGTCGCCGCCGCCGTCCGAAAGGAAGAAATTTTGTGTCGTTATCAAACGAATTTCTATTTTTAGAGTAGAAATTTTGCGTCGTTATCAAACGGTTATTTTCTTAGAAACTCTTCAGAAATAGAAATAGAAAAATCTATTTGTTCGAAACTATTTCAGGAACAGAAATTTTGTCATGCACCCCGAGTCAATTATATGAAAAGATGGGGAAACATCGTTCGAATTAAAAATCTAGGCGCATATGAAACCCCACAAAAGAACCTAAAGGTAAGTAGTAATTCTTCCAAAAAAACTTGAATGTGGCTCCTTTTTAGCATTGAAGGAGGGTCCGAACTCTGAAGCAATCTACCCTCAGTTGTAGAAAAAGTAACCTTCCAAACTAGTTGAACATTCGAGTATATTTGTTTCGCAAGAAATGAATGACTTGAAAAATACTTTCCTAACAATAATCTCTTTCATCGCTTACACACATGAATGAAAGAAAAATATTTTCATTGTATACAAAATATTTAGGTATAAATAATAATCGATAGTGGAAATATTTTTTTTTATTGATTTATTTCAAGTAATTACTTTTAGGAAAATATTTTCCAAGTCATTCATTTTCAGTAAAATAAATGAAGCTTTCATGGGAGTCAGACTTCACAACAACTAGTTCTTAACTTGGGTCGTTAGTGTGATTTATTGAGGGATGTAAAAGGATACGTATATGTTAATGCCACAAATTGGAGAAAATCATTACTTTAAAAGATCTTAATTGCACAATACATATTTCATTATTCACACTATCAAATTTAGCAAATATTAGAATAATCTAAATAGATTTTGAATTTTACACTAGATGATTGATAAGATTAGTAGAGCTATTTAATAAAAAACTGATAAAAAATATGTTTCATCAATTACCTAGATTATATTTTAGTGGATGAAAATTTGTGTTTTTTTTTTTTTTCCCTAGCACGTTTACTCAAAAAGTCTTTGATTACCTAATGCATTTTCATGTATTATCTATGATGTTTTTTATTTACCTTCTCCTTCCACGCATCTGCCTATATAATTAAAAATGTCCTTGACTCCCTAAGTGTTATTATAATGTGGACGACCTAACATGTTTGTTAAAAAAGCGATTGATTACGTATTGTCTAGTTTGTTTTTTCTTTTACCTTCTTCTTCCATGTATCTTCCTAAATAATTGAAGAAGTCCTTGATTACCTAAGTGTTACTATAATGTGGATGGCCTAAAGCGTTTATTAAAATGGTCATTGATTGTCTAACGCCCCTTCATGGATTGTCTAGTTTGTTTTTTTCTTTTCTCTCCACCCTCCATTGTATCTATCCAATTAAAGAAGTCCTTAATTACCTCAGTGTTATTATAATGTGGATGACCTTACGCGTTTATTAAAAAAGCTCATTCATTGTCTAACGCTTTTTCATGGACTGTCCAGTTTGTTTTTTTCTTTACCTTCTCCCCTCCGTTGTATCTACCTTTATAATCAAAAAGTCCTTGATTACCCAGTGTTATGATAATGTATAAGACCCAAGGCAATTATTAAAAAAAAAAGTCATTGATTACCTACCTAACACGTTTTCGTAAATTGTTTCTTATCCTTGCCATCTTCGCTCCATCGTATCTATAAAAAATTTCGCTCCATCGTATCTATAAAATATCTTGGCTGTGAATTTAAGTCCGTCCTATTGCCCATGATATCCTAGGATTACCATCGATGAAAAGGATTATATCATTGATAATAATTGGGCAGATCAATTCCCGATAAGAACTTGCTTCTAAGTCAAAGTAGGATGAAGACATAGAAGAGAAGAACGCAAATTCAAATCTTGAATGCCGTGTTACATCCACGTTCTCACTTTGTACTTCCTTCAACTTTGCAATAAGACGAGGATTTTCGAAGCAAATTTTAGAAATAATCTGAAATAAGTCGTGCCTACTGACTTCTTAGCAAGCATAAGGAAATTTTCCAACCTTGCAGTTGGAGATATGTTATAGTATTCTTTTTTCTATCGGATGGGATGTAATGTAATATTTTAATTTTGATTCCGCCAACTACGATTGATTTTTAGGTGGTGCTGACACAAGTGTGAGGTGAGGCTTTCACAAGTTGCAAGATCACCAAAATCATAATTGGAAATGAATGATTGTTTACTCTCATTCAGTTTCTTTACTTTGTTTGCTTGTTTCTTTCTTCTTTAAATATAAATAAAATAAAAACTAAAAATAAAAAATAAAAAATAAAAACTAGTGCAGACATAGTCCGGTTGTCGTTCACATTGAGGAACCTCGGCAACATTTCTTAGCTAAGGTAGATCAAAATCTAGCGAGGAACGTTGAGAGAGAGAGAGAGAGAGAGACCTTAATTTACAAAGTAGAGTTCCTATGGCGAACTCAAATGCTGGAACGAGTAACAGTGCACGAGGAGGCAAGTATCAAGTATTCTTGAATTTCTGTGGCCAAGATACTCGAGATGGATTCACCGACTTCCTTTATCAAGACTTGGTAGAGAATTGTATTCATGTCTTCATGGATGCCGAAAACCTTCGAGTTGGTGAAGAAATTGGTGGAGAGCTCCTGCAGGCAATTGACAACTCCCAGATTTACATACCCATCTTCTCAAGAAATTATGCTAGCAGCAAATGGTGTCTCCGTGAGCTTGCAAGGATGGTAGACAACACAACCAAGTCAGAGGAGAAAAGAATCCTACCCATTTTTTACGATGTGGAGCCAAAGGATGTTGACCTTAAAACCTCATTGTACACAACAACCATAAAGAAGCACAAGGAGGAGCACAAGGAGAAGTTTCCCGACAAGGGAGAATCCTGGGAGGGAGAATCCTGGGAGGACGCTTTTAAGAAGGTCAATAAAATCAAGGGCTGGGAGCTACAGAAATGTAAAAGGTAATCTCTTAAGATCCTTGGCCTTTGTGACTCTAGAATCAAGCCCGTCCTTTACAAGGGACGTCGGGAGATAAATAAATTAGCAAATCTTCACATCTTTAAGAAAAATACAAATACAATTATATGCAAGGGTTATTAAGGATAAATAAAAGGAGTACACAATTTTTTTTGGAATTAGAGGCATACAAGTTAATTTACATGATCATTATAGCTTTTGTAACTACTGAACTGGCTTCTATTTGTGGCAGCAAAGCGGAACTTATGAAGTTGGCAGTTAAAGAGGTTTTTGCATAGGCTGAAGAGATAACATAAGACTATTACTACTTTACCAAAAAAAAAACATAAGACTATTACTAAACTTTTAGTTGGACTTGATGATCGAGTGGTAGAAGTACTAAAATTGTTAGACGTTAACGGTAGTGATGAAGTGAGGTTGCTTAAACTTCATGGTATGGGGGGTATCGGTAAAACCACTATAGCCGGGTCATCTACAATGAACTTTCTTCTCACTTTGGAAAGAGTTGCGCCTTCCTTGACAATATTCGAGAAACTTCAAAGAAGGAGGGTTTAGTCTGGTTGCAGAAGAAGTTACTAACAGAGATTGCTAGTTCTAGCTCTGCAGAAATTATTGGTGGAGTTGATCACGGAAGGGAGAGGATACAAGAAACACTTGGTGGTAAGAAGGTTCTCATAGTTCTTGATGACGTCGATGAGAAAGAACAAATCGAGAATCTAATTGGACAACGTCAGTTGCATCCTGGAACAAGAATAATTATCACCACGAGGAACACAACTGTACTGGAGTTTATTAAGCAAAGAACAGCTTGTGAAATGAGGGAGATGAAAACTGACCATGCACTCCAAATTCTAGCTTATGAAATGAACGAGATGAATTTTGACCATGCAATCCAACTTTTCAAGAGGCATGCGTTTTTTGAAGGCTCTCTAGCAAAGGATTTTGATAGCCTCTCAAGAGATATTGTCTTTACTACCGGAGGCCTTCCTTTGGCTCTTGAAGTCATAGGTTCATTACTTTGTGGAAAGCCCAAAGCGAAATGGGAGAATACATTAAAACAGTTAAAGAAAATACCACATAAAGATGTACAAGAGACATTGATGATTAGCTATAAGGTGCTTAATTATCGTCAGCGTGAAATTTTTCTCGATGCCGCATGCTTTTTCATCAATGAGGATATGACAAATGCCAATTATATGTGGGAGGCTTGTGGATTTTATCCTAACTTGGAAATTGATGTCCTTGTTGAAATGTCCTTGATAAAGATAAAGGATGACAACAAATTTTGGATGCATGACCAACTAAGAGACCTGGGACGAGAAATTGTTCATCAAGAAAGTCCTAAAAATCCTAGGAAGAGGAGTAGGCTGTCAACTAGCAACGAGGTCCTTGATTTGATAAAAACCAAAGAGGTAATACAATTATCAAATTCAAATGATAAAAGTGAGATCCTATGTTTGAGGATTCAACTTTCTACTTATGATTTTTTTTTCTTCCATTTTATTCATTCAAATTGTAAATAAAATTATTGGTTATTGACAAACTTCTATTAATCACTGCAATTATTTATTGGCAGAGGAAGGAAAATGTTGAAGTGCTCGATCTACGAGGAAGGAGCTCTTATATCTTAATTAGCCACGATGAAATTGAAAGGTTTGAAAGTTTGAGGTTCCTGAGATTATCTTATGGGACCTTGCATGGGGATTTCATTGTTTATCTACCAAAGTTGAGATGGATTTCATGGCGTTCTCCCTCACCAAATGTTAGTGTGCCTCATATGAATTCAAAGAATTTGGTTGTCATTGAACTTTTTGACAATCACTTCACAGATTATTCGAAAGTATGGGACTTAATTAAGGTATGATTTCATCTCAATTTATAAATATTGCCTTGTACATTATTTGGCTTCTTTTGTAACGTTCATACTTCCATTTTGCAAATGGCAGCCAAACTTAAAAGTCTAGCTCTTGTTGAATGTCATCGCCTGACTAGAACTCCAGACTTGTCTAGATGCCTGACTTTAGAGAGGTTGACTTTTGATAATTGTGAGAGGTTGAAGGAAATCGATAGCTCCATTGGAAAGCTAACGTGCCTGCTTGAGTTGAATATCACCCATTGCGAGCTCATTGAACGAGTGCCTAATGAAATTGGAGGGTTAGTGAAGCTTGAGCACTTCTCTTTAACTAGATGCTACAAAGTGTGCGGACTCCCCACCTCTATCGGCAACTTAACATCATTAAGGAAGTTGCAGCTTTCAAATACTAGAAGAATTACAAGCCTGCCGGATTCCATTGAAAAGCTACAGTGTTTGTCATATCTTAACCTACAACATTCGGGAATCACTAAAATTCCAGACAAAATTGAAGGGTTAGTGGAACTATGACATCTTTGTCTAAAAGACACTAAGATTAAACAACTTCCAAACTTCATAGGAAAATTAAAATCATTGTGCACTTTGGATTTGTCCCGTCACTGGATTGAAGTAACTTCAAATCAATGGGAGTTACCCAAAACCATTGGAATGTTGGAGAAACTGGAGGAGCTTTATCTTGGTCATCGCAAAGAGTTGGTAGGCGAAATTCCTGAGGAAATAGGATATTTATCCTCTCTCAGAGTGCTAGATTTATGTTGGACCAAGATCTATCGAGTTCCAAGAACAATCAACATGCTTTCTCGCCTCTCAAAACTTGACTTAATATAGTGTGATGAGATTATAGAGTTGCCTGAGCTTCCAACGAGTTTAGTCTATTTACGTGTTGAATCTCGCTCACTGCAAGTGGTCCCAAATCTCTCAAAGCTTACCAATCTAGTAGAGTTGGTCCTATCCGATGGCTCTTATCATCAAGATTTGTCAAACATGAAGCACAAATGTGACTTGGGGTGGATTGGAAAGTTAACCAAACTAAAGATGTTGAAGTTGTGTTTTCTCAATATTGATGCACCTCCTACGGAGTTAGGTCCCCTTTCTCTTCTAGAAGATCTTATTTTGCACAGATTAGACTTGCAACCCCTGAAGCAGCTACCGCCTTCTTTACTTTCTATAGAACTTGACAATTTCAGCTCAACGGGATTGCCACTATCCAACTTGAAAGTTCTGTCAAAATTAACGCTTCGTTTCTCGCGACTGCAAGAAATTCAACTCAATGGACTTTCACAATTGCAATGCTTACTTTTGACCACGTGTGACTTCAGAGGATATCCATACCATCTAGCTTGACGACACTAAGAGTATATAATTGCCCTAATATGATTGAGATTCGGTTTCTTGGTATATCGGCATCACTGGAGGTATTATCAATTTTTGGCTGCCGGTCAATTGGAAGGATAGTATGCGAGTTTTCTTCGGGTGAGTCAACCTATTATTCACCAGGAGTCGTTCTTCTTCCCAATGCCTTAAAGAAACTAGAAAAACTTGAAGTGATCCACTGCGAAAACCTATCTGAGATTCAAGTCATTGGTACATTGTTATCATTGCAAGACATCTACATTGTAAAATGCAATGCTATCGAAAAGTTAAGCACTATATCGAACTTGAAGAACCTTCGCCGTTTGGTTATCCGTGAGTGCTCTAAGCTACGGGTTGTTGAGGGCCTTGGCAAACTAGAGTTTTTGACTAAGTTGGTTTTCTTCAAGTGTCCTTCACTAGAAACATTGCTTGACATATCAAACTCGAAAATACCGGATAAGTGCCTAATACGAGTTACACAGTGCAGGGAGTCACTTGACTCTTCACCAAGAGGTCATATTCCTTTCTAGCATTACCAAAAGATGATGGCTCAACAAGGAGCGCCCCAAACAGAGACAAATAAGGTGAGCCTCAACTAGACCGAAATTTCTTTTTAACAGCTTATTCAAACATAAAGTAGTTAGAAGCATGCCATTGCACATACCTATCATAAATTCGAAGAATGTTCAAGAATTGAATCAACAATGTAAATTTACCAAAAATGATAACAGCCTTCAGCCAGTCTCTAGAATCATTTTTCACTTGCAAATGTCTAGGATTCTCAAATTTTCCCTACCATACAAACCAAAAGTCGCCATACAAGAGGAGCTACCTGATACAGGCAATGGCATCACACTTTCCTTTTCCATATTCTTTGGTCCCCTCTCTTTGGTCAAATTCTTCCATTCATTGACTTTATCTACAATTGCTTTATATACTGACATGAAAACGGAACTTCCAACTCGTAGACTGAATTTCTGACCCTAATGTAACTGATCGATGGTAGGTTAAATTGAAAAGTTCATAGTTAATCGTTGTCTGCAGTGATAGATGTCTTGTTCCCCGTGGTGCTTATATATTTTAGTTTCCTGTAGTAATACTATCTTTTCCTTTTGCTTCATTCACTAATACATTTACCTGAATGTAAGAAGTTCAAGGTTAGAGATTTTCACTTCTAGTCATTCTGAGAGATATGAAAGGTCATTATGTGCTTTGTAGAGGAACTAGATACGATAATTTCGTGGAAAATAAATGATTTGAAGAACACTTTTCGAAAAATGATTGCTTGTATTGTTTAGAAAAATTAGTCAAAAATATTTTTATCAATGATAACAATCTATCCCTAACTATTTACGTGGACGATGAAAAAAATTTCCATTTGTGTATTTTTGTGAATAATATAAGCAATCATTTTTTGGAAAATATTTTCCAAATCACTTATTGTCCACAAAATGAAATTTGAAAAAAATGTAAACCGACTTTGAAGGAAGAAAAGGGGAGATCTTACGCTATATCGATTATTGAATCACCATTCGACCGTATATAGACTCACGATGTCTTGCACATAATAGCCATGAGTTTGTTGTGCCCTTGCTTGTCGAAGAGGCAAAACCAATGTTAAGAAAAAGATTTATTTGATGACGACTGCATTTTCTCATCCTAGAATATTGGCTAAAGAAAATCTTATTTTTCATGTAGGAGGCTAAAATGGAAGGGGTTGCCATAGAGCCCGATACCAAGCTTCAGCATCAATTCCATCCATCTGCAAGTTCTCAGGATCATGAAATTAGCAAGGAGCCTCCCATTGACAATGTCAAAAAAGGGACTCCGCCCGAAAAGCAAAGTCAGACGACGAAGCAAGACTTGAACGCTTTAAGTATTTCCGCCACCATCGTCTATGTTACAATCTAATATTATCATGTCATGCAGAATAAAGAAGTATATATCGAACTTAACCACAACCTATTTTTGCAGGTCTTGAGGAACTTGGTCCACACAAAACATTTTGTGATGGCTTGAAGGCATGCTTAGTGAGCATATTGGAATGTGTCTGCAATTGGGACTTTGCTAGCTTTAAAGCTGAAATTCTTTGAAGTTCGAAACAGAGGAAGCATATAAAGGATAATTCATAATCCGTGTAGATGGAAAGACCGGGTCAAGATTTGATAGAAGAGCTAAGTGATGGGTAACATTCATACTCCTCTTGATCAAACTCAAAGGCGACTTGTCGAGGGACAAGTGCTAGACAAACACGAACTCATGTTGCACAGGATTTTCCTCTTTGATAAATTATCCATTTGTCCAAGGCAAGTCTATCTCCTAGTTGAGTACAAATCGATTTCCATCTGGTTCAATTAACAAAGTATTTTCCAATATTTGGCTTGCTTATGACAGTGTCTTCAACCATTGGCAGCATGTGATGAACCGACGCACCCCATAGGCAGTTGATTGGCGCCAATATACATTTTCAGCCAATGATTAGGTGGTTGGTCAGCAGTAATCTCTGTCAACATTCATCGGCGAGATTTCATAGAAGTTGCCTGATATTGGAAGAAGCAACATCCTAGAAAATGGACTTGACGCATTTTGTATGTAAGTTTCATCATCTAGTATGCATTTTTTATTGATGAGGGAATCGTTCACCGAAATTTGATATCTGGTAGTTCATCGATATGTACTAAGTTGCTCATGAATTGCTTGGTCATAGCAAGCAATCTCACATTCTCAGATAAAGGATTTCACTTGTGGCCACTAGTTCCAAGGACCCCGGTACTTTCTTTCTCTTGGCTCTTTCTTGCGTCAGAACCAAGAACAACTTAGCTAAAATAAGAAGATTCAAACTCTCTTAAGAGATCAGCATTGCTACTTTTGAACCTATTATCATGTCATACAGATAAAAGTGGATCGAACACATTAATTCTAGCCTAACTTTGGAGGTTTGGATATATTTTCCCACACCAACTATATAGATCTTTGTGCAGGTTTGAAACCTATGTCGTAACGGGGTAACAGGGTAAGTAATTGGGGTTTCATTTTGGAAAATCTTTAAAGAGGGCCTCGTTTTGTTGCTTCCAACTATCTCTTCATTTGCACAACTAATGGAAAAAAGTTTTGGCGGTGATATGTACAATAAAGATAAAAGTATATAACTATAGGATTGTGTTCAATAGCTGATTATGTTCAATTTTTTTCCTTAATTTTACTTAACAATTAATTCATAAATTTACTCAATAACATGAAAATTATTTATTTACTTGAAAATTGCTCTCTTCGACAAAGCTATTATGTATAAAGATATAATCTAAAGATACAAAAAGAACACATAGTGTTTTTAATGTGCATTTTGAGTTTCGCAGTTCCATTTGAGATTGATTTATTTTATTATATTTTCTTAGGAAAAACCTTTTACCTAGATTGTTTGGCATATTGGCATTCAGTTTATCCTCTAAATATGCCGTCCATACATGTCTTTACCTACAAAAGGTAAAAAACTGCGGTCATCAATTAACGTGCAGATGAATTGATTACAGGCTCAATCTCTCTTATCCAGTTGAATAGGAAATTAAAATCGAGGAATGAAAAACAGAGAACATATAGATGCTATTAAACTGCATTATTGGGCAAAAACGCATGGATACCCGAAAGCAGTGAAATTCAAAAAGCACTTTCAAATATTACTATTTTTCAATAGAAGGATACTTGAAATGTGAAAATTTCGTACGGCACTCACTTTAGTGTCAAAAGTTTTCGCTGGCTTACTTAAGTGTCAAATCTGAGAAAAAAAAACAATCACTTACAAGAACTAATCAGAAGGGGCAATTATTGAGCGTTTGCTTATCTATGTACAAGTACCTTGAAGATATCTCAAAAAGCGCATGGTCCTCCAAAGCTTATTCGTGGATTGCAAAACCTCCATGCCCAAGTAGAGGATGTCCTCATTCAACATTGCCCACAAGAAGCCAAGCAAGTCGTGGATTGAATTGCTAAACCCTACCAAATGGTAAATCTCCCTTCTAATTGGCTTACTAAGGACCCCAGCCCCTTTGGGATATGTTATGCTTTGAATCTTGTTCTCTTGAACTTCAAAACTCTAGTGGATGAATGAATTGAAGTTGTCTTCGACCAAAAAAAAAAAAAAGCACCTCCAACGAGAAGTTCCGGCCATTGGTATATTTTTAAAGAAATCCAGACCATGTGGACATGCAAAACGACATCACTCAATCCAACGTGGTTGAGTAGGGCATAAATGACGTCGGTCAATCCAACCAAGCAAAAACTATGTCAAACATAAGTAAGGTTATAGGGCCAGATTGTCTTTAACGTTTCTCTGAGTTGCTCGATTGGAGGGAAAAATTAGGGCTAGGAGAGAAAAATTAGAGTTCTTGTTCAACTGCATGGACAATGTTGCTAGAGGAGGAATTGCGCAACAAGGCAGTCAATTTGTCTTCTCAATTCGGTACTAATTTTGTTATTTTTTGTCCACTAAACGATGATTGTTAAGTCATTGTTTAATCAACCAAGCATGATTCTAGGATCTCCATGTGAAGTTGTCATCATTTTCTACGTTGTAGTTCCAAAAGCTATTTTTTTGGTTCTTGGGTGCAACGTCGGCATGGGAGGACGAAACTGTAGACATGATTGTCTATTATGATGGGGAATTTGTTATTGGCACCCATGAGTAGGAAAATGCTAGTGGAAATGAACATACTATCGTTGTCGATCATATGTTGATTTCATGAGAGATATAGTACAATAGCTACAATGCAAAATAGAAAAATTGTTCTATTGTGATCCTAGAAAATTAGACATTCCAATACTGAGAATTGCCTTTTCTACCAAAAACATTTTTTTATATGTGATAAAATAAACATAGTTGATGATTAATGAACGTCTACTTACAATTAGTTGGCAGAGTAAGAAGGTTCAAGCATTTGATATAGATGAAAAATATAGTCCCATCTTGATCATAAATGAATAGCTTGAAAGGTTTGGAAGTTTGAGGTTCCTAAACTTATCTAGTGTAACCTTTGTCGGAGATTTCTTGGATTGTCTTCCAAAATAATATGGATTACCTGGCATTCTCCCCCTCAAATTTTTGAGGCGGTCGATATGCATTCAACCAATATAGTTGTTCTTCAACTTTCTGACCATCACTTTACAGATGATTCGGAGTTGCGGAGCTTAATCAAGGTATCTAAACTTGTGTGTTTATTACGTCTCCTCTTATTGTTCCTTGTATTTATGTCTGATAGTTTTGCAATTGAAACAGAATACTGTCTGGAGATGGCAACCAGATTAAAGGTTCTAGCTCTCAAAAAGTGTTTCGGCATCAGTACTTCAGACTACTCTTAAGTTCTTGACGTTAAAGAGGTTGACTCTCGAAAGATGTGCAACTTGATGGAAATGACTGTTCAATTGGAAGACTGAAGTGCCTGATTGCCTTGAATATAAACAACTGCTTGAGTCTTGAATAGTTGCCTAAAGAAATCAGAGGGCGAGTGAAACTAAAGCGCTACTTGTTGACAGATTACTTTAGGGGGAGCAAACTTCCCGACTCAATTGGGAAATTAGCATCCTTGATGGAGTTGTATCTATTGAAGATGAGAGTTACAAGCTTACGTGATTCAATTTGTCAACTAAAATGTTTGTGCACTTTCCATGTATCAAGAATGTCAATCACCGACCTTCCAGAAGTGCGCTAGTGAAGCTCGAGTCTCTCTCTTATTAACATTAAGATTAGAGAGCTTCCTATCTCCATCAAAAAGCTGAAATCACTGAGTGTGTTGGTTTTTTGTGTAAGATGATACCTATGCAACCGGAA
Source organism: Eucalyptus marginata (assembly GCA_014182565.1). Lineage (NCBI taxonomy): Eukaryota > Viridiplantae > Streptophyta > Magnoliopsida > Myrtales > Myrtaceae > Eucalyptus > Eucalyptus marginata. The sequence continues at coordinate 33,056,144 of CM024587.1, read as the reverse complement.
AAAATTGAAAGTTACCTAGTGCTACTAGTATGTTGGAGAATCTTGAAGAGATACTAGGTGAGCGCTGTAAATAATTGGAAGGCAAAATTACTAATGAAGTTGGAAACTTGCTCCTGTTCAGAATCCTAAACTTTTCAGGTACACAAATAGACACATTTCTTAGCATCAGCATGCTTCCTCGTCTCCAAAGATGGACTTAAGTAGATGTCACGAAATTCAAGAGTTGCAAAGTTGCCTGAGCTTCCCACAAGCTTGATCTGTTTATGTATCAAATCTTGCTCGCTACTGTTGGTCCCTAGTCTCTTGAACTTGACTAATTTGGAGGGATTGTTCCTTTTTGATGGCTCAAGATACACAGACAAATCAGATCTAATGCAGACTTCTGATTTATCGTGGATTGTGAGGTTATCCAAATAGAACAAGTTGGAACTGTGCCTTTGGAACAACCTCGCGCCACCTACAGAGTTAAGCTCACTTTCTCTCATGGAAGAACTTACTTTGTCCAGTCTGGACCTGCAGCCTCTCGTGCAGCTTCCGTCTTCCTTGTTGGAGTTGCGACTTGGTGACTTCAACTTGACCAGATCACTATCATCCAACTTGAGAAGTTTGTCGATGTTAGCGCTCTAGGGCTCTCAAGTGAAAGAAATACAACTCCATGAGCTTCCACAGTCGACAAATATGACTGGAGTGGTTTGAACTCCTAGGGAGATTGTTCATTCTATCAAGTTTAAGGAACGTGATCCAAGCCCCGATGTGAAAATGCTCAAAGCTGATGTGATAAAATCACTGCAGTACTTGTCAATCAAGGATTGGCAGTCTGTACAAAGGTTAAATGCTAAATTCCCAGCGAAATAGTCTTCGAGTGAGGTGACCTGTTGTGGGAGAGAGTGTCCGTTCAATCAACCGCCCTAAAGAAGCTAAAGGAATGCATTTTTGTAAGTTGTGGAAAGCTACTCAAATTTCAAGTTGTCGGTATGTTGGAATCATTGGAGTACTTTCTTCTTTACAATTGCCATGCTATGAAAAGGCAAGGCGGTCTGCCAAACACAAGAATCTGCACCATTTAGCCATCGGGAGGTGTTCTAGATTAAGGTTTGTCAAGGAACTTAACCAATTAGAGATTTTGGATGAGTTGTGTAATTATGGGTGTTGTGCACTGGAAAGGCCGACAGATGTGTGCGCCCCAAAAAACCAGATGAATGCCAAATATGTTTTAGTAACTGCAGGGAGTTACTTTAATCCAGTCCAGACAAAGACAATGACATCTAATTCGAGCACTATATAGAGGTGGTTCTTCAAGTAACAGCAGAAGCCAAATCAGAGAGAGAACTCTGAATTGGAGGCTGAAAAGGTATGCCTTCTCCTTGGACTGTTTGATAATAGGCAATCGCATCGTTCTTTTCTTTCCAATTTATTCGGTCTTCTCTCTTTGGTCATAATCTTCCGTTCATTGACTTCATCTACAGAATTTGTCCATACAGACATGGAAATGGAACTTCCAATTTTTATACTGGATTTCTGACGATAATGTAACTGTTTATGGTAGATTAAATAAAAAAATTTATTTTCCTTTTAGATGTCTTTCATAATCATATTTATTTTAGACATTAGTAAGTTCTTTTCACCTGAATTTGAAGAAATTCAAGGTTTGAGATTTTCGCTTCTGGACATTCTGAGGGACATGGAAGGTCATAATGTGCTTCGTACAGGAAGGAACTTAATTTGGAAAAGTAAAACCGACTTCGAAGGAAGAAAAGGGAAATTTTACACTACATGGACTACTGAATCATCATTCAGCAGTGTATAGACTCATAATGTCTTGCAAATAGGAGCCATGAGTTTGCTGTACCCTTCTTTGTAAAAAAGGGAAAACCAATGTTAAGAAAAAAATTTGTTTGATGACATCTGCATTTTCTCATCCTAGAGTACTGGCTAAAGAAAATCTTATTTTCCATGTAGGAGGAGGCTAAAATGGAAGGGGATGCTGAAGAGCCCGACACAAGCTTCAACTTCAGTTCCATGCATCTGCAAGTTCTTGGGATCATGAAATTAATGAAGAGCCTCTCATTGACAATGTCAGAGAAGGGACTCTGCCTAAAAATCAAAATCAGACAAGGCAGTAAGGCTTAGAACCCTCCATGTATCTCACCACTATCATCTTTGTTCCGATCAACTGTTCTCATGTCACACAGACTGACGAAGTATATATTGAACTTAATCACAACCAATTTTTGCAGGTCTCAATGAACTTGCTCCATTAAGAACATTTTCTGATAGGTGCTACGCATTCTTAGTGAGCATTTTGCAATGTGTCTGCAACCATGACTATCCTAGCTTTAAAGCTGCAATTCTTTGAGTTCTAAATAGAAAAAGCATTTGAAGGATAATTCAGAGATCAAGGAGATGGAAAGACCAAGTCAAGTCTAGTCATTTTAATTGATTGAAGAGCTAAGTGATTGCATTCAAAAGATTACTTTCAAGACTCCTGTTAATCAACCTTAAAGGCAACTGCAGTCGAGGAAGAAGTGCTCTAGAAACAAGAACTCATGTTGCATAGGATTTTCCTGTGTATTGGGGATTCATTATCCATTTGTCAGAGGCAAGTCTATCTCATAGTGGAGTACAAATTGATTTCCAATATGGTTCAACTAACAAAGTATTTACCAATATTTGGCTTGCTTATGACAGTTTCTTCAACCATCTACGCCATGTGATAAACCAACTGACGAACCGACAGGCAACTCATTGGCATTGATATACATTTTCAACCAATGCTTAGGTGGTCTGGTTAGCAGTAATCTATGTCAACATCCCTTGCCGATATTTAATAGAAGTTGCCTGATATTGGAGGCCGCGACTTCCAAAAAGCTGAACTTAACACATTTTTTATAACAATCAGTTTTCATCATCTAGCATGCACTGTTGATTCATAAGGGAATCGTTCTCTGAAGTTTGATAATCCGGTAGTTCTTCGATATTTGTTAAGTTGCTCATGAATTGCTTGGTCATAGCAAGCAAGCCTAGAGAAAGGATTTCACGTGTGGCCATGAGTTCTAAGGACCTAAATATCAAGCTCTCTCTTGGCTCATTCCCGCGTGGGAACCAAGAACAACTTCGCTGAAATAGGAAGATTCAAACTCTCTCAAGCTGACCAAAAAAAAAAATCTCTCAAGAGATCACTGCTACTACTTTTGAATCTACCATCATGTCATCATACCGATAAAAGTGCATTGAACATATTAATTATAGTCTAACTTTGCAAGTTTGGATATATTTTCCACACCAACTGTATAGATTTGTGTGCAAGTTTGAAACCTATTTCGTAATGGGGAAAGCAATTGGGTTTTTTTTGGAAAAATCTTTAAATAGGGCTCGTTTTTGTTGCTTCCGATCATCTCTTCATGTGCACAGCTAATAGAAAAGAGCTTTGGCGGTGATATGTACAATACAGATAAAAGTTTTTAACTATAGAATTGTGTTCAAAAGCTGATTAAGTTCAATGTTTTCCTTAATTTTACTTAACAATTAATTCATAAATTTACGTGATTAGTTTTCTTGAAAATTACTCTCTTCAGCAAAACTATTATGTATTAAGATATATTCTAAAGATACAAAAGAATACATGGTGTTTTTAATGTGCACTGTGAGTTTCACGATTCCGTTGTTACAGATCAATTTATTTTATTATATTTTCTTAGGAAAAACCTTTGCCTAGACAGTTTGGCATCTTGGCATCCAGTTTTTCCTCTGAAATTAGCCGTCCATACATGTCGTCTTTACCTGCAAAACTGAAAAACACCGCTCATCAATTAACGTGCAAATGAATTGATTACAGGCTCAGTCTCTCTTATCCAATTGAAGAAGAAATTAAAATCGAAGAATAAAAAACAAATAATGTATCGATGCTATTTTAACTATATTAATAGGCGAAAAACACAAAGACGCCTAAAAGCAGTGAAGCTCAAAAAGAATATTTCTTATATGCAAAAAGCACTTTCACATATTACCTTTTTTTTTTTGACAAAATGATAGTAAAAGTACAAAAAAATTTGTACGGCACTCACTTTAGTGTTAAAAATTTTTGCCAGTTTATTTAAGTGTCAAAAAAGATAAAAAAAACAATCATTTACAAGAATTGATCGAAAGGTGGAGTTATTAAGTGATAGCTTATCTACGTGTAAGTGCCTTGAAGATATCTCAAAAAGCCCATGGGTCATCGAAAGCTTATTCGTAGATTGCAAGAACCTTCATGCCCAAGTGGAGAACGTCCTCAATCAACATTACGAACAAGAAGCCAATCAAGTTGTGGACTCAAGTGCTAAACCCCACTGAATAGTGAATCTCCCTTCTAATTGGCTTAATAAGCCCCCTAACCCCTTTGGGATAAGTTATGCTTTGAATCTTGTTCTCTTGAGCTTTGGAACTCTAGTAGATGAATGAATAAAAGTTGTCTTCAATTAAAAGAAAAAAGCACCTCCGACGAGAATTTTCGATTAAAATGATTATGTGGCATTTATAATTAAAAAATTAAAATGAGTAGGTATATTTTTAAAGATATATAGATCACATGCACATGCAAAACGACGTCGCTCTATCCAATGCAATTGGGTATGGCATAAACAATGTTGGTCAATCCAACCAAGCAAAAACGATGTAGCACACAAGGAAGGTTGTAGGGCTAAAATGTCTTAAACGCTGGCTCACCATCACACTACTCTCCCGTCACTTGCCATCACTCGTCATTTCTATTGCTCTCGCTCACTCAAATTCGTCATATTTCTCTGAGTTGTCGATTAGAGGGTAAAATTAGGGCTTCTAAGCCGTAATTACGGTTGGAATGGAAAAATTAGAGTTCTCGGTCAGTTGTGGGGCCGATGACGCTAGAGAAGGAATCGCACAACAGTGAAATTGCTATTGCGTGTCCGTCGGTCTCTACTTTTTATAGTTGTCCTTCGTCCTCCTCCTCCTCGTGACCTGACTCTCTCTCTCTCTTCGCTCGCTACTTTTTATGTTCTCCACTTTTGCACACGCCCACGCGCGCGAATATACTTGAATATTCTACTCGCTTGTTGATTGGGCCCAAGAAAAGCCAGTAAAAAGGATCCAATGGCGATTAAAGTTTAAACCAACCACCTTTCTCAAAGTAGTGAGGCAACTTTTTTTCTTTTTTTTTAACTTTTTAAGTAAAACTTTTATTTTTCTTTTGATTTCTCAACTATACTACATAAAATTTATTTGATTCACTAAAATGAAACTGTCATCTGATTCACTAAAATGGAACTGTTATCTGATTCACTAAAAATTTGAACTGATAATGAAAAAATTAAATGACTAATCACGGGAGTCACACACTTCATTATAACTGTTCCCAACTTGTATCGTGGGCATGACTTATCCGTTACACAAAAAAATTAATTTAATCGATAAAAGAAATCGTTACTGGAAAGTTCCCACAGGATGAACGCATTTTCATGTAATGTCCCCCGAAGGAATTAATTTTGTTTTAATTAATTCAATCAATTATTTTCTTTTTCTTTGTTAATAGAAAAGGCCGGTCAGGTCAAAAGGGCGCCTGTCCTTCAAAGCTTCTTTTCCACCACCTCCTGTCCCGCATACGGCTCTTGCAGGGAATTTTGCGTGCAATTATTTGCGCTTTCCGTGTAGCATGCATTACAGCAGTTCGATTTGAAGAGTCTTGGACCGTTGGATGGCAGGATCGCAACATTGTTCTTTTTTTTTTTTTTTTGGACAAGGGATCGCAACATTGTTCAAGCACAATAGAGTTGGTCGTGTCATAAATTTATTATCTTTGTGTCAATTTAATTTTAAATTTTTTTTATTTCAATTGAGTCATAAATATTTTCACATTTTATCACTTGAATATATTCAATCAATTTTGATTAGAAATCATCAATGTAAATACCAGCCGTCTTATATAGTATAATTGACGTTGATGTAAATGATTTTTAAAAATGTTTAATTTTTTTTTTAAATTCCTTTTTTTCCGTCTCTTCTAACCTCGCCTTACACTGCGGAGGCTTGCTTGGTCATCAAGGCCTGATGAGCAGCTGAAGGAGGAAAGAAAGGAAGAATAAAAAGGAAAAAAGGAAGATAAAAAGAGAAAAAACCCTAAATTGGTAAATTTTTGACAAATATACCATTCGCAGAATCAATTAATACCACAAAAAAATCACAAAAATTATAAACCGTGACAAACGGAGTGTAAAATCCAAAATTGGTATATCAGTCAATTGTCACGTATCATTTAACTTAATAATTTGATAGTAAAATTTAACGAAAACTAATATAGCATAAATTTACACAAGTAAGATACAGGTTTGGGGTAAATTTATCAAAGATATATCAATTTGGGGTTTTTGTGCTCAAAAAAATAATTTAAGATAAACTTATTATAAATATATTGATTTGTGATTTTTCATAATTTTTTTTTGATAAATTTTTTTCATGATATTAATCCAAAATAAAAAGAAAAAGTTTGTTCCCTTTCCTTTTTCTTCACCTGCTCCCTCCATCATTAAACAAGGACGATGCTCGTTGGTTGTCTTTTCTGTTTTCTATATTAAAAGAGAAAGGCAAGTCAAGTCAAAAAGGCCCCTGCAGGGGTGAGGTCCTTTTCCCCGCGCCACCCGTCCCGCGTGCTGTTGCTGTAGGGAATCAGGCGCGCAATTATTTTGGCTTTGCATGGAGCATGCCTAGCAGCCGTTCGATTGTCGCTAAGAGTCTTGGGCCGTCAGATGGCGAGAGCGCGGTGCAATTTGGGTTTTAGGGTTTTATGACTAAGAAGATGCATTGCTTCTAGCGACATTTACGATTGAAAAATATAGTCGGACCCGGTCGGGCAGTTGCGAATTCAGAAGTGGGTTCAATTTCTTATTGCCCTCGTGATACTACTACAAATGGGATGGGACAGCGACCGACTATGAGTGATCTAAAGTTTATTTGTGGATCGCAAGAACCTTCATGCCCAAGTAGAGAACATCCTCACACAAAAAGTCAATCAAGTCATGGATTAGATTGTTAAAACCCACTAAATAGTGAATCTCCCTTCTAATTGATTTATTAAGCCTCCCAAACCCTCTGAAATATGTTATGTTATGTTTTGAATCATATTCTCTTAAATATCGGAACTCTAGTGGATGAATGAATAAAAGTTATTTTTCAATGAGTAGGAACACGCTAATGGAAATGAATGTGCTATCATTGTCGCTGTAAAGAGGTTATTATATATTAATTTCGTGAGAAATACAGTGTAACAGTTATGTAAAATAGAAAAAGTGCACTATTGTGACCTTAGGAAAAGCTTGGAAAATGGTTTAAGATATTTCCATGAAGATAATGGTATAAAGAATATTGTTTATCATTATAAGTGTATGTTGAATATTTCGGTAATGATGAAGATGATAACAACACTCAAGCATGAGAAGTACGAAATGGTATTGAACCGAATAGTAAGGTTGAAGATAGATTTATTTTAGAGAAAGGAGAATTTAAGAGAGAAGAGAGGGAGCCAGCGATTGAGTTAGAGAAAGTTCAACAAACGAGTACACGTCTTAGAATCTTTGATGAAGACATAGGTGATGAAGAATTGATTTAATTAGATTAGAAAGTTGTTCAATTCAGTGAATTAGACTACGAAGTTTCGTTAAATATAAATTACTCAACTGACGATTATGACGAGAAATTCGTACAGCCGAGAAAAAAGCCGAAAAAAATTCACAAAAAATAAATTGTACCAATGTGGAGAATTGCAATCATTTATCTTCATTGGAATGCGAGTTCATCATAACACTACTGTTGTTGATTTATTCAATTCTCGTGGCCCACTCTCTCTTTTTTCTCCTTTCTAACCTTATCCCCATCAGATCGTCTGTCACTGTCACCCATTGCCACTCTCTACTTTTTATAATTGCCCTTCGTCCTCCCTCCTCGTGATCTGACATTTCTCTGTCTCTTTCTCTCGCTGCTTTTTATGTTCTCTACTTTTGCACACACCCATGTGCGCGAGCGATGTACTTGAACATTCTACTCGCTTGTAGATTGGGCCAAAGAAAAGCCAGTAGAAAGGATCCAATCACGATGAAACCAACCGCGTTCTTCCAGTAGTGAGGGAACTTTTTTTTCACTTATAGTGAAATTTTGATTTTTCTTTTGATTTCTCAACTTTATTACGTAAAATTTATTGATTCACAAAAAAAAAAAAAAAAATATTACGTGATTCACTAAAAACTTGAATTGATAGTGAAAAAACGAATGAATAGTCATGGGAGTCACCCAATTCATAACAACTGTTCCTAACTTGCACTGTGGGCATGACTTATTAGCAACACAAAAGAAAATTAATTTAATAAAAAAAATCACTACTCGGAAATTCCTAGAATGCATTTTCATGTAATGTCCCGCAAAAGAATTGATTTAATTTAATTTAATAAATTCAATCAATAATTTTCTATTTCCTTTATTAATAGAAAAGGCGGGTCAAGTGAAAAAGCCCTGTCCCTGCAAAGCTTCCTTTCAACGCACCTCCTGCGCGCGGCTGCTGCAAGGAATTATGCGTGCAATTATTTTGCGCTTCGGGTGCAGCATGCATCGCAGCGGTTCAATTAGCATGAAGGGTCTTGGACCGTTGGATGGCAAGAGGGCAGCATTGTCCAAGCATGCACAGTAGAGTGAATTGTGTGTCAAAAAAAAAAGAAAAAATCCAAAAATTCAGTTTTAAACATTTTTATAAATACTTTCACATTGTATCAATTGAGTATAGTCAATTAATTTTAGTCAAAAATAACTCATATGGACATTAGGCATCCTATATGGTATAGCTAGCATTGACATGAACGATTTTTAATAAGATTTCAATATTTTTTCGAATTTTTTATTTTTCCTTTTTTAAAACTTTCCTTCTTCCTCTAGCTAGCGAGGAGAACCTCACCTTTCCACTAGCGAGGCTTGCCTTGGCATGCCCTCAGTTCTGGCTGGTCGCTAAGGAAAACCACGCGAGCAATTATTCTGCACTTTCCATGCAGCATGCATCGCAGCCATTCGATCAGCATGAAGAGTTTTGGACCGTTGGATGACAAGAATGCAGTGCAATTTCGCTCGAGGGTTTTATGGCTGAGAAGATGTAAATTGCTTCTAGCCACATTTACGATTCAAAGACCCGGTGGGACTCGGACGGTGCAAATTCAAGAGTGGGTCCAATTTTTATTGCCCTCGTGATGTGATTACAAATGGAATGGGACAGCAACCGACCATGCACATGCATCCTGCAAAAAGAGACTCCAGGCGTCATCTCCATTTATATTTTAATTAAAAATAATTGATGAAAAATTTATCTTTCATTAATTTTTATTAAATTAAATTAATACACAAAAATATAATGGGGGTAGATTGTCTTCAACGCACCACTCTCCCTGTCAGTTGCCGTCACTCACCGTTTCTATTACTCTCCCTCGCTCAAGTTCCTCATCTTTCTCTGAGTTGCTCAATTGGAGAGAAAAATTAGGGCTTCCAAACCAAAATTAGGTATGGGAAGGAAAAATTTGACTTCTTGCTAGAGAAGGAATCGCGCAACAGTGAAATTGTCATTTCGTGGTCCTCAATTTGTCTTCTCAATTCAGTGCTAGTTTTGTTGTTTACTGTGTGCTAAACAATCACTACTAAGTCATTGTTTAATTATTTTTTTCATAAAGTCATTGTTTAATTAAGTAGGTGCGATTGTAGGACTTACATGTAAAGTTGTTGTCATTTCTACGTTGTGGTTCCAAAACTTTTTTTTTTCTTGGATGTAGCGTCGGCATGAGAGATAACACCGTAGACATCGTTGTCTGTTATGTTAGCACCGACAAGTAAAAGTACTCTAGTGGAAATGAATGCACTATTGTTGTCTTTGCAAGAAGGCCGTCATATATTGATTTCGTAGGAGATATAGTATCACAATAAAATAGAAAAAATGCACTATCATGATCTTCGGAAATGCTTGAAAGATGATTTAAGATACTCCTATCATGATAATGGTATAAAGTGTAAATAAGTGTATGTTGAATATTACAATGATGACGAAGATGACGAGGGCACTCAAATACGAGAAGTAGGAAAAGGTATCGAACCGAGTACTAAAGTTGAGGATGGATCTATTTTAGACAAAAGGGAACATGATAGGTAAGATAGGGAGGCAAAACATAGAGCTGAGTGTGTTAGAGGAAATTTAGCAAATGGAACACATCCCAGAATCTTTTATGAAGACATAGGTGATGAAGGATTGATTGAATTAGATTAGAAAATTGCTCCATCTAATAAGATAGATGGTGAAGTTTTGCCAAACATAATGATGAGAAAGGTCAAGACAAAAGTGGAGAAAATTAAGAATTGTAATTATTTATCTTTATCCGAATGCGAGTTCCATCATAAAATTACTATTTTTGATTTATTCAATTATTGTGGGCCACTTTCTCTCTTTTTCTCCTTTCTCTCTTTTTCTCCTTTTTAACCTTATCCCCATCGCATCATGTCTGCCACTGTCTACTTTTTATTTAGTCCTACTCCTCCTCGTGACCTGACATCACTCTCTTTTCTTTTTCTTTTTTTGTCGGTATCTCTCTCTATTTTCTTCTCTACTTTTGCACACAACCACGCGCGCGATGTACTTGAATATTCTACTCGCTCGTAGATCGGGCCCAAGAAAAGCCAGTAAAATGGATTCGATGCCGATAAAATCAACCGCGTTTTTTCGAAGTAGTGATGCACTTTTTTTTTTTTTCACTTTTAGTGAAACTTTGAATCTGCTTTTATTTCTCAACTTTATTATGTAAAATTTATTTATTTTGGTCGAAACATAACATTTATTTGATTCACCAAAAAAGAACTGTCATTTTGTTCACTAAAAATTTGAAATAATGGTGAAAAAGGAAATGAATAATCATGGCAGTCACACTTCATTGCAACTGCTCCTAACTCACGCCATGTGGGCATGAGTTATTGGCAACGCAAAAAGAACTAATTTAATCAATAAAAAACATCATTCTTCAGAAATTCCTACAAGATGAATGCATTTTCTCTTAATGTCCCGCAAAATAATTAATTTAATTTAATTAATTCAATCAATTATTTTTCTGTTTTCTTTATTATTAGAAAAGGCGGGTCAAGTAAAAAAGGCCCTTGTCCATGCAAAGCTTTTTTTCCACACACCTCCTGCATACGGCTACCGCAGGGAATCAAGCGGGCAATTATTTGTGCTCTCCGTGCAACATGCATCGCAGCGGTTCGATTGGCGTAAAAAGTCTTGGACCGTTGGATGGCAAGAACGCAGCATTGTTCAAGTATACTCAATAGAGTGCCTTGTGAAAAAAAAAAAATTAACAATACCTAAATTTATTATATTTTCATCAACTCGATTTTAAATCTAAACCTTTTAAAATTTTCAATTTTATCAATCGAATTATAAACCGTTTTATACAGCACAGTTCGTGTTAACATGAATAATTTCTTATAATATTTTATTTTATTTTTTCATTTCCTTTTTTCTCCTCTAGCCAGCGAGGAGAGTCTCGCCTTGCTACGAGGCTTCCCTTTCCCGGCCGAGGCCCGGCCACAGGGTAGAGAGAAAGAAAGTAAGGAAAAAGAAGAAAGGAAAAAAAAAGTACCCTCTCTTTTCCATTATGCTTTTGCCTGCTCCCTCCACCATTAAACTAGAGCGTGCCCTTTGGTTGTCTTTTCTGTTTTCTTTATTAATATAAAAAAGCAAGTCAAGTCAAAAAGGAACCTGCAGAGGTCCTTTTCCACGCACCTCCCGTCCCGCATATTGTTGCAGTAGGTAATTGCGCGTGCAACTATTTTGCGCTTTCCGCACATGATGCCTAGCAGCCGTTCGATCGGCATGAAGAGTCTTGGGCCGTTGGATGGCGAGAACGCCGTGCAATTTGGGTCAAGGGTTTTCTTACTGGGAAGATTCATCGCGTCTAGCGACATTTCCGATCGAAACGTCTGGTCGGACTCCGACGATGCAAATTCAGACGCGCGTCCAATTGTTATTGGCCTCGCGATATTATTAAAAATGGGATGGGACAGCAGCCGACCGTCCACATGCATCCTACAAAAAGAGAATGACTGGGCATTATCGCAATCTATGGTTTGATGGAATCTAGTCGGTGGAGAGTATGCTTGCCCACTCAAGTCTCCAGTGGGGAGCATATGTATTGCACGTTCTCTTTTATTTATTGAATTAATACTATAAAAAATCTTAAATTAATATATAATAAATTCATAAAAAATACTAAATTAATATATTTTTCATAAATTTATCATCCGTTTATTTCCGTTAAATTGAATTAATATCATTGAAAAATCACAAACTAATACACATATGATAAACTTATGATAAAACCTCAAATTAATACACCCGTAATCGTCACGTGTTATTCAATTCAATAATTTAATAGTAAAATTTAACGAAACTATTATTTAAGTAATTAGTACCTACATAAGAGTCGTCCAATATTATGTGTTTCGTTTTTTAAAATACACCCACTCATGCCATAAATTTCTCTCCAACATTTACTTTCTTCCTTCTACCTATAATGACAGATAATTCTATTATATTCATTTATTTGTAACGCATGTCATGTATTTTTCTTCAAATGTTATATATTTGGTTGTACTTATTTTAAAAGTATACATAGTCATGCAACATAATTCTCTAAACATATAGTTGTTTTCCTTCTGTTTGTAATAATGGGTGGATAACTTTATTACAGTTAGCAAAAGTGTGATTGACAATACCTAATAATCCGATATTTAAACAATAAAATCTGCCCAAATAATTAAAAAAAAAGTCATCGATCACCTAAATGTTATTTTTGTGAGGGAAGTTTTTTTACTTCTAGTGATAATTTAAAATTTTCGTTTTAGGTTCTTATCTTCGTATAACATGGATCGCCTTCGCGTTTATTGGAAAAGTCATTAATGAGCTAATGTTTTTTCATACTTTCAAATGTTTTTCTTGGATTAAGACCATAAAAAATCCAAACTTGTATGCCTATAACTATGACAAAATCTTTAGTACTTCTTCATAGTAGAAAACCTCATGTTGATAGATAAGGAGAGATTTTGTATGTGAATTAGGCGCACAGTGCATATATAGTAATTTACACTATCATTATTAACTAATTAAATTATTTAGGCTCAATTTATTATGCAAAAAATAAATAATTTAGAAAATATTTTCATAAATATGATTGCTTACAAAAATGAATAATGGAAAAATGCTTTTAGCGTCTATGAAAATAATTAACATAAATTATAATGGATGATGAAAATATTTTTCATTGATCAAGTATATAAGTGATTATCTTAAGGAAAATATTTTTTCGAATCGTTCGTCTTCCCCCAAAATAAATAAAGCCTTCATTATATTTTGAATTCAATAATGCATAATTCATGTGGTTAATTGGGCTACTCAACAAAAATGTAATTGAAAAAAATGATTTTGGATGTGGTTTAAGAAAATTTGTTAGGATCAAATATCCAAAAAATAACATTTACCAAATAATTCAAAAAAGGTCATTGATTAACTTTTGAGAGAGAACTTTTTACTTGTAGATAGTCAATCAAAATATTTTTCATTATCAATAATAATTTATATCTATTACTATTGATGATTGAAATATTTTAAGTTAATCAATTTTTGTAAGTGATACAAAATATTATTTTTAAGAAAAAAAAATCAAAATTATTCATTAAAATTGATCTTAGGAAAAACTCGAAAAATGATTTAAGATACTTCCAAGAAGATAATGGTATAAAGGACACTGTTTATCATTATAAGTGTATTTTGAATATTTCGATGATGATGAAGATGAACAACACTCAAGTATGAGAAGTAGGAAATGGTATTAATCGGAATACTAAGGTTGAAGATAGATTTATTTGAAAGAAAGGAGAATATAAGAGAGAAGAGAGGGAGGTAAGACACGAGATTGTGTTAGAAAAATTTCAACAAACAAGATCACGTCTTAGAATCTTTAATGAAGACATAGGTGATGAAGAATTGATTTAATTAGATTAGAAAGTTGTTCAATTCAGTGAATTAGATTACGAAGTTTCGTTAAATATAAATTACTCAATTGACGATGATGATACGAAATTCGTACACCCGTAACAAAGCCGAAAAAATTTCACAAAAAATAAATTGTACCATGTGGAGAATTGCAATTATTTATCTTCATTGGAATGCGAGTTCATCATAAAACTACTGTTGTTGATCTATTCAATTCTTGTGGGCCACTCTCTCTCTTTTCTCCTTTTTAACCTTATCCCCATCAGATCGTGTCTATCACCCACTGCCCCTCTCTACTTTTTATAATCGTCCTTCGTCCTCCTCCTCATGATCTGACATTTCTCTCTCTCTTCACTCGCTGCTTTTTTATGTTCTCTACTTTTGCACACACCCACGCGCGCGAGCGATGTACTTGAACATTCTACTCGCTTGTAAATTGGGCCAAAGAAAAGCCAGTAAAAAGGATCCAATGACGTTGAAACTAACCACGTTTTTCACGTAGCGAGGAAACTTTTTTTTTTTCATTTATGGTGAAATTTTGAATTTTCTTTTGATTTCTCAACTTTATTACGTAAAATTTATTTGATTCTCAAAAAAAAAAAAATTGTTACGTGATTCACTAAAAACTTGAGATGATAGTGGAAAAAATGAATGAATAATCATGGAAGTCACGCACTTCATAATAACTGCTCCTAACTCGCTCTGTGTTCATGACTTATTGACGATAAAAAAAAACTGATTTAATTAATAAAAAGATCATTACTCGAAAATTCCTACCAAATGAATGCATTTTCATGTACTGTCCTGCGAAGGAATTAATTTAATTTAATTTAATTAACTCAATCGATTATTTTCTATTTTCTTTATTAGTAGAAAACACGGGTCAAGTCAAAAAGGCCTTGTCCCTATAGAGCTTCTTTTCTACCCACCTCCCGTCCCGGATCCTGCTGCTGCGGGAAGTACGCGTGCAATTATTTGCGCTTTCCGTGTGGCACGCATTGCAGCGGTCCGATCGGCATGAAGAGCCTTGGACCGCTGAATGGCAAGAACGCGGCATTGTTCAAGCACGCATAAGAGACTTGGCCGCGTCCTAAATTTATCTTAATTCTTAATTTTTTTAATTTTATAAACTTTTTCACATTTTATCAGTTAAATCTATCTAATTAATTTTGAATAGAAATTATTGACATAAATGCCATCTTTCCATATAACATAACTGGCTTTGACATAAATAATCTTTAATAATATTTTATTATTTTTGTAATTTTTTAAAGCTCTCCCTCTAGCCATCGAGCACAACCTCGCATTCCACTGGTGAGGCTTGCCCTTGCCGGTCCTCACTTTTGGCCGATCATTGAGGCTATGTGACCGACTGAAAGAGGAAGAAAGGAAGAATAAAAAGAAGAAAATGAAGAGGAGCATTGCTCGTTGGTTGTCCTTTTTGTTTTCTTTATTAATTGGAAAAAGCAAGTCAAGTCAAAAAGGCCTCGCAGAGGTCCTCTCCACGCGGCTCCCGTCCCGTAGACCGCTGTTGCTAGGAATCACTTCGTGCAATTATTTTGCGCTTTTTCGTGCAGCATGCGTAGCAGCCGTTTGATCGGCACGAAGAGTCGTGGACCGTTGGATGGCAAGAACATGGTACAATTCGGGTTAAAGGTTTTAGGAGTGAGAAGATACATTGCTTCTACTGGAAGCCTCCTAGCAACATTTTACGATTGAGAGATCTAGTTGGACTCGGACAGTGCAAATTCAGGAAGTGGGTCCAATTTTTATTGCCCGTCGTTACATTATTACAAATGGGATGAGACAGCGGCCGTCCACGCATAATTGCACATGCATCATGTGAAAAGAGACTGATTAGCCATCGTCACAATCTAAATTTTGGTGGAGAATATTGAGACACCAACTCGAGTAGGGAGCATCTGTATTACACATTGGTTTTCTCTTTTACTCATTGGCTTAATATTACCCAAAGAACTTAAATCGGCATGCTTGTAGCAAATTTATTTTAGATTAAATTGATACATCCATTACAAGTTTTCCACAAAGTAACTCTTACATTGCTAAAAATCACAAATTAATATATTTATGATAAATTTACTTTTTATTTAGATTAATATCACGAAAAATTACAAGATAAATAGAACATAAAACCTCAAATTAATACATCTCGTTAACCTGTTGTGTGTCATCTAATTTAATAATTTAATAGAAATTAATGGAGCGTTGTCATATATGTACCAATTTAAAATTCATGATTTTAAGCTTTATTTATTTTTATATTTAATAAAAAAAGCAAATCAAGTATGTGTCAATATTGCATGTGAGAATGTGAGTATTGCTCGTTGGATTCCACACACCTTCCTCAAAATGTCACGGAAATTACACACGCAAACTTATCCTCCTCCAATAAATGGGAGTCAAATTTTTATATTTTCAATTGATTCACCTATCTATTGGGGAAATTGTTTTTATTTGAGGAGCCGAAACGACTACCGCAATGTTTGGAGAGAAGACCAATACCTCTTGAACTGCGATTTTTGTTATTTTTCTTTGCCTTTATGACATTAAGAGTATGTGTACTCTATCATATTCCCCTTGCACTTTGCTTTGTCTTTATAGTAACATTGAAACAAAATTTGTATTGGTACGTTTTTCGATCCTAAAAGCAAGTTTCCATTTGCCCTTGTCCTTTAGAGTCATTGGCCATGACTACTTGACGAATTGATCAAGTCATTACGTTTGTCCAAGAAAGTGAAGTGAAGAAGTAGGAAGCATGGTATAGTCGGTCCTATCACGTGCAAATGCAGCTATTCTAAGAACAATGTAGATAATGAAGCATGACATCTTCAAAGGGGGCAAGGAATTCATCGCGATCATAGTCTCGATTTTAACTTTCAATTATTTTTACGAGTTTGAGAGAAATTTACAAGTAAAAATAACAACTACAGGTGAAATCAATACATAATCACAAATATTCGTTAGACTCTATGCTGTACTCATATGCAAGAGGATTATGAGACATATAATCCCCATGTGCCACCACAGAAAAGAAGCAAAATTAAATGAGGATATGATAATTGAGGAACAAACCCTAGCATTTTGCTTTAAAATGATTTAACAATATATTTTGATTTTCGCAGGATTGTTTTAATGTAACACAACTAGCATACAATTGTGCGTGTTAAAAGCACAAATGTAAAGATTTCTTGAAACTTTGGTTAAGGTTATTATCTATAAATGCTGGACATTGATATATTGTAATAAGACATGTGTTAGGACAGTGCAAATTCGAGTTAGTGTTCTCTATAATTGTAAGGAATCAATCCTCGTTTTCCAAGGCAAGAGAGAAAAATTGAAACCTAAACGGAGGATTTGATTACAACTTTCGTAAATTTATCTTTATTACCGCTCGTCCTAGAGAAACTAATTATGAACTAAACTCGAAAATCAACTTCTGTCGGCAAGGAATCCAAGTGTCGAAATGCTACATGGCTCTCAAGTGTCCTCTCATTCTTAAAATTTTCTTTCCCTTTTTCTCTAGCAATTTTAGTTATACTCGTACAAAGAAATAGCTTTCATATATGGAGGATTCAATTAAATATTATCATGAACGATAAAAATATTTTTAATTCTTTTATTTTTATAAAATGATATAAATAATTATTTTCAGAAATATATTTATAATATCAATTATTTTTATAAAATAAAGGTAGCCTTAAGTGGAAATTTGAATTCTCTTTCTCTTTTTCGACTTTATTAGAATGGGGATCACCTTATAGACCCAGTACATTGTTTTCGATTTAATTTATATCTGTTTATCGATATAAAGGGAGTTCCACTGTAAAACCCAATATATTTTTATCCAATCAATTCTCGCGGAGCCACTCTTGACAAGCTTTGCTTTTCGTCTAACCCTGTGCGCGTCTGTTCCCCGCTACCACTCTCTCTCTTCGCTGACTACTCACGCGCTAGCACACACCCACGCGCCGGCTACCCAGATTTTTTTCTCCAAGAAAGTCATTGAAAAGAGGATCCATGACGACTAGATAAAGATCAGCGAGTTTTCAACAAGTACTCCTCTGTACATTTCGTTTTACTTGATTTTAGCGGCGAACGTTCACAGAGAGATCGAGAGAGACCTTAATTTGCAAAGTGAAGCTGCCATGGCGAATTCAAATGCTGGAACCAGCGGCGGCAATGCAGGAGGAGGCAAGTATCAGGTATTCTTAAATTTCTGTGGCCGAGATACTCGAAATGGATTCACCGACTTCCTTTATCAAGAGTTGGTAGAGAATTGTATTCATGTCTTCATGGATGACGAAGAGCTTCGAGTTGGCGAAGAAATTGGTAGAGAGCTCCTGCAAGCAATCGACGACTCCCAGATCTACATACCCATCTTCTCACAAAATTATGCTAAAAGTAAATGGTGTCTCCGTGAGCTCGCAAGGATGGTAGACAACATATCCAAGTCAAAGGAGAAAAAAATCCTACCCATTTTTTACGATGTGGCGCCAGATGATGTTGACCTGAAGCCCAACTCATTATACATAACGGACATAGGGGAGCACAAGAAGAAGTTTCCTAAAGAGGTAGAATCCTGGGCGGGCGCTCTTCAGAAGATCGATAAAATCAAGGGCTGGAAATTGGCAAAATGTAAAAGGTAAGCTCTAAAGATCCCTGACCTTTCTGGCTTTAGAATCAAGCCCGTCATATACAAGGGTCGTCGGGAGATAAATAAATTAACAAATCTTCATATATCTTTGAAAAAAAATACTGGTAAAATCACGCGCAAGGGTTATTAAGGATAAATAAAAGGAGTACACCTTTTTTTGGATTTGGAGGCATAAATGTTAATTTACATGATCGAAATAGCTTTTGTAACTGATGAACCGGCTTCTATTTGTGGCAGCAAAGCGGATCTTATGAAGTTGGCAGTTCGAGAGGTTTTGCATCAGCTGAAGAGAAAATATAAGACTGTGATTAAAGAATTAGTTGGACTTGACGGTCCAGTAAGAGAAGTACTAAACCGATTAGATGTTAAATGTAGTGATGTGAGGCTACTTGGAATTTATGGAATGGGGGGCATCGGTAAAACCACTCTAGCTAAGGTCATCTACAATGAACTTCATTCTCGCTTTGAAAAGTGTTGCGCCTTCCTTGCTGATGTTCAAGAAACATCAAAGAGGGAGGGTTTACTCAAGTTACAGAAGAACTTACTAACAGAAATTGTTAGTTCTAAAGCAGCAGAAATTATTAATGATGTTGATTACGGAAGGGTGAGGATAGAGCAAACACTTGGCAGTAAGAAGGTTCTCATTGTTCTTGACGACGTTGATGAGAAAGAACAAATAGAGAATCTGATTGGACAATGTCGATTGCAGCCAGGAACAAGAGTAATTATCACCACTAGGAACACAAGTGTGCTGGAGTTTGTTGAGCAAAAAATGGCTCGTGAAACGAAGGAGATGAATTCGGACCATGCATTCCCAATTCTGCATTATGAAATGAAGGTGATGAATTTTGACGATGCACTCCAACTTTTCAAGAGGCATGCGTTTGTTGATAACTTTGAGGCAAAGGATTTTTACAGCCTCTCAAAAGATATTGTCAAAAGTACCGGGGGCCTTCCTCTGGCCCTAGAAGTTATAGGTTCATTACTTTTTGGAAAGCCCAAAAAGAAATGGGAGTATACATTAAACCGGTTAAAGAAAAACCTACCTCAACGTGTACAAGAGAAGTTGATGATTAGCTATGAGGCCCTAAACTATCGTCAACGTGAAATTTTTCTTGATATCGCATGCTTTTTCATCAATGAGGATATGACAAATGCCAAATACATGTGGGAGGCTTGTAGATTTCATCCTAACTTGGAAATTGATGTCCTTCTTGAAATGTCCTTGATAAAGATAAGGGATAACGACAAATTTTGGATGCATGACCAATTGAGAGACTTGGGACGGGAAATTGTTCGTCAAAAAAATCTTGAAAATTTCAAGAAGCTGAGTAGGGTGTGGACTATTGAAGAGTTCCTTGATTTCGTAAGAACCAAAGAGGTAAGACAATTATCAGGTTCAATTGAAAAAAGTGACATCCTGCATTTGAGGATTCAACTTTATGCTCATGATCTTTTCTTCCTTTTCATTCATTCAAATCGTAAATAAAATTATTGGTTACCAACAAACTTCAACTAATCATTGCAATTGATTTATTGGCAGAGGACGGAAGATGTTGAAGCAATTGATCTACAGGGAAGGAGTTCCCATATCTCAATTAGCCATGAAGAAATTGAAAGGTTTAGAAATTTGAGGCTCCTGAGATTATACAATGGGACATTTCTTGGGGATTTCATCGTTAGTCTACCAAAGTTGAGATGGATGTCATGGTCTTATCCCCAACTAGATTGTAGTGCGGGCAGTATGCATTTAAAAAATTTAGTTGTCCTTGAACTTTTGAACAATAAGTTCACAGATGATTCGAAAGTATGGGACATAATTAAGGTATGGTTTACATCTCAATTTATAACAGTTATCTTGTAGATTGTTTGGCTTCCTTTTGTAACATTTATACTTCTTTTTGCAGATGGCAACCAAACTTAAAAGTCTAGCTGTTGTGAGATGTACTTGCCTGACTAGAACTCCAGACTTGTCTGAATGCTTGAGTTTAGAGAGGTTGACTTTTGATGATTGTTGGAGGTTGAAGGAAATTGACAGCTCCATTGGCAAGCTAAGCTGCTTGCTTGACTTGAATATCACCCTTTGTGAGCTCGTTGAACAAGTGCCTAATGAAATTGGAAGGCTAGTGAAGCTTGAGTGTTTCTCTTTGAAGAGGTGCTACAAAGTGAGTAGACTTCCAACCTCCATTGGCAACTTAGCATCGTTAAGGGAGTTGGACCTTTCAAATACTGGAATTACAAGCTTGCCGGATTCCATCGGCAAGCTACGGCATTTGTCAGATCTTTGTCTGAAAGACACTAAGATTAAACAACTTCCGAACTCCATTGGAGAATTAACATGGTTGTACACTTTGGATTTGTCAAAACACGAGATTGAAAAAAATATAGATCAATGGGAGTTACCCAAAGCTATTGGAATGTTGGATAGACTGGAGGAGCTTAATCTTGGTCACCGCAATGAGTTGGTTGGCAAAATTCCTGATGAAATAGGATATCTATCCTCTCTAAGAATTCTAGATTTATGTTGCACCAAAATTTCTGAACTTCCAGGAACAATCAACATGCTTTCTCGCCTCTCAATACTTGACTTATCACAGTGTAATGAGATAACAGAGTTGCCTGAGCTTCCAGCGAGTTTAGTCCGTTTACATGTTGAATCTCGCTCACTACAGGTGGTCCCAAATCTCTCAAAGCTTACCAATCTAGCAGACTTGGTCCTATCCGATGGCTCTGATCATGAAGATTCGTCAAACCCAAAGCACAAATGTGACTTGGGGTGGATTGGAAGGCTATTTAAACTAAAGAAGTTGAAGTTGTGTCTTCTTAATATCGCCGCACCGACAATGGAGTTGGGTCCCTTTTCTCTTCTAGAAGATCTTACTTTATGCAGTCTAGATCTGCAACCCCTCAAGCAGCTACCACCCTCTTTACTTTCTTTAGAACTTGACAATTTCAGCTCGACAAGTTTGTTGCTATCCAACTTGAAATTTCTGTCAATTTTGAGGCTTCGTCTCTCGCAATTGGAAGAAATTCAACTCAATGGACTTTCACAATTGCGGTACTTAACTTTGGAACATTGTGACCTTCAGAGCTTGTTTGTACCATCTAGCTTAAGGACACTGGATGTATTTAATTGCCCTAATATGACTGAGATTCAGTTTCTTGGCATGTCGGCATCACTGGAGGAATTATTAATTGTTGGCTGTTGGTCAATTGGAAGGGTAGTATTATGCGGTGAGGGAGGATCTCTTGGGGTCCTCAATCAATCAGAGTCTTCTTCGAGTGAGTTGACCTATTGCTCACCGGGAGCACTTCTTCTTACCAATCCCTTAAAGAAACTAAGAAAACTTGAATTGGAGCGCTGCGAAAACCTACTTGAGATTCAGGTCATCGGTACATTGTCATCATTGCAAGACATCTTCATTAAAAGTTGCGATGCCATGGGAAAGTTAAGTGGTATATGGAACTTGAAGAACCTTCACCGTTTGGTCATTTATCGGTGCTCTATGCTGCGGGTTGTTGAGGGCCTTGAGGAACTGGAGTTTTTGACTTTGTTGGATGTCAACAATTGCCCTTCACTTGAAACATTGCTCGACCTATCGAACTCGAATATACCGGATAAGTGCCTAATGCAAGTTAGCCAATGCAGGGAGTCGCTCGACTCTTCACCAGGAGGTCGTATGACTTTCAAGCATTACAAAAGGATGGCCCAACAAGGTGTGCTTCAATTAGAGACAAACAAGGTGAGCTTCAGCCAGGACTTTATCGTAACACCAAAGAATTTCACCTAAAATACGGCTAGATGTAAAATTCTTTCAACCGATCTATAGAATCATTATTTCACTTGCACATGTCTAGGATTCTCAAATTTTCCCTACCATAACGACCCAATCGCCATATGAGAGGAGATATCCGATACACGCTTTCCTTGCCATTTTTGGTCCCTTCTCTTCAATCATATTTCTCAATCCATTAAACTTTATCTACAATTTCTATTCATACACTCATGAATATAGAACTCCCAACTCGTAGACTGAATATAGATGTCTTCTTTCATATAGTGCATATTTATTTTAGTTTCCTGTAGTAATACTGTCATTTCCTTTTGCTTCTTTCATTAATACATTGAAGTTCAATCACCTGAATGTAAGAAATTCAAGGTTAGAGATTTTCACTAGACATTGTGAGGGATATGCAAGGCCATAATGTGCTTCGTAGAGGAACTTAATCTGGAAAAGTAAAACTGACTATGAAGGAAGAAATGGAGAGACTTTACACTACATGGACTACTGAATCATCATCTTTCAGAAGCATATAGACTTCTGATGTCTTGTAAATAGGAGCCATGAGTTTTCTATACCCTTGTTTGTGAAAATGGCAAAACCAATGTTAAAAAAGATTTATTTGATGACAACTGGATTTTCGCATCCTAGAATATTGGCTAAACAAAATCTTATTTTTCATGTAGGAGGAGGCTAAAATGGAAGGGGATGCCAAAGAGACCGATACCGAGCTTCAGCTTCAGTTCCATCCATCTACAAGTTCTCGGGATCGTGAAATTAGCGAAGAGCCTTCCGTTGACAAGGTCAGAAAAGGTACTATGCCTGGAAAGCAAAATCAAATGACAGAGCGAGACTCGAACCTTTTTAAGTATATCACCACTATTGTCTATGTTTCAATCCACTGTTATCAAGTCACAAACTGAAGAGGCATATAATGAACTTGATCACAACTTGTTTTTGCAGGTCTTGACAGACTTGGAAAGCAAAATCACACGATAGAACAAGAGTCGAACCCTTTAAGTATATCACACTGATGTCTATGTTTTGATCTATTGATATTGAGTTATAGATTGAAGAGGTATACGTTGAACTTAATCACAACCTATTTTTGCAGGTCTTGACAAACTTGCTCCACCAAGAACATTTTGTGATAGGTTCAAGACATGCTTAGTGAGCATATTTGAATGTATCTGCAACTGCGAGCTTTCCTAGCAATTAAGCTGAATTTTTTGAAGTTCGAAACGGAAAAGCATTTTAAGGTTAATTTGGAATTAGTAGTGTCGACACTTAAATTTTGGCGACCTAATTAGTTATTTGTTGCATCAATATTAGGGATTAATTTTAACCCCTAAATAAAAATATTAGAATTAAATTGCATAGCGTATAGTTTTAGGAGCATTCATTATGTAGTTTGATTTATGTTTTTTTATTAATTGCATTACAATTGGATCGGCAGTAAATAGTCTCAAGTGAAGGGTTCTAAACTTAATGGGTTTGATTGGACTGAGCCCGCGATGGTAAAAATTTGAATCAAGCCCATAGCCGAAAATTGCCTTTCGCTTTGCACATGTTGGTCGAATTTCATATGTAATAAACACGTGGGATGCTCAATTTAATAAAAATCAATTCCATCACCAAAATTTCGGAAGACTAAGCAATCGCCAGGCTCGTGTGTGAGACAAGGGAAGATTATTTTGATCGCGAGCATATATTGGTGTATGTACTTCGGTCAATAAAGAGGAAAAATCGAAAGAAACAAAAGGAAAAAAAAAAATAAAGAAACGGTGGATCTTGAGGAAAGTGGACTAAGGAAGAATCGGTTGATATCAGTAAAAAATATTGGGTTGAATAAAATGAGGAAAATATATGCACCCGCCCAGCGGGAAGTCGGTGTGCAGAGATTATAAATTGAGCCGTTTTACGCAGAAAAAGGAAGAGGCCACACGATGGATACACACGGCCACAATCTAGAAAGCCACAGTAAAGAAAAGACAACAGAGGGAGAGAGAGGAGGGAGAGAGAGTTGTCTTGGCCAAGCTTTGGCTGAGACCATCACTGAGCCGCCCTCTCTGCTATGGGTGTCGTTGGGTCAGGTCAGGTTGGGTTTTGATGTTACTCGACCCGACCCGAAACACATTAGATCCTCATCGAAAATTCGGGCCAGGTCGGGTTGGTTTTTTTTTTTTCCTGGAGTTGGTTAAACCCTTTTAAAGCTTGAGAATTTGAGGCTGCAGTTCTTCGTCACGAAGCTTCTCAATCTTTTTAGAGGAAGTATAGTGTTAAACCTGAGGCAAGCATAAGTGAACATTATGAGATCCTTCCTGCAAAAGAAGTAAGATTTTGAGTACAGGATAATGCTGTCATGAAATTAACCGTACAATATGCTACAACAAACCAATACCGCTAATGCAAAAAAAAGGGTATGGGCAGACACATGTAATGGTGACATGAAGAAAAGTCCCCATATTTCTGTTTAGCCTAAAGTCAAAACACAAATGTGTAGATCTATAACTTAAAAAATACTCACAAAATCACCACCAGCCTCGATGATCTCCATAAACACTGAACAGCACAAATCATATTGCTTTAAGGGGACCATATTTTGAAGACAGTGTTCCATCATTTAATATGAAAATGGGCAAACAAGGAAATATGCTATGAGAAAAGTGACGGTTCAACAATAGCATCTGCTGTAATATCTTCTGAAAAGTAAGGAAACCAACTAATAGTTCTACTCTCTAAGATGTGACGCTAAAATAAAATCGACCCTAATAAACAAGAGAATTAGCTGGTATCATGATTATAGGCACTTGGACCTCAAAACCTGCTAAAACATTTGCAAGAATGACTATTACAATGTAGACCTACCCACAGCCATTACTCTTCAAGATCAAGTCTTGTAGCACATGGATTGTTGATCTTTCGAATATAATTGGTGCATAAGGGCGTGATAACGGAAGGAAAACAAATTCCCTCGTATTCATCTCAATTTCCAAACAGAAAGATAGCCACACTCAGTTATCTACAACAATCTTCTTGTTCCATCCCTCTCAAAAAAGAAAATATTATCCACTCTGAAACCCAAGATTCTTTACAACTGGTATTCTATTCGCTCGTACATTAACCACAGAGCCTGAAATAGTTACTGATGTTGGAACGAGCTCCATGAAATGAAACCAGAGAGCAATGGACTTCTGTGAGCACATATTTCAATCGACCCACGTCCTTGGATCCATATTCTCTTGGTTCTTCTTACATAATATCTCAAGAAGCAAACAGTCATAAGAAAGGTCAAGCAACTAAACCAGCCAAGTTGAGCATGCTCTACACCATAAGATGCCATCAGGAGTAGCCAAAAGATTAATGACCTTGTACAGAGCGTCCAAGATAAGAAGATCCAGCTGCCAAACCCCATTTTTGGAAATAACTGCAAAACAATCAAGTTGTTTAATCTTTAATCCTATAAGAACATGAATGGTGATGGTAAATAATTCAGTTATGCAATAAAGACATACAAAAATACAAATGTTAAAACAATGTCCCCTGCAATATATTGAAAGAGAAAGCAATTTCTAAATTGTCTCTCCTCTGTCTTCTCCCTCCGGTTTGCATTGAAATGGGTTGGCTCCACCAAAGTAAAATTAGGTTCTCCTCAATAACAAAAGTGAAACAATAACACCCAGAAGATGTCACCAATTTTTGCAATTTATCCCGGCAAGTGAAACAAGAACCTTTTGGCAGCTAGGATAGAACTTTTCAAGATAAGATGAAAAATACCAACTTTTTAGATGGGTTAAGAAATCCAAATCATTGGAAGGAAAAAAGGAAAACTAAAGTTGAATTACCTAGGTCACGACTGAACCAGCAAAACTAGCAAATCCGTTAATATGAACATGAGAATCCAAGATCACGATAGAGAAAGGATTACACAGCAAGTTCCCTCAACACTTACCAAATAAAAATGAACTAAGAATACTAACCTCTAATACATCAATCATTGAGAGAAGTCAACATCGAGCTTGACTCCGTGGTCGTATTTGGCAATTCTACAATAAATTCACGACGAAAATGAGAACTAACGTATGTATTAAAATAAAGAAAGGTATAAATATTCTACAATCATATTTTCTCACCTGACTCAAATATTTCAAGGTCTTCTAAGTCCTCCTCAATCGAATGTAAAAGTGGCGCGGATCGTAACCAATTTTGAGCACATATAAGAGCTTCCGCCATGGTTGGGATCAAAGAACTACGAAACACATCGAGCACACGACCTCCCGTGCTAAATGCCGCCTCCGATGCTACAATCGAGATGGGCACGGCCAAGATATCTCGAGCAACAGTAGAAAGTATAGGATATCTCGATGAATTTCCTTTCCACCAATTCAAGATATCAAATTTAGAATTATAACGTTAACATGCTTCCTCCAAGTACTGGTCCAGTTCTGATTTTTCATCCAAATATTGCTGTCCAATTTGGCTAAAATACATTTCAGTCATAATATCAGTACCAACCAGGTCCCCATGCTTACCATCCTTGTGCTCTTTAACCTCAAGTTGCTTTGAGAGCATACACCCGTGCGATATTACTCAAACAATAATGTCAGAGATGTTATCACTTTTTCTTGTAAAGTTTCTGCCTCCTTGCTTTCATAAATATGACTAATCATCCACTTCACATAATCCCACTTATGTCGCGGATCAAGTACGCAAACAATGAATAAAGTGAGATTTATGTTGTTCACATTACCAAAATACTTACGGAGTTTCGTATTCATTCTTTGAGCCATTTTTTGGTTCTCATTTCCACAATATCTTTCAATCATCATATAAATCCCATACACGTCCTTCGCCATATTATTGCTAGTGACATAAGAAGAACTTGAAACTTTTATAGTTGTATCAAAGAACAATTTCAGAAAAGGAAGAAATTGACGTGCATAATTCCAATCCTCACCAGTGAGCAACCCTTTCCCCTTGGATAGCTCTTGGGCATATTTGCTATTCCAAAGGCTCTTGCAGTCTTGGTCCTTGGCCGCCCCTTGGCACACAGTGGCAAGGGCCACAGCCCTCGCAACAGATCTGAGCGGGAGTTGCGGCCACACGTCAGATCTGTAGTGGTTTTGTTGGGATTTGAATTAGTCTAAGACAGACGAGCCATGAGAATTCCATGCATTCAAATCATTCACTCAATGTTAAACTGTTGTCCATAACTAACAAAAAGTAAATCACAAGGATTCAAGAATAGTTGTAAAATATGGGTTGAAATGTCAGATTTGAAAAAAAAAAAAAAGAGTTGAACAGTCAAAGATAAGAGGAAAAAAGTGGAAGCTTCATCAGAGATGGAGCTTGAGAGAGAGAGAGAGAGGAAAAAGAGAGAGGGAGAAGAAAGAAAAAGAAAAAGTAGGAGATATAAGGAAAAGAAAGAAGCACGTTCAGGCAGAGGAAAAGAAGAGAGGAGAGAGGAAGGCAAAGAAGAACGAAGAAGAAGGAAGAAAAGAGAGGGGATTCTCACTGCGGACGCTCACCAAGCCGATTTGACTCTGATTTGTAACGCCGCACCTCGTTCTTTGAATTGGATTAGTTTTCAAAATTAGGGTTTAATTTGGAATTATGTAGAACTCGAGTCATGAATTCCGATTTTTGAGTCGTTGATCAGTCTTGATGGTTTTGGGGTGTGACAGTACTTTTCTTTCTTTCTTTTTCTTCTTTTGTGGTCCATGATTAAGAGAGCACAGCGTGAGAGCTCATGGTCATCGTAAGCCTCATATTCTTGTTCCTTTGTATTGGGCTCAAACAGAGTCAAACACCTCAAAGAAAGGAACTTGGCGTTCCCTTTATGCTATTTGTGTTGATGCTTTGTTAAATTTCCTCGATTTGGGTTGATGGGTTATGCGAAATTTGATTGTTAGCGTTAGTTCCGGCCTCTTGTTTCAAGAATTTTGCTATCTCATGTTTGTTGACCCAGTTATTTGATTCCTCTTCTCTAGAAGATTTTGTGTTGTGCGAACACAACGCCAATGCTATCTCATGTTCTGTGGCGTGTGGCATTCAGAGGCGACAGCGGCAAGCGCCCAGTGACCCTAGCTATGGCTGGGCAACACCGGCTCCACTGACAGGCCACCCTTCCCCCACCAAGTCGCCCTTACCCCGTCCTTCCCATCCTCCCCCTCCCTCCCTCCCTCTCTCCCTGCTTTATTTTCTTCTTTTTTTTTATTGATTTTTTCCTCAGTCAAGTGTCTGTCCAAAATCCGTATTTCCTTCCCCCTTTTCTAATGCGTCGAAAAACAAATTCGGTTATCCCCCTCCACCTCAGCATTCAGGGTTGTAGCTTTCCCCAATTTATGGGTTCTATGGGCCGCGTTATGGGCCCTAATGAACAGTGGGTGGGTACAAGTGATGGGCTTTGGATAATGGGCTTCGACTGAGATTTATGGGCTGATTTTGCGGGCTGAGGTGCGATGAATTAGACTAATGCAAAATGGTATTGGTACATTTAAAAAATGAAAACTTGAATTAGCCAACTAAATTCAGGCGTCAATCAGCTAGTAATCAAGGAACGAAACGTTGGGGCATGAATTAGATGCATGCTACACATTTGGTTAATTACATCATCAAAAATTGAACAAATGTTAGATCATTTGATTGGATTTTTGAATTTTATACAACATGATTTATGAGGTTAGCCGTATTATTTAATAAGATTGTGACTAACAATAATTTGATTAGCTTGGAAAAGGATCCTTCATCTCAGATCCGAGTTCCGTCTCAAGTTCCAATGGAGAATTGGGAATGGAAAGGCGACATCACTGTGGTTCGACCATTGGAATCAGAGTGGTCCTTTGAATCTTCTTTGTTCCGAGCATATTATCTCTGACTCAGGACTGCCTTGGCATGCAGTCGTTGCAGATCTTTTCTCTCCGGCGGGTCTAGCTTTCAGATCAGTGCTAGATTCCTGGAATATTCCCCTTCCGACCCTCTCTGAGGCTCCGGATAGGTTGACTTGGAGTGACAGTCCTTCTGGGGTCTTCTCGGTCGCCTCGGCTTGGCATTCCCTTAGAAGAAAGAAGGTAAGAGTCCCTTGGGCCTCCTTTATTTGGAGTAGCGCCATCACCCCGAGACACCAATTTAATCTCTGGCTGATTGTCAAGAACCGCCTGCCTACCCAAGCCTTTCTCATGTCGCATGGTAGAATTGGTACCGAAGTTTGCGCCTTTTGCAAGCTAGTTCCGGACTCCATTGACCACCTCTTCTTCAGTTGTTGCATCACCGCTAGTGTGGTGTATTTTTGGGCCGCCAAGTGCAACCTCCCTTGGAGGAATGGAACTTGGGCTAATAATCTTCATTGGGCTATGAGATTCCTCTCTGGTAAAGACTTCCTTCATTCCATTGGTCGTTTCTCCTTTGGCGCACTTTGCTATCTCATTTGGAAATATAGGAATGATATCATCTTTAGAGATCTTCCGGTTGTGGTTCTTTGCTATTAAGAAGCATCTTATTATAGCTGTGAAGGATAAAGCCTTAACCTTTAGGAACGTTGTTGATAGCCCGACGAACAGGAGATTACAACGGAACTGGGGGCTTGACCCTTCTATCTTCAATCCTTCAGCCCCTACCTTCTAGCCCACCCCAGCAGTTTCAGATGGTGCCGTTGCTGGATCGACTTTCTTCCTTGACTCGTCAGTCCGTTCGCTTGCTGTTCGGTCTTGGTCGGTCTGTCTTTCCTTGCTGTTCTTGTCCCGGCCCTGCGTGGCCTTCCTTGTTCCTTCTTGTTGTTTCTTCTTCGCCCTGCGTGGCTGTCTCTTGGGCGTCCTGTATAGGCCCTTGTTGCTTTGATCTCTTGACCGCCTTGCGGTGTTTTGTGGACGGCGCCCTTTCACTCGAGTAGACGCCTGTGTCTTCTTGAGTGCAAGTTTTGTGGTGCCTGTTCCTTCTTGTAATTGGTTAAAGCTCTATTTATTTTACCCTTCACCAAAAAAAAAAAAAAAAAAATAAAAAAAATAATTTGATTTCAATGTAATAATCTGATATTTGAACAATAACATCTACCCGAATAATCGGAAGTCATTGATTACGTGAGTTTTACTTTAATGAGGGAACTTTTCCACTTTTAGATTATTTTCTTTGAGTTCTCCGACTTTGTTATAACGTGGATCACATTCTCGATCGAATACATTTTTTTTCTTATTTTTATTGAGATGTGAGTTCCTTTGCAAAATTAATTTTTTATTTAATTCTTCGGAGTTACTTCTTTTTCTTTTGTATCCTTATCCCCAAATTTTCTTGTTGTTTCTCCAACTTTACTATAACGTGGATCCCATTCTTGATCGAATATAATCCCAAAAACTTGAATTGTACGGGATTAAAAGATTTCTCTACTCGTGAATTTTTGTCTTTACATTGTCAAACGTTGAGACGAGAGACACAAATGCCATTTATCATGTGGAATGATTTAGGAAGCAATTCCAACCATTACGATCTACACAAGCGTCAATGGTTTAGCTGTTGAAATTGGGTCGGCGGTGCAAGTTAAAATTGAATTGCTACTTAGATATGCTCTCTCACTCGAAACATCATCAAACTTTGATAGAAATATATGCCACACTCCTGAATTAACTAATTTGAGGTATTATCTATTTAAATAAGTGAATTTAATCGACCTTAATTAATGTAACGAGATGACTTATATATAAATTTAGCGGTCATCCTACCATCTTCTAATGAAATAACTTTCTTCTTCACAACTCTTTGCAAACACACATACCATCCTCATTAGGCGCAAACATGCGCCAGCAAGGGACCTCCGCGGTATTATAAATCGGATGGGACATTGCTCCAGCAAAAAGAGAGAATCTAATATTTTTATTAAATTAATTAGTGGATAATATGATTACCAACAAGGAGCATGCCCGTGGGTTCTCTTTTCTCTTTTCTTTACTAAAAGAAAAAGCAGGTCCAGTCAAAAAAGCTTCTTTTCCACGCACCTCCCGCGTACTACCGCGGAAATTACGCATGCAACGATTTGCCCTTTGCCCTTTCTGAACTGCATGCATCGCAGCGGTTCGATCGGCATGAAGAATCTTGGACCGTTGGATGGCAAGAACGCAACATCGTCTAAGCACGCGCAATACAGTGAGTTGATCACCGACTAGGAGCATGCCCGTCGGTTCTCTTTTCTCTTTTTCTTTACTAAAAGAAAAGGTAGGTCAAGTCAAAAAGGCTTCTTTTCCGCGCACCTCCCGCGTACTACCGCAGAAATTACACATGCGATAATTTGCCCTTTGCCTTTTCTGAGCAGCATGCATCATAACGGTTCGATCGGCATGAAGAATCTTGGACCGTTGGCTGGCAAAAACGCAACATCGTCCAAGCACGCGCAAAACAGTGAGTTGATCACCAACTAGGAGCATGCCCGTTGGTTCTCTTTTCTCTTTTTCTTTACTAAAAGAAAAAGCAGGTCAAGTCAAAAAGGCTTCTTTTCCGCGCACCTCCCACGTACTACTGCGGAAATTACGCATGCGATAATTTGCCCTTTGCCTTTTCTGAGCAGCATGCATCGCAGCGGTTCGATCGGCATGAAGAATCTTGGACCGTTGGATGGCAAGAACGCGCGTCTAAGCACGCGCAATACAGTGAGTTGCGTGTTGGTGATAAAACGTGGAAGGCTTAGAATCAGCGGAGATCACGGTGGTGATAAAAGTTTGTTGTATAATTCGTTTCCGTGACGATGATCGCTAGTTATCTTGATTCATCATATATGAGATTTACCTTGTAGCATTTTTCTTTTGTGAAATATAAGTGGAGAATGAGATATTATATCATAATACGATTCACTTCTTTGCTAAACTTTTTCAAAATCTCATCATGATCTTCAATAGAATATGCATATTATTAATGAATTCTTTTAAACATTTACTCCAAAGATATTTGAAATATTGGAATATTACTCATTAAACATCAGAATACGTTACCCAACCACGAGCAGCGTAGTTGGTGTGAGTTCTTTCTCTCATCGCAGAAGTCGAGGGTTCGAACTCTCTCGTTGATAAAGTATCTTAAGCGGGGGTCTTGGTGTTAGGGTCTTGGGCTAGCCTCCCCCAAGGTTTACATTTAAATAGAGGCCCAACAATGCCATTAGGTATTGGAGGGTCGTGTGATCCCCAAAGGGTGATCTCCGGCGGTTCCGGTGGCACTGACAAAACATCAAAATACGTCAAAACATCTTCCTCTATTAGGTGTCCGTACTATTTTTCCAATCATAGGAGTCATCAGATATTATGTGTTTTGGTTTTTGAAATACACCCAATCATGTCATAGATTTCTTTTTTGACATGTGCTTTCTTCCTTCTAACTCTATTATATTCATTTATTTGTAAAGCGTGTTATATATATATTTTCAAATATTATATGTTTCGTTATACTTATTTTAAAATATACATAAACATGCAACGGATTTCTATAAACATATAGATGTTTTATGTTGTTTTCCTTCTATTTGTAGTACCGGGTGGGTAACTTCATTACATTTAGTGAAAGTGTAATTGACAATAACCTAATAATCTGATAATTAAACAATAAAATCTGCCCAAATAATTAAAGAAATTCATTGATCACCTAAATGTTATTTTTGTGAGGGAAGTTTTTTACTTCTAGTGATAATTTGAAATTTTGGTTTTAGGTTCTAATTTTCTCATAATGTGGCGGATCAAATTCCTGCTTATTAGAAAAGTCATTGATAAGCTCAAGCATTTTCTTACTCTCTTTTGTTTTTTTCTTTACCCTCTTCAACCATAATATCTACCTAAATAATTACAAGAAAACATTAATCACATAAATGTTGTAATAATGTGGATTCTGTAACGCATTCATTAAGAAAGTCATTAATGATCTAGCGCGTTTTCATGTACAGTCTCTTTTGCTTTATGTTTTTTTGGTCAAAAGTAACATTTCATTCATTTCTACATAAAAATAAAAGAGAAACAAAACTACTAACCAAGACAAATCCCAAACAGATTCAAAGTAAATAAGATGAATCATTAGAAAAAAGTTAGGGGTCACACGTTCAAATAGTAGATCTATGATTTCTCCAAACCAAAATTGGCGACTGATCATAGAATTGTCTTCCGTAAGGTCTATCAACTTGGAAATGTGGGATTGGAAAAGACCAAAGGTTCGGTGAGTGCTCTTCTTTCTTCAGTGGGGTAGCAGGAGCCGGGAAGATTTGGTTTGCTTTTAATATTTAAATTGAAGATGCTTGTTTTATATTTTCTTCTTTTTTCCTTGGGTAATTTTGCTGATATTAGAGTCTGGGCCAAACGCAATGAAATTAATTTAATTTAATTAATTTAATCAACAAACACACATGCCATCATCATGAGGCGCAAACATGCGCCTGCAAGGGAGCTTCGTGATATTATAATAAATCAGATCGGACATTGCCATACAGATGAAAGGAGAATCTAATATTTTTATTAATTAGTTAGTGGAGAATATGATTTGCCAACTAGCAGCATGCTCATTGGTTCTCTTCTCTTTTCTATTTTCTTTGTTACTAGAAAAGGCAGGCGCGTCTCCCGCATGCCGCTGCGGGAGTTACTCATGCGATTATTTGCGCTTTCTGTGTCGCATGGAGGGTCTTGGACCGTTGGATGGCGGGAACGCGGTGCAATTTCGGTTAAGAGTTTTTATGACTAAGAAAATATATTGCCTCTAGCAATATTTACGATTGAAAGGTCTAGTCGAATTCGAACGGACAACGCAACTTCAGATGTGGGTCCAATTTTTATGCCGTTGTGATATTATTACAAATGGGATGAGACAGCAACGGGCTATGTGGGTGTGTATTTCATAACTTTTCTATTCTTAAGAATAGTTTTTATTCAAAAATAATTTTTTATTTTTTATTTTGGGAAACAAAGAAGTAGATTTTTTTTTTTTTTTTCACAAGTCATGCGATGACTGTTATCATAATTGGAAATGTAAAATTTTTTACTCTCACTCATTTTACTTTGTTTGCTTGTTTTCTTTCTCTCTGTTTTTCTTAAAAAAAAAAAAAAAAAAATAGTGCTGACATAATCCAGTTGTCGTCCACATTGAGGAACCTCGGCGACATTCCTTAGCTAGAGAGAGAGAGAAAGAGAGAGAGACCTTAATTTGCAAAGTAAAGCTCCCATGGCGACCTCAAATGTTGGAATGACTAGCAAGGATGAAGGTGGAGCCAAGCATCAAGTATTGTTGAATTTCCATGGCCAAGATACTCGAGTTGGATTCACCAACTTCCTTCATCGAGACTTCAGAAAAAATTATATTCATGCCTTCATAGATGACGAAGAACTTCGAGCTGGAGAACAAATTAGTGGAGAGCACTTGCAAGCAATCGACAACTCTCAGATCTACATATCCATCTTCTCAAGAAATTATGCTAGCAGCAAATGGTGTCTCCATGAGCTCAAAAGGATGGTACACAACACATCCAAGTCAGAGGAGAAAAAAATCCTATCCATTTTTTACAATGTGGAGCTGGATGATGTTGACCTTAAAGC
Source organism: Eucalyptus marginata (assembly GCA_014182565.1). NCBI lineage: Eukaryota > Viridiplantae > Streptophyta > Magnoliopsida > Myrtales > Myrtaceae > Eucalyptus > Eucalyptus marginata. The sequence goes on along the minus strand of CM024587.1, from coordinate 33,021,077 downwards.
CCCATTATACAGAATGGCCATAGAGAAGCACAAGAAGCAACAAGAGAAGTTTCCTCACGAAGTAGAATCCTGGGAGGAGGCTCTTAATAAGGTCAATAAAATCAATGGATGGGTGCTGCAAAAATGCAAAAGGTAAGCTCTAAAGATCCCTGACCTTTCTGGCTCTAGAATCAAGCTTGTCCAATTCAAGGGACGTCCCGACATAAATAAATTAGCAAGTCTTCACATCTTCACAAAAAACGAAATCATATGCAAGAGTTATTGAGGGTAAATAAAAGGAGTACACTCTTTTTTGGATTTAGAGGCATACATGTTAATATGTATGATCGATATAGCTTTTGTAACTAATGAACTTGCTTCTATTTGTGACAGCCAAGCGGAACTCGTGGACTTGGTAGTTGAAGAGGTTTTGCATGGGCTGGAGATAAGATATAAGTTTGTGACTAAAGATTTAGTTGGACTTGATGGTCGAGTGGCAGAAGTATTGGATTTTTTAGATGAGAATTGTAGTGATGAAGTGAGGCTGCTTGGACTTCATGGAATGGGGTGCATTGGTAAAACCACTCTAGCCAACGCCGTCTACAATGAACTTTATTCTCGCTTTGGAAAGTGTTGTGCCTTGCTTGACGATATTCGAGAAACGTCAAAGAAGGAGGATTTAGTCTGGTTGCAGAAGAAGTTACTAATAGAAATTGATAGTTCTTGTGCAGCAGAAATTATTAGGGGAGTTGATTATGGAAGGGAGAGGATAGAGGCAACACTTGGCAGTAAGAACATTCTCATCATTCTTGACGACATTGATAAGAAAGAACAAATTGAGAATCTAATTGGACAAGATCGGTTGCATCCTAGAATAAGAATAATTATCACCACTAGTAACACATGTGTACTGGAGATTATCGAGCAAAGAATGGCTTGTGAAATGAAGGAGATGAATTCTAACCATGCACTCCAAATTCTGCCTTATAAAATGAAGGGGATGCAATCTTACCATGCATTCCAAGTTTTCAAGAGGCATGCGTTTTGTAAAGGTCCTTTGGCAAAGGATTTTGACAATCTCTCAAGAGATATTGTCAATATTACCAGGGGCCTTCCTTTGGCTCTTGAAGTTATAGGTACATTACTTTGTGGAAAAAATGAAGTGATATGGAAGGAAACATTACACAAGTTAAAGGAAATACTTGAGGAAAATGTACAAAAGCAGTTGATGATTAGCTATGACACCTTAAACGATCGTGCAAGTGAAATTTTTCTCAATGGTGCCTGCTTTTTCATCAATGAGGATATGACGAATGGCATTTACATGTGGATTGACTGTAAATTTTATCCTAACTTGGAAATTGATGTCCTTGTTAGCATGTCCATGACAAAGACAAAGAATAACAACAAATTTAGGATGCATGACCTACTGAGAGACCTAGAATGGGAAATTGTTCGTCAAGAAAATCCTAAAAATCCTACAAAGAGGAGTAGGTTATGGATTAGCAACGAGGTCCTTGATTTAGTAACGACCAAAGAGGTAAGACAATTGTCAAGTTTAAATGAAAAAAGTGACATCCTACGTTTGAGGTTTCAACTCTCTGCTCATGATCTTTTCTTTCATTTCTTTTATTTAATTGTAAACAAAATTACTAGTTACTAACAAACTTCAACTAATCACTGCATTTGATTTATTGGCAGAGGGAGGAAGATGTTGAAGCAATTGATCTACAGGGAAAGAGTTCCCATATCTCAATTAGCCTCTCAATTAGCCATGAAGAAATTGAAAGGTTTAGAAGTTTGAGGCTCTTGAGATTATACAATGGGACATTTCTTGGGGATTTCATCGTTAGTCTACTAAAGTTGAGATGGGTGTCCTGGTCTTATCCCCAACTAGATTGTAGTGTGGCCGGTATGCATTTAAACAATTTAGTCATCCTTGAACTTTTTAAAAATAAGTTCACAGATGATTCAAAAGTATGGGACATAATTAAGGTATGTTTACATCTCAATTTATAAAGTTATCTTGTAGTTTGTTTGGCTTCTTTTTGTAACGTTTATATTTCCTTTTTTCAGATGGCTACCAAACTTAAAAGTCTAGCTCTTGTAAGATGTACTCACCTAACTAGAACTCCAAATTTGTCTCAGTGCCTGAATTTAGAGAGGTTGACTTTTGATAATTGCGGGAGGTTGAAGGAAATTGACAACTCCATTGGAAGGCTAACGTGCTTGCTTGACTTGAATATCACCCATTGTGAGCTCATTGAGCGAGTGCCTGATGAAATTGGAGGGCTAGTGAAGCTTGAGTGCTTCTCTTTGGAGAGTTGCTACAAAGTGCGCGGACTCCCAACCTCTATTGGCAACTTAGCATCATTAAGAAAGTTGGACCTTTCAAATACTGGAATTACAAGCTTGCCATATTCCATTGGAAAGCTACGGTGTTTGTCATATCTTATTATGAAAGACACTAAGATTAAACAACTTCCGGATTCCATAGGAAAATTAAAATTGTTGTGCACTCTGGATTTGTCATGTCACCGGACTGAAGTAAATTCAAATCAATGGGAGCTACCCAAAGCCATTGGAATGTTGGAGAAACTGGAGGAGCTCTATCTTGGTTATCGCAAAGATTTGGCAGGCGAAATTCCTGATGAAATAGGACATCTAACCTCTCTAAGAGTCCTTGATTTTTGTTGGACCAGAATCTATCAAGTTCCAGGAACGATTAACATGCTTTCTTGCCTCTCAACACTTGACTTAATACCGTGTGATGAGATTACAGAGTTGCCTGAGCTTCCAGCAAGTTTAGTCCATTTACGTGTTAAATCTCACTCACTACAGTTGGTCCCAAATCTCTCGAAGCTTACCAATCTAGTAGAGTTGGTCCTATCCGATGGCTCTGATTTTAGTGGTTCGTCGAACCTAAGGTCCATGTGTGACTTGGGGTGGATTGGAAGGCTTTCCAAACTACGAGAGTTGGAGTTGTGTCTTCTCAATATCACCGCACCGCCTATAGAGTTGGGTCCCCTTTCTCTACTAGAAGATCTTTCTTTATGTAGTCTAGATTTGAAACCCCTCGAGCATCTACCACCTTCTTTACTTTCTTTAAAACTTGACAATTTCAGCTTGACAGGAACATTGCTATCCAACTTGGAAATTCCGTCAAATTTGACACTTTGTTTCTTGCGACTGCAAGAAATTCAACTCAATGGACTTTCACAATTGCAGTGCTTAAATGTGGATAGATGTGACCTTCAGAGCTTATCCATACCATCTAGCTTAACGACACTGAGAGTATTTAATTGCCCTAATATGGTTGTGATTCAGTTTCTTGGTATGTCGGCATCACTGGAGGAATTATCAATTAGCGACTGCCAGTCTATTGGAAGATCTCTCGGTGTCCCCGATCAATCAGAATCTTCTTCGATTGAGTCGACTCATTGTTCATGGGGAGTACTTCTTCTTCCCAATGCCTTAAAGAAACTAAAAAGACTTCGATTGGAGCGCTGCGAAAACCTATTTGAGATTCAGGTGACCGGTACATTGTTATCATTGCAAGACATCTTCATTAAAAGTTGCAATGCTATGGAAAAGTTAAGCGGTATATTGAACTTGAAGAATCTTCACCGTTTGGTCATCCATCAGTGCTCTAAGCTGCGGGTTGTTGAGGGCCTTGATGAGCTAGAGTTTTTGACAGAGTTGGATGTCGACAGGTGTCCTTCACTAGAAACATTGCTTGACAGATCGAACTCAAAAATACCGGATGAGTGCCAAGTACGAGTTAGCCGGTGTAGGGACTCGCTCAACTCTTCATCAAAATTTTATATTACTTTCAAGTGTTACAAAAAGATGATGGCTCAACAAGGTGTGCCTCAATCAGAGACAAACAAGGTTAGCCTCAACAGGATTTTATCATAACATCAAAGAATTTCACCTAAAATGTGACTAGATGTAAATTTCTTTTTAACAACTTATTCAAACATAAAGTAGTTAGAAGCATGCCATTGCATATACCTATCATATTTTAGACGAATTTATAGAATGTCCAAGAATTGAATCAACAATGTAAATTTACTAAAATTATAACGGCTTTCAACCAGTCTATAGAATCATTTTTTCACTTGCAAATATCTAGGATTCTCAAATTTTTCCTATCATAACAAACTAAGAGTCGCCATATGAGAGAAGATATCTGATCCAAGCAATGGCATCGCATTTTCCTTTTCATTTTCTTTGGTCCCCTCTCTTTGGTCGTATTCCTTAATTCATTGACTTCATCTACAATTTCTGTTCATATAGACATAAAGACGGAACTTTCAACTCATAGACTGAATATAGATGCCTTGTTTCATATAGTGCATATTTATATTAATTTCCCGTATTATTACTATCTTTTCCTTTTGCTTCTTTCATTAATACATTGAAGTTCAGTCACCTGAATGTAAGAAATTCAAGGTAAGAGATTTTCACTTCTGGACATTCTGAGGGATGTCGAAGGTCATAATGTGCTTTGTAAAGGAACTTAATTTGGAAAAGTAAAACCGGCTTTGAAAGAAGAAGAGGGGAGACTTTACACTACATGGACTGCTGAATCATCATCTTTCAGCAGCATGTAGACTTCCGATGTCTTGCAGATAGGAGCCATGAGTTTGCTGTGTCCTTGTTTGTGAAAAAGGCAAAACCAATGTTAAGAAAAATATTTATTTGATGACATCTGCATTTTCTCATCCTACAGTACTGGCTAAAGAAAGTTTTATTTTTCATGTAGGAGGAGGCTAAAATGGAAGGGGATGCCGAAGAGCCTGACATCGAGCTTCAGGTTCAGTTCCATCCATGTGCAAGTCCTCATGATCCTGACATTAGCAAAGAGCTTCCCATTGACAATGTCAAAGAAGGGATTATGCTTGGAAATCAAAATCAGACGAGGCAGCAAGGCTCGAACCCTTTAAGTATATCACCACTATCATCTACCCAGCTTCAGTTTCAGTTCCATCCATTTGCAAGTTCTTGGGATCATGAAATTAATGAAGAGCCTCCTATTGACGATGTCAGAGAAGGGAAACTGCCTGGAAATCAAAATCAAATGAGGGAGCAAGATTCGAACCATCAAAGTATTTCACCACTATCATCTACTGATCTTCAGCTTCAGTTCCGTCCATCCGCAAGATCTTGGGATCATGAAATTAATGAAGAGCCTCCCATTGACAACGTCAGAGAAGAGACTTTGCCTGGAAATCAAAATCAGACGAGAGAGCAAGACTCGAACCCTCAAAGTATTTCGCCACTATAGTCTATATTTCGATCTGCTGTTCTCATGTCACACAGACTGAAGAAGTATATATTGAACTAAATGACAACCTATCTTTGCAGGTCTTGATGAACTTGCTCGACCGAGAACATTTTCTGATAGGTTCAAGACATGCTTAGTGAGCATATTGGAATGTATCTGCAACCATGACTTTCCTTCACTTTAAAGCTGAAATCGTCAAAGTTCAAAACAGGGAAAGCATATGAAGGACAGTTGAGAATCCGTGGACATGGAAAGACCAAGCCAAGTCTCGTCATTTTGGTTGAATGAAGCGCTAAGTGATGGCTTCCAAAGATAACTTCTAGACTCCTCTTGATCAAACTCAAAGGTAACTACAGTTGAGGGACAAGTTTTCCAGAAACAAGAACTCATGTTGCATAGGAAATTCCTCTGCGTTGGGGAATCATTAACCATTTGTCCGAGGTAAGTCTTTCTCCAAGTGAAGTACAAATTGATTTCCATATGGCTCAACTAACAAAGTATCTTCTACTATTTGGCTTGTGCATGACAGTTTCTTCGACCTTGGATGGCATGTGATAAACCAATTGATTGGCACTGATATACATTTCCCATCCAATGATTAGGTGGCTGGTTAGCAGTTATCTTTGTTAACATTCATTAGCCAAGATTTAATAGAAGTTGCCTAATATTGAAAGCAGCGACTTCCTAAATAATGGACTTACTCGTTTTGTATACAAGTCATTTTTCATCATCTGGTGTGCACTTTCCCTTGTTAAGGGAATCGTTATCCAAAGTTGATCATCTGGTAGTTCTTCGATTTCTGCCAAATTGCTCTTGCATTGCTTGGTCGTAACAAGCAAGCCCGGAGAAAGGATTTCACTAGTGTCCATGAGTTGTAAGGACCCTTATATCAAGCTTTCTCTTGGCTCATTCCCACTTGGATACCGAGAACAACTTAGCCAAGATAGAAAGATTGAAACTCTCTTATGAAATCACTGTAGTTATAATTGGAACCTGTTATCATGTCATATAGATAAAAGTGCATTGAACATATTAATTCGAGCCTAACTTTGCAGGTTTGGATGTATTCCCCCCCACCAAATATATAGATCTTCGTACAGGTTTGAAACCTTTTTCACAAGGAAATTAAGACTTATTTGCAAACTAATTTGAATGAATCCCCACACCAACCATGTAGATCTTTGAATTTCTGAAAGTTACATTGAGATGGTAATTTTATCATTTCGTTACGCTTGGATTTGCTGTTTTTCGTACTTTTGGATCCTCTTCTGGTGGCTTTCCCCTTTATAATTCCAGTAGTTGCCTCATCTCATAGATATGCCTTTCGATTGCCGCATAAAAACTACAATAAATTTTCTTTATGCCAGCTTTAATTAAAGCGGCTTGCGCTAAAATGGTACGATGGCTTGTAATTTCAAATAATCCCAGCAACATTGATATATGCTCTAGCAGTGCATAACCAAATAATTCCAGTAGTTGCCTCATCTCATAGATATGCCTTTTGATTGCCACATAAAACTACAAGAAATTTTCTCTATGCCAGCTTAATTAAAGCAGCTTGCGCTAAAATGGTACGGTGGCTTGTAATTTCAAATAATCCCAGCAACATTGATATATGCTCTAACAGTGCGTAAACAAATAACCAACAAACCAGAGAGGGATAGAGAGAGAGAGAGAGAGCTGGTGATTAATGTAGAGCTGCTTGTCTTATTGCGCTGGCGCGTCTGTGTGGAATTTCTGGGAGAAAGACTTAACATACGAGGAAAACACGATTGACAGATATTGAACTGTCGTGGGTATGCAAGAACCAAGAAAAAATTAAATCATAGAGTTTTATGCCTCACCAACAAAACTGAAGATGCTGAAAATTCATCAGCATTCATACATCTGTCATACAGAGGATTCTCACGAGGCAGTGGGTAGTTCCAGCTCAGGCTCAGGTATAAGTGGAGAGACATAACCATCTCCTTGGTTACTTCTTCCAAACTTGAAGCATCCCACTGCACATTATTTTAAAAAGCCACCATCATCTCAGTCATGTAAGTTGAGAACATGTGTAAGGTTGAAAAAATTCGGACTCAATTTTACCATCGGAGCAAAGTCCTTATCGACTAACCGTGCCCGAACACCCTACAGATGGCAAAGAGTGCTATTAATCCTGACAGTAAGTAGAGAGAGAAAAAAAAAACACAAGATTCAATCATATAATTTCTGTGGATGTCCAAGATTTGCGCACCTCACAGAAGTCTTTGGAAAGTTCTCCAGAGATTCCACGAAGGGATATTTGGTATTCCCGAGTTAAACATTGATGAAGAGTCATGGAATCTACCTTCTCGAATCTGAAAGTAATGATTATAACCAAGTCAATGTTTGAGAGAAGGAATCTACGTCTAACAAAGAGAATCAAAATAATGGTAACTCACATTGTTGCGACCTCTTTTTCGGCACCCAATCAGGGTCGGGCGCCGGCGGGGCTAATGGTTTGACTAGGTCTATTAGGCTCAGCCTGGACTCTCCAAAGTCCACCAATTCACGACTTAATAGTTCAAGTTTTTAACCTGTAAGTTAATTTTAAAATAGTCACCACTAATCGGTTTGGGGTGGGTTGATTAGAAACCCAAGTAAAATATCGGGAGAAATACTCGTTCCTGCGCAACCAGAGAAACTAGGATCGGGGACTTGATTACACTAAATAATCACTAATGTCCTTTCGGTACCTAATCTTGTTTAAACCCTAAGACTTTTTGGATATTTGAGGGGTTTTCCATGCATTTGGAGGAAAAATACTTTTTTTGAGTCATTTTCTCATTTTTTGGACACAAAAGCATTTTTTGATTTTTTTAAAATCTTTTTATGAAAATATAAATCATTTTTTGGATTTTTCTGACTTTTTGGCTTTTTTGGGAAAATGTGGATATTTTTAATTTTTTTGATTTTCTGGAAAATAAATTATTATTATTATTATTATTATTATTATTATTATTATTATTATTATTATTTGCTTTTTTATTTAAAATATCACTTTTTATAAAATAAAAACCGAACCGGTCGAATCCGCGGGTTGGGTCCGACCCGATTCAGTGAAACCTGAGATCCGAGTTTGACGGCCCAAGCCCAGACCGGCTTGGGTCGTCGATCCTGGTGAACCCTAGCCGGGTTGGGCCTCATGCGTAGGCCCAGCCCGGTTTCTTCTTCTTCCCCTTTTTTATTTCTAAGAGTGCAGCAACCCGTTGACTGGCCCACTTTGAAGCCAAACCCTACCCGGTTCAGGCCTACGCTCGACCCGGTCTTCAGCCGCTGACTTGGCTTGCAGCCGCGACCCGATTCTTGAAACCCTACCTAGATTTGTGATCCGTTTTGATCTCGCCAACCTGACCTGCTCGTAACCCTTAAGTTTTGGTGATCCGCGGCGCTGAGAAGGGGGTGCTAGCCGTGACGTCACCCGGCGGTGACTCGACAACGGTGACATGGGCGGACAGTGGCTGGGTTTTTGCGAAGACGACGTGGAGGGGGGAACGATAGAAGGAGGTAGCGTCAGGGGACGACGTTGAGGTGAACGGAATTAGGTGGCGTCGGGGGATGACGTTGAGACGGACGGGATCAGGCGGTGGTGGCATTGGGGTGAACGATGACGGCAGCTGACTTGATGTTGAAGCGGACGGCGGCGGCACGGCTCAAGACGATGGCTCTCTCTCCTCCAGCTGACCTCGTTCAGCCCCCATGAAGCTCAGATCCGACCACCTCCGTTGGTTTCCCTCTCACTCAGCCTCCACACGCTCGGATCTCTCCCCCTCGAGCTCGCTCACCGCGGGCCTCCCCCGAAGTCTCTCAGAGGGAGGTCGTTTGAGCTGGCGACCCGATTTCTGCCTTGCTCGCTCTTTGAGTTCCCCGAAGTCTTTCAGGGGATCTCTTTGAGCTTGCTGGCTTGTGTGTGTCCTTCGACGGAGGTGGTGCCCCTCTATTTATAGGCGAGGGGGTCCGGTTGACGAAGGCTAGGCCGACAATCCTTGGTGCGCCGACCGGCCTTCCTCCGCCGGCCAAACCGGCGTCAATTCTTCCCCCTTCCACGGAGGCATGCTCGCCTTCAATGCCGCGTCCTCTTAGCCACTAGCCTACGCTCCTCTCTCTGTTATAGGCTATCCTCGAGTGCGTCTTTGTCGCCGCGTGTGAATTACAAAGGCGGAAGAAGGAAAAAGGAGGAAGAAGACGGGAGGAAGAAGACAAAGGAGAAAGAGGGGGCCAGGCCGGGCCATGGGGGGCCTGCACGAAAAAAAAAGAAAAAGGAAGGGCTAGGCTTGAAAGCCAAGCTCGACGGGCTGTATTTGTTTTTTTTTTTTCTGTTTTCTTTTCATTTTTGTTGTTGTTGTTGTTGTTTTTTATTATCTATTATTTATTATCCAAAAAAAAAAAAAAAGGAAAAACAAAGATTAAAATAGACTAAGGCCTAATAAAAACCTAATCAAAATTTAGTCGTCAACACACATATCTTTAGGTGACTTTTAAGCTCAGTGGAGAAGCTTCCCTTAGTTTCTTGAGGGTCATGATACACCATTCATCAGAAAAATTGAGAAAATTACAAAAAAACATTCTAAACTTATTGCAATTGTGCCAATTCAATCATATATATTTTTTTTATTAATTTAGTCATAAACCTTTTGCAATTATGCTAGTTCAATTCATCCGACCAAATTTGATCGGCTAATATTGACATGGACGTTGGTCGGGCGCTAGCCGTCCAGCAAACGCCGACGTTGTGCTTTTTAATAATATTTTGCACTTTTTCAAATTTTTTATTTTTTCCTTTTATTTTCTCTTCTTCTTTGGCTTTTCTCCCTCACAGTGGCTGGCAAGGCTTCGGCGAGGGTTGTAGCCCCCGCCCGACCTCACCGACAGACTTGCCCAAATCTAGTTGAGGCCTGGGCCAAGGATGAGGCGACTTTGCCCGATTTGGCCTCGACCTAGCCTTGCCGGGGGCGAAGGTGGCCTCACCTTGGGTTGGCAAGGCCATGGTAGGCCTAAGCGAAGGTTGCCATGGCCTCGCCAACCAAGGACGAGGCCACCTTCGCTCGCGACCCTAGGCCTCGCCTAGATCTAAGCGAGGCCACTGGCAAGGCTAGGTGAGGCCACTAGTGAGGGCTTTATGTGTGACATCATGATTTTCAACCCTGCTTTCGACTAAATGAAATGGACTTTTCATCGACGCACCTATAGTCTTTTTCTTTGAGTTGATCACTCACGAGATAACTAATCTATCAAGTGAAACCGTTAAGGAATATAAACGTGATTGACTTGAGAATTTGACTACTCGACTGTGTTAATCTGCAAGGGTCAATACGGCACCGTTAAAATCAATTAGAGACCGGCGATAGGTCAATTCGATAGAGGCATGTAATTAAAGTGTGGGTGATTCCACATAATTGCAAAATTTATGTCAAACGGCACTAAATCGATTTTTCTGTCGTTTCTGTACCCTGTGTCCGTATTTGAAATCTTGAGATTTTTACGACAATCGAAAATCGCCAATGTGTCGAAAATGCACAACGTGGATAAAAAATAATCGACCACGGGTCAATTACGCTAAAAATTTCTAAAAGCTACCCGATAGGTTAGGTTACGCTAAAATCGCGTTCGGTTGAAATTAACCACGAAATTGAACCCGGTTTCAGGAATCGAAAGTTCTGGTGTGTCACAATTTATTTTAGAAACGTCGACTCATCCTTTGAAGAATTTTTGGCAAGCTTGGGATTTTCGGCGAAAAATCAAGATTTGGCAAAATTGGACCGAGAAATTCGGAGGGCCATTTTTGGTGATCATTTTGGCCTTTAAGTTAGAGCAATTGGTGAGGAAAATTGTGAAATTGAGTGTGGGCTTCCTCCTCAACAATTTGGCCTTTGAATTGAAGTGAATTTGAGTGAAATTGAGTACCTTTGGTGGGGGAATGACACAAAATTCGTAGGCCATGGGGGCTGCAACATTTTGGACACCTAGAGTGGCTTGTGGAGGAAGATTGGAAGGGAAATTGGCCGTGGATGAAATTGAAGACTTTTGGGGCATAAACTCAAGTGTTTGGGATATTTAGGGGGAGCATTGAAGGCCTTGTCCCCTTCTTTTCCAGCTGCAGCCCCATCTTCTTATTCTTCCTCAGCATTTCTCCTCCATTGTTGCTGAAACAAAGGTAGAGAACCTGTGACATCCTGATTTTCACGTTCTGATTTCGATTGGATAAGTTGGGCTTTTCATTGATGCGTCTATAGTTCTTTTCTCTGGGTTAGCCATTCATGAGATAACTAGCCTATCAGGTGAAACCGTTAAGGGATTTTAATGTAATAGACTTGAGAATTCGATTAGGAATTGACTGCTCGATCGTGCTAATCTGCTAAGGTCATTACGGCATTGTCAAAATCGACCAGAGATCAGGGATAGGTCGATTTGGCTGAGATACGTAATCAAAGTGTGGGTGATTCCACCTGATTACAAAATTCTCGTTAGTCGACACTAGAACGATTTTTCTGTCGTTTTGGGTACCTCGTATCCGTATTTGAAACCTGGAGATTTTCATGACTACGAAGGATCACCAATGTGTTGAAGATGTACATTGTGACTCGAAATAAATTGATCACGGGCCAATTGCACTAAAAATTCCAAAAAGCTACTCGGTGGGCTAGGTCACGCTAAAATCGCGCCAGTTCGAAATTAACCGCGAATTTGAATCCGATTTTAGAAATTGAAAGTTTTGTTATGTCACGAGTCATTTTAGGAATGTCGACTCATCCTCTGAAGATTTTTTTAATGGCGAGATTTTTGTCGAAAATTCAAAATAGGGTCATTTTTGTCCGGAAAATTCAGAGGACCATTTTTTATTGTGTTTTTGGGATGCAAGTTGGTTCTATTGGCGAGGAAAAATGTCAATTTGATCGAGGACACCATGGTGGATTTTATAGGGCCGAAATTGACTTCGATTGGAGAAAGATTGGTCCAAATTGAGGGGGAAAACCCTTCAAATTCGTATGCCGTGGCCACCACCACCTTTTGGACCATTTGAGACATGTTCTAAGGAGAATTTAGTGCACAAAATTGGCTAAGGATAGGGCTGAACTGGTGGGGGCCAAAGCAATGAGCATTTGAGAGATATTTAGGCCAAAGGGACCCTTCATTGTGGGCAGCTGGCTTTATCTTCTCCCTCAACCTACCTTTCTCCATTTGTGTCCCTTTTGAAGCTTAGGAAACTAGAGGAATCGGCCAGCAGCTCCCTCCTACCCGTCGACCGCTAGCTAAGGCTGCTCGAGTAGCCGGGCGTTCGCCGGAGCCACTCGTCACGCCCATCTGCCCCTCCGCTTGCCTTGCTCGTACCGTGACTCCAGGCCGTTCCCCGAGCATCCCTAGAATGTCGTGAGGCATAGCCGGAGCCCGGGCCAATGTCGTCCTACCGTCGGAATCGCCACCGTCACCCGTTGTAGCCTGTTCTGCCTCCACCTCCTTCCCTGAGCCTTTTTAGCAGTTGGTTCCAGCCCCTCTCGACGCAAGCAAAACCGAAGTCCAGTTAGAAACCGTGGGTTTCGAGGTCCATTTCGGACTGCTTTCGGGCCTCGCTTGGTGTCCCTACTTCGAAGTTTGTCGTTCGTCTCCGCCTCACCGTCCTCGTGAGCTCATCAAATTTCAAAACCGGTGAGTTTACTCACTAATCTCCGCTTAGAGAGTTAATTATGCTTAAGGGTTGATTAGTTTATGTTAAGTATGGATTATGTAGTTAGTTAGAATGGATTAGCAATTTAATCGTTTGGTATTGCATGTTAGGTGGTTAGAGTAGTGCATTTAGCAAGTAGATAAGTCGTAGTATTTATTTAAATAGGTTCGGAAATTTTCCGGACCCCTTTCGATTTTAATTAGGCTTTTCCGGCCTAAGTTGCATTTATTGGTATTTATTAATTAATTTTGGTAATTATTTAATTAATTATTATTTTCTGGAAATTAGATCGGGATAGCCGGTGACCGGAATTTTGTGTTGATCGCAGTGGTATGATTGGTTTATTTAAGTGAGTGCTAAATTGTGCAAATTGAGTATTGATTGTAATTTTGAGTATTTATCCCAAAATTTAATAATTTCAGTATTTAATTAGAAAATTACCGGGCGTCGGTTTACAGCGCCAAAAATGTTTTTGTCAACTATATAATTAGTGGGATTTTATAAAGTAAAGATATTATATTTTTTGCCGAGATCGACCGTATACCCACACACGATTATTTTTATCGGGTATATTTTAACATGATGAAATTAGGCCAAGTTCGTTAATTAATTGAGGGATTAGTGTACAAGGTACAAAGTTCTTGGCAAGAGTGAGTTTATCGTAGTTCAGCTTGTGTGAGTATTGGATTTTCAGCTTGTGAGAGTAGTATACTTTATCAGCTTGTGTGAGCAATGATCATTTATTAGCTTGTGTGAGTAACGATCCTTATATCAGCTTGTGGGAGCAACTATCTATCTATATTAGCTTGTGCGAGCTACTATCTATCCTCTTTAGCTTGTGTGAGCATAGTCAGCGTAACAGTATCGGATAGATAGTATTGAATTGATAGATATTATTAATTAGATGGATTGATAGATCGTATCGTTTTGATCGATCGATTGTTGGATTGAGCAATCGTTGGTATTGAATGATTGATTGGTTGAGGTTTATGAATTGTACTGACTTGCAGGAAGGAATTGAGGCAAAGATAAGTCACCTATCTTTTGTGTGCATAAGTAGCCTTTGGGTGTATTTCCTTCCTAGTTGGAGTTTATGGGTGAACTTGCTGAGACATTGTCTCACCTCGTCGTGGGCTTAACTTTTCAGGTTCTTAGATGGCGAATCCCCTTGAGCGTTGTGGTCGTCCCATGAGGGTTACTAAGCGGGTTTCTAGTTACTCCAATCCCGGGAGTTTTTGGGTCTATGAGTTTATTGTAACTACTGTATGGATTGAAGAGGTTCCACATCAGGGGATACCTAATCGATTTAGAGCATGGTTCCGTTACGCTCCCAACGGTGTCAGGCTAGGTCCCCTTAGGACTTTTGATATTCCCGTTGTGGTAATTGATGCAACTCTGGACAAGGATCCAGCTTACCCTCCCGATGGCGTAGTGGAGAACCCGCCGTCCCGCCCGGCTCTTATGGACACTGAAGAATCGGCGAACGAGTCGGACTAGCTGGTCATAGGACAACTTGTTTTGAGAATCAACCTTTTTGTAGGCCTTGTAAATATCAGTTAGTAATGTATATGAATTAGTCTAATATGTATAAAGTTGTGGTTTAGTTTTCGAAAATTTGTGGCCCTCCTTTTCTATCCCATCTTTGTGTTGTTTGGGGATTTATTTATTTGCTTCTGCACGCGCATTAAAATGAATGGGTCAGCGACGCGTCCTGGGACATTGCTATTTAATCGACCACCAAGGGATGGACACATGCTCGGAGGATCGGGTCGTGACATCCTCATTAAGTGGTATCAGAGCAGGTTGATAGTTAGAGTGATAAGGTGGGATAAGTTTATGGGATAGTTAGTAGGATTTGCCTTTATTTCATACTGGTGCATGTCTGTGGTAGTTGGTTGGTAGATTGTTTGGTTGAGATCGCTTAATTTCTAATTCTGTGTGGAATTGGAAAGCAGGCTTCTTTAAAGAATCTGTAGAATGAGCGATTAGGAGAAGAGGACTTCTAGAAGGCGTAGCTTCGAACCTGTTGCTCGGGATAGAATGCCGACATGGGTCGGTGCCCGAGGAGGTCATGGTCGTGGTAGAGTGCTGGCTTAGACCAGCACGAGTGCAAGAGTACCACTGCAAGTTGGTATTGAGAGTGTAGCAGCACCGAGCGATCCTAGGTTCGATGGGATCGTTCAAGTGCTAGTGAACCTTGGAAACTTGTTGGGTTAGCAAGCACAGGATTGAGCCGCCGCTGTTGCCGCTGTAACTACCGCCACTAGTGTCATAACCGATGTTGTTGTCGCACCTACTGAGGCCCAACCTGGAGTTGTGATTAGAGATCAAGCTACTGCATTTGAGTCAAGGTTTGGTTCCAATTGAGTTGTCTAGGTAAGAGGCCGATGTCAGAAGAAGGGTATCCCATTCCACCTAATCAGAAGTGTAGGATTGAAAGTCAGTGCCCAACTTAATCGCCGTGTGCAATGTCTGTAGGAAAAGACATGGATTTACCCCATGCTATAAAAAAAGGAAAGGACTTGTTACAAGTGTCGCCAGCACAGCCACTTGATCAAAGACTGTCCGCATAGGCATATGGGACCATAGCTGCTACTGCCACTGCTGTCGATAGAACAAAACAGAGGGAATGCACTGTAGGACATTCAATGGGGTACTTGGATCAAGCCTCTAGTGCAAAGAAGGATGCATGCCATGACCCGACAGGAGGCAGAGGACTCATCAAACAAGTGCTCAGTTTGTGGAGGGAATCATGGACCAACCTCGTGTCCCGGTATGACTAGAACGTATTTTGAATGTGACCAGCCCGGCCATCTGGCGAGGAACTATCCACGTAGGTCCAAAGGAGCACAAGTACTGCTACTGCAGTAGGGCACCACTGGGAGGACGAGAGGAGCATGAATGGACCAACCATGCATCGATCAGTGGATGAATGTTTTTAAGGTGTTTTTATTAGAGTAGTGCATCAGGATTTTGAGTGAAGGTTGTAGAATTTTCGTTGTTGTAATAAAGTAGTAGAAAGAAGAATCTCTAACTATAGTTGTACTAAATTGGGTTGCTTATGTATAATTTTAATGCTACATAAAAAGGTTTGACTCGAGGAGCTTTTGTTGTAACGAATTGTGGTAGTAATATAATGCAGTTTGATCAGTTAGCATAAGAAAGTGAAATGGATGCGTCAATTGAGGAACCAAAAATGGAAATCGTAACCGTGGTACGAAAGTGTTCAGAGACGTTTCCAAAGGAATTGCCAGGGCTACTGCCAGATAGTGAAATGGAATTCGTGATGAAGTTAGCACTCGGATTTGAGCCAATCTTTAAGGCTCCTTACCGAATGGTGCGGTCTGAGTTGAAAGAACCGAAGGTGTAGATGCAAGGATGGTTGGATAAGGGATTCATACGTCCTAATACATCACCTTGGAAAGCACTAGTTTTGTTCATGAAAGAGGAAGATGATTTGTTGCGTTTGTGCATTGACTATCGTTAACTCAAGCAGGTGACGATCTAGAACAAATGCCCCCTCTTGAGGATCGACAACTTGTTTGACTAGCTTCAAGGAGTGTTGATAACGTCTAAGATCGACCCAAGGACAGGATATCATCAACCGAGGATCGGGAAGGAGGACATTCCAAAATCAACGTTTCGTACTCGATACAGTCATTATGAGTTCACTGTAATGCCGTTCGGCTTGACGAACGCCCCATCTGCTTTTATGGATTTGATGAACCAAGTGTTCAAAGAATATCTGGATCAATTCGTGATCGTGTTCATCGATGATATTCTGGTATATTTGAGGAGTGATGAAGAGCATGAGAGTCATTTGAGATTGGTACTTCAAACCCTGAGGATTCATCAGTTGTACGCCAAGTTCAGCAAGTGCGAGTTTTAGTTGACTTGTGTTGCTTTCCTAGGTCATATGATTTCAGGCGAAGGAATCTCCGTGGACCCAGCCAAGATTGAAGCAGTGATCAACTGGTCAAGACCGACTACAGTGACAGAGATCAGAAGTTTTCTGGATTTGGCAGGTTACTACAGAAGGTTCGTGGAAGGATTTTTGGCTTTGGCGTCGCCGTTGACTCGACTCTTGAAGAAAGAAGAGAAGTTTGTGTGGACAGACAAGTGCGAGCGTAGTTTCTAAGAGCTTAAGCAGAAGTTGACTACTGCACCCGTGCTGACCATTCCATCTGGTCCTGGAGGATACGAGATCTATAGTGATACGTCATTTAGAGGATTGGGTTGCGTGCTGATGCAACATGGTAGGTTTGTTTCATACACCTCCTGCCAGTTGAGATCTCATGAGTAGAATTACTCAACGCATGACTTAGAACTCGCAATGATTATTTTCGCTCTGAAGATTTGGAGACATTACTTGTGTGAGGAAAGATTTCAGATCTTCACTGACCATCAAAGTCTTAAGTATCTATTCTCTCAGAAAGAGTTGAATATGAGACAGCGTCGATGGATGGAACTTCTGATGGACTATAATTATGATGTTTTGTATCACCCTGGGAAGGCAAATAAGGTCGCCAACGCTTTGAGTCAGAAGTCTTCAATCGCACAGATGATGATTAAGGGATGGGTTTTACTTGAAAGAGCTTGAGATTCGGTTCTCAAATTTGAGGTAGGTCACCTTTCGAATCTTATGGCCACTGTCAATATGGAGCCGGATGTTTAGATCAGGATCAAATTACTTCAGCTGACAAACCCAGGTGTTCAGAAGATTCTGCAAGAGGATACTGATAAGAGAAAGACTGATTTTCAGATTTCTGAAGATGGAACACTAAGATTCCGAGGACGATTGTGTGTATCTGAAGATGCAGAGCTTAGAGAGGAGATCTTATCAGAAGCTCATTGTAGTAGTTATAGCATTCATCCTGGCAATACGAAGATGTATCGAAATCTGCGTCAACACTACTGGTGGTCTGGTATGAAGGCGGACATCGCCAAGCATGTCGCCAATTGTCTGACGTGTCAGCAAGTAAAAGCACAACATTGTAAGCTGGGAGAACTTCTGCAACCTCTCAAGATCCCAAAGTGGAAATGGGAACACATCACGATGGACTTCGTAACAGGTTTACCAAGGAGTTAGAGAGGTAATGATTCAATTTGGGTGGTGGTCGATAGATTGACAAAGTCGGCCCACTTCATCACAGTAAGAAAATACTTTGATTCGGACAAGCATGTAGAGCTTGCGTGCATTAGATTGTTCATCTGCGTGGAGTGTCGGTGACGATTACATCAAATCTAGTCCCGAGGTTCCCAGTTTCAGCAGAACAGTCAGATGGTTCCTTTTTAAGTATCGCATAGTAGAGGGTGCAGAGCTTTAGTTTGTTGGGATGGAGTCAAAGAACGAATGATCACAGGCCTCAAGTTAGTTCGGCAGTCAGTAGATGCAGTTGCAATTATCAGAGACAAATGTAAAGACATCCCAGAGCCACCAGAAAAGCTTTGCACTTAAGCGGCGAAGGCCAGTGGAATTTCAAGTCGGTGACCCCGCCTTTTTGAAAGTGTCACCAATGAAGGGTGCTTTGTGCTTTGGCAAGAAAGGGAAGTTGAGTTTGAGGTACGTAGGTCCCCTTGAGATTCTAGAGAGAATTGGGATCCTAGCGTATTGTCCTACATTATCGTCGAGGTTGGCGCAAGTGCATGACGTCTTTCCCATGTCGATGCTGAGGACATATGAGCCTGACCCGACCCACGTGCTAAATCTTGAAGAATTAGACATGAACGACAGAGTGTCGTACGTGAAAAGCCCGATTCAGATGTGGATCGGAAAGAGCAAGTTTCTCGTACCAAGACAGTCCCCTCTGGTCAAGGTGGTCTAGCAACACCACGGGACTGAAGAAGGGTCATGGGAAAGTGAAATCTCGATAAGACAATGATACCCCCACCTTTTGTCTAAGGATGGGTAAAGGTTTAAATTTTGAGGACGAAATTTTTATAAGAGGGGAAGAGTTGTGACATCCTGATTTTCAGGTTATGATTTCGATTGGATAAGTTGGACTTTTCATCGACGCGCCTATAGTTCTTTTCTCTGAGTTGGCCACTCACGAGATAATTAGCCTATTAGGTGAAGCCGTTAAGAGATTTTAATGCAATAAACTTGAGAATTCGACCAAGAATCGACTGCTCGACCGTGCTAATCAATTAGGATCATTACGGCATTGCCAAAATCTACTAGAGATTAGGGATAGGTCGATTTGGCTGAGATACGTAATCAAAGTGTGGGTGATTCCACTTGATTGCAAAATTCTTGTCAGTCGACACTAGACCAATTTTTCTATTGTTTTTGGTACCCTGTGTCCATATTTAAAACCTGGAGATTTTCACGACTACGGAGGGTCGCCAATGTGTCGAAGGTGTACATTATGACTCGAAATAAATCGATCACGGGCCAATTGCAATAAAAATTCTGCAAAGCCACCTAGTGGACTAGGTCACGCTAAAATCGCGTCAGATTGAAATTAACCGCGAATTTGAATTTGATTTTAGAAATTAAAAGTTCTGTCATGTCTCGAGTCATTTTAGGAATGTCAACTCATCCTTCGAAGATTTTTCTGCAAATCGAGATTTTTGGCGAAAATTCAAAATAGGGTTGTTTTTGTCCGGAAAATTCAGAGGACCGTTTTTTATCGTGTTTTTTGGATGCAAGTTGGTTCTATTGGCGAGGAAAAAAGTCAATTTGATTGAGGACACCACGGTGGATTTTATAAGGTCGAAATTGACTTCAATTGGAGAATGATTGGTCCAAATTGAGGGGAAAACCCTTCAAATTCGTATGCCATGGCCACCACCACCTTTTGGACCATTTGAGACATGTTCTAGGGAGAATTTAGTGCCCAAAATTGGCTGAGGATAAGGTTGAACCTGGTGGGGGCCAAAGCAATGAGTATTTGAGAGATATTTAGGCCAAGGGGACCCTCCATTATGGGCAGCTGGCTTCATCTTCTCCCTCAGCCTACCTTTCTTCATTTGTGTCCCTTTTGAAGCTTAGGAAACCAGAGGAACCGGCCAGCAGCTCCCTCCTACCCGTTAACCGCCAGTTGAGGCCACTCGAGTAGCCTGGCGTTCGTCGGAGCCACTCGCCGCGCCCGTCTGCCCCTTCGCCTGCCCTACTTGTTCTGCGACTCCAAGCCGTTCCCCAAGCATCCCTGGAACGTCGTGAGGCTTAGCCGGAGCCCAGTCGACGTCATCCCGTCGTTGGAACCACCACCATCACCTGCCGTAGCCCGCTACTGCCTCCGCCTCCTTCCCCGAGCCTTTTTAGCCGTTGGTTCCAGCCCCTCTTGACCCAAGCAGAACCGAAGTCCACCTAGAAACCATGGGCTTTGAGGCCCATTTCGGACCGCTTCCGGGCCTCGCTTGGTGTCCCCGCTTCGGAGTTTGTCGTCTGTCTCCACCTCACTGTCCTCGCGAGCTCATCGGATTTCAAAACTAGTGAGTTTACTCACTAATCTCCGTTATGGAATTAATTATGCTTAAGGGTTGATTAGTTTATGTTAAGTATGGATTAGGTGGTTAGTTAGAATGGATTAGCAATTTAATCATTCGATATTGCATGTTAGGTGGTTAGAGTAGTGCATTTAGCAAGTAGATAAGTCGTAGTATTTATTTAAATAGGTTCAGAAATTTTCCAAACTCGTTTCGGTATTTAATTAGGCTTTTCCGGCCTAAGTTGCATTTATTGGTATTTATTAATTAATTTGGGTAATTATTTAATTAATTATTATTTTCCGAAAATTAGACCAGGATAGCTGGTGACCAGAATTTTGTGCTGATCGTAGTGGTATGATTGGTTTATTTAAGTGAGTGCTAAATTGTGCAAATTGAGTGTTGACTGTAATTTTGGGTATTTGTCGCAACCTATCCCTCAGGGGAAGGGAACAGGTTTAGGGGTATTGCCTAAAGGACGGGCCAAAGGCCCATGATTAGGCATGGACTCTCCCAAGCTCATACCCCCGCGTGACATTGGGATATTCTTTAGGAATTTTTGCACAAAAGGAGTCGCCACTAGCCTATTGGGGTCGGCTAGAAACCAAGTGAGACATGAGAGTGTACCTCACTTCCTACTCAGCCAGAGAATCTAAGGTCGGGGACTTGATTACACTAATTAACCAATTCGTGCCCTTTCGGTACTTAATCTTGTTCATTTTAAAATTAAGAATTTTGTCATGCAGTTTGGATTGATTTTATACCTATCCACTAACATGTGAGGTGATCATGCGGGTGCGCAATCATTAAAGTAACAATCATAGCTATCAAGATCCTAATTCAGTAAAATTAACACATGCCATTAAGCAATTGCAAACATAATTAAACAAGTAAATTAAACATGCAATATAATCGATACACGGGCAAACAAAGGCCTAATTACACTATAAAGGCAATACATAGCCATTCCTAATCAAAACCTACATTTTTTGGAATTTCGAAATTTTTTAATTTTTTAATTTTTTTTTAATTTTTTAAAAAAATATTTTTTAATCATTTTTTAAAAATAATTCTTAATTTAAAAAAAATGGGCGAATCGGGTCAGGTCCGGCCTGACTCGACCTGGTTCAGCCCCGATCGGTGCGGGTCGAGTCCGTGGAGAGACCGAACTTGGGCTCGGCCCAGTCGACGGCAACGGGCCCGAATGGGCCTAAAATTCCTCTTTTTTTTTTCTTTTTTTTTTAATACTTTAGTCGGGGCCCAAAGAAAATCAAAAGCCCACTTATTTCCTAAGCCCGCAAGAGCCCAACCCAATTTACGAATCCAAAGCCCGGCCCGAAGAGCGACCCAAGCTCGACCCATTTCGAAGACCAAACCCTACCTGATTTGGAGGGCTTGCTCCACTCGGTTCTGCCTCTTCTCTCCCCATGCTCCTTTGCGGCACTGGGCTTGACGGTGGCGGCGATGCGGTAGGTGGCGACGGCACGGTAGGTGGCTCCGACGACACGGTGGGTGGCAGCGGTGACGGGCCTCTTGCGGCGACTGGGTTGGCCCGTCTTTGTGGTGGCGGAGGCTCGCGGGTGAGGTGGTGGATGGAGACCGGCGGAGCGGAAACGGAGCAGCCGGCGCGGAGGATGGCGAGGCTCAATTGCTAGCGTGCGGGCCGTCGCAGCCGCAGGTGGAGGTGAGGCAGAGGCGAAGTAGGTCGCGGGCTTCAGGGTGCGGCAAAGGCAGAGCAGCGGCGTCGCAGGGTTGCTGGCGAGGCGGAGCAGATGCAAGTTGGAGCTGGACGGTCGCGGACGACTGGTGGAGCGGCGGTGGTCGCGGTTCGGGCGGGCGGGGGCGTCGGCACTGGGTCACGGAAAGGGTCGGAGTAGAGGCGGCGTCGCGGGCGGAGGCGTCGGGTTGTAAGGTCGACGGCAGCAACGGTGGCGAACAGAGGTGGCAAACAGCAGTAGCTCGTCGGGGCCGGTGAAAAACACTTGGTGGTTGTCGTGGGTCAGCAGACGAGCACAGAGCGGTGGTGTTGGGTTGCAGGCGGAGCGGCAGTGGCTCGACTTGGCGTCGGGTTGAGGCGGCGAGGAGGACAGCGGCTCGGACGGCATCGGGCAGCGCCGCCGCCGCCCTCCTCCCCTCCATTCCTCCTCTCTCTTCCTCTCTTTTTTTTTGCTCGATCCTCTCACTGTTTTGACCTCCCTTGTCTCTCTCTAGCTCTCAGGTTTTTTCCCTCTCTCGTTTCTCTCTAGGGTTTCCTCTGCTCTTTCCTCCGTGGCTCCTCTCCCCGCTCTCTGCTAGGGTTTCAGCATGAAGAGGAAGTCGGCATGGGCTGGGCCAAGGCCAGATCTAGCCCAGCATTTTCCACGTTTTTTTTTCTTTTCTTTTTTTCTTTCTTTTTTTTTAATTTTTTAATTTAATTCCTAATTTTGTACACGATTAAGTCCTAAATAAAAAGTAAAATTTAGGTGTCAACAGTATTTATTCCAAAATTTAATAATTTCAGTATTTAATTAGAAAATTACCGGGCGTCAATTTACAGCGCCAAAAATGTTTTGTCGACTATATAATTAGTGGGATTTTAAAAAGTAAAGATATTATATTTTTGGCTGAGGCCGACCGTGTACCCACGAACGATTATTTTCATCAGGTATATTTTAACATGATGAAATTAGGCCAAGTTTGTTAATTAATTGAGGGATTAGTGTACAAGGTACAAAGTTCTTGGCCGGAGTGAGTTTATCGTAGTTTAGCTTGTGTGAGCATTAGGTTTTCAGCTTGTGAGAGCAGTATGCTATATCAGTCTAAAAGTGCTTGTGAGAGCAGTATATTTTATTAGCTTGTGTGAGCAATGATCGTTTATTAGCTCGTGTGAGCAATAACCGTTTATCAACTTGTGAGAGCAACGATCCTTATAGCAGCTTGTGCGAGCTACTATCTATCCTCTTCAGTTTGTGTGAGCATAGTCAGCGTGACAGTACCTCATAGATAGTATTGAATTGATAGATAGTATTGATTGGATGGATTGATTGTATCGTTTGGATCGATTGATTGTTGGATTGAGCAATCGTTGGTATTGAATGATTGATTGGTTGAGGTTTATGAATAGTACTGACTTGCAGGAAGGAACTGAGGCAAAGGTAAGTCACCTATCTCTTGTGTGCATAGGTAGCCTTTGGGCGTATTTCCTTCCTAGTCGGAGTTTAGGGGGGTGAACTTGCTGAGACGTTGTTTTACCCCGTCGTGGGCTTAACTTTTCAAGTTCTTAGATGGCGAATCCCCCTGAGCGTCATGGTCGTCCCATGAGAGTTACCGAGCGGGTTTCTAGTTACCTCAATCCTGGGAGTTTTTGGGTCTATGAGCTTGTTGTAACTACTATCTAGATCGAGGAGGTTCCACAATAGGAGATACCTAATCGATTTATAGCGTGGTTCTATTACGCCCCCAACGGTGTCAGGCTAGGTCCCCTTAGGACTTTTTATATTCCCGCAGTGGTAATTGATGCTGCTCTGGATGAGGATCCAGCTGATCCTCCCGATGGCGTAGTGGAGAACCCGTTGTCCCGCCCGGCTCCTGTGGACACTGAAAAGTCGGTGAACGAGTTGAACTAGCTGGTCATAGGACATCTTGTTTTGAGAATCGACCTTTTTGTAGGCCTTGTAAATATCGGCTAGTAATGTATATGAATTAGTTTGATATGTATAAAGGTATGGTTTAGTTTTCGAAAATTTGTGAACCCGCTTTTCTATCTCATCTTTATGTTGTTTGGGGATTTATTTATTCGCTTCCGCATACGCATTAAAATGAATGGGTCGGCGACGCGTCCTGGGACGTCGCTATTTAATCGACCACCGAGGGATGAGCACGTGCTCGAAGGATCGAGTCGTGATAGAACCAGCCAAGACCAGTAGTAGCCGAACCAGCCACTACCAGACCGCCTCACCCTAGTTCGAGCTACCGTCGAACCGCCCACCAGCCTCTCTTGCTATTGCGCCCGAGCCGGCTCGCCGTCCCGCTCGCGCCCCCGCCCCGCTGTCCCGAGCCCTCCGTTTGCCCACGTCGCAGGCTCCACCTCGAGCTGCTCCGGCCACCGGCCATCGCCGCCTGGCCATCTTCGCCGCCCCTGTTGCCATCCGCCACTCGCCAGCCCATCCTAGCCCCTCGGTCCAGCTCCTTCGGCCAACATCCAGAACCAAAGTTCCAACTTAGAGCTGAAGCTTCGTGGGCCTTTTCCGAGCCTTTCCGGACCTCCCTTGGCGTTGCCTTAGGCTCAAGTCTCGCTCGCCTCCGCGTTGCCGTCACCGTGAACTCATCAGCTCACTAATCCGTTGAGTTTACTTACTAAACCTTATTTAGTAAGTTAATTATGCTTAGAGGAGGATTATTTAGTGTAATTAGTGGTTTAGTTAGTTAATTAGGCTAATTAGGTGGTTAGATTAGTTTAGTTAAGGGTTAATTAGATTATGTGATTTAATTAGCTTAGTACATTATTTATTTAAGTCCAATTAGTTGGTTAGATTAGTGTATATAGCTTAATTAGTCATTTATTCAATTATTTTGCATTTATTTAATTATTTTTGTAATTTATTTAATTATTTAATATTTTTCGAAAATTATACCGGGATAACCGGTTGTTAGAATTTCGTGCCGATTGTCATGATGCAATTAGTTTGTGCAATTGATTGTTAATTTGTGCAATTTGATGCTAAGTGTTGATTTTTGAATCATTATTTCAAAAATGTGAAATTTTGGTATTTAATTAGAAAAATACCGGGAGTCGATTTTTGACGCCGAAAAGGTTTTTAGTACTATATAAAATCGTGGGATTTTAAGATGAAATGATATTACGCTTTATGGTCCGATTTGACTGTCTATCCATGCACACCTATTTTACAGGGTGTTTTTAATATGAAGAAAATAGGCCAAGTACATTATTTAAATTGAGGCATTTGAGTGCAAAGCACGGTGTCCTTGGCCGAGATTGGAGGTGCATGTGAATGCTATGAGAACCCGTCCCCCGATGTGCGTCGGGTGGGCATTGCTCCTATATGGAATGCTCCTGACAACGGATGCCGGATCGCAGTAGAGGCCGGAGCGATGCTCCTTCGGGAATGTCGTCTGGAGGTAGACGTTGTCGTGCACAATGGGGCGAGATGATGTCCAGTTATGCCGGAAGACCGCCGAACGTCAAGAAGGCCATGCCCGTGGGGCCGTAACTAAATTGGAACGCCTGAATGATTGAAATGACCACGCTTCATTATGGGACAAAATTGTGTGGCACGGAATTGAACATGTTACAATGATTTAGCCTTATAATCGGGACCCTTGTAATTGATGAATTTATTAAAGTGAGGCGTTTCAATTATCGAATTCATTGGATGCATGCATATGTTATATGAATTGTGCTAACGTGTAGGGAGGAGCTGAGGCGAGGTAAGTCCTCTATGATGTGTGTATAGGCTGTCTCTAGGTGTATTACCTTCCTAATTGGGATTTAGGGCGTGAACTCGCTGAGACATTGTCTCACCCCGTCGTGGTTTAACTTTTTACAGGTCCCTAGATGGAAGTTCGTCCAGTTCGTTTTAGACAACCACGAGGGTATAGCGAACATAGTATCGACTTCCCTATCCTCGGGAGTCCTTGGATCTGTGAGCTCGTCGTGACCACGATCTTGGTCGATGAGGGCTTACCACAGTTGGTACCTCATCGATTCAAGGCGTGGTTTCTTCACAGGCCTAACGGGGAAAGGGAAGGTCCCGTGGATGGTTTCAACGGACCCGCCGTTGAGGGTGAGGGTGGGGTGGTACTTGACCCTGTCGTGCATGCCGGCATTATAGATGATAATGTGGCGAACCAGGGGCCCGAGGTGTCGAAGTTACTTCTTTTTTCTTTTGTATCCTTATCCCCAAATTTTCTTGTTGTTTTTCCAACTTTACTATAATGTGGATCCCATTCTTGATCGAATATAATGCCAAAAACCTGAATTGTATTGAGATTAAAGATTTCTCTACTAGTGAGTTTTTGACTTTACCTTAGTGAGTTTTTGACTTTACCTTGTCAAAGTTGAGACAAGAGACACAAATGCCATTTATCATGTGGAATGATTTAGGAAGCAATTCCAACCATTACAATCCACACAAGCGTCAATGGTTTGGCTGTTGAAATTTGGTCGGCGGTGCAAGTTAAAATTGAATTGGTACTTAAATATGCTCTCTCACTCGAAACATCATTGAACTTTTATAGAATATATATGCCACTCCCGAATTAATTTATTTGAGGTATTATCTATTTGAATAAGTGAATTCAATTAGCAATCGACCTTAAGTAATGTAATGAGATGAATCTACATTTGAATTTAGCGGTCATCCTACGATCTTCGAATAAAATAATTTTCTTCTTCACAACTCTAGGCAAACACACATACCATACTCATTAGGCTCAAACGTGCGCCAGCAAGGGACCTTTGCGGTGTTATAAATCGGATCGGGCATTGCCATCCAGCAAAAAGAGAGAATCTAATATTTTTATTAAATTAGTTAGTGGAGAATATGATTACCATCTAGGAGCATGCCCGTTGGTTCTCTTTTCTCTTTTCTTTACTAAAAGAAAAAGCAGGTCAAGTCAAAAAAGTATCTTTTCCACGCACCTTCCGCGTACTATCGCGGAAATTACGCACGCAATAATTTGCCCTTTGCCCTTTCTGGGCAGCATGCATCGCAGCGGTTCGATCGGCATGAAGAATCTTGGACCGTTGGATGGCAAGAATGCAGCATCGTTTAAGCACGCGCGGTACAGTGAGTTGATTACCAACTAGGAGCATGCCCGTTGGTTCTCTCTTCTTTTCTTTAATTAAAGAAAAAGCAGGTCAAGTCAAAAGGCATCTTTTTCCACGCACCTTCCGCGTACTATCGCGGAAATTACGCATGCAATAATTTGCACTTTGCCCTTTCTGAGTGGCATGCATCGCAGCGGTTCGATCGGCATGAAGAATCTTGGACCGTTGGATGGCAAGAACGCAGCATCGTTTAAGCACGCGCAATATAATGAGTTGCGTGTTGGTGGTAAAATGTGGAAGGCTTAGAATCAGCGGAGATCACGGTGGCGATAAAAGTCTGTTGTATAATTCGTTTCCGCGACGATGATCGCTAGTTATCTTGATTCATCAAATATGAGATTGACCTTGTAGCATTTTTCATTTATGAAATATAAGAGGAGCATGAGATATTAATAATTAATTTTTTAAAACATCTGCTCCCAAGATATTCAAAATCGTGGAATATTACCTTTTAAACATCGAAATATGTCAAAATATCCTGTTCCATTAGGCATCCGTCCTATTTTTCCAATCATAAGAGTCATCAAATATTATATGTTTTGGTTTTCGAAATACACCCAGTCATGTCATAGATTTCTCTTGAACATGTACTTTCTTCCTTTTAACTCTATTATATTAATTTATTTGTAAAGCGTGTTATATATTTTTCTTCATATATTATATTTCTAGTTATACTTATTTTAAAAATATACGTAATCATGCAACGGATTTCTCTAAACATGTAGTTGTTTTCCTTCTAGTTGTAGTAACGGGTGGGTAACTTTTTTTACATTTAGTAGAAGTGTGATTGAGGATAACCTAATAATCCGATAATTAAACAATAAAATCTGCCCAACTAATTAAAGAAATTCATTGATCACCTAAATGTTATTTTTGTGAGGGAAGTTTTTTACTTTTCTTATAATGTGGGTGGATCACATTCCTGCTTATTAGAAAAGTCATTGATAAGCTCACGCGTTTTTGTACTCTCTTTTGTTTTTTTTTTAACCCTCTTGAACCATTATATCTACCTAAATAATTACAAGAAAACATTAATCACATAAATGTTATAATAATGTGGATCGCGTAACGCGTTTATTAAGAAAGTCATTAATGATCTAACGCGTTTTTATGTACAATCTATTTTGCTTTATGTTTTTTTTGTCAAAAGTAACATTTCATTCATTTCTAGAAAAAAAAAAAAAAGAAGAAGAGAGAAACAATGCAGTCCAATTACAAATCAAGATGAATCCCAAACAGATTCAAAGCAAACAAGATGAATCATCGCAAGGAAGCAAGGGATCACACATTCAAATGGCAGATCTATGCTTTCTCTAAACCAAAATTGGTGACCGATCATCAAATTCGTCTTCCCTAAGGTCTATCAACTTGGAAATGTGGGATTGGAGAAGACCGAAGGCTCGATGAGTGCTCTTCTTTCTTTATTGGGTAGCAGGAGCTGGGAAGATTTGGTTTGCTTTTAATATTTAAATTGAAGATGCTTGTTTTATATTTTATTCTTTTTTTTTTTGGGTAATTTTGCTGATATCAGAGTCTAGGCCAAACGCAATGAAATTAATTTAATTTAATTTAATTAATTTAATTAATTTAATCAATAAACACACATGCCATCATCATTAGGCGCAAACATGCCC
Organism: Eucalyptus marginata; assembly: GCA_014182565.1. Taxonomy (NCBI): domain Eukaryota; kingdom Viridiplantae; phylum Streptophyta; class Magnoliopsida; order Myrtales; family Myrtaceae; genus Eucalyptus; species Eucalyptus marginata. The sequence continues at coordinate 32,992,230 of CM024587.1, read as the reverse complement.
CTGCAAGGAACATTCGTGATGTTATAATAAATCGGATCGGACATTGCTGTACAGATGAAAAGAGCGAATCTAATATTTTTATGGGTTATTACCCGAAAAACCCCAAACCCAAGACACACGTGACAAATTTACCCCGATTGACCATAAAAACCCTAAATGATATATTTATGACAAATTTACCCCAAACTAATTTATTTGACCGCAAAAAACTCCAAACCGGTAAATTTGTGACAAATATATCATCCACTCAATTGGATTAATACCACAAAAAAATCACAAAAATTGTAAACTGTGATAAAGGAGTGTAAAATCCCAAACTAGTATACCAGTCAACTATCACGTGTCATTTAACTTAATAATTTGACAATAAAATTTGACGAAAATTAATATAAGGTAAATTTGTCACAAGTGTATCAGTTTGGGGTAAATTTGTCAAAGGTATACCAATTTTGGGTTTTTGGTGTTCAAAAAAATAGTTTGAGGTAAATTTGTCATAGGTGTACTAGTTTGGGGTTTTTCAGGGTATTAACCCTATTTTTATTAATTAGTTAGTGGAGAATACGATATACCAACTAGTAGCATGCTCATTGGCTCTCTTCTATTTTCTATTTTCTTTGTTACTAGAAAAGGCAGGTCAAGTCAAAAAGACCTTAAGAGGTTATTTTCCACGCACCTCCCGCAAACCGCTGCGGGAATTACGCATGCAATTACTTGCGCTTTTTGTGTCGCATGCATAGCAGCAATTCGATCTGCATGGAGAGTCTTGGACCGTTGGATGGCGAGAACGCGGTGCAATTTGGGTTAAGGGTTTTTATGACTAAGAAAATATATTGATCCTGGCAACATTTACGATTGAAAGGTCTAATTGGATTCGAACAGACAACAATGCAACTTCAGATGTGGGTCCAATTTTTATGCCCTCGTGATATTATTACAAATGGGATGGGATAGCCACCGACCATGTACGTGCATTCTACATATGTGGGTGCGTGTTTAGTAAATTTTCTGTTCTCGAAAATAATTTTTATTCGAAAATAATTTTTTCATTTTTATTTTCAAGAATAAAAAAAGAGATTTTTTTCACAAGTCACGAGATCACTAATATCATAATTGAAAATGTAAAATTTTTTTTACTCTCATTCAGTCTGCTTTGTTTGCTTGTCTTCTTTCTCTTTATTTAAAAACAAAAAAACAAACTAGTGCTGACATAATCCAGTTGTCGTTCACATTGAGGAACCTCGGCGACATTCCTTAGCTTAGGAGGGGAGAGAGAGAGAGAGAGCTTAATTTGCAAAGTAAAGCTCCCATGGCGAACTCAAATGCTGGAACGAGTAGCAAGAATGAAAGTCGAGCCAAGTATCAAGTTTTCTTGAATTTCCATGGCCGAGATACTCGAGTTGGATTCACCAGCTTCCTTCATCGAGACTTGAAAAAAAATTGTATTCATGCCTTCATAGATGACGAAGAACTTCGAGTTGGCGAAGAAATTAGTGGAGAGCTCCTGCAAGCAATTGACAACTCCCGGATTTACATACCCATCTTCTCAAGAAATTATGCTAGGAGCAAATGGTGTCTCCGTGAGCTCAAAAGGATGGTAGACAACACAACCGAGTCAAAGGAGAAAAAAATCCTACCCATTTTTTACGATGTGGAGCCAGATGATGTTAACCTCAAAACACCATTGTACAGAACGGCCATAAAGAAGCACAAGAAGAAGCAACAAGAGAAGTTTCCTCACGAAATAGAATCCTGGGAGGAGGCTCTTAAGAAGGTCGATAAAATCAAGGGCTGGGTGCTGCAAAAATGCAAAAGGTAAGCTCTAAAGATCCCTGACCTTTCTGGCTCTAGAATCAAGCCTGTCCAATTCAAGGGACGTCCGGAGATAAATAAATGAGCAAATCTTCACATCTTTACAAAAATACAAGTACAATCATATGCAAGAGTTATTCAGGGTAAAAAAAAGGAGTACACTCTTTTTTGGATTTGGAGGCATACATCTTAATCTGTACGACCGATATAGCTTTTGTAACTAATGAACTTGCTTCTATTTGTGACAGCCAAGCGGAACTCGTGGACTTCGTAGTTGAAGAGGTTTTGCATGGGCTGAAGACAAGATATAAGTTTGTGACTAAAGATTTAGTTGGACTTGATGGTCGAGTGGCAAAAGTACTGGAATTGTTAGATGTTAACTCTAGTGAAGAAGTGAGGCTCCTTGGACTTCATGGAATGGGGGGCATCGGTAAAACCACTCTAGCCAAGGTCGTCTATAATGAACTTTCTTCTCACTTTGGAAAGTGTTGCGCCTTCCTCAATGATGTTCGAGAAACATCAGAGAATTTAGTCTGGTTGCAGAAGAAGTTACTAGCAGAAATTGATAGTTCTAGTGCAACAGAAATTATTAGGGGAGTTGATTATGGAAGGGAGAGGATAGAGGCAACACTTTGCAATAAGAAGGTTCTCATCGTTCTTGATGATGTTGATAAGAAAGAACAAATTGAGAACCTAATTGGACAAGATCGGTTGCATCCCGGAACAAGAATAATTATCACCACTAGGAACACAGGTGTATTGGAGATGATATGTAACCATTCACTCCAAATTCTATCTTATGAAATGAAGGAAATGCAATCTTACCATGCACTCCAACTTTTCAAGAGGCATGCATTTCGTAAAGGCTCTCTAGCAAAGGATTTTGACAGCCTCTCAATAGATATTGTCAATACTACCGGGGGCCTTCCTTTGGCTCTTGAAGTTATAGGTTCATCACTTTGTGGAAAAAACAAAGTGAAATGGGAGCAAATATTAGACAAATTAAAAGAAATACCTGATGATAATGTACAAAAGCAGTTGATGATTAGCTATGATGCCCTCAACTATTATCAACGCCAAATTTTTCTTGATATCGCCTGCTATTTCATCAATGGGGATATGAGGAATGCCATTTACATGTGGACTGCTTGTAAATTTTTTCCTAACTTGGAAATCGATGTCCTTGTTAGCATGTCCTTAATAAAGAAAAAGGATAACAACAAATTTTGGATGCATGACCAATTAAGAGATTTGGGACGGGAAATTGTTCATCAAGAAAATCCTAATAATCCTGGGAAGAGGAGTAGGCTGTGGACTAGCGATGAGGTCCTTGATTTAGTAACAACCAAAGAGGTAAGATAATTGTCAAGTTTAAATGAAAAAGGTGACATCCTACGTTTGAGGATTCAATTCTCTGTTCATAATCTTTTCTTTCATTTCATTAATTCAAATCATAAATAAAATTACTAGTTACTGACAAACGTCAACTAATCACTGCAATTGATTTGTTGGCAGATGAAGAAAGATGTCCAAGCAATTGATTTACGGGGAAGGAGTTCCCATATCTCAATTAGCCATGAACAAATTGAAAGGTTTGGAAGTTTGAGATTCCTGAGATTATTCAATGGGACATTTCTTGGGGATTTCATCATTAGTCTACCAAATTTGAGATGGATGTCTTGGTCTCATCCCCAACCAGATTTTAGTGCGGTCGGTATGGCTTTAAACAATTTAGTCGTCCTTGAACTTTTTAACAATAAGTTCACAGATGATTCAAAAGTATGGAACATAATTAAGGTATGGTTTACATCTCAATTTATAACAGTTATCTCGTAGATTGTTTGGCTTCTTTTTGTAACATTTATACTTCCTTTTTGCAGATGGCAACTAAACTTAAAAGTATAGCTCTTGTAAGATGTGCTTACCTAACTAGAACTCCAAATTTGTCAGGATGCCTGACTTTAGAGAGGTTGACTTTTGATGATTGTGGGAGTTTGAAGGAAATCGACAACTCTATTGGAAAGCTAACGTGCTTGCTTGACTTGAATATCACCCATTGTGAGCTCGTTGAGCGAGTGCCTGATGAAATTGGAGGGCTAGTGAAGCTTGAGCACTTCTCTATGGAGAGCTGCTACAAAGTGCATAGACTCCCCACCTCTATCGGCAACTTAGAATCATTAAGTAAGTTGGACCTTTCAAATACTGGAGTTAGAAACTTGCCAGATTCCATTGGAAAGCTACAGTGTTTGTCCGATCTTATTTTGAAAGACACTAAGATTAAACAACTTCCGGATTCCATAGGAAAATTAAAATCGTTGTGCACTTTGGATTTGTCGTGTCACCGGACTGAAGTAAATTCAAATCGATGGGAGTTACCCAAAGCCATTGGAATGTTGGAGAAATTGGAGGAGCTTTATCTTGGTTATCGTAAAGATTTGGTAGGCAAAATTCCTGATGAAATAGGACATCTATCCTCTCTAAGAGTCCTTGATTTATGTTGGACCAGAATCTATCAAGTTCCAGGAACAATCAACATGCTTTCTAGCCTCTCAACACTTGACTTAATACCATGTGATGAGATCACAAAGTTGCCTGAGCTTCCAGCAAGTTTAGTCCATTTACGTGTTAAATCTCACTCATTGCAGTTGGTCCCCAATCTCTCAAAGCTTACCAATCTAGTAGAGTTGGTCCTATCCGATGGCTCTGATTTTAGTGGTTCGTCAAACCTAAGGTCCACGTGTGACTTGGGGTGGATTGGAAAGCTATCCAAACTACAGGAGTTGGAGTTGTGTCTTCTCAATATCGCCGCACCACCTATAGAGTTGGGTCCCCTTTCTTTTCTAGAAGATCTTACTTTATGTAGTCTAGATCTGAAACCCCTCGAGCAGCTACCGCCTTCTTTACTTTCTTTAAAACTAGACAATTTCAGCTCAACAAGATCGTCGGTATCCAATTTGGAAATTCCGTCAAATTTGACGCTTTGTTTCTTGCGATTGCAAGAAATTCAACTCAATGGACTTTCTCAATTGCAGCTCTTGATTGTGGATAGGTGTGACCTTCAGAGCTTATCCATACCATCTAGTTTAACAACACTGAGAGTATTTAATTGCCCTAATATAGTTGAGATTCAGTTTCTTGGTATGTCGGCATCACTGGAGGAATTATCAATTGACGACTGCCAGTCAATTGGAGGATCTCTCGGGGTCCTCAATCAATCAGAGTCTTATTCGAGTGAGTCGACTCATTGTTCACCAGGAGTGCTTCTTCTTCCCAATGCCTTAAAGAAGCTAAAAAGACTTCGATTGGAGCGCTGCGAAAACCTATTTGAGATTCGGGTCATCGATACATTGTTATCATTGCAAGACATCTTCATTAGGAGTTGCGACGCTATGGAAAAGTTAAGCGGTATATCGAACTTGAAGAATCTTCACCATTTGGTCATCCATCAATGCTCTAAGCTGCGGGTTATTGAGGGCCTTGACGAGCTAGAGTTTTTGACAGAGTTGGTTGTCGACAAGTGTCCTTCACTAAAAACATTGCTTGAGAGATCAAACTTGAAAATACCAGATGAGTGCCAAATACGAGTTAGCCGGTGTAGGGACTCACTCAACTCTTCATCAAAATTTTATATTACTTCCAAGCATTGCAAAAAGATGATGGCTCAACAAGGTGCGCCTCAATCAGAGACAAACAAGGTTAGCCTCAATCAGGATTTATCATAACATCAAAGAATTTCACCTAAAATGTAACTAGATATAAATTCCTTTTTAACAACTTATTCAAACATAAAGTAGTTAGAAGCATGCGATTGCACATACCTATCATATTTCAGATGAATTTATAGAATGTCCAAAAAATTAAATCAAAATTTACCAAAAATCATAACAGCTTTCAACCAGTCTATAGAATTCATTTTTTCACTTACAAATGTCTAGGATTCTCAAATTTTCCCTATCATAACAAACCAAAAGCCACCATATGAGACCACCGGCCACGGTGGCTCCGCTAGCAAGTCTTCCCTATCGTGGGGGGACCCACTGACCCCTTCTCGGAGGGCGAGAGTTCGACTCGCCACGGAGACGCTTGGCGTCTTACCCGTTCCACAGGAGTGGTGGGTCCTCCCGTGGGGCCTCAGGGTTTACTCCAGCCGCCCCACGTATGGGGCTTCCCGGGTTATCAAAAAAAAAAAAAAAAAGTCACCATATGAGAGGAGATATTTTATACAAGCGATGGCATCACGCTTTCCTTTCCATTTTCTTTGGTCCCGTCTCTTTGGTCATTTTCCTCAAAATTCATTGACTTCATCTACAATTTCTGTTCATATTGACATAAAAAGGGAACTTCGAACTCATAAACTGAATATGAACGTCTTGTTTCATATAGTGCATAATTATTTTGATTTCCTGTAGTAATACTATCTTTTCCTTTTACTTATTTCATTAATACATTGAAGTTCAGTCACTGAATGTAAGAAATTCAAGGTTAGAGATTTTCACTTCTGGACATTTTGAGGGATATGGAAGGTCATAATGTGCTTTGTAGAGAAACTTAGTTTGGAAAAGTAAAACTGACTTTGAAGGAAGCAATGGAGAGACTTTACACTACATGGACTACTGAATCATTATCTTTCAGCAGCATATCGACCCATGATGTCTTGCAGATAGCAGCCATGAGTTTGCTGTACCCTTATTTGTGAAAGACAAAACCAATGTTAAGAAAAATATTTGTTTGATGACATCTGCATTTTCTCAGCCTAGAGTACTGGCTAAAGAAAATCTTATTTTTCATGTAGGAGGAGGCTAAAATGGACGGGGATACTGAAGAGCCCAACACCGAGCTTCAGCTTCAATTCCATCCATCTGCAAGTTTTCGGGATCATGAAATTAACGAAGAGCCTCCCATTAACGATGTCAGAGAAGGGACTCCGCCTGCAAATCAAAATCAGATGAGGGAGCAAGACTCGAACCCTCAATTTTTTTCACCATTGTCGTCTACTGAGCTCCCGCTTCTGTTCCATCCATCTGCAAGTTCTCAGGATCATGAAATTAACGAAGAACCTCCCATTGATGATGGCAGAGAAGGGACTCTCCCTGGAAATCAAAATCAGACGAGGGAGCAACACTCGAACCCTCAAAGTATTTCACCACTGTCGTCTATGTTTCGATATGTTGTTCTCATGTCACACAGACCGAAGAAGTAAATATTGAACTTAATCACAACCTATTTTTGCAGGTCTTCATGAACTTGCTCGACCAAGAACATTTTCCGATAGGTTCGTGATATGCTTAGTGAGCATATTGGAATGTGTCTGCAATCGTGACTTTCCTTAGCTTTAAAGCTGAAATTTTTTGAAGTTCGAAACAGAGGAAGCCTATGAAGGACAATTCAGAATCCGTGGAGATGGAAAGACCAAGTCAAGTCTCCTCAGTTTGGTTGATTGAAGAACTAAGTGATGGCTTTGAAAGATAACTTTCAGACTCCTCTTGATCAAACTCAAAGGCAACTACAGTCTAGGGACAATTTTTCCATAAACAAGAACTCACGTTGCATGAGATATTCCTCTGCCTTGGGATTCATTAACCATTTGTCCGAGGTAAGTCTTTCTCGAAGTACAAATTTCCGACCAAAAAAAAAAAAGTACAAATTGATTTCCATATGGTTCAACTAACAAAGTATTTTCTAATATTTGGCTTGTGTATGACAGTTTCTTCAACCTTTGATGGCGTGTGATAAACCAATCAGCGCACCGAAAGGCAGCTGATCGGCACCGATATGCATTTCCATCCAATGATTAGGTGGCTGGTTAGCAGTTGTCTTTGTTGACATTCATTACCCGAGGTTTAATGGAAGCTGCCTGTTAATGAAAGCAGCAACTTCCTACATAACGAACTTCACTCATTATGCACATGAGTCATTTTTCATCATCAAGTGTGCACTTTTCATTGTTAATCATTCTCCAAAGTCGATAATCTGGTAGTTCTTCGACATCTGCTGAAGTGCCTGTGGATTGCTTGGTCGTAGCAAGCAAGCCCAGAGAAAGGATTTCACTAGTGTCCATGAGTTGTAAGGACCCTGACATCAAGCTTTCTCTTGGCTCATTCCCACTTGAAACTTGGCCAAAATAGGAAGATTTAAACTCTCTTATGAAGTCACTGTGGCTATAATTGTAACCAACTATCATGTCATACAGATAAAAGTGCATTGAACATATAATTCTAGCCTAACTCTGCAGGTTCGGATGTATCTTCCCCCACCAAATATATAGATCTTTGTACAGATTGGAAACCATTCCACAAGGAAATTAAGACTTATTTCCAAGGCTAATTTGAAAGAATTTCCCACCACCAACATGTAGATCTTTGAATTTCTGAAGGCCATGTTGAAATAGTGATTTCAGCATTTCCCTATGCTTGTAGGATTTGCAGTTTTTCGTACTTTTGGATCCTTTTCCCGTGACTTTCCCCCTTATAATTCTGGTAGTTGCCTCGTACCATAGATATACCTTTCGATTTACACCTCGAAAACTATACAAAATTTTCTCTGCACCAGCTTTAATTAAAGTAGCGAAGAAGAATATTACGCTAAAATGGTAGCGTGGCTTGTAATTTCAAACAATCCCAGCACCATTGATATATGCTCTAGCAGTGCATAAACAAATAACCGACAAACCAGAGAGAGAGAAAGAGAGAGAGAGCTGGTGATTAAGATGGAGCTGCTGATCTCATTGTGCTGGCGTTGTCTGTGGAATTTTTGGGAGAAAGATTTTAACATAAAAGGAAAACATGATTGACAGGTCGAAAGATTTTAAATTACGAGGAAAACATGATTGACAGATCTTGAATTGTCGAGGGTACGCAAGATAAAATTAAATCATACAGTTTAATACCTAACCAACAAAACCGAAGTTGCTGAAAAAATTCATCCGCATTCATACATCTGTCATACAGAGGGTTCTCGCAAGGTAGTAGGTAGTTCTAGCTCAGGCTCAGATATAAGTGGACAGACGAAAAAGTCGACCATCTCCCTGGTTACTTCTTCCAAACTTGGAGGATCCCACTGCACATTATTTGATAAACCCACCATGATTTCAGTCATGTAAGTTGAGAAAAGTTGTAAGGTTGGAAAAATTGGGACTCGATTTTACCTTTGGAGCAAAGTCCTTATCCACCAACCGTGCCCCAACACGCTACAGATGGCAAAGAGCACTATTAATCAGAACATAAACTATCTTTGCAACCCTACAGATAGCAAAGAGTACAATCATCTGACAGTAAGGACAGAAGAAAAAAATCACAAGATTCAATCATACAATTGCTGTGGATGTCCAAGATTTGCATACCTCACGGAAGTCTTTGGAAACTTCTCCAGAGATTCCATGAAGGGATATTCGGTATTCCCTAGTTAAACATTGATCAAGAGTCTGGAATCTGCCTTCACGAATCTGAAAGTAATAGTTATAACCAAGTCAATGTCTGAGAGAAGGAATCTCTGTCCAACAAAGAAAATCAAAAGAATGGTGACTCACAGATCTTAAAGTGACTTTTAAGCTCAATGGAGAAGCTTCCCTTAGTTTGTTGAGGGTCATTGCACACCATTCATCATAAGAGTCGGCTGCTTCAATTTCCTAACCAACACCAATTTAATAAGATGGTAATAATAGAACATCTAAGATATTAACTATGCCGACTCATTGCATTTCTCAGATGATTAGTCCCAATTCTACCATCATGTCATCTGGCAAAACAAAACATCGGTCATACCATCTCAAAAGCCAGTACAATATCAAGCATTATGGACTTTCCAACGATAAATATAAGAGTCCTTTTCAGGGTCTCTCGTCCATCTTACCAGTGCATGAATAATTTCCTCGATTGTGTCATGGCTAAAGCATTTATCGATCACTTCAATCCTAAGCCATTGAACAAGAAAAAAATGCTCCATTTAAAAAATTATTTGATACACAGTTCAATAGCTGCAACAAATAAAACTGAAGAGATTAGGAAACAAAAGACTTCCTGGTAGTTATCAAAACAAAAGTGCAGGTTCATTCTTTAATAAAGGTGAGAAGAAATATACTTGCACAGACGAAGAAACTTTTTTCCATAAATGCAGCGATCACCATGCTATGTGGAATATTTACTTGTCCCTTCCACGGTTCTAATATGTACAACAACTAGCAACACGTCATAACTAATAACTTATTATGTAGATTTTTAGTGTTTAGAATGACTGATTCATAGTTCTACTTGGGTTTGGATAAAACAGAATCACATAAATTGTGAAAATAGCTAGTACAAAAGTTCTAAGCATATAAAACCTCTATTTGCCTTATAGCCAACGGCACCAAAAAGTAAGAAAGCTATACTAATGTGTGGTAGAACGCAATACTTATGTGTGGTAGAACGCAATCTATTCACAATGTACATCATTTATTAGCTACATCACAAACTTCTCTAGTCTGTTCCCCCAAACAGGTGTATAACGTAAAGTTATACCATATAGATCCAAAAAACATAGTCATTCACACATATGAGGATAAAAGTAAAAGATCATGCCACGAAGATCCTGGAAGCTGTATACTAAAGTAGAACATTACTTATAAAGGATACTTCTCCTGTCGGGATAAACAAGATCACCATATTGTGAAAGGGATGTCTCTATAATAGACGGATCATCAGTAGTCAGTCTACCAAGACGCTCTTCAATCAAAGCCAATCTCTGTCAAGGTCATTAGTCATAACTCAGAAGAGATTATCAAGGTGTGAAGTGTAAAAACACTGAAGCAGCAGTCAAAGGCGCATTGAGAACAAACCGCATTTAGCGAATAGTGAGTAGCCAAGTGGCAGGCTACCATTTCAACACCATTAAGCTTATCCCACGTGAGAGCCAGATATTCCCCTGGAAGAAGAAGGCCACATTCTAAGACAGTATCCTAATGCTAGTCATTGACAACTTGGTATTCAAAGAGGAATAGTACTAAACCGTGCAAAGAAAATATTGTGGAAACTATACAAGCTTTTCATTAAATTATAAGGACAAAACAAAAACTATATGATCTCTTCATGGTTTCAATAATAAAGTATACTTTGCAACCAAAGGCTTCCCTTTAACGCAATGCACTGGATGGTCTTCAACATTTCTGCATGCCAGAAGGGAACTAATGGATACAGTAAAACATTCGAACATACAGTAAAGATTAAATTTTCGAAGAACTTCCAGTTTACAGACACCAACAGAACACTTTGAGGCCTAATATTATTCGACCCTTCTGACCTATTTTTAATTTGGCGAATGATCTCCTCATTTCATTACACAGCTTAGCCAAGACCTCCCTTTGTCTGCAGAGACAATGTACCTAGATAGCCAGGTAGACGGGAAAGGTGGAAGGAAGCTCCTGCATCTGGATGAAATCCTATTTGAACCTCTGGATGGGAAAAAACCTGCAATTGAAAGCATTAGCTCAAGAATTTACTTTGCGGAATTGCTGCAGAAAAAAAGAAACTAGGTGCATTATACGTTTGTTTGTTATTACACAGTTAAAAAAATAAAAAAATAAATAAAGTTGTGGTTTTAGGGGGAAAAAAAAGAAAGAGGAAAACTATCTTCAGCTTGCTCTGGCATATAGAGGGCAGTCACACACCAACAGCCACCGGCAAGTGTGGCCAGACCCTTGCCGGTGGCCAGACCTTCATGGAGCTTGGGCGTGGTGCAGCCCCCATCCATCACAGAGGTATACACCTGGAGAGAAAGATACGAGCAAAAAGCAGTCCTGGTCCTTGGCCACCCCTCAGCACACAGCAGCAAGGGCCACAGCCCTCGCAACAGATCTAGGGCAGGGTCACGGCCTCACATCAGATCTGCAGTGGTTCTGCTGGGATTTGAACTGGTCCGAGAAAGATTGACTACGAGAATTTCATGCATTCAAATCATTCACTTGTTGCCAAACCGTTGTCAATAAATAACAAAAAGTAGATCACATAAGGATTCTGTAAACCACAAGTGCTTTGTGATTTGGAGGATTCAAGGACACTCTTTTTTCCATTTTTGTGGTCTATGATTCAGAGTGCACAGCCTGAGAGCTCGTCGTCGTTGTAGCCACATATTCTTGTTCTTCTGTAGTGGGCTCAAACAGAGTCAACCACCTAAAAGAAAAGAATTTGGTATTTCCTTCTATTTTTGTTGATGCTTTGTTAAGTTTCCTCGATTTGGGTTGATGGGTTATGCGAAGTTTGATTGTTACCATTCGTTCTGGCTTCCTATTACAAGACTTTTGCTATTTCATGTTTGTGGACCCAGTTATTTGATTCCTCTTTTCTAGAAGATTCCATGTTGTGCAAACACAAGGTCAATGCTCTCTTACACACTCGTTCTGTCTCTCTGTTGCATGTGGCATTCAAAGGCGATGGCTGCAAGTGCCTGGTCACCATGAACCCGGCTATGGCTGGGCAACACTGCCTCCACCGGCAAGCCCAACCCCACCACCACCACCACCACCACCACCACCACCACCACCCCCACCCCCCCCCACCCCCGGGCCCACCCGGGGGAAAAGAACAGTCGCCCTTACCCTGACTATCCACATCCTCTCTTTCTCCCTCTCTGGGCTTTGCTTTTTCTTTTTTCTTTTTTTTTAAATTCCTCCTCAGAAATTTGCTCAACAAGAATAATGATGTGGATGGGCATATCAGCATTCCAGACTGTTTGACGGAAGGACTAACTTGAACAAACATATAGTTCAAGGACTTGATTGCGGCCAAAAAAAGTCGAGGGACGACAATGCCAGTTGCAAAGGTTCAAGGACCTCCAATACCATTATCCCATGTATAAAATCTTTGTTAATACCAATTCCATGACAATTTAGCTCATTGGTTTCACCAGAAACCAATGTTCCAGCTCAGAAGCAAATTCATGTATAATGACAGCCAATGGCATTGAACCTCACTCTACATTATGATAAGAAATAAGTTGGCAAAGGAAGTTGAATAAACACAACCCCAGTGAGCACATATATGAAAGCAGTTAACATCTATATCAGTATTTAGGAAAAGTCACATACAGTTTTATCAGTTGCTAATCGAAACATTCCGGGGAGAGAAATCCCAGCTCTGCTTGCCATGGTGATACCGTCTAAGATAGCTAGCTGCCCAAGAGTGAAGTAAATAAAAAGTGACCGACTCATAAGTTGAAACTAACACAATTGCTGAGACATTCAAACAACTCTGATCGACTAAAAATTAAATCCCAGAAATTAAATATTACACCTACTAAATGGTTATTGCTTGCAGTTTTTACTGTGAAAATGGGTCTACAAGTTTATCTCAAGTAAACAAACACTTTGATTGACTATTAAATGCCAAATATTAAATAACAAAAGCAACTTGGAGTACATCATGCAATTAATTTGAAATGGAATCCTGCTTGACATGGAAGAAACTGTGCCTATAAGATGACTACTACAAACCAATTGCAGTAAATGTCACTTTACATTTGACTCAAGGAACAAAGAAGGAAAATGTTAATGATTTTTAATTGTTCTTCTTTCTTAATTAAGCATAGAGAAGAATCATGTCAAGAATCACAAGGACTTACTTTCCCCTCTCCTCTCATTGTGGTCATGCAGATCATTAGTCAAAAATTGTTTTACTGATCATGCCACCAATGCGGTGGTATCTCATCTACTTAAGATTCATCTGTAACAAAGTATGTCCACCTTAGTGACCTAGACTTGCTTATGCTACGGAAAATGGTGCCAAAGCAGAATGGACTAGATCACATGTCAAGAAGCACGATATCCAACTAGTAAGTTCATTAATTTCAATAAATTAGATCATGATAGAGCTCCAAATATTCATCCACCATCACTCACTTTGTAACACAGAAAGTTTCTTTTGCCAGTTTTGTTTGGGTGATTATGAGTTTAGAGAAACATTTAATTTGATTTTACTATAATCATTCATCCCAGTTATTTCCAAGATTTCAAAAGTCAGTGTAAAGACTTTCTAATTGTATAGTGAACTGGTTATTGTTCAGATTGCCAATTTTAACGATCGACAATGTAAGGGTACCCTATATCAGCATGTGTAATCAGATTCATGTAACAGTAGAAAGGTTTCCCATTACTTAGCCGGAAAAATATGTGGCCATGAAATAGGGATTAAGTGGAATAGAATTGACTGAAATTTTATATTTTAATATAATTAACATTATTATAATATTAATATAAATTGTAAATTGAATTTTTGCAAGTAGCATTCTTGCATCACTGGAATCCAGTAATACCGCAAGATGTGAGATTCAAGCATTTCATCCATGACAAGAAAACTAACTCTTAAGCATACTCCAACCACTTATTCACAAAACTTGAAGCATCAATTCAAAACTATAATATGAGATTCTTATAGTATCAACTATATAATTTATCAGAATCATAGAAATCTAGGGTGAAAGTTCTGTTTCTCATCTAGCCAGGAGAAATCATACCCTACTCTATGATATCTGGCCAATAATATATTGTGTCGAGATGTCATTACACAAACCAAGATAAAATCAGGAAAAAATCCAAGCCCTGAAATTATCCATTACACAGTAGACTGACACTACATCTCAAAAGACCTAACAGTTTATAAACTTTAAAAGGAGGTACTTACATGTGGTTTCAAATATGTCCCTTGCAAGTAAACGAACTTATATAAAGTATCAGAAAAAAATTTGCACTCCTCAATGTTCCTTGCATATATGTTGACTCTTTGATTAGAAACAACAATTAGGAAAGAAAAGTAAAAGAACCAAAAGATCATAATCAAGGGAACAAAAGCAGATTGATAGCAAAGTTGCATGCTCTTTGAAGAGCAATTGAGGGCCATTATTTCACGCCTTTCACCTTAATCTATCTATCATATCCCACCTGATTCAATATTTAGTTTCACTCAAACACACTAGCTCCTAATCCGACCTTTCCTCTACAGCCACAAATCCACCATTGCATATCTTCTCCAGTTATCAAAACTACCTTCACATGTCGATATTTAACACCCTGACATTGTCACCAATATGATATTTGCCCTTGAACCAATCCGCTACTTCTAATAACTAATTAAATAAATAGCAAAGAAAAATAAAATAAAAACAATCAGGAAAAAAAATGTTTAGAATAGAAAGCCAAGTAAATGAAAGGATTTATCACTGACTGACCTTCAGTGAGCAAATGATAAAGGGTAACGACATCTCCACCTGAGCAGAAAGCTTTGCCACTACCCTTTAGATCAGACAAAAAAGTTAATGTTAATTCAAAGCTTGTGAACCCTGACAATAATAAAAGGAATGCCTGAAATGTGAATCCATTTCTCCGTGTGTTTTAGACTCTAGACGAAACAAAACTAGGATCTTTTTGAAACTATCAGCTCTTGTATGAGAGCATGTAATGGCAATACCTTCATCAACACAAACCCAATGTTTGGATTCTCTTCCCACGATTCATAGAGCCTCTTTAGCCTGTCCACCTGTAGAAAATATCAATATAAAATTTCAAGCTTTAATTATTCTAGAAAAGATAGCCGAACCAGGTACCAAGAAACACAAAAAATGAAAAGGCCTTTCGTTCTGAATGGGGTCGGTGAGAATTATGTCGAGCTGGAGAGAGGAGAAGAACCAAACCATTGAGGTGGTGAGAGAATTAAGAGCAGATGGCTGGTTGAGTATCGCAGCTCTTGAGTAAGCTCTTCCATCCACCAAAACCTGACGCCACAAACATACACGAATTGAAATATAAGCTCCCAATGTAAATGAACCCGCCTTTTGCTATCCGCAAAGTAGACCCTGCCACTTGACTCCATCGAGTTTCTGAACGATTCAAATTGACTACCTGGACAAGTAGCATCAAACAACAAACCGAAACACATACCTGGTCTTGGACGTCGTCATAGCTAGCGTAATGGGGCAGAGCAGAGAAACTTATCCGGTGAGGGAAAGCGCCGAGCTTGGGAAGCGAACGCCTGGCTCTCACTGGCTCTCACTAAAACCTTCAAGCTATGCATCTCCCTCTTTCTCCTTCCTTCTCTTGCTGTTGTTTGAACGGCTGGAGCAAAGATCGAGGGGCCATTCGGTTATCGTCTGTGTCATTATTGTACGAGAAAACTCAGATTGGGCTTTTGTCATCTGGGCTTATATGGACCGGTCTGATCCAGTCTAAGATCTGGACCGTGAGGCCTACCAAATAGATAAATCCATTTTTTACCTCATGGTTGAATTGTTATATTAGTTAGTCATATTCAATAAATAGATTATAAATAGATTTAAAATGATAGAACCAAAAATAATATGGATATTAAATGGTTTCACAACTTAGATCCAATCTACTTCTATCACTCTATTTCACCCTCACTCTCGCACTCGCTTATTCAACGCTCTCACCTGAGTTTGGATATGAGTTTTCTTATATTGAGTTAAATGTGAAAGTATTTTAGTAATATGGGTAGTACAGGTATTGATCACTAAATTTGTATTGCATAGGAATATGTCAATATAAATTAAGTCAATTTGAATCGAGTTGAAAGTCATTTCATTTTCCACTCAACCCAAATCCAACTTGACCCTCCCAATTTTTCAAGCTCTTGCAATAACTCCTCCCCAATTTTTTTTGTCCCGTGACCAAATTTTGTGTCGTTGACTTAATTTTTTCCATACGATTTTTCCTGCAGATTCGTCTTCAAGCATTTCATGTTCAGCTTGTGTCAACTTTATGTTCTTTATAAGTTGTACACGCTTTCATCGCGTGTTGATGATTTTGGTGTAGCTTCAAGAAATGTTGTCTTAATATATTGCATACAAAAGCAATGAAGCTGGTTCTTCCTTTTCTTTTTTTCTTTTTTTTAATTGTAATCGTCAAGGAGGAGATACCAATAGTTTCGGCTTGAGATTACAGTGTAAAGGAATGCTTTATTGCATTGCTTATTTACAAACAAATAATTCTGGTCAAATTAAGTCCAAACAATGTCCTCGTCTCAAGATGTGGCGCAACTCTATTGGCCGTACCTTCGTGTCACAAGACTTCATTTGATTGTCGTCGTGCTCCTTTCCGTGTTAACTGTAGCCGATCCGTACCTCGTGTGTAGGCACTAGTGAGATCGAAAACGAGTGCCCTTCCTCAAACTCTCCCATAGGAACAGCATATGGTGAATCCCAATCAGCATCGAAGACTTCTTGAAGTTGCGAAACTATGTCCTGGTCATACGTCCAAAAGCCGACATTGGCAGTAGTATAGAAATAGTCCCGGAGGTTGCTTGTTCCGATGTGCTCTCCCACATCGCTAACCGTATGCTTCCCATGGTTGACCCGGGTGTAACCAGGATACTTATTCCCAATGCTGGTCCCATTGCTGATCACAGCTCCAGTCGCATTAAACCCCGGCACCATGTAGTGCTTGATCTCGAATTTGCCAGAACAATTATTGTATTTCGAAGAGGAGCAGAGAACATTAAAATAGAGGAGAGACTTCAGGTAAACGTCAGTGTTGTTTATGAAATGCGCCCAATGTGCTACCGATATCTTCGCTTTGGCATGCTTGGAAAAGACAACCTGAAAATTATTTGTTACCTCAGAAAATATGTTCCCAGTAACTATATATGGGAGGAAATAACGTTGGCCATTAGAGATAGATAAAAAAATAGCCTGTGTGATTAACCCGTTTGGTCAGTAAGCAGTTCATCATAGCAAAAGCTTTGCACATTTTCCTTCAATCATTTCAATACCAAAGTGGCGTATGGTGATAGCAGGAAAATACCACTGCTTACAAAAAGCTGAAAGTACTGTCATTTTTCCATTCCCAGCATACGAGTTAACTCAAAAATAAGAAGCCAATGACAGCCATCAAACTTCAGTATTTGTGGTGCCACCAAATGCTTCGTTGGTTCAATCTTTGAATGTTCATGCAAGTCACGCTCCATCTCCATAAAAGAAAATGGAATCTGGTAGATGCAAGACTGAAGTGATTCTAAATGAACATCAAATTGACTTGTATTAGATGATTTGGATTTACGAGTGCAAACAAGGGCAGCGACTATTACAAGAAAGGAGCATACCTCTGACACAGCAGAAGAAATGGATGACCAATAAACAGTTTGCTCAGCTTATTGTGATTGACCAAGCCAATCCATCGTGCTGATCCTAACAGTGCCTCCACTTCCAACTGATTTTATTGCGTCAATCCATGTCTGTTCATCAGCCTGGTACTTGCCAAATGACAGCTGCAATGGCAGTATATTGTTTGTTAAAGACAGAAGCTTGAAAGATGAAACTGAGGGGATCCTTCAGAAGGATCAGCATAGCAATCACAATAAAAAGTTGAGCACCCTCACTATTCATGAAGGAATCCACACTGAAAAATTTTACTTGCTAAGATATCAGATAGAAGACAATAGACAACTAAACTGGGTCAATTAGCCAAATTCTAATCGAACACATAGACACCAGAACTGTGATATTGCAAATCAACAAACTTAATAAATTTAACTTAAAATGCAACCATTCATTCTTTATCTTTTGATTCATCAAACAATTATAGGATGAAACAAGACATGTAATGGCTAATATTTTGATGAGCATAGCAATCACAATGTGATTCAACTGGAAGTCCTCAAGAGAGCAAATCTTGTCCTTGTCTCTTGTTTTAGAAACTCCTTTCTTCTTTTAAAGGCCATGTACCGTGCACTGGAGAATTTCTGCTTACTCATCAGTCCCATAGAACAGCATTTCCAAAATGAACAATGTGAAAATGAAATCCAATCTCTTACTCAACCCGGATATCTCTACTTTTTCTTCTTTTTAAAAGCTATTAACCATATATAAGAATTGTTCTGCTTTCTCTTTGCTCATATCATACAATTATCTGGGAGAAAACAAACTGAAAAGTAAATAGTAAACGCTAGGAAAAAGTTTTTAAGATACATTTGGCAAACATTTATAGCTGATCCGACCTGGTGGCATAAGGCTTGGTTTGTTGTTGTCGTCATAATAACCATTTGGAAAGAACTCCGACAAAGATGAAAATCCAAAATCCATCATAATCTCTAAGCTGCAGCACCAAAAACAATCTTAACAAACAACAGAATCACTTGTCTATCAGCATAACTCAGGGAGTTCCAGACCTAAGCCTGGAGTTAATCTGATGGTTGGAAGACCAAAAAAGGATCTTCTCTGACTAAAAGTGAAACAACAGAAAATCCCATGGAGCAGAGACAAGCTTTATGAAATGAAAATGAACTTTTCTATCCCCTAAAGAAACAAAGAAAATGAATTAACACAACAAAATGTCTAGGGGAAAATAAAGAACAGCATAATGATTCGCAAAATCTTAAATTATGCAGGCAAAAGAGGCACAAGAAAAAATGCAATATGGATGTTTCAGTCATACTTGGCGTTGCTCTTCACATTCAAGGAAATGCGACCAACGGGGAACTTTTTTGATGATCTGCCATTGTTGATCCGAGACATTCTTTGTGTAAGCTGAAGCATTGAGAGAGGAAAGTTTCCACAGGTTGTCGTTGTAGGTTTCAACCTTCTTTGCTATTTTGGGACAATTAACTAGGTATATTCCAAGTTGCTTCACCTGTAAAGATTTGAACATTATAATTCTTCTATATGGCTCAAATACACAAACAAATCTATACAGATTGAAGAGATGAAAAATAGGCGATATGTCTTAAAATAATGTAATTGTGGCAGAATCTTCTACAATCTTACTTGCCAACAAGAATGGGATGCTTATAGCTGAGAACCCACACCTCTTCTTTTGTTCAGTCAAAATTTATTTAGCCACAGTCAGATCGATATCCTCACCAATAATAAATGGAGAAAAGGCTAATACTATATTCCCAAGAAAGGGACTTCCCATCATTGTTTGCATATCTAATATAGACATCTCAATTATTTGATATCCACACTTTCGCATGAACTATGCCTGAACCCCACCATTTGGCAAATGACAGAGTAACAGACTTGACGTTTTTCTTTCCTGAAGGAAGGTCATTTGGCTCTTTGTCATAGTCAGGATACACTCCTGAGTGCTGTAAAAGCCTGGTGAAGTGTGATATCTTTCAGAGGAGGGCTAATGTTTGCAAGAAGTAAATGAGAAAATCTATAATAGACATGGTAAATATTAAAACATAAGCCTCAAAGAAGATGAGTCCGAGATTATGCAGCATAGACATATTGCTTGCTCTACTTCCTACATAACTTAATATCGGCCTTCAAACTTCTTTGAAAGTAATGATTTTACTCACTGCTTTGCTAAGTAATTCTGGCACTACAGTCTTTCAATATCTTCATCTGTCAGACTAATATCCTTCCTGAGGCTCCCTTGGAGCTTTTGAGGAGCAGGGTTCTCCAATGGAGGACCTTTTACTATCTCAAAGTCAAATATAATTGCATCACTTAGAATTTGGGCAGTTCTCCAAGATAGACCATTGTCGGGATTTTACTCAGGAGAACACATTAAGCAAATTACATAACACGTACTTCGGAAACTTTTTGACATGTTAACAGAGTTTGGTTAAAGATCACGAGTGACAAAACTACGAAAGCTACCAGATATAAAATAAAAGGTAGCCTCGATCACCCATTTTGCGAAATACCCAAACACAAAGCTCCACTTGCTACCAAAGCAGCACCAAAGCAGCTGTACACATGCAAATCAGCATACGCAAGGGCATAAGCAAGCACCGTCTGCAATTACCTGATAGTGACATTCCAATTAGCGGCATCTTCAATGGCTTTGGAAACACTGCGACCCAAATCGGCCCCAAATCTGAGCGTATCAGACTGAGAGTAACCATAATTGCCAGAGCGAGGATCATCAGGATGTGCATTCAGCTGCCAATACTGCGCTATGAGTATGATGTCCAGCTTCTTTGTCGAGTTTCCCGCCAACCACTGCAATACATTAGCTAAACCATTTGTCTCCCCAGACAGCAAGTAATACATTCAGGTTTCATTTATTTGGCAGAAAATGAATAACTTGGAAAACATTTATTTATAAATAATTGCTTGTATGACTTGAAAATAATTAGTTAATGAAAAATATTTTTATCATTGATTATATTTTATGTCTAAACATCTTCATAAATAATGAAAATATATTTTCATTGATTCATTTTGGAAGTATGCAAGAGACATTTTTGCGATAAACATAGTCTTATCAATATCCAATTTTTAACACCAATCTCAGTCTCTCCTACTCTGTTCCTCTAATCATGCTTTCTAAAACCAAACTGCAGCGCGTTACTTAGTTAAACGCATCCTACTCTGTTCCTCCAATCATGCTTTCTAAAACCAAACTGTAGCGCGTTACTTAGTTAAACGCAGCCTTGCGGAAGAGTGGGGCGCCCATCAGTGGAGAGGATGCCGGAAACATGGCGGAGGAGGGGCATGTCAGTGGGGATGGATTGGACGAGCCACGCCTTGCAGTGAGGCGAGCCCAGCGAGACGGTGGGAGCAGAGAGGTTGGCTACGGCGACGAGCGTCAGAGCAGCCCGCCGAGACACAAAAGTCGACCATCTCCTTGGTTACTTCTTCTAAACTTGGAGGATCCCACTACATATTGTTTGAAAAAACCCACCATAATTTGTGTCATGTAAATAGAGAAAATGTGTAAGGTCGGAAAAATTGGGACTAAATGTTACCTTTGGAGAGTAGTCCTTATCCACTAACCGTTCCCGAACACCCTCCAGATGGCAAAGAGCACTATCAATCAGAACATAAACTATATCTTCGCAACCCACAAATGGCAAAGAGTACAATCATCTGACAATAAGGAGAGAAAAAAGAGACCACAAGATTCAATCATACAATTGCAGTGGATGTCCAAAATTCGCATACCTCATTAAAATCTTTGGAAACTTCTCCAGAGATTTCATGAAGGGATATACGGTATTCTTGAGTTAAACATTGTCCAAGAGTCTGGAATCTGCCTTCACGAATCTGAAATTAGTAATTACAACCAAGTCAGTGTCTAAGAGAAGAAATCTATGTCCAACAAGGAAAATCAAAAGAATGGTAACTCACAGATCTTAAGGTCACTTTAAGCTCAATGGAGAAGCTTCCCTTAGTTTTTCGAGGGTCATTGCACACCATTCATCATACGAGTCAGTTGCTTCAATTTCCTAAGCAACACCAATTTATAAGATGGTAATAATAGAACATCTAGGATATTAATTATGCTGACTCATTGCATTTCTCAGTTAATTAGTCCCAATTCTACCATCATGTCATCTGGCAAAATAAAACATCAGTGCTACCATCTCAAAAACCAGTATCATGTTAAGCATTATGGACTTTCCAATGATAAACATAAGAGTCCTTTTCAGGGTCTCTCGTCCAACTTACCAGTGCATGAATAATTTCCTCTACCGTGTCATGGCTAAAGCATTTATCGATCACTTCAATCCTGAATCAACACTAGAATATTATTGTCAGAGAACAAGACAAAGATACTCCATTTAAAAAATTATTCGATGATACACACTTCAAAACTGCAGCAAACAAAACTGAGATTAGAGAACAAAAGAATTTCCGGTAGTAAGACAAAATGTGCAGGGAGGTGAGAAGAAATATACTTGCACAGAGAAGGAAGAAACTTTTTTCTATAAAAGCAGCAATCGCCATGTTATCATGAATATTTGCTTGTCCCTTGCACAGTTTTAATATCCACAACAACTAACAATAGGTCATAACTTATAACTTATCATGTAGATTTTAAGTGTTCATAATGATTGATTCATAGTTCTACTCGGGTTTGGATAAAACAGAATCAACCACATAAAGTGCAAAAATAGCTAGTAAAAAATTTCTAAGCATATAAAACCTCTCTATCTTATAGCCAACTGCACCAAAAAAGTAAGAAAGCTATAGTTATGTGTGGTAAAATGCAATCTGCTCACAATGTGCATCATTTATTAGCTACATCACAAACTTCTGTGGTCTATTCCCCCAGATAAGTGAATAACGTAAAGTAATATTGTATAAATCCAAAAGCACATAGTCATTCACACAGAAGAGTATAAAAGTAAAAGATCATGCCACAAAGATCCAGAAGCTGTAGACTGAAGTTGAACATTACTTATGAATGATACTCCTCATTTCAGGATAAACAAGATCACTATATTGTGAAAGGGATGTCTATATAACAGACAAATCATCAATCATCAGTCTACCAAGACGCTTTTCAATCAAAGCCAATATCTATCAAGGTACAATCATATATCAGAAGAGATTATCAACGTATGAAGTGTAAAAACACTGAAGTAGCAGTCAAAGGCGCATTGAAAACAAACCGCATTTAGTGAATAGTGAGTAGCCAAGCGGCAGGCAACCATTTCAACACCATTAAGTTTATCCCCCGTAAGAGCCCAGGTATTCCCCTGGAAGAAGAAGGCCACATTCTAAGACAGTATCCTAACACTAGTCAACGACAAATTGGGATTCAAAGACGAAGAGTACTAAACTGTGCAAAGAAAATACCGTGAAAACTAGATGAGCTTTTCATTACAAACATAAGGACAAAAAAACTATATGGTCTCTTCATGATTTCAATAATGAGTATACTTTGCAAACAAATGCTTCCCTTTAGTGCAATGCATTGGATGGTCTTCGACTTTTCTGCATGCCAGAAGGGAACTAATGGATAAAATAAAACATTCGAACATGTAGTAAAGATTAAATTATTGAAGAACTTCCAGTTTACATACACCAACAGAACATTTTGATGCCTAAATAATATCCGACCCTTCTGGCCTATTCGAAATTTGATGAATGACGTCCTTATTTCATTACACAGCTTAGCCAAGATCTCCCTTCTGTTCGCAGAGATGATGTACGTAGATAGCCAGGTAAACGGGAAAGGTGGAAGGAAGCTCCTGCATCCGGATGAAATCCTATTTGAAGCTCTGGATGGAAAAAAAACCTGTTATTGAAAGCATTAGCTCAAGAATTTACTTTGTGGAATTGCTGCGGAAAAATGAAACCCGGTGCATTATATGTTTGTTTGCTCAAGTTAGTCTTCCCATTAAAACGCTAAACAAAAATGGTGAAGTTGATGTCACGAGGCTATAACATGCCACCTTGACATCTACGTAGCCATGTAGGGTCCACGTGGCTATTACATAATTGTAAAAATATATAAAGATTTCGTGTTGTGCGAACACAACATCAATGCTTTCTAAAACTCTCCCCTCTATTTTTCTCTTGCGTGTGGCATTCAGAGGACATGGCGGCAAGTGCCTAGTCACCATGATCCTGGCTATGGCTGGGCAACACCGCCTCCACGAGCGGGCCACCCTTCCTCCGCCAAGTCACCCTTACCCTGACCTTCCCCATCCTCTGTTTCTCCCTCTCTAGCCTTTGCTTTATTTTTATTCTTTTTTAATTCCACCTCATAAATTCGCTAAAGAATAATAGTGATGCGGCATTGATGCGGATGGGCATATCGGCATTCCAGTCTAATTGTTTGATGGAAGGACCAACTTGAACAAACAAACATATAGTTCAAAGACTTGATTGTACAAAAAAAAAAAAATTAAAAAAATTGAGGGACGACAATACAAATCGAAAAGGTTCAAGACCTCCTATAACATTATCCCATATGTAAAATCTGTGTTGATACCGACCCCATGACAATTTAGCTCACAAGTTTGGCCAGAATCCTAGGTTCCAGCACAGGAGCAAATTCAAAAGTTCATGAATTATAAGAAATAAGTTGGCAAAGGAAGTTGAATGAAGACAACCCCAACGAGCACATGTACGAAAGCAATTAGCATCCATATCAGTATTTAGGAAAAGTCATATACTATTTTATCAGTTGCCCATCAAAACATTCTGGGGCAAGAAATCCCTGCCTCGCTCGCCATTGTGATGCTGTCCAAGATAGCCAGCTTCCCAAGAGTGAAGTAAATAAAAAGTGACGCGATCGGCGTTAACGTGGATAATCTTCGAATTTTTTTTTTTACAATTTCTTCGAATTTTTTTATTGATTTTTCTCCCGGTCCAGTGCCTGGCCAGAATCCGTCGTTCCTTTCCCTTTCTCTACGCCCAAATGCGTCAAAAACAAATTCTGTTATTCCCCTCCAGCTCAGCATTCAGGGTTGTAGCTTTCCCCAATTTATGGGTTCTATGGGCCCCGTTATGGGCCGCAATGAACAGTAGGTTGGTACTAGTAATGGGCTTTAGATAATGGGCTTCGACCGGGATTTATGGGCTAACCTTCAGGGCCGAGGTCTGATGAAATGGAGTAATGCAAAATGGTAAACGGAAGATTGGGGACGATAGGGGTTCTTTATAATTATTTATTTTGGTATATTTAAGAAACGAATACTTGAATTAGCCGACTGAAATTTATGCATCAATCAACTACTAGTCAAGGAACAAAACTTTGGGGCATGAATTTGATGCATGCCACATCTTTGATTATTTACATCAGCAAAGATTTAACAAACATTAGATCATTTGATTGGATTTTTGAATTTTATACTGCATGATTTATGAGATTAGTCGAGCAGTTTAATAAGATTGTGATTAACAAAAATTTGATTTCAATATTATCATCTGATATTTGAACAATAACATCTACCCAAATAATTGAAAGTCATTGATTGTCTGAATTTTACTTTCATAAGGGAACTTTTCTACTTTTAGAGAATTTTCTTTTCATTCTCCAACTTTATTGTAATGTGGATCGCATTCTCAATCGAATAAATTCTTTTTATTTTTATTTTTATTGAGATGTGAGTTTCTTTATTAAATTTTTTATTTAATTCTCGGGAGTTACTCTCTTTTTCTTTTTTATCCTTAGCCCCGAATTTTCCTTTTGTTTTTAATTTATGTGGACCACATTCTTGATCGAATACATTTTTTTTTACTATTTTTATTGAGATGTGAGTTCCATTATAAAAATAAAAACATATTTAATTATTTGGATTTACTCTATTTTTCTTGTTTCGTTGTTTATCCTTATCCCTATCGTGGCTATCTCTTGCTACTCATACGGTTGCGCATACACTAGGAGCACACAGCCACGCGCTATTTACTCAAATATTCCACTCGCTTGTCGATTGGGTCCAAGAAAAGTCATTTAAATGGTCCAACGGCCATTGATTTAAAAAAGTCATTGATTACAAAAATGTTATTTGATCACAGAAAAGGAAAAGAAGAATGTTATTTGACTCACTAAAAAATTGAATTATTAGTCAAGAAATAAATGAATAATCATGCCAGCCAAATATGACTTATTAGTGACATAAAGGGATTAACTTAATCAATAAAAAAGTCATTGCTTGAAATTTTCTACAAGATCAATGCGTTCTCATGTAATTCCCGCAAGGGAATTAATTTAATCATTTGAACTAGGTCCCAACTTGAAAACGAATTATATTAATCCCGTTGACTAGATTAATGCGTTATTAAGAACCGTCTCTTTCCTTTTTTCTTTGCCTTCTCCCTATCGACGATGCAGTTTTTGATTTGAGGAGTCACAAAGAATAACATAGGGGCTGGGTCGGAGGTGAAAGCGAAAATTGAATCGTTACGTGTAACAATATTTACGATTGAAAAATCTCTTCAGACTTGAACAATGCAAGTTCAGATGCGGATCCGATTTTTATTCCTTCTTGATATTATAAATGGGATGGGGCAGCGACCCTGCACATCCATCCTTCAAAAAGAAACTAAGGCATTATGGCAATCTATAATTTAATCGGAATTAGTTAGTGGAGAATATGATTACCCACTCAGGGCATCTGTATCGCTCGTTGGTTTTCCCTTTTATTAATTACTTATTAATAGAAAAAGGAAATCAGGTAAAGCACGCCAGGAGCATTGCATGCGAACAAGTGAGCATGCGTCGGTATCGCACGCGAGCATGTGAGTATTGCATGCGAGGTTTTACGCACTTTCTGCACCAATGCTACGGAAATTGCGCCTCCAATAATTTACTTCCTCCAACAACGGGATTCAATTTTTTAATTTTCAGTTGCTTCACCTTTCTGCTGGGAAGTTTTTAATTAGCTCTTGAACTGCGATTTCTGTTTTTCTTCTTTTCCTTTATGACATTAAGAATTCGTCCTTTGCACTTCATATGTGTGCACTATTATATTCCCTTGCACTTTTCTTTTCACTGGAACAAAATTTGTATAAGTATGTTTTTCAATCTTATTAGCAAGTTTCCATTTGCCACTATCCTTTAGAGTCCTTGTCCATGACTATCGATGAATTGATATGAGTTGTTATGTTTGTCCAAAAAGGTGGAGTGAAAAAGTAGAAGCATGGTGCGTTGATCCTATCGTGCGAGCAAAACTTTCTAAAGGAGTGTAGATAGCATCTTTAAAGAGCATGAGGAACTCGTCATTATTTTCATAAGTTTGAAAGAAATAACGGTTGTAGGTGAGACCAGTGCATAATCATGAGCATTCATTGAACTTTGTGTTAGACCCATACGCAAGAGGATTATGAGACATGATTGTCACAATTAAAAAAAAATCAAAATTAAATTAAGATGTGGCCCTATCATTTTGCTTACAATTTTTTTTTTTTTTGGCTAATAGCTTACAAAAGACTTAAAAATAGTATTTCAATGTACACAACTTGTGTATCAGTTGTGTCTGTTGAAAAAACCCGAATATAAAGATTACTCGAAAAACTTTGGTTAAAGGGCTTTATCAATAAAAGCTGGACATAATAATAAGATATAAGTACTCTAGCGACATGTACTGTAAAGTGTGTTTTATGTCGAGAAAAGAAAAATCTAAAAAGTCTTAAACTTATTATCAATTTAATTTTAAATTTCTCAATTTTGTCAATTAAATTATAAATATTTTCATATTTTCTTAATTGAGTTTATGCAACTAATTTTGATCAAAAGTTACGTGGACGTTAACATTTAACATGACATGATTAGCTTTAACATAAACAATTTTCAATAACATTTTTTCGAATTAATTTAGTTTTTATTTTATTTTATTTCATTTCATTCTTCTTCTCTATAGCTAGCGAGGACAACCTCACTTACCTTATACGAGCCTCACCTTGCCACTAGCGACGCTTGCTCTAGCCGGCCTCCACCTCTGGCCGCCAGCAAGAGAGGAAGAAGGAAAAAAAAATGAAAAAAGAAAAGAGAAAGTAACCTTCCTTTTCCTTCTTCTTTACCTTGTCCCTCCATCATTAAACAAGGAGCATTGCTCCTTGGTTGTCTTTTCTGTTTTTTTTATTAATAGAAAGAGGCAAGTCAAGTCAAAAAGGCTCCTCCCCTACAGAGGTTCTTTTCCACGCAACTCCCGTCCCGTATACCGTTGCCGTGGGGAATCACGCGGGCAATTATTTTGCGCTTATCCGCGCAGCATGCGTAGCAGCCGTTTGATTGTCACGAAGAGTCTTGGACCATTGGATGGCAAGAACACCGTGCATTTTGGGTCAAGGGTTTTATGGCTGAGAAGATACATTTCTTCTAGCAACATTTTACGATCGAAAGATATAGTCGGACTCGGACGGTGCAAATTCAGGAAGTGGGTCCAATTTTTATTGCCCCTCGTGATATTATTACAAATGGGATGGGAGAGCGACCCGTAAAAAGAGATTGACTAGGGATTATTTCTATTCTATTGTTTAATCGAATCTCGTTGGTGGAGAATACGCTTACCCACTCCCGAGTGGGGAGTGTCTGTAATGCACGTTGATTTCCTCTTTTTTATTTATTAAGTTAATTTCCTAAAAAGACTTATATTGATATATTCATAACAAATTTATTTTAAATTAATTTTTAACTATAAAAAATCAAAATTAATACATCCATAATAAATTTATCAAAATTAATTTTTAGACAATTAAAGATAAAAATTAATATATTTGTGACAAATTTGCTCTCCCTTTGAATTAATATCACAAAAACGATGTAAACCTCAAATTAATACATCCGTTAACTCTCCGTGTCATCCAATTTAGCACTTTGATTAGTAAAATTTGACAGAAACTAATAAAAATTGTTATAAGTGTTATTAATTTAAGATTTTTCATGACATTAAGCTTTGTTTATTTTTTTATTAATAGAAAAAGCAAATCAATTATGTGTCAAAATGCGTGTGAGTATGTGAGTATTGCTCTTTAAGTTCCACGTCGCTTCTGGGCAATGCCGCGGAAATGACGCGTGCAATAATTATCCTCCTCCAATAATGGGGGTCAAATATTTAATTTTCGATTGATTCACCTATCTAGTGGGGAATTGTTTCTATTTGAGGAGCCAAAACGATTAACACAGTGGTTGGGGAGATGACAAAATAGCTCTTGAACTGCGATTTCTATTGTTTTTCCTTGCCTTTACGATATTGAGAAATTCTTACTTTGTACTTCATATGTGTAACCTACTATATTCCCCTTGCACTTTGCTTTGTCATTCATAGTAACATTGGAACAAAATTTGTATTGGTACGTTTTTCGATCCTAATAGCAAGTTTCCATTTGCCCCTGTCCGTTAGAGTCGTTGGCCATGACTATTTGACAAATTGATCGAGTCATTATGTTTCCAAGAAGGTGGATTGAAGAAGTAAGAAGCACAGTGCAATCGGTCCTATCATGCGCGAACGAAGCCATTGTAAGAAGAGTGTAGATAATGAAGCATGACAGCCTCAAAAAGTGTGAGGAATTCATCATGATCATGGTATCGATCTTAACTTTCCATTATTTTCATGAGTTTGAGAGAAATTTACAAGTAAAAAACTAAAAATAACAACTGCGGGTGAGATCAATACATAATCACAAGCATTCGTTAACTCTATGTTATATTTGTATGCAAGAGGATTATGAGACATATAATTACCATTCGCCACCACAGAAAAGAAGCAAAATTAAATGAGCACTTGATAATCGAGGAACAAACCCTAGCATTTTGCTTAAAAATGATTTAACAATATTTTATGATTTCCGCAAGACTTTTTTAATGTAACACGACTAGTATACAGTTGTGCGTGTTAAAAGCACAAACATAAAGATTTCTTGAAACTTTGGTCAGGGGTATTATCAATAAAGGCTGGACATTCGTTGGTTTGAAATATTATAATAAGACATATATGTTCGGACAGTGCAAATTCGAATTTGTCTTCTCTATAACTGCGAGGAATCAATCCTTGGTTTCCAAGGTGAGAAAGAAAAATAGAAACCTCATCGGAGGACTTTGGTTACGACTTTCAAAATTTGTCTTTATCGCTGTTCATCCTGGAGAAATTAATTATGAATTAAACCTGAAAATCAACTGCCGTCGGCAAGGAATCTAGCTATCGAAATGCGACATGGCTCCCATGCGTCCTCTTGTTCTTAACATTTTCTTTTCCTTTTTCTCTAATTGTTGTGTTTACACTCAGACGAAGAAATAGCTTTCATATATGGATGATTTAATATGAATGATATAGATATTTTTAATATATCCATTTTTATAAGTGATATAAATAATTATTTTTATAAATATATTTATAATATTATTTATTTTGTAAAATAAAGGGAGCCTTAAGTGAAAATTTGAATTTTCTTTCTCTTTTCAACTTTATTAGAATGGTAATCACTTTGTGGACGCAGTACATTGTTTTCGATTTAATTTATATCTCTTTATCGATATAAAGGGAATTCCATTGTAAAACCAAATGTATTTTTATGTAATTAATTCTTGCGGGGCCACTCTTTTTTAGCTTTGCTTTTCGTCGCACATCTGTCCCCCGCTACCACCCTCTCCCTTCGTCGACTACTCGCGCACGCTAGCTAAATTTTTTTCTCCAAGAAAAGTCATTGAAAAGAGGATCCATGACGACTAGATAAAGATCAGCGAGTTCTCAGCAAGTACTCTGTACATTTCATTTTACTTGATTTTAGCGAGGAACGTTCAGAGAGAGATCGAGAGAAGCCTTAATTTGCAAAGTAAAGCTTCCATGGCGAATTCAGATGCTGGAACGAGTAGCAGCAAAGCAGGACGAGGCCAGTATAAAGTATTCTTGAATTTCCATGGTCAAGATACTCGAGATGGATTCACCAGCTTCCTTCATCGAGACTTGAGAAATAATGGTATTCATGCCTTCATAGATAACGAAGGACTTCGAGTTGGCGAAGAAATTGGCGGAGTGCTCCTGCGAGCAATTGACGACTCCCAGATCTACATACCCATCTTCTCACAAAATTATGCTAGTAGCAAATGGTGTCTCCGTGAGCTCGCAAGGATGGTAGACAACACATCCAATTCGGAGGAGAAAAAAATCCTACCGATTTTTTACTACGTGGAGCCAAATGATGTTAACCTTAAAAGCCCATTATACAGCACGGCCATAAAAGAGCACAAGGAGGAGCATGAGAAGAAGCAACAGGAGAAGTTTCCTCACGAAGTAGAATCCTGGGAGGAAGCTCTTAAGAAGGTCGATAAAATCAAGGGCTGGGTGCTGCAAAAAGGCGAAAGGTAAGCTATAAAGATCACTGACCTTTCTAGCTTTAGAATCAAGCCCGTCCTGTACAAGAGACGTCGGGAGATAAATATAAATTAGCAAATCTTCACATCTTTGAAAAAAAAAAAAAAGTACAATCATATCTTCACATCTTTGAAAAAAAAAAAAAAGTACAATCATACGCAAGAGTTATTAAGGGTGAATAAAAGGAGTACACCGTTTTTTTTGGATTTAGAGGCATACATGTCAATTTGTATGATTGATGTAGCGTTTGTAACTAATGAACTTGCTTCTATTTGTGGTAGCCAAGCGGAACTTGTGGACTCGGTAGTTAAAGTGGTTTTGCAGGAGCTGAAGATAAGATACAAGTCTGTGACCAAAGATTTAGTTGGACTTGATCATCGAGTGGCAAAAGTACTGAAATTGTTAGATGTTGACTGTAGTGATGAAGTGAGGCTGCTCGGAATTCATGGAATGGGGGGCATCGGTAAAACCACTATAGCCAAGGTCGTCTACAATGAACTTTCTTCTCGCTTTGGAAAGTGTTGCGCCTTCCTTGACGATGTTCGAGAAACTTTAAAGAAGGACGGTTTAGTCTGGTTGCAAAAGAAGTTACTAACAGATATTGATAGTTCCAGTGCAGCAGAAATTATCAGGGAAGTTGATCACGGAAGGAAGATGATAGAGAGCGCACTTGGCAATAAGAAGGTTCTCATAGTTCTTGATGATGTTGATGAGAAAAAACAGATCGCGAATCTAATTGGACAACATCAGTTGTATCCCGGAACAAGAATAATTATCACCACTAGGAACACAAGTGTACTGGAGTTTACTAAGCAAAGAATGGCTCCTGAAACAAAGGAAGTGAATTCTGACCGTGCAATCCGAATTCTGCATTATGAAATGGTGGCGATGAATTTTGACGATGCATTCCAACTTTTCAAGAGGCATGCGTTTTGTGAAGACTCTCTAGCAACGGATTTTGACAATCTTTCAAGAGATATTGTTTCTACTACTGGGTGCCTTCCTTTGGCTCTTGAAGTTATAGGTTCCTCACTTCGTGGAGAGCACAAAGCGAAATGGGAGAATACATTAAACAAATTAGAGAAAATACCAGATGAGCGTGTACAAGAAAAGTTGATGATTAGCTATAAGGACCTAAATTGTCGTCAACATGAAATTTTTCTAGATATCGCATGCTTTTTCATCAGTGAGGATATTACCAATGCCAAATACATGTGGGAGGCTTGTGAATTTTATCCTGAATTGGAAATTGATGTTCTTGTTAGGAAATCCTTGATAAAGATAAAGGATGACAACAAATTTTGGATGCATGACCAACTGAGAGACTTGGGACGGGAAATTGTTCGTCGAAAAAATCCTAACAATTTCAAGAAGCAGAGTAGGGTGTGGACTAGCGAGGAGTTCCTTGATTTTGTAAGAACCGAAGAGGTAAGACAACTATCAAGTTCAATTGAAAAAAGTGACATCCTGCGTTTGAGGACTTAACTTTATGCTCATGATCTTTTCTTCCATTTCATTCATTCAAATTGTAAATAAAATTACTGGTTACCAATGAACTTTAACTAATCACTGCAAATGATTTATTGGCAGAGGTATGAAGATGTTGAAGCACTTGATCTGCAGTGGAGGTCTAATATCTCAATTAGACATGAAGAAATTAGAAGGTTTAAACATTTGAGGTTCCTGAGATTAAGTCATGGGGCCATATGTGGGGATTTCACCGTTTCTCTACCAAAGTTGAGATGGATTTCGTGGTATTTTGCTCGTCAAGATGTTTGTGGGCTTAGTATGCATTCAAAGAATTTAGTTGTCCTTGAACTTTCTCACAATGACTTAACAAATGATTCGAAAGTATGGGACTTAATTAAGGTATGGTTTCACCTCAATTTATAACAGTTGTCTCATACATTATTTGACTTCTTTTTGTGACGTTTATACATCCTTTTTGCAGATGGCAACCAAACTTAAAAATCTTACTCTTGTAGAATGTTGTGGCATTACTAGAACTCCAGACTTGTCTAAATGCCTGGATTTAGAGAGGTTGACTTTTGATCATTGTAAGAGTTTGAAGGAAATCGACGACTCCGTTGGAAAACTAAAGTGCTTGCTTGACTTGAATATCACCGGTTGTGGGCTTATTGAACGAGTGCCTGATGTTGGAGGGCTAGTGAAGCTTGAGTGCTTCTCTTTGAGCGGCTGCAACAAATTAAGCGGACTCCCTGCCTCTATCAGTAACTTAGCATCATTAAGGAAGTTGGACCTTTCATCTACTATAATTACAAGCCTGCCGGAGTCCATCGGTGACTTAGCATCATTGAGAAAATTGAACCTTTCATGTACTAGAATTACAACCCTGCCAGAATCCATCGAAAAGCTTCGGTGTTTGTCAAATCTCCGTCTGAATGGCACCGAGATTAGAAAACTTCCAAACTCCATTGGAAAATTAACATCGTTGAGCAATTTGGTACTGTCAAATTACGCAATCTGTAAAATTATAGATCGATGGGAGTTACCCAAAGCTATTGGAATGTTGGACAAACTGGAGACGCTTCATCTTAGTCACTGCAATCAGTTGTTTGGCAAAATTCCTGATGAAATAGGAGATCTATCCTCTCTAAGAGTCCTACATTTGTGTGGGACCAGAATTTGTCAAGTTCCGGGAACAATCAACAGGCTTTCTCGCCTATTAACACTTGACTTAACAGGGTGTGATGAGATTACAGAGTTGTTCGAGCTTCCAATGAGTTTAGTTTGTTTACATGTTCAATCTAGCTCACTACAGGTGGTCCCAAATCTCTCAAAGCTTACCAATCTAGTAGAGTTGGTCCTATCCGATGGCTCTAAAGGTCAAGATTCGTCAAACCTCAAGCACACATGTGACTTGGGGTGGATTGGTAGGCTATCCAAATTAAAGAAGTTGGAGTTGTGTCTTCTCAACATTGCCGCGCCACCTACGGAGTTGGGTCTCCTTTCTCTTCTAAAAGATCTTACTTTGTTTGGTCTAGATCTACAACCCTTGGAGCAACTACCGCCTTCTTTACTTTCTTTAGAACTTGACAATTTTAGCGTGACAGGACCACGGCAATTTAACTTGGAAATTCCGTCAAAATTGACGCTTCATCTCTCGAGATTGCAAGAAATTCAACTCTATGGATTTTCGCAATTGCAGGACTTTCGTTTGGACAGGTGTAACCTTAAGAGATTATCCATCCCATCCAGCTTAAGGACACTGAATGTACTTTATTGCCCTAATATGATTGAGATTCAGTTTCTTGGTATGTCGGCATCATTGGAGGAATTAGAAATCTTTGGGTGCCGGTCAATTGGAAGGATAGTATTATGTGGTGAGGGAGGATCTCTCGAGGTCCTCAATCAATTAGGGTCTTCTTCGAATGAGTCGACCGATTGTTCACCGGGAGTACTTCTTCTTCCCAATTCCTTGAAGAAACTAGAAAGACTTGAATTGCGGTTCTGCGAAAACCTAGTTGAGATTCAAGTCATTGGTACATTGTTGTCGTTGCAAGACATCTTCATTCAAATGTGCGACGCTATGGAAAAGTTGACTAGTATATCGAACTTGAAGAACCTTCATGGTTTGGCCATTTGTGGCTGCTCTAAGCTGCGGGTTGTTGAGGGCCTTGACAAGCTAGAGTTTTTGACTTGGTTGCATGTCTATGAGTGTCCTTTACTAGAAACATTGTTTGACATATCAAACTTGAAAATACCGAATGAGTGCCATATACTAGTTAGCGATTGCAGGGAGTCACTCAACTCGAGAGGTTGTACCACTTTTGAGCATTACAAAAAAGTGGCTCAACAAGGTGCGCCTCAATCAAAGACAAATAAGGTGAGCCTCAACCAGGATTTTATCATAACATCAAAGAATTTCACCTAAAATGCGACTAGATGTAAAATTCTTTTTACCAACTTTTACAAACATAAAGTAGTTAGAAGCATGCCATTGCACATACCTTTCATATTTCAGATAAATTTATAGAATGTTCAAGAATTGAATTGACAATGTAAATTTACAAGAAAATATAACAGCCTTCAGCCACTCCATAGAATCTTTTTTTCACTTGCAAATGTCAAGAATTCTCAAATTTTCCCTACCATAACAAACCAAAAGTCGCCATATGAGAGGATATATCTGATACAGGCAACATCATTGGGCTTTCCTCTCCATTTTCTTTGGTCCCCTCTCTTTGGTCATATTCGTCAATCCATTAACTTTATCTACAATTTCTATAAATGCAAACATGAAATGGAGGTTCCAAGTCATAGACTGAATATGGATGTCTTGTTCTATATAATGCATATTTATTTTAGATTCTTGTAGTGATACTATCTTTTCCTTTTGCCTCTTTCATCAATTCATTTAAGTTCAATCAGTAAGCAATTCAAGGTTAGAGATTTTCACTTCTGGACATTCTGAGGGATATGGAAGGTCATAATGTGCTTCATAGAGGAACATAATGTGGAAAAGTAAAACCGACTTTGAAGGAAGAAAAGTGGAGACTTTACACTACATGAATTACTGAATCATCATTCAGCAGCATATAGACTTTTGATGTCTTGCACATACTAGGAGCCATGAGCCTACTGTACCCTTGTTTGTGAAAAAGGCAAAACCAATGTTAAAACTGCATTTTCTCATTGTAGATAGGCTGAAGAAAATCTTGTTTTTCATGTAGGAGGAGGCTAAAATGGAAGGGGATGCTAAAGACTCAAACAGACTGAAGAAGTATATATTGAACTTAACCACGGCCTGTTTTTGCAAGTCTTGATGAATGTGCTCCACCAATAACATTTTGTGATAGATTGAAGACATGCTAGGTGAGCATATTGGAATGTGTCTGCCACCGCACTTTCCTTAGCTTTAAAACTGAAATTCTTTGTAGTTCGAAACAGAGTATACATATGAAGGACGATTCAGAATACATGGAGATGGAAAGACAAAGTCAAGTCTCGTCATTTTGGTTGATTGAAGAACCAAGTGATGGCTTGGAAAGACAACTTTCAGACTCCTCTTGATCAAACTCAAAGGGAACCACAATCGAGGGACAAGTGTTCCAGAAACAAGAACTCATGTTGCATAGGATATTCCCCTACTTTGGGGATTCATTAACCATTACCCCGACGTAAGTCTTTCTCTAAGTGAAGAACAAATTGATTTCCATATGGTTCGACTAACAAAGTATTTTCTAATATTTGGCTTGTGTATGACAGTTTCTTCAACCTTTGACGGCATGTGATAAACCAGCCGAGGCACCAAAAGGCAGTTGATTGGCACTAATATACATTTCCATCCAATGATTAGGTGGCTGGTTAGCAATTATCTTTGTTGAAATTCACTGCCCGAGATTTAATAAAAGCTGCTTGCTAATAAATGCAGCGACTTCTTACATAGCGAACTTCACTCATTTTGGACACAAGTCATTTTTCATCATCAAGTGTGCAATTTTCATTGTTAATCGTTCTCCAAAGTCGATAATCTGGTAGTTCTTCCATATGTGCACTTTCCATTCCCACTTGAAACGTGGTCAAATAGGAAGATTTAAATGCTCTTATGAAATCACTAATTATAATTGTAACCAACTATCATGTCGTACAGATGAAAGTGCATTCAACATATTAATTCTAACCTAACTCTATAGGTTCGGATGTATCTCCCCCCACCAAATAGATAGATTTCTATACAGGTTTGAAACCTTTTTCACAAGGAAATTAAGACTTATTTGCAAGACTAATTTGAAATAGTTTCCCTCCACCAACCATGTAGATCTTTGAATTTCTCAAGGTCATATTGAGATAGCAATTTCAGCATTTCACTACGCTTGGATGATTTGCAGTTTTTCGTACTTTTGGATCCTTTTCCCGTGACTTTCCCCTTTATAATTCCAGTAGTTGCGTCATCCCATAGATAAGCCTTGTGACTTACACCTCAAAAACAATATAAAATTTTCGAGGAAAGTACGGTACAGTGCCAAAACTAAGCACGGAGGAAAGTGACACTTAAGTGGGTTTCGAATTAAAGTGGTACTTGACTTAAGTGTCGGCTTACCCGCCAAAATCCGTAACGTGGTAATTTTCCGACAAGTTGGGTGCAAAACGACGTCATTTTGCACGCTGACATGGCTAAACAATACAAAAATGACGTCATTTTGGTGCCAAGCGTGTTAAAAAAATTAATATAAAAATTAATTAAATTAAATTAAAAAAGTAATTTATTTAAAACATTTAAAAATAAAAATAAAAATATTATAAAACTAAAATTAAAAAAACTAATTAAAAAAAACATTTAAAAATTAAATAAAAATATTAAAAAAACTAATTTTAAAAAATAAAATATTAAAAAATATTAAAAAAATTAAAAATTAAAAACTAAACTTATTTAAAAAATTTAAAAATAAAATAAAAATATTAAAAAAACTAAATATTTAAAAATATATAATAAATAAACTAAAAAATTAAAACATTTAAGAACTAAACTTATTTAAAACATTTAAAAATAAAATAAAAATATTAAAAATAATTATAAAAAGGGGAGGCCCTTCCGGCGATGGTGGCGAGGGCTCGGCCCTCGCCGCCGCCCCTTTTTTTAAAAAAAAAATTAATTTTAAATGTTTTAAATAAGTTTAGTTTTTAAATGTTATAAATTTTTAGTTTTTAATATATATTTTTGATTTTTTAATTTTATTTTTAAATGTTTTAAATAATTTTCGTTTTTAAATGTTATAAATTTTTAGTTTTTATAATATTTTTAAAAAAATTAGTTTTTTTAATTTTTTAGTTTTTTAATATTTTTATTTTATTTTTAAATGTTTTAAATAAATTTAGTTTTAAATTTAATTTAATTAATTTTTATATTAATTTTTTTAACATATCGAGGAATGCAAAAACGACGCCAGTTTTGCACCAAAATCTCCGGAAAATTGCCACGTCGGCTAGGGGTGAGCGTGGTTCCGGGTAGAGCAGGAGCAGGAACCGAGCCGGAGGAGGGTCCGGTTCGGTTCCCATTCTAAAGGGACCGGTTCCGGTTCCCCTTTTCTAGGAACCGGAACCAAAACCGACACTGGGAACCGGAACCGGAACCGGAACCGGTCCGGTTAGGGCAAAAAAATCCCCAAATCAAAACATCACTCTCAGTCTCAGTCTCACTTCTTCCACAGAATCCACACGACACTTTTTCTCTCACAGACTCACAGTCACAGTTGATAGTTCTCTCTTCGCCCGTCCGTTCTCCACCTCTGCTCGACGCCACCGCCGGTCGCCCTCGACGCCACCGCCGGTCGCCCTCGACGCCCCGCCCGGCCCGTGATCTGCTCAAGGGTCGAGGCCACCTCCGCTCGCACTCAAAGACACCGCGCGACCTCGGGCCCGGCTCGCCGTTTGCCCTCAACGGCACCGTCACTCGCCCTCGACACCACCACTCGGCGATCCACTGCTCGAGGCCGCCACCTCTCGCCCTCGACATCACCGCCGTTGACCGTGGCTCGCCGCTCGCCCTCAACGCCACCGTTGCTCGCCCTCAACGCCACCGCCGCTCACCCTCGAGTCCTCGACGCCACCACTCGCCAAGCCTGCTCGAGGCCACCTCCGCTCTCCCTTGACGGCACCGCCGTGACCTCTCGACGGCACCACTCGCTTCCGTTCCTTCTTACGTACTCGTAAGCTCGGGTTTCGTTCAACTTGCCTTAGGATTCGAGGTACGGATCTTTGGTTGGTCGCGCGCTTGTTTGCTCGAGATGCATTTTGGGAACTCTCGTTTTCCCTGTTTTGATTTGGGTTCGTGTTTTCTTTGTCGGTTTTTGGGGGGTCCCTAGCGAGACCCACCAACCATGCTCAAGTCGTTTCTCCTTTTCCCCTCCTCTGGACTTCTCACGGCTTCTTCACCGACCCTTTTCCCTGCGAGAGAAAAGAGAGAAAATTTTTGTAGTTTGTCCGTTTGTTGGTAACTTGAGTAACGATATGGGGCCCTTAGAGTGTCGGTTGCCGTGTTTGATTGTATGCCGGCTTCGCGATTGCCATTGGTGATCACAATCGCCTAACAAGCGCCATGCCTTACCGAAATCCCCTACCAATTTCATAGTCTGTAGTTGCAGTCGTTGATTCATTGTGCCACATGTGAGTAGTGGCATTATAAATTATAATTAATAATGCTTTTTGATGCTTAGAATTGGTCTCTTGAGTTATGATTTTATCTGTCTTGTTTGACTGAACAAAGGTAGATGTTTTATAGAACAATCACCTATTGATTTTGAGTCAACGATATAAAACTAGCGAAAAGAAATAACTAAAATTGCACAGTGTTTGTATTACAGGCATCGTCGGGTCCTATGTCCTCAAGGGGTTGGATCAAGGAGTTCGTGAAACGGAGAGCGTTGGAGGTTGGCGATGAGGTTGGGATATATTGGGATCCTAGTGAGTGCAAGTTCCACTTTAGCCTTCTTCACATGGTGAGTTAGGCTTGATCTTGAATTAGTATTGTTTTTTTTTAGTTTGGTGACCAACGGGAAAAATTTGATCTCTTGAAAAGGATATTAGTGATGGAATTCTATTGTATGCAATCAAACTATCTCTCAGAAATTCAATTCTTGGTGAGTGCTTCTTTTGAAGCTCACTTCTGTCTTTAATTTTGTTGTGTGAGTCTTCACTGTGGTAATATCTTTGAATGGGTAAAGTTGATTATTGTAGATGGGCAACATCGACTTTCTTAATCTGTTTGAGCAAAATTTTTAAATGATCTTTTCTAAGAGGGACTTCTTATTTGGTAGTGATCGGTGTCTCTGGCTATTTAATTTTAGAGTTGAATTTTGTAATGGCAGCTACATTCTTGGGTAAGTCAAGTTGGCGGCATGTAAGCTCGTCATCAAATGATCGGTGTATCTATGATGACGAGCTTACATGCTGTCATGCAATAGAGGTCTGTTTTTATGTGTTGCTTATTTGAATGAATGAGATGGCATTGAACTTCTCCATTGTTTAAAATCTCTCGGCTTTACATTGCTGAGATTGCACGGTACTTGTGAATCACTTTGTTTCATTTGATGTTTTCTTGACTTCGTTTGGAGTCTATTGGTCTTCTTTGTCTCTGATTATAATGAGAGGTTGCCTTATTTGATGGTAGTGAATCTCAAGCAATTTGATTAGATGAATGCTTCCAAGCAACGGATTATTATTAGTTCTGGAATGTTTTACCATGCTAAATTATATACTCCTTATTTGCTCTAAAGCGACTTTTCTTATCGTAGAATGCTATATGTGACTCACATATGCTTATGGAGCTCTTTGTTTAATATGTTCTAACCAAATGTAGCAAATTTAATTTTAAAATCAAATGTTTAGATAATTTGGCTAGATCAATGTCTTTGATCTTCGTAGCTGGCATGTCTAAAAAATCGAAGCTTCTAGCATGCTTCGTTCAAGTCTTAGAGCCACTAACAAGCAAAAGCACTTCTTGGAATGTATAATTTGGAACCATCCTATGCTTGCATTCATAAAACTTGCATCTTATCACGGACAGATGCACTAACTCTTTTACTATGTTTTGTACGATCTGTTGGGAAACTTGAGTGTGTCTCAAAAAAGAAGACTACAACTTAATCAAGAGGAAAGGATTGGCTGTTGTTATTTGTTCGTGGGCACGCTTGAGTGATATACCATTCATAAAACTGCGGTGTTCTTCTCCACGCCTTTGTATGGTCCTTCGCTTGTCAATTTTATTTTCTGATTAGTCACATGTCACACGGTAGATGCAGTCTATACAAACTTGTGGATTTTGGTGTTGGAGTACATATTCTCCATGGATTTATCTAAATGTTTGGGCATCTCATTCTCATGTATTGGGTTCTGCATATTGTTTAAAAAAATATGCACATACTAGAAATATGAATAATGGCTTTCTTTCACTTGGTTAAATGAATTTTCGTTGATGTTCTCATGCTTGCCTCTTTATCTTGGTAATGATGGAGTCTTGGGCTAAACTTTTATAATAGAGACAATCAAAGGTTCATTAGGTAGAAACATCATTGCTTCTACAATATGTTTTCTTAATACTTTTAATCTTTTATGCATGTAATAGATTTATATAAATGAAATAGCATGATTGTTCGTTTAGTTTTGTTCAATAGACATACCATCTCTTTTGGTTTTTGCTGCACCTCTCTCTTCCTCAGCATAACGGGTGAACTTTCTTGCGGTGGCAGCTCGCCCAAATTGTTTTTTCTTCTTTTGACAAAAGGAATTCTGTTTGTAGTATACTCATTATGCATATGTACTTAAGTAAGTGCTGATCATCACTTTGTTATAGGAGTTCACATCTATTATTGTGCTGTATTATGTTTCTATATAGCATTGGTATGCTGTATTTCAACATAATAGACTTAGCTTATGTATAAAAGTGCCGTATTATGTTTCTATAGAACAT
This sequence comes from Eucalyptus marginata, assembly GCA_014182565.1. Lineage (NCBI taxonomy): Eukaryota > Viridiplantae > Streptophyta > Magnoliopsida > Myrtales > Myrtaceae > Eucalyptus > Eucalyptus marginata. Next base: position 32,950,518 of record CM024587.1, on the reverse strand, counting down.
TGGTATGCTGTATTTCAACATAATAGACTTAGCTTATGTATAAAAGTGCCGTATTATGTTTCTATAGAACATTGGTATGCTGTATTTCAACATAATAGACTTAGCTTATGTATAAAAGTGATGTATTATGTTTCTATACAGCATTGGTATGCTGTATTATACTGTATTAACATTGTTATCAACTAAATTAATTATATTCTGTTATTGTTGTGTAGTGCAAAGTTAATGAATCAAGATAATACATCAATGGAGGTGGAGGGACACGAGGAGATGACTCCGATCACGGTGGAGTTTTCGGCCATGAAAATGAAGAAGAGGCACCCCCTACCACGAGTGCCACAAGTAAGGCTGGTTCTCATCTTCCCCTTGATAAGAAATATACATCGGAATGCTGGAATCATTATACTAGAATTAATGATAAGGATGGAAAAACAAATCAAGTGAAGTGCATTCATTGTGGGACTATGCTTAAGTATCGTGTTGCTAACGGTACTTACGCGACGAGAAAACACTTGACCACATGCAGGAGGTTTCCCGTAATGTAGATAAGAGACGAGAGAGATTCTTTGCACCACGTAATGTAGACGTGGCTGGCAAGTCGAGGAGGAGATTCTACTGCTGGTAGTGTCTTATCGACATGGGCGTTTAATCAAGAACGTTGTAGGCGGATGCTTGCTCGGTTCATCATCATTGATGAGCAACCTTTTTCCTTGGTTGAGCGTGTTGGATTTCGTGAATTTGTCGGTGAGCTACAACCTCTCTTCAAACATATATCACGTTTCACAATGGCCAAAGATTGCATGAAGTTGTATTTAGATGAAAAAACTTCTTTGAAGAATTTTTCGACGGATTAATTCTAGGATCGCACTCACAACCGATACATGGACTTCCATTCAAAATCTGAATTATTTGTGTCTCACTTTGCTCATTTTATTGATGAAAATTGGAAGTTGCATAAAAGAATCATCAATTTTGTGGTGATGCATAGTCATAGGGGTAGGGAGATTGGGAGGATGGTGGAAAAATGCATTGAAGAGTGGGGAATTGAAAAGAAAGTATCCACAATCACTGTGGATAATGCTAGCTCGAATGATGTTGCAATTAACTATTTGAGGGATAAATTTTCCAAAGAAAAGTCGTTGATATTGGATGGTAGTGTTTTACACATGAGATGCACAGCTCATATATTGAATTTGATTGTGAGAGATGGCTTGACTACGGTATGTGACTCCATTGCACGTATCCGGAATGTGGTTAGATATGTAAAGAGTTCTCCCGCAAGAGCCAATGCATTTCAGTCTTGCATTAAGAGTGAAAAGATCACTTATAAGGGTTCGGTAGTTCTTGATGTTGCCACTAGATGGAATTCCACTTATCTCATGTTAGACACAGCCATAAAGTTCAGAAAAGCTTTCCAAAGAATGGAAGACGACAATATATCATTTGCAAGTGAGCTGAATCATGAAACTCCTATTGATGATGATTGGGAAAATGCTATTATTCTTTCAGATTTTCTAAAAGTATTCTATGATGCCACCAATCGGATGTCGGGGAGTTCATATGTTACTTCAAATGATTATTTTGAAGGAATAGCTCTTTTGTATAGATATTTGAAAGATGCGGTCAATGCTTCGGATCCTCGGCTTCAAGATATGGGTGTGAAAATGAAAGAAAAATTTGATAAATATTATGGAAGCTTGGATAAAGTGAATATGATGGTGTTGATTGCGGTTGTGTTAGATCCTAGAGCCAAGTTGAATTATGTGAATTTCTTGTATGGACAAATTTATGATGATGAATTGAAAGTTAAAGAGATGCATTACAAGGTGAAGGATGCATTAGAGCGTTTGTATGAATTTTATGAGCAATCTTATTCTTCTCTTATTTCAAGTGATCAAAATTTTGGTGGCCATAGTTCGGGTGCAAGTGGTAGTGCTTCCAATGTCGATTCGGGTGGTAGTGATTCTAGTGAAAGAATAAAAAGTATGACGCCCAAGCTTGGAAGAAAATGTTTTTATACTCGAATGAACAAGGGTGTGATGACAACAAGTCCGAGCTTGATGAGTATCTTCAAGAAAAAAATGAAAAGGATCTTGATCTTGACCTTTTGATGTGGTGGAAGACTAATGGCTCAAAATATAAGATCCTTTCTTTGATGGCTCGAGATATTTTGTCCATTCCCGTATCTACCGTTGCTTCCGAGTCAACTTTTAGTACATCGGGTCGTGTGCTTGATGGCTTTGAAGTTCTCTAACTCCTAAAGTAGTGGAAGCTTTGATTTGCACTCAAGATTGGTTGAGAGCCGTTCGTGTACCGATTGATATTGAGGAGTGCATCGAGAATGCAGAAAAGTTTGAGTTGGGTAAGTGACATTGATTATATCTTTATATATTGTAATTCTTTTTGTATATCTATAAGTGAATATTTTATCTAATCTCTCTTCTTCTGTTTTTAGATATGGATGTTGTTAATGCAGAGATTATGGCCGGTAAATAGAGTTTATCAGCAATAGCTTTACTCAAGTTGAAGGCCGCGTTCTACCGGCTCTTAAGGTGCCACTGCTAGTTTCCTTTTTGCATTTTGTTTGCTGGATTAAAAAAGAAAAAGAAAAAGAAATTCTGTTTGTTTGCAATGGACTGTTAGACAATCATCTGCAATAACACAAACTTCTGTGGCTTTCTTCCTAGCTAAAAGTGGGCAATGGAGAGGATTTCTTCCCCATGTGGAGGTTAGCATTTATTTTTTAACTATCTTAGTGTGCTCAAATACCCAAATCTACAAATCTGAGATTTTTTTTCCCTACTTCATAGGTGGTATGTGAAGAGTTGGACTGGCTTCCTTTCTATCGGCCTGGCGGGAAATCGAAAACTGTCACATGGTCATCAAAGTAAACAAAAAAATCCTCCAAATCCGAAGCTATTGGTCTGGTGTTGGATGTATGTTCTCATTGGATGCAGAGCTTTATTAAATATAGTAAATGGCTGGGAAACCCCTCAAATGTCAAGGCAGCAGGATTTGTATCTAGAGGGTGGGGAAATTATGTTTTGTAAGTACTAAGCAATATCAATATCTTTATGTAACACTGAACCATCTTTTCCTATTGTTGCTCTTCAGCCACAACAACTTGGTGGAGTGCATGGACAAACTTGGAATGCTAAAGTAGGCTACCACACTCCAAGCCCTGTCTCTCTCCCTTTACATCCTCATGCATTAGCACATAAACTTGCATTTACTACATCTAAATGAGGAGTCTCAAACCTGACACGTGCATTTTTCGATAGATGAACATGCTGTGATTATTTAAAAGCTCTTGTTGTTGCTGTAGCTAGAGTGTTGTGGGTGGAACCTTAGCTATGTGTATGGATATTAGTATATTACAATGGAAACATATTTGCTTGGAAAACTTATAGCCAAGTCTTCGTTTTAAGATTATTTTAGGTGATATAGTGACTAAAGTGATACACAAAATGAGATTTTTGGCCCATAGAAATATGTAGACATTATATGAAAGGATATACCAGTATAAATTTTTGAATGGAGCGTGTTTCACCTGGTCCTACTAAATTCTTGGTAAGCAAGTATAGCTTGTTTTTAAAACTCTCTAAATGTGTATGGTAGCCCATCAGAATCAGGTAGTGAATCATCCGTCTGTGGATATTTCCCACAGACGGTAAGTTCTGTAGAAGATGTAGGATTTTAATTTGCCCATTTGCCAGTGATACATTTCCCAAGAGTATGAATCCACGACACACCCTCCTATTTCGCTGTCTGTGCAATCCACAATGCTTACACAGAGAACTATGGCACTTGGATGGTTTTGAATTTTGCCGAGTGTGGTCTATGCTTCTACATGGGCTTGTACATTTAGGTCCATCGAGATGTTATGAGTTTTTAAAGAAGTTCTAAGCATGTCAGAATGACTTGAGAGCAGATTCTAAGCCAATCTTTTGTTTCTACTTAATCTTGCTTTTTTTATTAACTTTATGAATCTGTAAGTTGTGTAAATCATATATGGTTCTCAGTCATGGCTATGTTGCTGCTAATAGCCTTATACATCTTGTTGATAGGACTGGTCCCTTGCTGGCCAAATTGTCAGCTATATGCATGGTTAATATTATGTTCCTCTTATGACTGGTACCTTGACAATATATATATATATATATATATATATATATATATATATATATATATAATTTTGTTCCTATTCTATGTTTCTATCTTGGGCTTTTGTGTTATCTCCAGAATGTGTCAATAAAGATATTGGACCTTGGCCAACTCATATCGAGAGATCAATCATCACATTTAGCTGGCAGTACCAAATATAAGCAGATAGCGTGTTTAGCAGGAAATAAGAGTAGAAAAATCTACCATGACGCATGATTATTTCATTTTTATCAAAAGGAGTGATCAAAATATGTTTGGTTGGGGCATATTTCAAAGACCCTGCTCTTTGCTTCCACGAATTATAGTTTTCTACTCTATGATGCATCCCTCATTATGTACTTTTCATCTTGAAATGCTGTTGACTTCCGCTATTTTCTGACAATGTAGCCAGCAAAGTTGTACAAGCTCAAGCATCTTTCAAAGGTTGAAGTTATAACAAATGACCCCAGCGGATGCACATTTATGTTGGTAAGGCCACAGCTTTAAATCAAACTTTTTTTGTTATAAATCATGTGGTCTACATGATTTGACTTGCAGACAAAAGAACATAAGGAAAGGAAACGGCTATGCAATATTTTACTTCTGAAATTGGCTATTCCATTTTTTCTCTATTTATTATATTTGGCTTCTTATCGAGCCTCTTATAGGGATTTGATAACCTTAGAAGCCAGAGTGTTGCTCCACCTCAATGGACAATGCGCAATATCGATGACAGGTAATGACACATTAAGTACAAAGGGAAGTCACTCGCAGTATCATTTTTTTCCCTGCATTTAACTGAAGTTTCTTAGTTATGATTGCCCACTTAATTCTCTTCATCGATTCTTCTGTAGGAACCGCCTTTTACTTTGCATCTTAAATATCTGTAAAGATGTCCTTGGTCGCCTGCCAAAAGTAGTTGGAATAGATGTTGTCGAAATGGCTCTTTGGGCTAAGGTGAGCTAGTTTTATTTTCTTTTGACCAGAAGTTGAGCAAATTTTCACATTCCAATTTGTGGACTTGTTGCATTGCTGGCATACTTTATAATTCTAAGAGAATCTGTTGATGCGAGCAATAAAGGAATAGTTCATTATCTATTCCATGTGACAGGATATTACCTTATAATGTCATGGGGAGTTAACATGATCATATGAACTATTTCACTGTGTTGACATGCATTAACTTCCCCCTTTGATGGTTGGTCTAGGTTAGGTCCTCTTTATCCATTCTATGTGCTTGTGATGGTCTGATGCAATACGAGCCTGTGTATCTCTTGTCAATGTTGTCATTGCTCAGGTCCTAGAACTAGAAATGCTAGAGTGCAGTATCCATTCACTCCATGATATCTCTTTTTCTGCATTAAAAACAAAAGTGACTTTGCCTGGGGCTCTTGTCAAGGTCAATTGCATGGTTCCTCGAGTTTAATATATTTGGAGCTCTTCTTTGTCTCAGTAAAATCTTATTCATTAGTTAACCTATCTGTTGCCAGAAAATAAGATATTTTCATTGGAAGATTTGAATTTTCTTGTGCATTTGTGTTTTTGCTAATAACACCTACTTTGTCTTTATTGTACATTCATTATAAGGATATGACCTCTTTAATCTATCAACTTTATTTGATGAGAGAAGTTAATGCTTGCTTAATGCGGATCTGTTTAAAATATGTATTGACTCATGGTTGTTCTTGTTGCCCAGACATTCTTCATTGCTGCACTATTGGCCATGCAATACAAAAAGGGACTGGTAATCTCTCTCTCTCTCTCTCTGGCACACACTAGTGGTGTCAGAACTTGATTTGGCATGAATAATTTATCTAATATTGTTATCGACCTATAGATTTGACCTGAAAATATCTCCTTATGAAGGAAATATCATCTAAGGTTCACCAATCATTTACACCTGTCAAAATTTTGTTTTTCTGCTCAATAATACTAGAGAATTTACTCTTCATGTGAACTAATATCAGATGCTTCAATAGGATTCTGCCCATGATGGGCGACAAATTGTAGCACTGAAAACTTGATCCTGTTATTTTACGGGATCGTTTACCTTCTTTACTAATTTCTTTACTAATTTTAGTCTTTGGGATGGACAGCCTTTAGTAGAATGTCTAAAAACTCTTATGTTTTGAACTTTTGATGCTCTTTAAAATATATGAACAGGTTCTTTTAGGATCAATGGGTGCTCTTTCATTAATGACAATCATGCATTTGTGATTGGAAAGATATTTCAGTCGTGCACCTGCTCACTTGTACGTCGGAAGCTGAAGAGCTTCTAAAAGAAAATGTTATTTTTAATTAGATGCTTGCTTCCTTGTGATCCTTCACTTTGGATATACATTTTCTCACTTGGCTATTTGCTGATCTATTTCTCAGCATGCTATCTTAATAGGTTTTGGCATTTAAGAAAGTTTGTGGTACCTGATTTGATTCAATATGTTTATTAGGTCTCCAAACGGCTTTCGAATCCTCTTGAGATTGTGCGGAAGTCCTTTGCCTCGTATTCTTTCTTTGTAAGCATCTTTCGTTCTTCTCTTTTGGTCCAATATTTCGTCAAAGTAGAAGATGCAGATTGTTTTTCCCTCACTTTGCATTCAATGAAATTGTTAAATTTGCCACCAGAAAATTTTACATTGCCATTGAAGAACCCGTCTTGGCTTGTTTTGGTGTTCTACAGCATTTGGTCGTTGCGCCTAATGAAATCTGTATTTACTATGTTCTTTATCAATATTGTGTACACATATTGTGGAGATGGAGATCCTTTTTCCTCTTTTTAGTACTTGTAATATTAATGTTGGTACTTTGAATGGTCATTCCTCTGATCGAAGTGGAAAGCTGGTTCTCAATATGTTTATCATTTTGAAACTGTATCGGTAAGCCATGATGTTTAATTATCTGTGTCTCAGGTGATACGTGGGCATTATAGTCCAGCAAACGAAGTGATCCTTAAAGGTCGCTGGCATGGCTCTCTTGATGCAAGTGGTGGAGGGAATGGGGATACAATGGTAGATACTTTCCTTTAAAGAATTATTACTATAGCCAAAAACACGAGATCTCGAAGCACAAGATCGGACAACGGCTTTGAAATAGGGAGCCCGTTGTGCTCGTATGACCGGGAAAAATTGAATTCATTTAGCAGGGGACAAAAGTCTGTGCTTAGATGAAGTAATTTGCCTTTTCCTGTTTGGAAATAGGTTTTTGCCTGTCAATTTCTCTTAGTTACAATCTTAGTTGCTGTCATAAGCGAATCTCAATACCACTAAGTTTTACATTCTTTCTTGCTGTTTTCCTTTGTCTTCCAGCATAGGACATGGTCCATGTGATACTTTGTGATGACAAAATTTCTGGACGTACGTACAAATTCTTTGATATGTGTAGATGGGACAATGAAAAGTTACAATGTCTCTTTGCTTTAATTTCAGAAACATTTTTGATGGCATATTGCTTAGTTATCCTCTTTCCAAGTCTGCAATTTCTTGGCTCATCTTGCTCAAGACAATTATTTGTACCGCATGAATCCTACAGGCAGATTTTGACTTCCATGGAGAGGACTTGGAATGGGGGACTGTTGGAACTGTTGGGCAGGAATCGACCCGGAACTTTGTGACGGGGTAGGTTCCGGGTTCTGGTTCGACGGGTAGGTTGGGTTCCAAAAAATGAGGAACCTGTACCCGAGGGTAGGTTCCAGGTTCCAAGCGGAACCTGTAAGGAACCGGGAACCGCTCACCCCTAACGTCAGCCATTTGGCCGGATTGTCACTAAAGTGATCCATTTTGCTCCGATTTTGGCACTTAAGTGTCACTTTCCTAACTTTTGGCACTTAAGTGTCCCTCCATGCCAAGTTTTGGCACTCCAGGTGTCCGTAACTCTAAAATTTTCTTTGCACCAACTTTAATTAAAGCAACAAAATGGTAGCATGGCTTGTAATTTCAAACAATCCCAGCAACATTGATACATGCTCTAGCAGGGCATAAACAAAGAATCGACAAAGTGGAGCGAGAGAGAGAGAAAGAGAGCTGGTGATTAAGATGGAGTTGCTTATCTCATTATGCTGGTGCTTTGTCTGTGTGGAATTTTGGGAGAAAGATTTTAACATACAAGGAAAACATGATTGGCAGATCTTGAACTGTCGAGGGTATGCAAGATAAAATTAAATCATACAGTTTAATACCTAACCAACACAACTGAAGTTGCTGAAAAAATTCATCTGCATTCATACGCCTGTCATACGGAGGGTTCTCACGGGGGCAGTGGGTAGTTCTAGCTCAGGCTTAGATATAAGTGGAGAGACATAAAAGTCGACCATCTCCTTGGTTACTTCTTCCAAACTTGGAGGATCCCACTGCACATTATTTGAGAAACCCACGATGATTTCAGTCATTAAAGTTGAGAAAATGTGTAAGGTTGGAAAAATTGGGACTCAATTTTGCCTTTGAAGCAAAGTCCTTATCCATTAACCGTGCCCGAACACCCTACAAATAGCAGAGAGCACTATTAATCAGAACAGAAACTACCTTTGCAACCCCACAGATGGCAAAGTGTACAATCATCTGACAATAAGGAGAGAAGGAAAAAAAAAAACCATAGGATTCAATCATCCAACTGCTGTGGATGTCCAAGATTTGCGTACCTCACAGAAGTCTTTGGAAACTTCTCTAGAGATTCCATGAAGAGATATTCGGTATTCCCGAGTTAAACATTGATCAAGAGTCCGGAATCTGCCTTCACGAATCTAGAAGTAATAATTATAACCAAGTCAATGTCTAAGAGAAGGAATCTGTGTCTAACAAAGAAAATCAAAAGAATGGTCTATCACGGATCTTAAAGTGACTTTTAAGCTCAATGGAGAAGCTTCCCTTAGTTTCTTGAGGGTCCTTGCACACCATTCATCATAAGAGTCAGCTGCTTCAATTTCCTAAGCAACACCAATTTAATAAGATGGCAATAATAGAACATCTAGCATATTAACTATGCTGACTCATTGCATTTCTCAGTTGATTAGTCCCAATTCTACCATCATGTCATCTGGCAAAATAAAACATCAGTCATACCATCTCAAAAACCAGTATAAGAGTCCTTTTCAGGGTCTCTTGTCCAACTTACCAGTGCATGAATAATTTCCTTGACTGTGTCATGGCTAAAGCATTTATCGATCACTTCAATCCCGAGTCAATGAACAAGACAAAAATACTCCATTTAAAAAATTATTTGATACACACTTCAATAGCTGCAACAAATAATACTGAAGAGATTAGAAAACAAAATACTTCCTGGTAGTAAGCATAAACAAAAGTGCAAGGTCATTCTTTAATAAAGGCGGGAAGAAATATACTTGCATAGAGAAGGAAGAAACTTTCTACATAAAAGCAGCAATCACTCTGCTATGTGGAATATTTACTTGTCCCTTGCACAGTTCTAATATGCACAACAACTAACAACATGTCATAACTAATAACTTATTATGTAGATCTTAAGTGTTTGGAATGACTGATTCATAGTTCTACTTGGGTTTGGATAAAACAGAATCAACCACATAAAGTGTGAACATAGCTAGTACAAAATTTCTAAGCATATAAAGCCTATATTTGCCTTATAGCCAACTACACCAAAAAGTAAGAAAGCTATAGCTATGTGTGGTAGAACGCAATCTACTCGCAATGTACATCATTTATTAGCTACATCACAAACTTCTCTAGTCTGTTTCCCTAGACAAGCGTACAACATAAAGTTATACTGTATAGATCCAAAAAACATAGTCATTTACATAGAGGAGGATAAAAGTAAAAAAATCATGCCATAAAGAACCCAGAAGCTGTAGACTAAAGTTGAACATTACTTATGAGTGATACTTCTCCTGTGAGGATAAACAAGATCACCATATTGTGAAAGGGATGTCTACGGATCATCAGTAGTCAGTCTACCAAGACGCTCTTCAATCAAAGCCAATTTATGTCAAGGTCATTAGTCAAAAGTCCAAAGAGATTATCAAGGTATGAAGGGTAAAAACACTGAAGCAGCAGTCAAAGGTGCATTGAAAACAAACCGCATGTAGTGAATAGTGAGTAGCCAAGCGGCAGGCAACCATTTCAACACCATTAAGCTTATCCGCCGTGAGAGCCAGGTATTCCCCTGAAAGAAGAAGGCCACATTCTAAGACAGTATCCTAACGCTAGTTATTGACAACTTGGTATTCAAAGAGGAACAGTACTAAACCGTGCAAAGAAAATACTGTGGAAACTATATGAACCTTTCATTACAAACATAAGGACAAAGCAAAAACTATATGATCTCTTCATGGTTCAATAATAAATTATACTTTGCAAACAAAGGCTTCCCTTTAGTGCAATGCATTGGATGGTCTTCAACATTTCTGCATGCCAGAAGGGAACTAATGGATACAGCAAAACATGCGAACATGCAGTAAAGATTAAATTTTCAAGGAAGTTCCAGTTTACAGAAACCAATAGAACACTTTGAGGCCTAAGTTTTTCTGACCCTTCTGACCTATTTTTAATTTGGTGAATGATCTCCTTATTTCATTACAGAGTTTAGCCAAGACCTCCCTTTTGTTTGCATAGACAATGTACCTAGATAGCCAGGTAGACGGGAAAGGTGGAAGGAAGCTCCTGCATTTGGATAAAATCCTATTTGAACCTCTGGATGGGAAAAAACCTGCAATTGAAAGCATTAGCTCAAGAATTTATTTTGCGGAATTGCTGCAGAAAAATGAAACCGGGTGCATTATATATGTTTGCTTGTTCAAGTTAGTCCTCCAATTAAAAACCTAAACAGAAATGGTGAAGTGGATGTCACAAGGCTATAACTTGCCACCTTGGCATCTACATAGCCACATAGGGTCCATGTGGCTATTACAAGGTTGAAAAAATATATAAAGATTTCGTGTTGTGCGAACACAACATCAATGCTTTCAAAAACTCTCCCCTCTATCTTTCTCTAGCGCGTGGCATTCAGAGGACATGGCGACAAGTGCCTCGTCACCATGACCCTGCCTATGGCTGGGCAACACCGCCTCCACGAGCGGGCCACCCTTCCTCCGCCAAGTCACCCTTACCCTAACCTTCCCCATCCTCTGTTTCTCCCTCTCCAGGCTTTGCTTTATTTTTATTTTTTTAATTCCACCTCATAAATTTGCTAAAGAATAATAATGATGCGGCATTAATGCGGATGGGCATATCGGTATTCCAGTCTAACTATTTGATGGAAGGACTAACTTGAACGAACAAACAGTTCAAGGACTTAATCGTACAGAAAAAGAAAAGTTGAGGGACGACAATGCAATTTGAAAAGGTTCAAGACCTCCCATAACATTATCCCATATGTATAATCTGTGTTGATACCAATCCCATGACAATTTAGCTCACAAGTTTGGCCAGAAACCTAGGTTCCAACTCAGGAGCAAATTCAAGTATTATGACAGCTGATGGCATCGAACCTCACTTTCAAAAAATAATAAGAAATAAGTTGGCAAAGGAAGTTGAATAAAGACAACCCCGACGAGCACATGTACGAAAGCAATTAGCCTCTATATCAGTATTTAGGAAAAGTCACATACTATTTTATTAGTTGCCAATCAAAACATTCTAGGGCGAGAAATCCCTGCTTTGCTTGCCATTGTGACGTTGTCCAAGATAGCCAGCTGCCCAAGAGTGAAGTAAATAAAAAGTGACATGACCGGCGTTAACGTAGATAATTTTTTAATTTCTTTTTTCAACAATTTCTTCGAATTTTTTTTATTGATTTTTTTCCCGAGTGCAGTGCCTGGCCAGAAACCGTCGTTCCTTTCCCCTTTTCTACGCTCAAATGCGTCAAAAACAAATTCTGTTATCCCCCTCCAGCTCAGCATTCAGGGTTGTAGCTTTGCCCAATTTATGGGTTCCATGGGCCGCGTTATGGGCCGAAATGAACAGTGGGTTGGTACGGGTGATGGGCTTTGGATCATGGGCTTCGACCGAGATTTATGGGCTAACCTTCAGGGCTGAGGTCTGATGAAATAGACTAATGCAAATGGTAGACGGACGATTGGGGACGATTGGGCGTTCCTTATAATTATTTAATTATTTATTTTGGTATATTTAAGAAACGAAAACTTGAATTAGCCAACTAAATTTTAGGCATCAATCAACTACTAGTCAAGGAACAAAACTTTGGGGCATGACTTTGATGCATGCTACATATTTGATTATTTACATCAACAAAGATTTAACAAACATTAGATCATTTGATTAGATTTTCGAATTTTATACTGCACGATTCATGAGATTAGTCAAGCAGTTTAATAAGATTGCGATTGACAAAAATTTGATTTCAATATTATTATATGATATTTATGTTAGTTTGGGTTCACTCCATGTGGAGAAAACCCATGAGTTGCAAGCCCTGGGGGCAGCCCATATAATAAGTTATATGGAAAAATAAGGTTTCTTACTATCTTTAAAGAGGTAGCCGCAAAAAAGACGTAGTAACAAGAGAAAAAGATAAAGCAGAAGATCTGGGGGTTGGAGTAATATCTGATTTACATCAAGCTAGCATTGGAGGTCGATTCGTGGTCCGATTGAGCTGAAATTTTGTCAGCATGTTCATGGCACAATCTTCTCGAATTTGAATGGTTTGATTTTCGTTTGAAGCTCCCTACATCAAGTTTTTCGTGGATTGATCAAAACATGCGTTTTTGGTCAAATTTATCCTTGATCTCTTGTGAAATTCATGTGTATTGCTAAGAATTATGTTCTTGAGGTCTTTGTTGCTATGTACCTCTAGTATTTGCTAGAGAAGAACATTGTTCACCCAATTTTGTTGATAGTGAAGATTTTCGGGTGGACTCCGGTCCCGTGGTTTTTTATCTCCTCACATCGATGAGGTTTTCCACGTAAAAAAATCATCTTGTGTTCGCGTGCTTGGTATTTATTTTACTCTACTATATCGATTCCTATTACAAGATGGGAGATTATTTTATTCTGCTGCATTAATTCAATATTGTTCGAATTGTTACCGTTCTCCCATCATAGTGGTATTAGAGCTTCTGGTTATTGCTTGAGTTTTCTGCCTTGTGTTAAACAATGGAAACGAATATGAGTAGAATGGTTACACTGAATAGTTCGAATTATCATATTTGGAAAGGGAAGATGGAAGACCTTTTATATGTGAAAGATTTTTATTTGCCCGTATTTGCCAAGGAGAAACCGGAGAATAAAACTAATGCTGAATGGTCTATATTTCATTGTCAAGTGTGTGGTTATATTAGGCAGTGGGTAGATGATAATGTTTTGAACCATATTATTGAGGAAACACATGCACGCAATTTATGGGATAAGCTCGAACAGTTATATGCTCGAAAGACTGGGAATAATAATTTATTTTTGATAAAACAGATGATGGCTTTGAGATATCAAGATGGTACTCGTTTGACTGATCATTTAAATTCTTTTCAAGGAATTATAATCAGTTGGCTGCGATAGGAATTAAGTTTGATGATGAGATACAAGCACTATGGTTGCTTGGTACTTTGCCGGACTCATGGAAGACGTTCCGAACATCTTTGTCTAATTCTGCCCCGGATGGTACGATTACCGTAGATTTGGCCAAGAGTAATATTTTGAATGAAGAGATGAGAAGGAAGACACAAGGATCGTCCTCTTCACATTTTAATGCCTTGGTTGTTGAGAAAAGGGGAAGAAGTGAGTCTCGAGATCCAAGAAATAGAGATAAAAGTCGAGATAAAAGTAGAGGTAAGTACAAAAAATTTGCGTCAGTTATGACAAAATAGGGCTATAAGAAGATTTCCTCAGATAACTATGTGTTTGTTCAAAAATTTTCTGATGATGACTTTATTATTCTCTTGCTTTATGTTGATGATATGCTGATTGTTGGCAGGAATGCTTCAAGAATTGAGTTATTGAAGAAACAGTTGAGCAAGTCTTTTGTCATGAAAGACTTGGGCTCAGCGAAGCAGATTCTTGGTATTAGAATTACCCAAGACAGAGATGCTAAGAAGTTGTTTTTGTCGCAAGAGAAATATATCGAGAAGATCCTTCAAAAACAAGGCTAAAGTGGTTAGTACTCCTCTTGCTGCCCACTTTAAGTTAAATATGAAGCAAAGTCTTACGACTGATAAAGAGAAGAAAGATATGGAAAGTGTTCCATATGCCTCAGCTATAGGAAGCTTAATGTATGCGATGGTATGTACACACCCAGACTTAGCGCACACAGTTGGCGTTATTAGTCGCTATTTGTCAAATCCAAGCAGAGAGCACTGGAATGCAGTGAAATGTATTATGAGGTATCTTCGGGGAACTTCAAATTTGAAACTCAGTTTCGAGACGAGGAAACTTGAGTTAGTTGGATACACAGATTCTGACTTTGCAGGAGATATTGATATTCGTAAATCTACTTCTAGTTATTTGATTTTTTTTGTAGGTGGAGCTGTGTCATGGAAGTCAAGATTGCAGAAGTGTGTTGCACTTTCTACAACCGAAGCTGAATTTATTGCAGCGACTAAAGCTAGTAAAGAGATGCTATGGATGAAGAAGTTCTTAGAAGAACTTGGGTTCAAGCAAAAGAGGTATGTGCTATTTTGTGATAATCAAAGCGCAATTCATCTTGGTAAGAATTTATCTTTTCATTCTAAATTGAAACATATTGATGTTAGATATCATTGGATAAGGGATGTTCTAGATGAAAAGTTGTTGGAACTTGAGAAAATTCATACGGATCATAATGGCTCTGATATGATGACGAAAACTCTACCAAGAGAGAAGCTTGAACATTGCTAATTGATAGTAGGGATGGTGAATCCCTCCACATTGTCGTGAGGGGAAGATTTGTTAGTTGGGTTACTCACATGTGGAGGAAGCCATAAGTTCAAGCCCACCCTAAAGGGCTTGTTTCATATAATAAATTATATGGAGAAATAAGGTTTCTTACTATCTTTAAAAAGGTAGCCGCAAAAAAGACGTAGTAACAAGAGAAAAAGAAAAAGCAAAAAATCTAGGGGTTAGGGCAATATCTAATTTACATCAAGTTAGCATCGGAGGTCGATTCGTGGTCCGATTGAACTAAAATTTTGTCAGCATGTTCATGGTGCAATCTTCTCGAATCTGAATGGTTTGATTTTCGTTTGAAGCTCCCTACATCACTTTTTTGTGGATTGATCAAAACCTGCATTTTTTGTCAGATTTATCATTGATCTCTTGTGAAATTCATGTGTATTGCCAAGAATTATGTTCTTGAGGTCTTTGCTGCTATATACATCTAGTATTTGCTAGAGAAGAACATTGTTCACCCAATTTTGTTGATAATGAAGATTTTCGAGTGGACTCCGGTCCCGTGGTTTTTTATCTCCTCATATCGAGGAGGTTTTCCATGTAAAAAAATCGTCTTGTGTTTGCGTGCTTGATATTTATTTTACTCTATTATATCGATTCTTATTAAGTTTACACAAGAGGGAGATTATTTTATTCCGCTGCGTTAATTCGATATTGTTCGAATTGTTACCGTTCTCCCATCAATTTAAACAATAACATCTACCGAAATAATTGAAAGTCATTGATTTCCTGAATTTTACTTTCATTAGGAAACTTTTCTACTTTTAGAGGATTTTCTTTTCATCCTCCAACTTTATTGTAACGTGGATTGCATTCTCGATCGAATACATTCTTTTTATTTTTATTTTTATTGAGATGTGAGTTTCTTTATTAAATTTTTTTATTTAATTCTCGGGAGTTACTCTCTTTTTCTTTTTTATCCTTTGCCCCGAATTTTCCTTTTGTTTTTAATTTATGTGGACCACATTCTTGATTGAATACATTTTTTTTTTTACTATTTTTATTGAGATGTGAGTTCCATTATAAAAAAAAAAAAATTATTGGCATTTACTCTCTTTTTCTTATTTCGTCTCACACGGGCTCACATACACTAGGAGCACATGCCCACGCGCGCTATTTACTCAAATATTCCACTCGCTTGTAGATTGGGTCCAAGAAAAGTCATTTAAATGGTCCAACGGCCATTGATTTAAAAAAGTCGTTGATTACAAAAATGTTATTTGATCACAGAAAAAAAAAAAAGAACGTTATTTGATTCTCTAAAAAATTGAATTATTATTCAAAAAATAAATGAATAATCATGGTAGTCTGATATGACATATTAGTGATAAATGAATTAACTTAATCAATAAAAAAGTCAATGCTTGAAAATTTCTACAAGATCAATGGGTTCTCATGTAATGTCCTGCAAGGGAATTAATTTAATCATTTAAACTAGGTCCCAACTTGAAAACGAATTATTTTAATCCCTGTTGACTAGATCAATGTCTTATTAAGAACGTCCCTTTCTCTTTTTATTTACCTTCTCCCTATCGACGATGTAGTTTTTAATTTGAGGAGTCACAAAGAATAACATAGGGATTGGGTTGGAGGTGAAAGTGAAAATTGAATCGTTATGTGTAGTAATATTTACGATTGAAAAATCTATTCGGTATTCTTTTGTGGTTCCAATTTTTATTCCCTCGTGATATTATAAATGGGATGGGACGGCAACCCGAACATCCATCCTGCAAAAAGAGACTAAGGCATTATAGCAATCTATAATTTAATCGGAATTAATTAGATGGTGGAGAATATACTTACCACTAAGGGCATATGTATCGCTCATTGACTTTCTCTTATTTTTTATTAATAGAAAAAGGGAATCAAGTAAAGTCGTGCTGGATCTCAAATATCAATGAAAGCGCCAGGAGCATTGCATGCGAACACGCGAGCATGTGAGCATGTGAGTATTGCATGCGAGGTTCCACGCACTTTCTGCATCAATGCTGCGGAAATTGCGCCTCCAATAATTTACTTCCTCCAACAATGGGATTCAAATTTTTAATTTTCAGTTGCTTTACCTTTCTGCTGGGAAATTTTTTATTAGCTCTTGAACTGCGATTTCTGTTAATCTTCTTTTCCTTTATGACATTAAGAATTCGTCCTTTGCATTTCATATGTGTGCACTAATATATTCCCTTGCACTTTTCTTAACATTGGAACAAAATTTGTATCATTATGTTTTTCAATTTTATTAGCAAGTTTCCATTTGCAGTATGTTTTTCAATCTTAATAACAAGTTTCCATTTGCCTCTATCCTTTAGAGTCCTTGGCCATGACTATCGATGAATCAACATGAGTTGTTATGTTTGTCTAAAAAGGTGGAGTGAAAAGTAGAAGCATGGTGCGTTGATCCTGTCGTGTGAGCAAAACTTCCTGACAGGGTGTAGATAATGAAGCAGAGCATCTTTAAAGAGCATGAGGAACTCGTCATTATTTTCATAAGTTTGAAAGAAATAACGGTTGTAGGTGAGACAAGTACATAATCATGAGCATTCATTGAACTTTGTGTTATACCCATATGCAAGAGGATTACGAGACATATGATTGTCACAATTAAAAAAATCAAAATTAAATTAAGATGTGGCCCTATCATTTTGCTTACAAAATACTCTTCTTTTTTTTGGCTAATAGCTTACAAAAGACTTAAAAATAGTATTTCAATGTACACAACTTGTGTATCAGTTGTGTCTGTTGAAAAAATCCGAACATAAAGTTTACTCGAAACTTTGGTTTAAGGGCTTTATCAATAAAAGCTGGACATTCTCTGGTTTTATAATATAATAATAAGATATAAATACTCTAGCGACATCATACAATAGAGTTTGTTTTGTGTCGAGAAAAAAAAAATCTAAAAAGTCTTAAATTTATTATCAATTCAGTTTTAAATTTCTTAATTTCGTCAATTAAATTATAAATATTTTTAATATTTTCTCAATTGAGTCTATGCAATCAATTTTGATCAAAAATTACGTGGACGTTAACCGTTAAACATGACATGATTAGCTTTAACATAAATAATTTCAATAACATTTTTTTGAATTTATTTATTTTCTTTATTTATTTTTATTTCCTTTCATTCTTCTTCCCTATAGCCAGCAAGGACAATCTCATTTGCCTTGTACGAGCCTCACCTTGCCATTAGCGACGCTTGCTCTTGCCGGCCCCCACCTCTGGTCGCCGGCAAAGAGAGGAAGAAGGGAAAAAAAATGGAAGAAAGGAAAATGTAACCTCCCTTTTCCTTCTTGTTTACCTTGTCCCTCCGTCATTAAACAAGGAGCATTGCTCCTTGGTTGTCTTTTCTGTTTTCTTTATCAATAGAAAGAGGCAAGTCAAGTCAAAAAGGCCCCTCCCCCTACCTCCCGTACCGCATACGGTTGCTGTGGGGAATCACGCGGGCAATTATTTTGTGCTTTTCCGTGCAGAATGCGTAGCAGCCGTTCGATCGTCACGAAGAGTCTTGGACCGTTGGATGACAAGAGCGCCGTGCATTTTGGGTCAAGGGTTTTATGACCGAGAAGATACATTTCTTCTAGTAACATTTTACGATCGAAAGATATAGTCGGACTCAGACGGTGCATATTCAGGAAGTGGGTCCAATTTTTTTATTGCCCCCTCGTGATATTATTACAAATGGGATGGGACAGCGACCCGCAAAAAGAGACTAACTAGGCATCATTGCGCTCTATGTTTTGATCGAATCTCGTTGGTGGAGAACACGACGCATACCCACTTCTGAGTGGGGAGCATCAGTAATGCAAGTTGATTTTCTATTTTTTTATTAATTTAATTTCCTAAAAAGACTTCTATTGATACATTCATAACAAATTTACTTTAAATTAATTTTTAATTATAAAAAATCAAAATTAATACCCCCATAATAAATTTATCAAAATTCATTTTTAGATAATCAAAAATCCTAAATTAATATATTTGTGACAAATTTACTCTCCGTTTGGATTAATATTACAAAAACGATGTAAACCTAAAATTAATACATTCGTTAACTCTCCGTGTCATCCAATTTAGCACTTTGATTAGTAAAATTTGACAGAAACTAATAAAAAATAAATTTGTTATAAGTGTTATTAATTTAAGATTTTTTATGACATTAAGCTTTGTTTATTTTTTTATTAATAGACAAAGCAAATCAATCATGTGTCAGTAGTGCATGTGAGTATGTGAGTATTGCTCTTTAAGTTCCACATCGCTTCTGGGCAATGCCGCGGAAATGACGCGTGCAATAATTATCCTCCTCCAATAATGGGGGTCAAATATTTAATTTTCGATTGATTCACCTATCTACTGGGGAATTGTTTCTATATGAGGAGCCAAAATGATTAACACAGTGGTTGGGGAGATGACAAAATAGTTCTTGAACTGTGATTTTTGTTGTTTTTCTTTGCCTTTACGGCGTTGAGAAATTCTTACTTTCTACTTCATATGTGTACCCTACTATATTCCCCTTGCACTTTGCTTTGTCCTTCATAGTAACATTGGAACAAAATTTGTATTGGTACGTTTTTCGATCCTAATAACAAGTTTTCATTTGCCCTTGTCCTTTAGAGTCGTTGGCCATGACTATTTGACGAATTGATCGAGTCATTATGTTGTCCAAGAAGGTGGATTGAAGAAGTAAGAAGCACAGTGCAATCAATCCTATTGTGCACAAACGAAGCCATTGTAAGAAGAGTGTAGATATTGAAGCATGACATCTTCAAAGAGTGCAAGGAATTCATCATGATCATGGTCTCGATCTTAACTTTTCATTATTTTCACAAGTTTGAGAGAAAAAATAACAACTGTAGGTGAGATCAATACATAATCACAAGCATTTGTTGAACTCTATGTTAAATTCGTATGCAAGAGGATTATGAGACATATAATTGCCATTCGCCACCACAGAAAAGAAGCAAAATTAAACGAGCACTTGATAATTGAGGAATAAACCCTAGCATTTTGCTTAAAAATGATTTAACAATATTTTATGATTTCCGCAAAACTGTTTTAATGTAACACAACTAGTATACAGTTGTGCATGTTAAAGGCACAAACGTAAAGATTTCTTGAAACTTCGATTAAGGGTATTATCAATAAAGGCTAGACATTCTTTGGTTTGAAATATCGTAATAAGATATGTGTGTCAAATTCGAATTTGTGTTCTCTATAACCGCAAGAAATCAATCCTCGTTTTCCAAGGTGAGAAAGAAAAAACTGAAACCTCAACGGAGGACTTGATTACGAGTTTTGAAATTTTTCTTTATCGTTATTCGTCCTAGAGAAATTAATTATGAATTAAACCTGAAAATCAACTGCTATCGGCAAGGAATCTAGCTGTCGAAATCCAACATGGCTCCCATGCGTCCTCTTGTTCTTAACATTTTCTTTTCCTTTTTCTCTACCTGTTGTGTTTACACTCGAAATAGCTTTCATATACAAAAAATTTAATATGAATGACATAAATATTTTTAATATATCCATTTTTATAAGTGATAGAAATAATTATTTTTACGAATATATTTATAATATTATTTATTTTTGTAAAATAAAGGGAGCCTTAAGTGAAAATTTGAATTTTCTTTCTCTTTCTCAACTTCATTAGAATGGTAATCACTTTGTGGACGCAGTATATTGTTTTCGATTTAATTCTTGCGGGGCCACTCTTTTTTAGCTTTCATCCTGACCCTCTGCGTGTCTGTCCCCCGCTGCCACTCTCTCTCTCTTCGCTGACTACTCACGCGTGTGTTGGCACACACCCACGGGCCGGCTACCCAAATTTCTCTCTCCGAGAAAAGTCATTGAAAAGACGATCCATGACGACTAGATAAAGATCAGCGAGTTTTCAACGAGTACTCAGTATCTTTCGTTTTACTTGATTTTGGCGAGGAACGTTCAGAGGGAGATCGAGAGAGGCCTTAATTTGCAAAGTAAAGCTGCCATGGCGAGTTCAGATGCTGGAACGAGTAGCAGCAATGCAGGAGGAAGCAAATATCAAGTATTCTTGAATTTCTGTGGCCGAGATACTCGAGATGGATTCACCAGCTTCCTTCATGGAGACTTGAGAAAAAATGGTATTCATGCCTTCATGGATGACGAAGAACTTCGAGTTGGTGAAGAAATTGGTGGAGAGCTCCTGCAAGCAATCGACGACTCCCAGATCTACGTACCCATCTTCTCAGAAAATTATGCCAGTAGAAAATGGTGTCTCCGTGAGCTCGTAAGGATGGTAGACAACATATCCAAGTCAAAGGAGAAAAAAATCCTACCCATTTTTTACTACGTGAAGCCAGATGATGTTGATCTTAAAACCGAATCATACAGAAAGGCCATAGAAGAGCTCAAGAAGGAGCACGAGAAGAAGCAACAGGAGAAGTTTCCTCACGAAGTAGAATCCTGGGAGGAGGCTCTCACGAAGGTCGGTAAAATCAAGGGCTGGGTGCTGCAGCAAGGCGAAAGGTAAGCTCTAAAGATCCCTGACCTTTCTGGCTTTTTAGAATCAAGCTCGTCCTGTATAAGAGACGTCGGGAGATAAATATGAATTAGCAAATCTTCACGTCTTTGAAAAAAAGAAGAAGGTACAATCATACGCAAGAGTTATTAAGGATGAATAAAAGGAGTAAACTGTTTTTTTGGGTTTAGAGGCATACATGTTAACTTGTATGATCGATATAGCTTTTGTAACTAATAAACTTGCTTCTATTTGTGGCAGCCAAGCAGAACATGTGGACTCGGTAGTTAAAGTGGTTCTGCAGGAGCTGAAGATACGATATAAGTTTGTGACTAAAGATTTAGTCGGACTTCATGATCGAGTGGCAGAAGTACTGAAATTGTTAGATGTTGACTGTAACGATGAAGTGAGGCTGCTCGGAATTCATGGAATGGGGGGCATCGGTAAAACCACTATAGCCAAGGTCGTCTACAATGAACTTTCTTCTCGCTTTGTAAAGTGTTGCGCCTTCCTTGACGATGTTCGAGAAACTTTAAAGAATGAGGGTTTAGTCTCCTTGCAGAAGAAGTTACTAAAAGATATTGATAGTTCTGGAGCAGCAGATACTATTAATGATCTTGATTACGGAAGGACAAGGGTAGAGGCGACACTTTGCAGTAAGAAGGTTCTCATTGTTCTTGACGACGTTGATGAGAAAAAACAAATCGAGGATCTAATTGGACAACATCGATTGCATCCAGGAACAAGAGTAATTATTACCACTAGGAACACAAGTGTATTGGAGTTTACTAAGCAAAGAATGGCTCATGGAAGGAAGGAGATGAATTCTGACCATGCACTCCTAATTCTGTCTTATGAAATGGAGGAGATGAATTTTGATGATGCACTCCAACTTTTCAAGAGACATGCAGCTCCTGAAGGCTCTTTGGCAAAGGATATTGACAGCCTCTCAAGAGCTATTGTCCTTACAACGGGGGGCCTTCCTTTGGCTCTTGAAGTTACAGGTTCCTCCCTTCGTGAAGAGCCTAAAGTGAAATGGGAGAATACATTAAAATGGTTAAGGATAATACCAGATAAAGATGTACTAGAAAGATTGAAGATTAGCTTTGACGCCCTAAACGATCATCAGCGCAATATTTTTCTCGATATCGCATGCTTTTTCATCAATGAGGATATTATTAATGCCAAATATATGTGGGAGGCTTGTGAATTTTATCCTGAATTGGAAATTGATGTCCTTGTTAGGAAGTCCTTGATAAAGATAAAGGATGACAACAAATTTTGGATGCATGACCAACTGAGAGACTTGGGACGGGAAATTGTTCGTCCGAAAAATCCTAAAAGTTTTGAAAAGCTTTGGAAGTAGGGTGTGGACTAGCGAGGAGTTCCTTGATTTCGTAAGAACCGAAGAGGTAAGACTTATCAGGTTCAATTGAAAAAAGTGACATCCTGCATTTGAGGATTCAACTTTATGCTTATGATCTTTTCTTGCATTTCATTCATTCAAATCATAAATAAAATTATTGGTTACCAACAAACTTCAACTAATCACTGCAATTGATTTATTGGCAGAGGTACGAAGATGTTGAAGCACTTGATCTGCAGTGGAGGCCTAATATCTCAATTAGCCATGAAGAAATTAGAAGGTTTAAAAGTTTGAGGTTCTTGAGATTAAGTCATGGGGCCATATATGGGGATTTCATCGTTTCTCTACCAAAGTTGAGATGGATTTCGTGGTGTTTTGCCCATCAAGATGTTTGTGGGCTTAGTATGCATTCAAAGAATTTAGTTGTCCTTGAACTTTCTAACAATGACTTAACAAATGATTCAAAAGTATGGGACTTAATTAAGGTATGGTTTCATCTCAATTTATAATAGTTGTCTCATACATTATTTGACTTCTTTTTGTAACGTTTATACATCCTTTTTGCAGATGGCAACCAAACTTAAAAATCTTACTCTTGTAGAATGTTGTGGCATTACTAGAACTCCAGACTTGTCTAAATGCCTAGATTTAGAGAGGTTGACTTTTGATCATTGTAAGAGTTTGAAGGAAATCGACGACTCCATTGGAAAGCTAAAGTGCTTGCTTGACTTGAATATCACCGATTGTGGGCTTATTGAACGAGTGCCTGATGTTGGAGGGCTAGTGAAGCTTGAGCGCTTCTCTTTGAGCGGCTGCGACAAAGTAAGCGGACTCCCTGCCTCTATCGGCGACTTAGCATCATTAAGGAAGTTGGACCTTTCATCTACTGAAATTACAAGCCTACCAGAGTCCATCGGTGACTTAGCATCATTGAGAAAATTGGACCTTTCATATACTAGAATTACAACCCTACCAGAGTCCATTGAAAAGCTCCAGTGTTTGTCAAATCTTTGTCTGAAAGGCATTGAGATTAGACAACTTCCGAACTCCATTGGGAAATTAACATCGTTGTGCACTTTGAATCTGTCAAATTACACAATTTGTGAAATTATAGATCAATGGGAGTTACCTAAAGCTATTGGAATGTTGAACAAACTGGAGGAGCTTTATCTTAGTCACTGCAATCAGTTGGTTGGCAAAATTCCTGATGAAATAGGAGATCTATCCTCTCTAAGAGTCCTAGATTTGTGTGGGACCAGAATATGTCAAGTTCCGAGAACAATCAATAGGCTTTCTCGCCTCTCAACACTTGACTTAACAGGGTGTGATGAGATTACAGAATTGTTTGAGCTTCCAGTGAGTTTAGTCTATTTATGTATTCAATCTAGCTCACTACATGTGGTCCCAAATCTCTCAAAGCTTACCAATCTAGTAGAGTTGGTCCTATCCGATGGCTCTGAAGGTCAAGATTCATCAAACCTCAAGCACACATGTGACTTGGGGTGGATTGGTAGGCTATCCAAATTAAAGAAGTTGAAGTTGTGTCTTCTCAACATCGCCGCGCCGCCTACGGAGTTGGGTCTCCTTTCTCTTCTAGAAGATCTTACTTTGTTTGGTCTAGATTTGCAACCCCTCGAGCAACTACCGCCTTCTTTACTTTCTTTAGAACTTGACAATTTCAGCTCAATAGGACTACCACAATTTAACTCGGAAATTCCATCAAAATTGACACTTCGTCTCTCGCGATTGCAAGAAATTCAACTCTATGGGTTTTCGCAATTGCAGGACTTTCATTTGGACTGGTGTGACCTTCAGAGATTATCCATCCCATCTAGCTTAAGGACACTGAGAGTATTTAAATGCCCTAATATGATTGAGATTCAGTTTCTTGGTATGTCGGCATCACTAGAGGAATTAGAAATCTTTGGGTGCCGGTCAATTGGAAGGATAGTATTATGTGATGAGGGAGGACCTCCTGGGGTCCTCAATCAATCAGAGTCTTCTTCAAGTGAGTCGACCTGTTGTTCACTAGGAGTACTTCTTCCCTATGCCAAGAAACTAAAAAGACTTCAGTTGTCGTTTTGCGAAAAACCTAGTTGAGATTCAAGTCATCGATACATTGTTATCATTGCAAGAGATCTTCATTCAAGGGTGTGATGCTATGGAAAAGTTGACCGGTATATCGAACTTGAAGAACCTTCACGATTTGGCCATCTTTGACTGCTCTAAGCTGCGGGTTGTTGAGGGCCTTGACAAGCTAGAGTTTTTGACTCAATTGCATGTCCACAAATGTCCTTCATTGGAAACATTGTTTGACATATCAAACTCGAAAATACCGGATGAGTGCCATATACTAGTTAGCGATTGCAGGGAGTCGCTCAACTCGGGAGGTCATACCACTTTCGAGCATTACAAAAGAATGTTTCAACAAGGTGTGCCTCAATCAAAGACAAACAAGGTGAGGCTCGACTAGAATTTTATCATAACATCAAAAAATTTCACCTAAAATGCAACTAGATGTAAAATTCTTTTTACCAACTTATTCAAACATAAAGTAGTTAGAAGCATGCCATTGCACATACCTTTCATATTTCAGATAAATTTATAGAATGTTCAAGAATTGAATCGACAATGTAAATTCACAATAAAATATAACAGCCTTTAGCCACTCCATAAAATCATTTCTTCACTTGCAAATGTCTAGAATTCTCAAATGTTCCCAACCATAACAAACCAAAATTCACCATATGAGAGGAGATATCTAAGACAGGCAACGTCATTGGGCTTTCCTTTCCATTTTCTTTGGTCCCCTCTCTTTGGTCATATTCGTCAATCCATTGACTTTATCCACAATTTCTGTTCATACAGACATGAAAACGGAACTTCCAAGTCGTAGATTGAATATAGATGTCTTGTTCCATATAATGCATATTTATTTTAGATTCCTGTAGTGATACTATCTTTTCCTTTTGCCTCTTTCATCAATACATTCAAGTTCAATCAGTAAGAAATTCAAGGTTAGAGATTTTCACTTCTGGACATTTTGAGGGATATATAGAAGGTCAAAATGTGCTTCATAGAGGAACATAATGTGGAAAAGTAAAACCGACTTTGAAGGAAGAAAAAAGGAGACTTTACATTACAAAAATTACTGAATCATCATTCGGCAGCATATAGACTTATGATGTTTTGCACATAGTGGGAGCCATGAGCCTACTACACCCTTGTTTGTGAAAAAGGCAAAACCAATGTTAAAATTGCATTTTCTCATTCTAGAATACTAGCTGAAGAAAATCTTATTTTTCATGTAGGAGGAGGCTAAAATGGAAGGGGATGCTAAAGAGCGTAGCATCGAGCTTCAGCCTCGGTTCCATCCATCAACAAGTTCTCGAGACCATGAAATTAGCGAGGAGCCTCCAACTAACAATGTAAGAGAAGGGACTTTGCCTAGAAAGCAAAACCAAACGACCGAGAAAGACTCACACGGATTGAAGAAGTATATATTGAACTTAACCACGACCTGTTTTTGCAAGTCTTGATGAACTTGCTCCACCAAAAACATTTTGTGATAGGTTGAAGACATGTTAGGTGAGCATATTGGAATGTGTCTGCAATTGCAACTTTCCCTAGCTTGAAACGGAAATTCTTTGTAGTTCGAAACAAAGAATGCATATGAAGGACAATTCAGAATCCGTGGAGATTGAAAGACAAAGTCAAGTCTCGTCATTTTGGTTGATTGAAGAACTAAGTTATGGTTGGAAAGACAGCTTTCAAACTGCTCTTGAGCAAACTCAAAGGCAACCACAGTCGAGGGACAGGTGATCCAGAAACAAGAACTCATGTTGCACTGGATATTCCCCTACTTTGGGGATTCATTAACCATTACCCCGAGGTAAGTCTTTCTCCAAGTGAAGTACAAATTGATTTCCATATGGTTCGACTAACAAAGTATTTTCCAATATTTGGCTTGTATATGACAGTTTCTTCAACCTTTGACGGCATGTGATAAACCGATGCAACGAAAGGCAGCTGATTGACACTGATATACATTTCCATCCAATGATTAGGTGGCTGGTTAGCAGTTATCTTTGTGAACATTCATTATCCGAGATTAATAAAAGCTACCTGCTAACAAATGCAACGACTTCCTAAATAAGGACTTCACTCATTTAGTATATAAGTCATTTTTCATCATCTAGTGTGCACTTTTCGTTGTTAAGGGAATCGTTCTCCAAAGTTGATAATTTGGTAGTTCTTTGATATTTGCTAAATTGCTCATGAATTGCTTGGTCGTAGCAAGCAAGCCCAGAGGGAGGATTTCACTAGTGTCCATGGGTTGTAAGGACCCTGATATCAAAGCTTTCTCTTAGCTCGTTCCCACTTGGATACCGAAAAAAACTTGGCCAAAGTAGGAAGATTCAAACTCTGTTATGAGATCATTTTGGTTATAATTGTAACCTGCTATCATCTCATAAAGATAAAAGTGCATTGCACATATTAATTCTAGCCTAACTTTGCAGGTTGGGATGTATCTGCCCTCACCAAATATATAGATTTCTTTATGGGTTTGAAACCTTTTCCACAAGGAAATTAAGACTTATTTGGAAGACTAATTTGAAAGAGTCTCCCTCAACCAACAATGTAGATCTTTGAATTTCTGAAGGTCATATTGAGATAGTAATTTTAGCATTTCACTACGCTTGGATGATTTGCAGTTTTTCAAACTTTTGGATCCTTTTCCCGTGACTTTCCCCTTTATAATTCTGGTAGTTGCCTCATCCCATAGATATGCCTTTTGATTTACGCATCAAAAACTATATAAAATTTTCTCTGCGCCAGCTTTAATTAAAGCAGCAAAATGGTAGCGTGGCTTGTAATTTCAAACATTGATATATGCTCTAGCAGTGCATAAACAAATAACCGACAAAGCGCAGGGAGAGAGAGAGAGAGAGAGAGAGAGAGAGAGAGAGCTGGTGATTAAGATGGAGCTGCTTGTCTCATTGTGCCGGTGCTTTATTTGCGTGGAATTTGGGAGAAGGATTTTAACATACAAGGAAAACATGATTGACAGATCTTGAGCTGTCGAGGTTATGCAAGATAAAATTAAATCATACAGTTTAATACCTAACCAACAAAACTCAAGTTGCTGAAAAAATTCATCTGCATTCATACGTCTGTCATACAGAGGGTTCTCGTGAGGCAGTGGGTAGTTCTAGCTCAGGCTCAGATATAAGTGGAGAGACGTAAAAGTCGACCATCTCCTTGGTTACTTCTTCCAAACTTGGAGGATCCCACTGCACATTATTTGATAAACCCACGATGATTTCAGTCATTGAAGTTGAGAAAATGTATTGAGGTCAGAAAAATTGGGACTCAATTTTACCTTTGGAGCGAAGTCCTTATCCACTAATCGTGCGCGAACACCCTACAGACAGCAAAGAGCACTATTGATGAGAACATAAACTATCTTTGCAACCCCACAGATGGCAAAGAGTACCATGATCTGATGATGAAGAGAGAAGAAAAACCACAAGATTCAACCAAACAATTGCAGTGGATGTCCAAGACTTGCGTACCTCACAAAAGTCTTTGGAAACTTCTCCAGAGATTCCATGGAGGGATATTCGGTATTCCCGAGTTAAACATTGATCAAGGGTCTGGAATCTACCTTCACGAATCTGAAAGTAGTAATTATAACCAAGTCAATGTTTTAGAGAAGGAATCTATGTCCAACAAAGAAAATCAAAAGAATGGAAACTCACAGATCTTAAGGTGATTTTTAAGCTCAATGGAGAAGCTTCCCTTAGTTTCTTGAGGGTCATTGCACACCATTCATCATAAGAGTCAGCTGCTTCAATTTCCTAAGCAACACCAATTTAATAAGATGGCAATAATAGAATATCTAGGATATTAACTATGCTGACTCATTGCATTTCTCAGTTGATTAGTCCCAATTCTACCATCATGTCATCTGGCACAATAAACATCAGTCATACCATCTCAAAAACCAGTACGATGTCAAGCATCGTGGACTTTCCAATGACAAATATAAGAGTCCTTTCAGGGTGTCTCGTCCAACTTACCAGTGCATGAATAATTTCCTCGACTGTGTCATGGCTAAAGCATTTATCAATCACTTCAATCCTGAGTCAGTTAACAAGACAAAATACTCCATTTAAAAAATTATTTGATACACACTTCAATAGCTGCAACAAATAATATTGAAGAGATTAGAAAACAGAAGACTTCCTAGTAGTAAGCATGACAAAAAGTGCAAGTTCATTCTTTAATAAAGGTGATAAAAAAATATACTTGCACAGAGAAGGAAGAAACTTTTTTCCATAAAAGCAGCAATCACTCTGCTATGTGGAATATTTACCTGTCCCTTGCACAGTTCTAATATGCACAACAACTAACAACATGTCATAACTAATAACTTATTATGTAGATCTTAAGCGTTTAGAGGGACTGACTCATAGTTCTACCTGGGTTTGCATAAAAACAGAATCAGCCACATAAAGTGTGAAAATAGCTAGTACAAAAATTCTAAGCATATAAAGCCTATATTTGCCTTATAGCCAACTGCACCAAGAAGTAAGAAAGCTATAATTATGTGTGGTAGAACGCAATCTACTTGCAATGTACATCATTTATTAGCTACATCACAAACTTCTCTAGTCCGTTTCCCCAGAAAGGTGTATAACGTAAATTTATACCATATAGATCCAAAAAACATACAGTCATTTACACAGAGTCATTTTCCTAATTTAATGCTATTTTGGTATTTTATAATCATTTTTGGAGGATAAAAGGAAAAAATCTTGCCATAAAGAACCCAGAAGCTGTAGACTAAAGTTGAACATTACTTATGAATGATACTTCCCCTGTCGGGATAAACAAGATCACCATATTGTGAAAGATAACAGACAGATCATCAGTAGTGAGTCTACCAAGACGCTCTTCAATCAAAGCCAATCTCTGTCAAGGTCATTAGTCATAACTCAAGAAGAGATTATCAAGGTATTAAGTGTAAAAACACTCAAGCAGCAGTCAAAGGTGCATTGAAAACAAACCGCATTTAGTGAATAGTGAGTAGCCAAGCGGCAGGCAACCATTTCAACACCATTAAGCTTATCCCCCGTGAGAGCCAGGTATTCCCCTGGAAGAAGAAGGCCACATTCTAAGACAGTATCCTAATGCTAGTTATTGACAACTTGGTATTCAAAGAGGAATAGTACTAAACCGTGCAAAGAAAATACTGTGGAAACTATATGAACCTTTCATTACAAACATAAGGACAAAGCAAAAACTATATGATCTCTTCATGGTTCAATAATAAAGTATACTTTGCAAATAAAGGCTTCCCTTTAGTGCAACGCATTGGATGGTCTTCAACATTTCTGCATGCCAGAAGGGAACTAATGGATACAACAAAACATTCGAACATGCAGTAAAGAATAAATTTTCAAGGAATTTCCAGTTTACAGAAACCAATAGAACACTTTGAGGCCTAATTTTATCCGACCCTTCTGACCTATTTTTAATTTAATGAATGATCTCCTTATTTCATTACACAGTTTAGCCAAGACCTCCCTTTGTTTGCATAGACAACCTACCTAGATAGCCAGGTAGACGGGAAAGGTGGAAGGAAGCTCCTGCATCTGGATGAAATCCTATTTGAACCTCTGGATGGGAAAAAACCTGCAATTGAAAGCATTAGCTCAAGAATTTACTTTGCGGAATTGCTGCAGAAAAATGAAACCAGGTGCATTATATGTTTGTTAGTTCAAGTTAGTCCTCCCATTAAAAAAAATAAACAGAAACGATGAAGTGGATGTCACAAGGCTATAACATGCCACCTTGGCATCTACGCAGCCATGTAGGGTCCACGTGGCTATTACACAGTTAAAAAAAATATTAAAAAATGAAGTTATGGTTTTAGAAAGAAAATTGAAAAAAAGAAAAAAGAGGAAAACCATCTTCAGCTTGCTCTGGCAAAGAGAGGACAGTCACGCACCGACAGCCACCGGCAAGGGTGGCCAGACCCTCCCAGGCTCAGGTCACAGTGGCCACACCTTCATGGAGCTTGGGTGTGTTCCATCACAGAGGTATACACCCAGAGAGAGAGATACAAGGAAAAAGCAGTCCTAGTCCTCAACCGCCTCTCAGCACCCAGCAGCAAGGGCCACAGCCTTCACAACAGATCTAGGCGAGGGTCAGCACCTCATGTCAGATCTGCAGTGGTTCTGCTGGGATTTGAACTGGTCCAAGAAACACAGACTATGAGAATTTCATGCATTCAAATTATTCAGTTGTTGCCAAACTGTTGTCAATAAATAATAACAAGTAGATCACAAGGATTGAGTAAACCACAAGTGCTTTGTGATTTGGAGGATTCAAGAATACATTTTCCCCCCTTTTTGTGGTCTATGATCAGAGTGCACAGCTTGAGAGCTCATCGTCATTGTAGCCATATATTCTTGTTCTTCTGTAGTGGGCTCAAACAAAGTCAACCACCTAAAAGAAAAGAATTTGGTATTCCTTTATGCTACTTTTGTTGATGCTTTGTTAAGTTTCCTTGATTTGGGTTAATGGGTTATATGAAGTTTGACTGTTACCATTAGTTCTGGCTTCCTGTTTCAAGAATTTTGCCATTTCATGTTTGTGGACCCAGTTATTTGGTTCCTATTTTCTAGAAGATTCCGTGTTGTGCAAACACAAGCTCAATGCTCTCTTACACACTTGGTTGGTCTCTCTGTTGCATGTGGTATTCAAAGGCGATGGCAGCAAGTACCCAGTCACCATGACCCTGGCTATGGCTGGGCAACACCGCCTCCACCGGCAGGCCACCCTCTCACCTTTTTTCTTTTTTTTTTATTCCACTGCAGAGATTTGCTCAAGAAGAATGATGATGTGGATGGGCATATCAGCATTCCCGTCTAACTGTTTGACGGAAGGACTAACTTGAACAAACAAACATATATTTCAAGGACTTGATTGCACAAAAAAAAAAATAAAAAACAAAGTTGAGGGACGACAATGCAACTTGAAAAGGTTCAAGGACCTCCCATACCATTATCCCATATAAAAATCTATGTTAAAACCAATCCCATGACAATTTAGCTCACTGGTTTCGCCAGAAACCTATGTTTCAGCTTAGGAGCAAATTCACGTATAATGACAGCCAATGGCATCGAACCTCACTTTACATCAAGATAAGAAATAAATTGGCAAAGGAAGTTGGATAAACACAACCCCAGCGAGCACATGTATGAAAGCAGTTAACATCTATATCAGTATTTAGGAAAAGTCACATACAGTTTTATCAGTTGCCAATCGAAACATTCCGGGGAGAGAAATCCCAGCTCCGCTTGCCATAGTGACACCGTCCAAGATAGCCAGCTGCTCAAAAGTGAAGTAAATAAAAAGTGACCAACTCATAAATTGAAACTAACACGAGTGCTGAGACATTTAAACAACTTTGATTGACTAATAATTAAATCCCAGAAATCGAATATCACACCTACTAAATGGTTATTGCTTGCGGTTTTTACTGTGAAAATGGGTCAATGAGTTGATGTCAAGTAAACAAACACTTTGATAGAATATTAGACGC
Source organism: Eucalyptus marginata (assembly GCA_014182565.1). Taxonomy (NCBI): domain Eukaryota; kingdom Viridiplantae; phylum Streptophyta; class Magnoliopsida; order Myrtales; family Myrtaceae; genus Eucalyptus; species Eucalyptus marginata. The sequence goes on along the minus strand of CM024587.1, from coordinate 32,918,062 downwards.
CGAATAATAAATAACAAACACAACTTGGAGTACATCATGCAATTAATTTTAGAAATGGAATCCTGCTTGACATGGAAGAAACTGTGCCTATAAGATGACTACTACAAACCAATTGCAGTAAATGTCACTCACTTTGCATTTGACTCGAGGAACAAAGAGGGAAAATGTAAATGATTTTTAATTGTTCTTCTTTCTTAATTAAGCATAAAGTAAGAAGTAGACAAGGGCTAAACATCAAAAGGACTTACTTTTGCTCCAAGAATCATTTCAAGAATCATAAGGACTTACTTTCTCCTCTCATCTCACCATGAATCACCTTACACATAAAGACCGTGGTCATGCAGATCATTAGTCAAAGATAGTTTTACTAATCATGCTGCCAATGCGGAGGTACCTCGTCTACTTAAGATTCATCTGTAACAAAGTATATCCACCTTAGTGACCTAGACTTCTTATGCTATGGAAAATGGTACTGAAGTGGAATGGAGTAGATCACATGTCAAGAAGCCTGATATCCGACTAGTAGGTTCAATAATTTCAATATTTTGGATCATGATAAGAGCTCCAAGGATTCAGCCACCATCACTCACTTTGTAACCCAGAAAGTTTCTTTCGCTAGTTTTTGTAGCATGATTGCAAGTTTAGAGCAACATTTAATTTAATGTTACTATAATCATTCATCCAAGTTATTTCCAAGATTTCAAAAGTTTGAGTAAATGCTTTCTAATTGTCTACTGAACTGATTATTTTTCAGATTGCCAATTTTAGCGATCCATAAGGCAAGAGTAACCTATATCAGCATGTGTGCATAGTTTGTAGTTTGCAGGGATATCAACAATCTCCATATCACTGAAACCCAGTAATACGCAAACTGAGAGATTAAAGTTTTCTATCCATGACAAGAAAACTAACTCTTAAGCATACTTCAACCACTTACTCACAAAACTTGAAGCATCAATTCAAAAACTATAAAATGAGATTTTTATAGTATCAACTATATAATTTATCAGAATCATAGGAATCTAGGGTGAAAGTTCTGTTTCTCATCCAGCCAGGAGAAATAATACCTTACTCTATGATGTCTGGCCAATAACAAATTGTGTCAAGAGGTCATTACAGAAATCAAGAGAAATTAAAAGGAAAATCCAAGCCCTGAAATTATCCATTACAAAGTAGACTGATTCTACATCTTGAAAGAGCTAACAGTTTATAAACTTCAAAAGATGGTACTTACATGTGGTTTCAAATATGTCCCTTGTAGGTAAACAAACTTATATAAAGTATCAAAATAAATTTTGCAGTCCTCAATGTTCCCTGCAGATATGTTGACTATTTGATTAGAAACAACAATTAGGAAAGAAAAGTAAAAGAACCAAAAGATCATAATCAAGGGAACAAAAGCAGATTGATAGCAAAGTTGCATGCTCTTTGAAGAGCACTTGAGGGCCATCATTTCACACCTTCCACCTTAATTTATCTATCACATCCCACCTGATTCAATTTTATAGTTTCACTCAAACACACTAGTTCCTAATCCGACCTTTCTTCTACAGCCACAAATCGACCAATGGGTATTGTCTCCAGTTATAAAAATTACCTTTGCATGTTGAATATTTAACACCCCAACATTGTCATGTTTATGATATTCTTGCCCTTGAACCAATCCTCTACTTCTAATAACTATTTAAATATAAAGCAAAGAAAAAGGACATAAAAACTATCAGAGAAAAAAATGTTGAAAGCCAAATAAATGAAAGAATTCATCACCAACTGACCTTCACTGAGCAAATGATAAAGGGTAACAACATCTCCACCTGAGCAGAAAGCTTTGCCACTACCCTTCAGATCAGACAAAAAGTTAATAACATTCAAAGATTGTGAACCGTGACAATAATAAAAGGAATGCCTGAAATGTGTATCCATTTCTCCTTCTGTTTAGACTCTAGACAAAACAAAACCAGGATCTTTTGAAACCACCAGCTCTTGTATGAGAGCATGTAGTGGCAATACCTTCATCAACACAAATCCAATGTTTGGATTCTCTTCCCACGATTCATAGAGCCTCTTCAGCCTGTCCACCTGTAGAAAATATCAGCATAAAATTTCAAGCTTTAATTATTCTAGAAAAGATAGCCGAACCAGGTACCAAGAAACACGAAAAATGAAACGGCTTTCCGTTCTGATTGGGGTCGGTAAGGAATTATGTCGAGTTGGGGAGAGAGGAGAAGAACCAAACCATTGAGGTAGTGAGAGAATTAAGAGCAGATGGCCGGTTGAGTATCGCAGTTCTTGAGTTGGCTCTTCCATCCACCAAAACCTGACGCCACAAACATACACGAATCGAAATGTAAGCTCCTCATCTAAACGAACCCACCTTTTGCTATCCGCAAAGTAGACGCTGCGACTTGACACCATCGAGTTTCTGAACGAATCAAATTTTGACTACCTGGACAAGTTGCATCAAACAACAAACGGAAACACATACCTGGTCTTGGACGTCGTCGTAGCTGGCATAATGGGGCTGAGCAGAGAAACTTCTCCGGGGAGGGAAAGCGCCGAGCGTGGGAAGCGAACGCCTGGCTCTCACCAAAACCTTCAAGCTATGCATCTCTCTCTTTCTCCTTCCTTCTCCTGCTGTTGTTTGAACACTCTATAAAAGGGTTTTCGAAGGATATTTCTCCGGAGCAATGCCTGAACCCGTCGCTCCGGCCTCCCCCTCAAAATGAGAAGCGAACGGCGGAACGCTGAACGATGCGCGCTGAGGAGGCAAAAGGAGAAGAACGGAGCAGAGCAAAGATCAAGCGGCCGTTCAGTAAGGTTACTGTCCGAGCCGTGATTGTACGAGAGAACTCAGATTGGGCTTTTGCCATCTGGGCTTATCTGGACCGGTCTGATCCAGTCTAAGATCCGGACGATGAGGCCTACCCAACGATGATCTAGTCTGGTTCAGTCCTGGCCAGCGGCTAGACGAGCATCATCCGGATTGAGCTGATCCTGCAGGACCTGCACTTAATCCAGAGATTGACCTGCACACCATTGACCCTCAATTTTTAGGACCAAAGACTAATCCTGTTGAGTCTGGGACCGAGGACTGGATCAACGTGAACTCGAGACCAAGCAATTATTTTCTTGTTTCATTTTTTTATATTCCTTAAAGGGACGAACATATTATTTTAAATTATATATGCATCAACAATGCAACATTGAGAAACCAAATTATGAATACCAATACGTATCAAACATAAATATAAGATAATGTCACAACAAAAATTTACATTTGCTAAAAACAACAAACCATAAAAACAAACATACAAGGCAAGGAAACAAAGGTGAATGAAGAGCAACAAGGTGAGCGGGCAAGTGAGGCCAAGGTGGGCGAGAGAGGCTAAGTCGAGTGAAGAGGGTTTCTTTCTTCTTTGTCAAATTAGGACTAAGTTTATTGCTACATTCTAACTTAAACAATAAACTGAACTGCAAAGAAAACATAGGAGGAGGCGCTAGAATTTAGAATAGACAAAAGCATATGATTTATAATATATTAGATATATAGTATAATGTTATATAATATATATATATATATATATATATATATATATATATATATATATTTACGAGTTAATTTGAGTAGGATCAATCTAAACTCTCATGATCGAGAACCAATTCGTACAGGGTCCATGGGTTCTAGAACCAATGACTGACCTAGTCCCCTTGGGAACCAGTGTTGGGCCGGTCCAAGGTGACCTTGGACCGATGTTCATCCCTAGCGGCCAACAACCCTCACCTAGACCCTCGTGGACCATTTCCCCACCTTTGCCCTTCCCAATGATGATGAGGGCAACGGCGGTGAGAGCTGATTCTAACTTCTTTGAAAAAGAAAAATAGATCATTTTATTTTAATTTAAATAAAAATTGCATTAAAAATTAGATTTGGATCAAAACAACATTTGAGCCTCATAATCACCATGTATTATAAGGAAAATAATGATGAAAACGAAATTAACGAAATGACTTAATTGCATCAATTGACAAGTTTTAAAACTTTATTGCACTTTTCACAAATTTTAAGATCCAATTGCACTTTCATGATAAGTTTTACAACTTACGGTAAAACATGTCTCAAACTTTTCCATACGACTTCTGCAAATTCATGCTTGTCCTCCAGTAATTCATGTTCGGCTAGTGTCCACTTTATGTTCTTAACAAGTTCTACCCGCTTTCATCACGTGTTGATGATTTTGGTGTAGCTTCAAGAAATGCACTATCTCGAGATAATGTATACAAGCAATGAAGTTGCTTCTTCATTTGCCATAATCATCAAGGAGGAGATACCAATAGTTTCAGTTTGAGATTGCAAAGTGTAAAGAAATGCTTTATTGCACCGATTATTTACAAACAAATCATTCTGGTCTAATTAAGAACAATGTCCTTGTCTCAAGATGCAGCGCAACTCCATTGGCCATACCCTTCGCGTTAGAAGACTTCATTTGATTGTCGTCGTGCCCCTTTCCGTGTTAACTGTAGCCGGTCCGTACCTCGTGTGCAGGCACTAGTCAGCTCGAAAACGAGTGCCCTTCCTCAAACTCTCCCACAGGAACAGCATATGGTGAATCCCAATCAGCATCGAAGACTTCTTGAAGCTGCGAAACTATGTCCTGGTGATACGTCCCGAAGCTGACACCGGCAGTAGTATAGAAATAGTCCCATATGAGGTTGCTTGTTCCGATGTGGGCTCTCACATCACTGACAGCATACTTCCCATGGTTGACCCGAGTGTAACCAGGATACTTATTCCCAGTGCTGGTCCCATTGCTGATCGCAGCTCCAGTCGCGTTAAAACCTGGCACTATGTAGTACTTGATCTCAACTTTGCCAGAACAATTGTTGTACTTCGAAGAGGAGCAAAGGACATTGGAATAGAGGAGAGATTTCAGGTAAACGTCAGTGTTGTTTATGAAATGTGCCCAATGTGCTACCAATATCTTCACTGTGGCATGCTTGGAAAAGACAACCTGAAAATTATAGTCAACTCAGAAAATATGTTCTCAGTAACATATGGGAGGAAATAAAGTTGTTCAATAGAGATAAATCACAAAAAGCCAGTGTCATCAACCCATTCTGTCAGTAAGCAGTTCTTCATCACAGCAAAGGCTTTCCGCATTTTTCTTCAATCATTTTGAAACCAAAGTGGCAAATGGTGATAGCAGGAAATTCTACAGCTTACAACAAGCTAAAAGCTTTTCATTTATCTATTTCGAGCATGCGAGATAACTCAAAAACAAGAAGCCAATGAGCAGCCATCACACCTAGTATTCATTGTTTAAATATTCATGCAAATCACAGTCCATCTCCATAAAAAGAAAAAATGGAATCCGGTAGATGCAAGACAAAATGATTTCAAATGAACACCACATTGACTTGTATCTGACGATTTAGATTCACATGTACAAACAAGGGCAGCAACTGTAGCAACAAAGGAGCATACCTCTGCCACAGCAGAAGAAATGGATGACCAATAAACAGTTTGGTCAGCATATTGTGATTGACCAAGCCAATCCATTGTGCTGATCCTAACGGTGCCTCCACTTCCAACTGATTTTATTGTGTCGACCCATGCCTGCTCGTCAGCCTGGTACTTGCCAAATGACAGCTGCGATGGCAGTGTATTGTTTGTTAAAGATAGAAGCTTGAAAGAAGAAACTTACGGGATCCCCCAAAAGGATCAGCTGAGCAATCGCAATGTGATTCAATCAACTTAAATGTTGAGCACCCTCACTACTCATGAAGGAATACACACAGAAAAAGTTTACTTGCTAATATATCAGAGAGAAGACAACAGCAACCGGACTCTGTCAATTCGCTAAATTCTAATTGGGTACATAGACACTGGAACTGCAATGTCGCAAACCAACAAACTTTATAAGCTCCAACTTAAAATGCAACCATTCATTCTGTATCCTTTGATTCAACAAACAATTATAGGATGAAACAAGTCTAACCTGTAATGGCTAATATTTTGATGATGTCCAAATGCAATTCTTACTTTCTATATTAAGACAAAATTAAAAATGCTAAATAGATAGGTTTTGGACAAGTTACCTCTGGAGGAGCGAAAGAAAGATAGCTAAGTTGATATTGTGAAGATGTATGATTACGTCCAGGAGTATCTAATGGAAGACGAAACACGTGAGGATGTGACAGGACTGGATAGCCTGCTACATGAGGAATCTCCACAGATTGAGGAAGAGGTGACCTGCCATGACATATTTGCTCATAACAACAAGTGGATTTGCTCATAACAACAAGTGGACTCAGAAAATGTTAACATCAACCTTCACCAGATCATTACAATGGCAAGTGAACTTAAAGCAAATCAAGCGCAAAACCATTCAGTTGAGCACCAAACTGATCGAATGGTCACAACATCACATCATAGGCTAATATCAGACCAAGAATGAGCTGCTGATTTCAAATTTGAGAATAACTTTTCGACAGAAGCTTGCGACCAAGTCTAAGCATCGAAGTTGCCGAACTAGAGTCAGCCATATCTATCCAGTTATAGACAGGAATCCAACTAGAAGTCCTCAAGAGAGCAAATCTTGTCCTTGTCACTTGTTTTAGAAACTCCTTTCTTCTTTTTAAAGGCTATGTACCATGCACAGGAGAATTTCTGCTTACTCATCAGTCCCACAGAACAGCATTTCCAAAATGAACAATTTGAAATTAAAATCCAATCTCTTACTTTCAATCCGGATATCTCTACTTTTCTTCTTTTAAAAGCTATTTACCATACATAAGAACTGTTCTGCTTTCTCTTTGCTCGTATCATTCAATCATCTGGGAGAAAACAAACTGAAAAATAAGTAGCAAATGCCAGGAAAAAGTTTTTAAGATACATTTGGCAAACATTTATAGCTGATCCGACGTAGTGGGATAAGGCTTGGTTTGTTGTTGTTTGTCATAATAACCATTTGAAAAGAATTCTGACAAAGATGAAAATCCAAAATTCGTCGAAATCTCTAAGCTGCAGCACCAAAAACAATCTTAACAAACAACAGAATCACTTGTCTATCAAGATAACCTCTGGAGTTTCAGACCTGAGCCTAGAGTTAATCTGATGGTGGAAAGTCTAAAAGGGATATTCCTTGACTAAAAGTGAAACAACAGAAAATCCCATGCAGCAGAGACATGCTTTATGAAATGAAAATCAACTTTTCTATCACCCAAAGAAACAAAGAAAATGAAATGCCCGGGGAAGAAGAGCATAACGATTCACAAAGTCTAAAATTATGCAGGCAAAAGAGACACAAGAAAAAGTGCAATATGGATGTTTTTGTCATACTTGCATCGCTCTTCAGATTCAAGGAAATGTGACCAACAGGGAACTTTTCTGGTGATCTGCCATTGTTGATCCGAGACATTCTTTGTGTAAGCTGAAGCGTTGAGAGAGGAAAGTTTCCACAGGTTGTTGTTGTAGGTTTCAACCTTCTTTGCTATTTTGGGACAATTAACAAGGTATATTCCAAGTTCCTTCACCTGTAAAGATTTGAACATTATAATTTTTCTATATAGCTCAAATACACAAACAAATCTATACAGACTAAAGAGATGAAAAATAGGTGATATGTCTTAAAATATTGTAAATGTGGCAGAATCTTCTACGATCTTACTAGACAACAAAAATGGGATGCTTATAGCTGAGAACCCACACCTCTTCTTTTGTTCAGTCAAAAATTATTTAGCCACAGTCGGATCAATATCCTCACCAATAATAAATGGAGAAAAGGCTATACTATATTCCTGAGAAAGGGACTTCTAAGGTAAAGCGTGTACCTGAGAAAGGGACTTCCAATCATTGTTTGCAGATCCAATATAGACATCTTGATTATCCGATATCCACACTTTTGCATGAACTACGCCTGAGCCCCACCATTTGGCAAATAACAGAGTAATAGACTTGACATTTGTCCTTCCTGAAGCAAGGTCATTTGGCTCTTTGTCATAGTCAGGATATACTCCTGAGTGCTGTAAAAGCCTGGTGAAGTTTAATATCTTTCAGAGGAGGGCTAATGTTTGCAAGAAGTAAATGAGAAAATCTATAATAGACACAGTATACATGACAGTAGAAGCCTGAAAGAAGATGAGTCTGGGTTTATGCAGCATAGACATTTTGCTCTACTTCCTACATTACTTAACATCAGGCGTCAAACTTCTCTAAAAGTAATGATTTACTCACTGCTTTGGCAAGTAATTCTGGTACTACAGTCGTTCAATATTTTCATCCATCAGATTAATATCCTTCCCAAGGCTCCCTTGGAGCTTTTGGAGGGGTAGGGTTCTCTCTGATGAAGGAACTTTTACTATCTCAAAGTCAAATGTAATTGCATCACTTAAAATTCGCGCAGTTCTCCAAGGCAGACCGTTTTCGGGTTTACTCAGGAGAACACGTTAACCAAATTACCAAGCACATGCTTCGGAAACTTGAAATAAGAAGACGTTTGACATGTTAACAGAAAGTTTGGTTAAAGATTTACAAGCGACAAAACTATGAAAGCTACCAGATATAAAATACAAGGTAGCCTTGATTGCGCACTTTGCGAAATACCCAAACGCAAAGCTCCAATGGCTACCGAAGCAGCTGTACACCAACAAATCAGCATATGCAAAGGGCATGAGCAAGCACCATCTGCAATTTACCTGATAGTGACATTCCGATCAGCAGCATCTTCAATGGCTTGGTAAACACTGTGACCCAAATCAGCCCCGAATCGGAGCATATCAGACTGCGAGTAACCATAATCGCCGGAGTTAGGATCATCAGGACGAGCATTCAGCTGCCAATACTGCGCTATGATGTCCAGCTTCTTCGTCGAGTTTCCCGCCAACCACCGCAGCACATCCGCTAAACCATTTTGTCACCCCAATCAGCAACTAACACATTTAGGCTCCGCTTATTTCGCGAAGAACAAATGATTCGGAAAACACTTGCCCAAAAACGATTGCTTGTATCCAATTTTTAACGCCAAAGATCATAAAAAAAAAAACTTTCCAAACCATTCATTTTCAAACAAGCCTAGCCTTAAAAATATCCAATTTTTAACACCAACCTCAGTCTCTCCTACTCTGTTCCTCCAATCATGCTTTCTAAAACCAAACCGCAGCGCATTACTTAGCAAAACGCAGCCGTTGCGGCGGAAGAGGGGGCGCGCTTACCGGTGGAGAGGACGCCGGGGACGCGGCGGAGGAGGGGCATGTCGGTGGGGATGGACTGGACGAGCCACGCCTTGCAGCGAGGCGGCGAGCCAGCGGAGACGGCGGGGGCAGAGAGATTGGCCATGGCGACGAGCGCCAGAGCGGCCAGAAGAGGAGGCGGCGGGCGACGGAGCTTCTTCATCTTCCAGGTTCGATTCGAATCGCCGTGCGGTCGCGCGAATCGAAGTCAAGGCGGTCCTGCGACAATGGCGGAAGAAAGAGAGAGAGAGAGAGAAGGAAAGAATGGATTTTCGAACAAGCGCAGAGATTCCCTCGTTGGATTTGACTTTTCGAGTCCGCCGAGGTGGCGGTTTTATCGACGTCAGCACGTGGTGAAATGTTGGGGTTTTATTTTTAGTAATTTGGTAATTTCCTTTTCTTGACTTTTGGAATTTAGAAATTGATTTCTTGACGTACGGGGTATCCTCTGAGAAACCGGATGAGCTGGTCATCCGGTCGCAAGGTCCTTCACGTTCGACGAGCATATTCTCAAGCATATCTATCGCAAGCGTACTAAAAAAATTGAGTTCGTTGACACGTTCTCGATTACGTGTTACCAATAACTATAATCAGCCAAAAAAAAAAAAATTTGAGATTTGCATCTATTAATAATTTATGTAATTATACAACCGACTATGTTACATGTTAAGCATATCTGCATTCAATCGGAGAACGTATCTAGTATGCACCTTTTTTATTTTTCATTAATCCTATACACATATATTGAATAAAAATATTTCATCACGTTTTGCAAACTATTGCCCTGTAGTCGGATAACTTGCTACTAGAGTTCTAGAGAAGTTGTGGCATTTTAAAACACTATCTAGTTTCTAATAGGTTATTTAGTCCTAGCTTATGCCTAATTAAACAAAAAAGAACCTTAAGGATCTTGGCCGCACCTACATATTAACGCATCAATAGAATACTTGAAATTTATCAAAATTAACAATTTATGCGGTGTAAATATGATCATGCGCATTGTCGATAATGTATCTCATGTTATATCATCTAAAGAACAATTCAAGGCACAATATTCAGCTTCATCATGTAAATACATGAACTGCAATTTATGAAATCAATTTATCTTATTTCATATAGTTAGATTGATAGTTGTAAAATTTTTTTTTTTGCTCTTAAGAAGTTTCTCGTGTTATATAAATACGTTTTCTTGAAGTAATCTCATGCTAACAGATTCAGGCAAATGTTAAGTAATTGAGTTA